>CM062808.1:125727054-126927054 GCA_031772625.1 Pinus tabuliformis | reverse complement strand
GGGAGGAGTGGAAGTGGAAGGTTGTTTGTTAGGTTGTTGATTGTCTGATACATCTTCAACTATTGGATTATTTGGGTTAGGAACTGTTCTAAGAAGGGTTTGTACAGGTGTGTTATTGATCTTAGCTTTGTTAGGTTGCTTGGTTTCTTTCTGTTTATTGGCCTCAGGGACATCTATTCTTCTGCTCCTCAGATTGTATTGCTTGTGAACTTCATAAATGGCTGTATCATATCCCTCCCTAAAATCAAATGATTCACCTGGTTGAGTTTGGAATTGTTTAAGAGTGTGAGCTTCTTGGTCTTCTTGGGTCAAGAAAACTTGTTGTTCATCATTGAGGCCCATTAAGTTAATTTGAGTATCTTCTGTTGGTTGATCAGAAGTTGAGGCTTCAGCATAATTTTCCTGGAATGGGGGCCTAATGTTTTGGTCAGGCCCAGTCTTTCCAGTATTAGGGTTTTGGTTTTTTCTGAAATTTGGATTTCTCCCAGTATTACTTGGTTGACCATCCCAAGGGGATTTCCTCTCAATTGTTTCTACTCTATCACCAAGTCTATCCATTCCTTTAATAATAGCGTCTAATTTCTGTTCAAAGGCAAAAGGTTCTTCTTTGATAGGTATCCTCCTTTCAGCTCTGGCTCGAGCTCGTTTAGAAATCAGGTTGGCCTCAACGCTGACAGAGATACTCTGCATCTCTTCTAAGTCTCGAGGAGCTCTTTCCCTAAGTTTGTATGCCATATCTGAATCGAATGCATCAGGGAATTTGATCAAGGCCAAATCTGGAGGAGGTCTGAGATTTTGAGGAATAGCATTGTAAACATTATTGAATCTGGTATAGTAATCTTGGACAGTTTCTTGGGTACCCCTCTTTAAGCCTTCATATTCCGATAAAATGTGGAGAGGATCCTTCTTATTTTCCCATCTGTTCAAGAAGGTATGATAAAGAGCTTGTGGGTCATTGATATTGTTTGCAGGGAGGGCCCTAAACCATGTTCTGACATCTCCAGTTAAACTTTGGACAAATACTTTGATTTTGACATCATCGTCCGCAATCTCATAGTTTTCAAAATAATTTGTCATTTTCTTGGTATGTTGTTGAGCTGTGTAAGTGCCAGTACTGTCAAAATAGCTGATTTTCCTTTGATAATCTTGAGGCATGGCCCCTGGATTTGCAGGTAATTGTAGGGGAGCATATCAGTTTGCCATGTTTGCAGATAAAAGTGTGACAACTGGAAGAGCGGGGATAATAGTGGAAATGTATGTTGTAGATGGAGGAGTGGGAAAGATAGTTTGAGGTGTTGATGGGGAGCTTGAAGAAACTGCAGCAATGAAAGAAAGATTTAGTGTTTTTCCAGAGGTAAGCTCAGCTTGATTGGGGTTCTGCAAATGTTTGTCAAGGTGTGAATTAGCAGAACTTTCTTGGCTCTCATGGCTTCTAAGGATCCTAGGAATCAGATTAGGATTTTCAAAGACAGGTGGGGGATTTGGATCCGGGTTTGATCTAGTGTAGCAGATCTTCTTTGGAGCCAGTTTCTAGGTGTATTTTTGTTTTTTTCTTGGAATGATTTAACAATACAACTTTGACAGTATCTTCTAGGAATTTTTAGATACTGAAACTTTGAACTTTCCTAAAATACTTTGTAGAAAGGAATTGATCAAGAATTTGAAACAACCGTTCCAAACACAAACTAGACTGGAGATAACTGAAGCAACGTTTATTTACTTCTGCAAATGCAAAGCAAAAGTAGTTTCAAAGGCTACCTGGCTAACTTCAGGCTCCATCTGTAGCGTATGAAGTAGATAGCAGTAACAAACAAATTGTTCGATCCCCAGTTGAGTCACCAATAATGTTATCACTCAGGTTGTTCCCCAAAGTTGCAAGAAAGGGAATACGGCCGAGGTAACCACAGACCAATATTTTATATACAGATTCTAGTCAATCTACATCCGGAGAGGGCTCTCTCTTTATGATTTAGCGTTGTTTTCGAAATGTGTTTAGGCTAGTTATGAAGTTCAAGGGTTTGTTTTGGGTTTGGATGGTGGAATTCAATAGAACAGTGAGGCAAACTGAATAGTTCAGTCCATTGGGCATGATGGAGTCAAGGAAGGATGGATTTCTAGATTTTGTTTCTTGACAGAGGATGGTATCACAGAGCAAGGTATTCAACATGGAACAAATACAAGCTGGAATCAGATGGGATGGGCTGAAGGGATGAAGGGCAATTAAGAATCCTTCAACATATTGAAAGAGAGAAAATGGATGATTACTGGTAAGAAGCAATTAATAATTCCTTAGCAAATAGTCAAAATGCCAGAATCAGGAAGCAAGAGCAACTAAGAATTCACTGCTTATATTAATTCTGAAGAAAACATAGAGAATAATAAAGACTGAAGACAAAGTGCAGCTTAAGCAAATTCTGAATTAATCCTTTTCTTTACCATTCAGATTATGAAACACAGATGATATAGCAAACAAGGAAACTGTAAAACATGATATATAAGGGACTTATTGATCCAAAGTTTGATTCAAGAATTCTGTGACAAGTCTTTTGCATCAATTCCTCATCTAGTAGGCCAGACAACAGATGTTTCCAACAACTTTTTATTCCAAAGTTTCAGTATTACAACAAAATCTATGAATACCCACCAACCCCAAATACTTCGTTTGGCGGGATATTTATACAAAATATCTTTACAAAATATTTGATGGAGATAATATCTAGTGATGAATAATCCCTTTTTTACAAAAGATAGAGACAAACAGTCTCGAAAACAGGGAAAAGATAAATTGATGCCGTGCTGGCTGCTTTGTCTTTGTCGGATGTGCTGGATGCAGGCTCTGCAAGTTGGTTTACAGTTGTCTTCCACTGATATTCTATGTTGGCTACTCCATCTTTGTCGGACATTCTTTGACCCTGATCAGATACGCTTCGACCTGCTTGAGCCTCATTTATCTCTGTTTATCTTATCACGGAAAAATAGCCCGAAATCTATGTTTTACTTAAGAGAAATTTACAAAATCCCCAACATGTCTTCCCACCATTGTTGCTCTGGCAATTTATGCTTCTGAAGTTTCCTCAGGGTTTCATCAGCTTCTGTATATCTGAAAAAATTAGGCTGGAGCTAAAACAGATGTTTTACCTCATGCTCAATATAAAATAAGTTCTCTAAGTTATCATAGAGAATTTGGCCTATGGGGAGTGCTTTTACTCCTGAAGTACTTATTGATGAACTAACTTGATCAACAACATATTTGTTCAACTTATGTACATAATATGTGTGTTTCATAAGCTGGTCATTATTTCTTAAAAGACTTGGTAGCCCTTTATCCTGCAAAACTGTAAACCTTTCCATGAAATAATTAATTTCTACTTGCATATCCTGGCATCTTCTTTCCAAATTCTGCATTAAAGTTCTCTTGGTTAGAACTCTTTTGATTTCCAAAATGGTGTCTATCTTGTCTGGGATGCCGAGTTGTTCCAGTTGTTCCCTATTTCTGTTATTCAAAAATTGTATGAGCCAGTTGGCTTGATGAGGCATTTGTCCTAATAAAACTCTTGATTTTTGAATTTCTCCATGTGCTGCATTCACTAAGTCAATCTACTCATAAATAGTTTGGAAAGATGGCCAAACATTATTTAGGGATTGATTGATGTTGGTCCAAAGAATTCCTTTGATTTCTACCAGAGGCTTATCTATAGTGAGATCCTTCTCTAATGTTCTCACTTTATTCTCTAATGCTTTAACCTCTCTTATTTTCTCTACCACACTTATTTTGGATTTATCATAACTCTTTTCTACTTTTACCGATTGCTCTTTCACTCGTTTCAATTCTGACACTTGGAGTCTCAATTCTTCCATGGCCTTTATCAATTCTTCTGTGCTCATATTAGTACTGCTGCCTGGTGTTGTTGTTGTACTTGTAATTACTTTTGCTGTGGCTACTGGGACATTAGGAAACAATGTTGATCCAATTGTTGAGGGGACTGCAGTTGTGACTGTAGGGATTACCTCAGGTGGCTGGGAGGTCAAATCTCCCTGCTTGTCTTTAATTCTTTTTCCAGTGCCTGCTCTATATCAGTTAATCTTTCATTGAGTTTCATGAGTAGGTCCGTCATGTCTTCCTCTGATTTCTACTCTATGATTTCTGCAGTCTGAGGGTGCCTTGAAGGAGGTAGTTTCAGCTGTTTCCTGAGGGTAGCAATGTCCTCTTCCTTCTTCTTGATTAGTGCTTTTATGCCTTTAGCATCTTTGGGGTCATGTCCCAATTCCATGATGATCTCTTCTAAAGATTTGATTCTGTTATCCTTGGCCAGAGAAGAAGCTTTCTCCCAATGCAACTAAGCTGTTGTGTTGTCTAAGGAACTTTGTAACTGGTGGGCCAACATTGCTTTGCCAGTTAGTGTGGAATAAACCATTTCCCCAGTTTGTTTGTGAAGTTCAATTTGGTCCAGTGGATGAATGTCTTTGGCTAGGACCTCCAAGTTTGTTCTGATGTAATCTACTGCCGACTAGGGTTGCTGTACCTTTGGCTTAAAATAACTCATTAACATTTTGCCTTCTTTAATGTCATAGGCAGACATCAATCTTTGCTGGGTTGAGGGGGCCATTTTCAAGTATTGATTATAGATCTCAATTCTAACAGGATCATTCCTGGCCTTTATCTCTGTGAAAGTTTTCTTAATGTCTGAGGCCTGTTTGCTTTGTGGCCTAGTGGACGACACCTCTACACTGTGCTGCCTTTCTAGCTCCTGCCTATGGGAGCTAGTTGATGTTTCTATCACTGGGGAAGTCTGTTGGCTGACTACCCTCTCACCTCTTAGACTATCTGTCGTTTCTTCAATAATTTCCTCTTCTGACAGAGGATTCAGTCTTTGTCTCTTTGCTCCTAGTTGTTCAGCAGGTCCATTGATAGGTGTGGCTTCTTCCCTGTCTCTCTTCTTGCTTCTTTCCTCGTTTAGAGGAGTTTGTAGTGTTGGAATTTCTGGTGCTCTAGTTTGGGCTGGAGGAATTTGCCCCTGATTCTATTCTTTTGAAATTGCTAGCTGATTTGTCATTATAGGATGCTCTGTGGTATCTACCTCTTTACCCTTTCAAGTCCCAGCGACTGATGTGCTGGTTTTCTGTGCAGGCTGCTGAGAAGTTCCAGCAGAGGATGTTCCAACTCCTGATTGTTGAGGTAGCTTGAAAGATACCTGTCCAAAAGAGTCCAAATCAAGGGTTTTTTCAAGATCTTTCATAGCTTTTTCCATCTTTTCCTGTTCACTAATTTCCTCTATTAATGTCCCTTCTACCCATTCTTCCTGATTTGCATACTATTCAATTTCTGGGATCCTATGATGTACATACAATGATATCCTATTTCTTACCCTTATTTCACTTATGAAACTACATGGGTTATATGGCACCCATTGAAAACTCTTCCTCAATCTAAGTTGGTCTTCTAAGATCTTTTCAACATCTTCCCACGCATCCCTAGAATTGATGACATAAGGGCCTAACTGGTTTTTGATTATCAGTTGAGCCTTCTTCTTTACATTACAAAAGTCGGTTAAGTCTGCATAGATGATTTGCCTGAAATATTCTAATGCAAATAACCTCATGGGCACATATCTAGGCAACTTGAATGGGAAAAGTTCACATCCATACATCCTGATTTCTGTGTGATTCTGGTAGAGGTACCAGTCACCTATCCTGTACTGTTTGGAAAGCTGCAAAATTTTCTTCATATCACCAGTGATCCTAGGAGGAGGAGTTCCTATCAATAGAGTGGAGGTTGGGTGTACAAATAAGTCAATGAATTCACTATAGGTATAAGGGGAGTCACAGTTATGGAAGACTGAGCTCCAAAAGATTACAGACCTCCGATTTCCTTTCGAGTCTAATTTCCTGATGGGAAATGGAAAGTTATCTGGCTAATAATATAACAACAGATGGTATATAAAAGAAGTGTATTTGAAAACTCCTTCTCTATCCAATTTCAGGAATTGGTCATGGATTTTGTTGGCAATAAAAGTGGCATAGTCATACTTGACAACAGGGGGCTGTCCTGGAGTAAAGATAGATAATAGAACCAGGGTGATATCATCCACATATTCACTAGAATTAAATCTCAAGATCAAGGATATCATGTCAAGAATGAGTTTTCCAGTCTCAGTGAACCATGTATGTAAATAGGGAGGTGGGCCTTGGGGCTGGTAGTTTGGTTTTATGAACATCTTAGCAATATGGGTTATGTTTGAGTTGGGAAATTGAGAAGCTTTTTCAAGCAAAAATCCCATGGGAAGATGAGCAAGGGGCTCTGTGGAATAGAAATGTATCATCTCATTTATGGATTCAGCAGTTATGGAAAAAAGGATAGTTTGGGAAGGAGACATAACTGCTCTATGGACAGGGTCATAGCTGGCACAGCATTGGTGAATGATGTCTGGGAAAACATGGATTGAGGGAAGGAAGTACATGGGAAGGATTGATTCCCACAGTCCAAAAATGCCAGAGTTGCTTAGATGACTATCTCTAATTTGGCAGAAGGTCTGAAGATGATTCCTATCACCAGATAGGTCTTTTATTTGGAATTCTCTATCGGCCAAGGGTAGATAATTTAAGTCTTTATGACGTGCGTTCATGGGCACGACATTTAGGGTTGTGGGGGCTTCCATGTTTGGTTCTTGTGTATTCAAACTGGAATTCGAGCTTCTGTGGAAATAATGGATTTAAAAAATGGTTTTGGCGTCCCTTTATGGTAGCTGCGAATTATTTTTTACTTGAATTTGGTTCTCACAGGTCGAATTTTCAGCGAAGAACTGAAATTTACTGGGTTGCCGGTAAAATGGATAAATACCTGGATTAAGGAGGAAAATTGAGTAACTGTAGCTCGGATGACGGAGTGTAGAGTGCATTTCCATGGTCTCTTCAGCCGGGTGGCGGTTGAAAAGCTGGTATAGTGGCTCCAGTCGTTATTTTGGATGGGAGCTTGAACAAAGAGAACTATAGCGAAAATGATATTTCATCATTTTTTAACGAAATTTGGTTTGGCGGGTATTTTTTGGCATTTATTGGGCGAATGACGTAAGAGCGATGGGACATCTTGTCATTTAGCGGAGGGTACGGGATGGTGACGTGGCGGTGACATGGCAGGATGATGTCGGCGAGGGGTGACATGGCAGGATGATGTCGGCGAGGGGTCAGCGGGAGGACGCTAAGTGGTTTACCCCGCACCGCTTATGGGCTAGGGAAGTTTTGGACGGGGGGGCCGCGAGCAGCGCGGGACTATGACGCGTGTCCTGGTACGGGCAGCGATACTGCCAATCACCCCGGTAGTAAAGTTCGGCAGATGGAGGGATAGCGATATAGATATCGGCCGTTGGATATGGGGCCGTTGATCTGACGGATGCGATCAATGGAGGTGAAGGGGGGTTAATGCGCGGGGGCCCAATATAATATATAATGGTTTTAATGTTTTTGGGCGCAATATCATTGGTTGTCGGGTTTTGGCTATAATTAACCCGGAAGGTTAATTATTCCTTTATTTGCGGCGGAAAGGGTTCATAATAAGTTCCAGTTGAACTTATTAATCCCAGACAAAAACAGTGCTATGGTTATAGTAAACTCGGGCGGGATATTTAACATTTGAGGATTATATTTTAAATACATAATATGGGAAGGGGTTTATTTACAAGGGATTTTAATATAATAAATGTTAATTTGTTAATATGAGACTTTTGAAAGTGAATGCGCGCTAAGGATAATGTTACAAAACTTAGGCAAAAGGGGAAAAAAGGATTTATACAAGAAATGAGGCCATTTCCCCAAGTAAAAATGGGGTTTTACCTAGGCATCTGATGAAAAAAAGGAATGAGTGACTTTAAGGATATTTAAGCAGATCTTAATATCTCTTGGGGAATTTAGTAAATGATTTGGGAAAGGGATGAAGGGGAGTTAGTCATGCTTTGCTTGAGTTGTATCCAAACATCTTCCATGGTACTTGTGATAATAGTAATATGAACAACTTGAGAGACAAAAATCAACTACAAGTATGTTTCTGCAACACCAAAAAAACTGCCTACCCGCCTACTGTATCTATCATTTTTCTTCCTTTTCTTTGGGTGTACTTAGAGTAGCAAACCCTTTTTAGCTTTTATTTTCTTTGCTTGATAAGCCTATCTAAGTCTGCCCTTATTTCTTCCAAGGGTTTAGATTAAACAGTTGAGCTCCTTTGCTTCTCTACCTATCTACTTATCTGCCAAATTTAAACAGTTTGGACATATTTCTATTCTCTATCTCTAAAACAGGAAATTCAAACATGAACTGGCCAAGATTAAGCTATTGGGCCATTCATCAATTGTGGTAAAAAGTTCAACGAGCTGTACATGATGCTTTATTTACAGAAAATGAAATAATAGTGGCATTTGGACTTGCCCACTTTCCTGGTCCTTTTTATTTGGGGTTCATTTCTTTTCATTTTTTCTTTTGACCATTTATCTTTTTACCCTTTGATTTTTCTTTTAGGGTATACCCTCTTTACATTTTTTAAATTTTTTGATTTTTTTTTTAAATATGGAAAACCTTTGCAACAAGAAAATGTATGTACATATTGCAGAGCTAATCAAGTCAATCATGAAATATGACACCTATTGGTATAGGAGCATAACAGTTTCAACATCATCACAGACTCTAGTTACTCCAATTATTTCTAGTACCCTTGCCTTTACAGAAGAAGTTTCGCAGTTACAAGAGGACATTAGAACTGATCCTAGTGTAACGGTAAACAATTCTATCCCTGATCCAACACCATCTAGGGCTAATTTAGAAGGTGTCACCCCTCCTGTGTCTGTTACTACAGAAGCTATACCTTCTTCCGCTCCAGGAATATTTTACAGACCTGACAATCTACCTCTTCCACCTAGATTGATTGCTATATAATAGATTGTAGAGGATCTTCCATCTAGTACACCATTGCATTTTGTAACTGGGGTCCACCTATATCCTTTTACTACAGAAATTATCTCTTTTAATCATCCTTCACCTCAAGTTCCTGTCGAATTGCTAGGAAATCTTTTGGATAGAATAAATATGTCTGAACAACCATCAACATATAGGACTATGTCATCTGATATAGCAGCAGCGGAGCCTCCAGTTGCTACTCTGACAATGTTCGTTGGTATACCATCTGTCCTAATTAGTTCTCAACCGCTAGATGGAGTCAACCCAGGGACTGTTTCGACAGCATGGTCTGTTCCTATTTGTTCTTCCGGAACCTTATCTGGAATTTCTTATGTTGAAACTCAGCAAATTGATCCTTCACATCAGTATCAATTTGGGCAGTCTAGTCTCCAAAGACCAATTTATACTTTGAGCACTAGATTGCTACCATATGGGGGGCAATATGCCTTTTCATTGTTCCCTCTGGGAGAACAACCATATGAGAGTTCACAACAAAATTCGGGTCAAACTAGAATTGCATCCAGTGGTTGGGTACCAATACTGCCTCAACAACCAAGGGTTGTATATTCAATGCAACCAAGTCAACCTGTGTCAAACATTCCCACTACACCTGCTATTGTGACTGTGTCGCAAGTACAAGCGCTGCCTGTTGTATGTCAACCTCAAGTTTCTTAGGTCGTAATACAATAGCCTCTTGTCTCCGCAGCTCAATCACAACCTCAGATTAGTGACCCCTTAATTGGAGCGACTCAGGCTCAAACGGGTACTATCACCCCTCATCTTGGTCAAACATCCAGTATTGGACAATAGCAAATGGTCCAAC
This sequence comes from Pinus tabuliformis, assembly GCA_031772625.1. NCBI lineage: Eukaryota > Viridiplantae > Streptophyta > Pinopsida > Pinales > Pinaceae > Pinus > Pinus tabuliformis. The sequence goes on along the minus strand of CM062808.1, from coordinate 126,917,291 downwards.
AACCATGGTTGGTTCAATATCAACAACCACAATTCCAGCAAGCTTACTGAGGACCTGAGAAACAAAGCTTTGTAGGTAATGGGCAACCGCATTTTAAAAACGGTTATCAACAACCATACTATAATGGTCATGCCCATCAACCTTATCAAAGTTACCAGCATTAGATACATTATGTTGGTATGCAAAGACCCACTACTTAGGCGATCCCATCTTATCCTGGGTATGCTTCGCCAAATATGAATCAATAGTTGCCCTTTGTAGCAACTCTAGAATTACCAGATTTGAATTGATTAACGAATGATCCAATTGCTAATGCCCCATGGTGGCCAGCGATTCCTCATAAAATTCCCTCAGATATTCCTAAATTCAATGGAATTCTGGGTGAAGATCCATCGAATCACGTAATGACCTTTCATTTGTGGTGTTCTTCTAACACCTTCAATGATGATTCGATTAGGCTTTGCCTTTTTCAGCGAACGTTAATTGGTATGGCAGAAAAATGGTACATTGAATTGCCTAGAGCTTCGTTTGACAACTTCAGTGCCTTTTCCACTACCTTTTTAACCAATTTTAGCTACCCATAAGGTACGAAACGGGAACACAACTCCTTACCAATTTTAAACAAGCAATAGCCACTCATATATTTGATCATATTCATGAGTGGAAACCTCGTCGTTGAATGGTAAAGACCTATGTTCCTGATCAGCTTCTAGCTAAGTGGTTTATTAAGTCATTATTACCTTCTATTACAGAATATGTGGCCAAGGGAGGATTCATCACTGAAGAGCAAGTCATTGCTCATGCACAATATCTAGACTTGATCTATACTCAGTCTGGCATGCTCTATGAAAAAATTCTTGACGCCCCTAGACCAAGATTTTCCGTTCCTCCTCCTCCTAAATCAAACAGGGACTCTCATGCTAGCGATGGCGTGATTGGCACCTCAAGTACGCAAACTGCAAAGTCTCCATCTGGTAAAGATGTTGCAGTTTCTAGTAAAAGAGTAAATGACAAACTTCTTATCTCGGAGGTTAATGTCGTGTCATCCGACTAAGGCACAGAACCAAAGCAACCAGGGGGCAAGAAGAAGGGGAAAAACAAAAAGAAGAAACAAGAAGATTCAACTCCTGAGAAGTCTTCTGGAAACCCTGCTGGGCGAAAGAAACCTAATCAACCATGCTTCATTTGTGATGAGGACCATTATACGAGAGATTGTCTGCATCGAGCTGAGGTCACGAAGGTTTTGAATACTTCAAGTACCTCGGTGGTATTGATTGATTCGTTTCCAAACCCAGAAACCAATCTGGTTGCTATTGATCATGCTTCCCCATCCCAAGTTCTTATGTTGTCCATTTCAAAACAACAAAATGATGCTTTGATATCGACGAGGAATAAAGATTACGAGAATCCACAGATGTCGAACAACAAGGCTACAGATCCACCTAGTAGTTCGACAACAACTTCGTCAAAAGTTATGCCACCCATTATTCTTGAGCTAACAATAAAGCTGCCAAAGGGAGTAGTACATAAATCGACATTTAATCCTCGTGCTCAAGCAGCACAGAATGATAATATAGTAGAGGATCTAGCTCAATCGCCATCTGCTATGTCGACACTTGAAGTACTACAGAATTGCTCCTCCTAAAAGTAAGCTTTATTATCAGCAATAGGTGGGATTGACCCAACGGATTCAAATCTTGTGGCCTTTAACCATAAAGGATATGAACCTCAGTTACCAGCGCAGCTCGCTTTCCTTATACAGGTAAAAGCCCTCAAAAAACTGTTCATAGAACAATCATTGATGAGGGGGAATCTACCTGTATTATGTCAATGAGTTGCTGGAAAACTTTAGGCTAACCCCCCTTGTCGCAATCATCAACAACATTAAAAGCGTTCGATGGAAGAACATACACGACGTATGGGATATTCAGTAACTTGCAAGCTGAACTGGGCGCAAGACAGTAGAAATTGAAGTCGAAGTTATCGATCTTAACCTCAATTACAATATCCTACTGGGAAGGTCCTGCATTTATGTCATGGCTACTGTTGTGTCAACATCTTTTAGAGAGATTTCATTTCCCTTCCAAGGCAGAATTACAATCGTTGACCAACTAACCTTTTTCCGCAACAGTTCATAAGCTACGGGAAGCATTCCAATGATCCATGGGAGCTCTCAATCACTTCAAAATGTCGGAGCAGGCCTCCTAAAAGACCTTGCCTTAATGGGTACTTTTTCCCTCCCGCCTTTGAGTAATCTGGCGGAAGTGGCCGCGGTGGAAACCTGTAATATGGTATCTTCTACATCAGCAAAGATTAAGAATATTTCTGAATATTTTGTTAGCATGGATCATCGCAAGGTATTGCCTCCAAGCCCCATAGAAATCTTGTAGCGGCAAACCCAAATCAACACTCATCAAGTGTTTGGATAGATAGGTCTCTAGAATATGGCACCTCTTCAGATCCTTGGTCACGTATACATTCTATAGACGAAGGAATCATTCAGTCAATGATGATAGAAGAGGCACCATGGGAAGATTACCACCATCGTTCCCATCTTCAAGATAACAACGAAGATTATTCCAACGACCTTAATCATCCTTCAGTTTTTGATTTTCTATCAAATACTGTAAATACAGTGGATTCCGAGCGAAACTTGTCCAATATTGAAGAAACTATCGCCATAAATATATTGACCAAACCCAATGTTGTAGAGAATATTAATGTTGGAAAATATTGTTCTTCTTTAGAACTGGAAATATATTCCGCTATCTTTCGCGAATTCAGAGATGTCTTTGCATGGTCATATGAAGAAATGCCAGGCATTGAATTGAGTATCGTTGAACATGAAATCAAGATGTATCCAGATGTCAAACCAGTACGATAGCGTCTTTGACAGGTTCACCCGAAGAAAGCTACTGCCATCAAGGTAGAAGCTGAAAAACGTTTACATGCTAGTTTCATTTACCCTATTCCTCTAACTGATTGGGTATCGAATATTGTTCCTGTCATGAAAAAGCAAGGAACAATTAGAGTGTGTGTTGATTACAGGGATGTAAATCAAGCTTGTCCAAAGGACAACTACCCTAAACCCTTCGTCGACCAGATAATTGATGAATGTGCTGGATGCGAAATATTTTCATTCATGGATGGATTTTCTAGATACAATCAAATAAACATCCGCCCACAAGACCAGTCGCAGACTGCATTTATATGTCCATGGGTCACATTCGCATATCGTAAACTATCTTTTGGTTTAAAGAACGCAGGGGCAACTTTTCAGAGGGCAATGAACTACACCTTCCATGACATCAAACACATCATTCAACCATATCTCGACGATCTACCGGCTCATTCACGAAAGCGGACTAACCATCCGCAGCATTTGAGAGCTATATTTGTACATTGCTGAAACTACAAGATACGACTCAATCCACACAAGTGTGTTTTTTATGTCGGTTCGGGTCTTTTACTTGGTTTTGTAGTTTCTAAGGATGGAATTCAACTCGACCCGTGTAAGGTTCAGGAAATCATCAAAATTTCTCCACCTTCAAATTTGCTTCAGATTCATAAACTCCAAGGGAAAGCAAACTTTCTAAGGAGGTTCATTCCAAATTACGCTGAACTTGGTAAAGGTTATACACGTCTTTTGAAAAAGGAAGTTCCCTTCAACTGGGATCAGGTTGCGCAAGCTTCCTTTGATGCTTTAAGGGATTCCCTAATAAAAGCATCATTAATGTACGCTCCCGACTATCAAAAAGACTTTAACCTGTATCTCGCCATAGTGGATACAACTATCACGATGGTTTTAGTACAAGAAGACAATGGAATTGAACATCCTATCTATTATTTAAGTTGAAATGTAAATGATACATAAAGCAAGTACTCCTATGTTGAAAAGCTGGCTCTAGCAGCCATTCAAGCAGTACAAAGATTTCGACACTATATCCTCCTTCGCAAAACTACCATTTTGTCAGATTGCAACCCTATGAATTACATTCTATCACATCAATTACTAGGGGGAAATATTCAAAATGGATAGCCATTTTGCAAGAGTTTGATATGGAATTCACAAAATCCAAATCAAAGAAATCTCTGGTTTTTTCGGAGTTATTATGTGACCTCCCATTGTTGTCCAACGATTCAACATCCAAAGAAACAATCATGGATGAATCTCTATTTCTCATATCGTCAAGCGATACATGGTATGGAGATATATTGATCTATCTCCAAACCCAAACATTTAGGCCTAATACCTCTCGCTTTGAACAACGATGTACTCGATACCAAGCGAAAGACTACATGATCGTCGGTGATACACTTTACCGTCGTGGTGTTGATACAGTTATGCGAAGGTGCCTCATGCATGAGGAGGTCGAGAAAGTCGTAAATGATTGTCATTCAGGTGCGTGTGGGGGCATCAATCTGGTTATGCTATGACACAAAAGATCTTACGAGCAAGTTACTTCTGGCATACTAGATTCAAAGATTGCATAATCGCAGTCAGAAGTTGCCATGCTTGTCAAATCTTCGACCGCAAAACCAGACTACCACCCGCACCGCTGCATCCAGTAGTTGTTGTTGGGCCATTCGCCAAATGGGGCATAGATTTCATGACATGTAACTCCACCTCGGCTGGGGGGCATGGGTATATCATAGTCACAGTCGACTATTTTACAAAATGGGCTGAGGCAATGCCTACGTTAAACAACAATGGCAAAACGACTGCTCTTTTCTTTTTCAATCATGTAGTCTCTAGATTCGGTGTTCCACAGGCTATAGTCACAGATCATGGATCACATTTTCGCAATCACATGATGGTCGAATTAGCTGCCAAATTAGGACTGTCCCACAACAGTTCTACTCCATATTATCCGCAAGCTAATGGACAAGTTGAGGCCATCAACAAAGTCCTGAAGTGCATGCTACAAAGGATGATTGGAGTCCACAAAAGAAATTGACACTTAATCTTGTACTCATCTTTGAAGGCATATAGGAAATCGGTGAGAAATGCAACCGGATTTACACCCTTTTAGCTGGTGTATGGCCTGGAAGTGTTCTTACCGATTCAGTGTGAAATTTCAACTCTCATGCTCGCAGTCAATCTACTTCTCAAAACTTCGGAGGAAGAGGCTCGTTTCTTGGAACTAATCCAATTGGATGAAACCTGTTGTGATGCTGCTTTGGCTAACGAAGCCCATAAGAAACGTTTCAAGGTGCAATTTGACAAAAATGTCAAACCCCGTGTCTTCTCAGAAGGTGACTTGGTCTTGCTTTATGATCAGGATTCCGATAAATTGGGAGCAGGTAAGCTCGAACCATTGTGGATGCGCCCCTACATTGTTAAAAGATTATTAGAAAAAGTAGCCTATGAGCTAGTAGATTACGATGGGATTCCACTGTCGCAACCCCGGAACGGGTTGCATCTCAAGTGTTAATATGCTTGATTAAGTTTATTAATCTCTTTGTATGCTTTTGTTACGTTTTTGTTTTCGTCAAGAGTTATCATCTTGGTTAGGTAATCCACTTTTCATTTGTTGCAGATGTCAAACCTTCTGGAAACATTCGTTGGGTATGGTGACGGAGCTAGTCGTAGAACGCGAAACCTATCTTCTACAGCCTAGGTCGTTTTTTCTCCAAGCGATGAGTTAGCGAGTTTCAAGGGGATATGTATTGGTCAATCAACGAAAAACATTGCTGAATACAGTGCGTTGATAGAGCTTCGCTCTAATGCCATCACACATGGCATACGCCGACCTTTTGTCAGGCTAGATTCGCAACTCGTCATTCTACAACTTACTAGCATCTATTCTGTTCGGAACCCAGCTATCTACCGTATGTTCCAAAGGGTCAAGATTTTGGAAAGGTGGTTTGATTCTATTCAATATCAACACATTTCCAAAAACCTAAACACATTAACTGATTCATTAGCAAATTATGTGTTAGATAGACATTTGCAACATTTATAAAGGAAAAATCATTTCAATTAACATTTGCATCAGGATCACATAACTTAACCGAAATAGAACTCTGAAAAAAAAAAATATATAACTGTTTATAGTTTTTTCAAAATGTTTTGTGTTCAGGACAAAATCGGTCATACGACCCCAAATACTCAAAAATGCAGAAAAGCACCCTAGACTAATGGTGCTGGTGATAACAAGTCACCGCCTGTGAGATCATACGTAAGAGCCTATTCCATCGACTCGGCATGTCAGTGGTATGGCGCTGTAATCTCAGAGGTAACACGTCAGTCCTCACATCCTGGATACCAAGAGTGAGACCCTAAATCTGATCCTGCAATACTACAAGGGTCTCCACTACATCCAGATCATGAAGGACAACCCTCCCTACAGCCTCTTCTGCTGGAATGCCAACTACCCCCCTTGGGTGCACTGCTGCTCGCATTGGCCAAACATCTACACAAATATGTGAGTTTGATTAGTCTTGATAACATTTAGAAAACACATTATAAAAAACCAATAAACAAAGATATGGTCAGATCATTTTACCCATAACACTCCACTGCTCGCTAGCTAGTAGCACCAAATCTGGGTCGCCTAGGAAATCCTTCCCAACATATGGATACTTAGTGAAGACCGTCTCCTGACGGTCGAACCACTCAAAGAAGGCATCAGAGAAAGAAATCTATGACTGACCAGCATGTCTGGCCATGAGATCAACCCATCTCTACATTCGTGATTCCCTCGGTGCTAGCATCCCTAATGAAATTTATTGTAGCTGCATCAGTGGAATCCTCTCCAAGGCGAAAGAAGTCAAAATGGAACTGTAACCAAAGTTCTTGGATCTTCCATTCTTCACCTTGGAGAGCTGTTCTTTGATAACCGAAAGTACCGCCTCACACCAGTTGAATACCTTTGGTTCTAGGCATTCTAGGGCGTACTGCATGTAAGATCTATTGGCCAAATGAAGAGTTGCGCTGCCAACCAATCTAGCAAAGGTGAACAAAATGGTCCTCAAGGACCGATCACTGACATCTCGGATATTGATCTTGCCGTCTCTACTAGGCTGAGATCCATCTCTACAATGCTGGCGAATATAATCCCTCACATATTCACCCCCACGGGCGGATCCTAATAACGAGAGAGGGGCACCACGCCTTGATAACCCTGTAAGAAAGTAGATATCCTCGACTGTCAGTGGGATGGATTTGCCTCTAATATGGAACACCTGGTTGATCGGATCCCAGGCATCAAGGAAATACTGCAACAAGTTGATTTGTTGCCTCATGCTAGATATACGGAAGAATTTGAGCAAGCCATAGTTTCGCCATGCAGTAACAGTCCCTTGATCATGTAAGGCTATCATGTCCTCTTCTTCATGCTCGCATTCACACTATGTAACGACCATCTTGATCCAACAAATATCTGAGTCATAGACAAAATATGAATTAGGATCCTGATTTAAAAAAAAAAAAAAAAACAGGTAAAAATTTCATGTAAAATCATTGTGTAAAGTTTCCCTTTTGTGCCCATCGCACCTTGGCTTTGAACTAGGTGAGATGCATACTGACTGGCCAGTGCATAGCTCAGTATGCATCGCACGTTTTGACCTAGGAAGGGTGCGATGATGGGATAATGAGTTCTTCAAACCCAAGGGGCTCAGTAGAAAAGGATGGAATACAATTGAAGAGCTCAGGGTTAGCTCCTACCTGGTCTTGACGATGCGGAAAATAGTCCACCAGATCTCCCAAAATCAGCTGGTGAAATTTGAGGGGGAAAGCACCTCCAAAGCTCCAAAAATACCAAATTTGAAATGAAATGGTAAAAATGAGAGGTAAAACTACTTTTTATGTTACTATTCACGTAATTCAAGTAAGATGTTAGTTTTTAACTCATTTTTCGAGCATGTATTTTCATTTATAATAAGTTTGATGGAGTAATTGAATAGGTTGTATGACCGTCGAAAGAATATATTGTTAATGGTAAATTAAGCATCTTTGACTATTATATTGAGCAATGTTACCACAGGGTTCAAGCTCATTAAAAAATAAACCCGCCCTTGATCATTGTTACCGCAAGGTTCAAGCCCATTAAAAAATAAACCCGCCATCGAGCAGTGTTACCGCAGGGCTCAAGCTCGTTAAAAAATAAACCCGCCAATGAGAAATGTTGGCACAAGGTTCAAGCTCATTAAAAGCCCGCCTTTAGTAAACGACCTTTGTGATTGCCATGACTATCAACCTTATTGAGCCTTGGATGTGTTCTTACCATCACCTCCACTCTTTTGTTCGATCATACACTTCCACTTGATTGTTTACCCTTTTGAGGAACAGCTGCGATGAGTGATTCTGTTAGCCACCCTTTTACACTACCATGTCTGAGAAGTTCCAAACTTACCTGGAACCAGTTGCTACCCGAAAACATCACTCGTTCCTAAAAAACGAGTCTCTTTTAAGCACTTTTTAGACTCATAAAATATGAAAATATTGTCGAGCTACTGGCCTTTCTAGCTCATTAAAGTAAGGGGAAGCACCATCCCTCCTCTACATTTTAATATTTTTGGACCTGAGGGATCATTCACAAAAATATCGAGCACTTGTCTTTTTCGGCTCGCTAAAAGCTATCGAAAAGTCATCCCTTTTGTATTATTTTATACTTTTTCGGACTTAAGGGATTATGCCACAAAAAAGGACTACTGGAGTTTCCTTTCCATCTCTTTTCAAACTCTCTAAACATGAAAATGATTGAGTTATATTTGTCATTAAACTCGTTAAAAAAATAGCGACAAACTTGTCCATCTGGACAAGAGCAAGTTTCGTTGTTGCTAGGCTCCCTAAAACATAGCGACAGGTTTGCCCGAAGGGAAAATTATAGAACAAGCATATGTTATCCTCCTCAAGCTTGACAAAAATAAAGAGGTACTAGTTAGCAATGACTGGCGAAAAAGGGAAGAAAACTTGAATAACTTCATTGGTAGCAGGTCGCTCTTGAACATGAAACTTTCACTCCATCACCATGATTAAGTCGGGTTGGGTTATTCCGTTCACCGGTCACATCACCATTGGTCCTTCGTACCATCCATTTTTGGGGTTAACACTACCAATCCATCTCAGTGTCGCCGATATGTTCAAGAGAAGTCATTCAAAGAATTCACCAACCCAGCTAATGCCTCATCCACTGTAATACCTTCACTCTCCATTTTTCATGACCGCCATTCCTGAACCTTGTATCATCAGATCGTTTTCACCTCCACAAAATCATTTTCTTCGTTTCATGTCGCAGATGTGGGATTCATTAAGGCCCTCCTACGATGGGTCACTTCTTGTCGACATCAACTCATTATCCAAGAAGTTGACTTAGGAACAACCCTTTCAGTACTTTGAAGCTTGCATGCCTCAATGGCAAGTTTCTCACTTTCGGCAACAGGTTTACATCAATAGCCTTCGACCGAAAGATTTTACGTGGTGTTCGACATCGACTCATATATTCACACCACGTGAATTGTATTGTAGTGCCTTGAGGGTCATTATCATTATCGGTGATTCCTCTCGTGCCTGTTAATAGCTTACATAATTGGCTGGTAATCAGGCGATGTCTTTCCATGTTTGATTCCAGAACATCTTTTCACATGGATCGACTTGTACATCGGGCGAAGATTGAACAAGTTTGAAGACCCCGAATCTAGTTTCATCCATTTGGGCTGCAATATATTCAGGAAAATAAAGACATCAGATGTACACCATAGCTGCACAAATGATCATCCAAGATAAGGGATGATGGCTCTACAAGAATCACTAGTCTGCAACAGCAGACGATTGTCTATCCTATGTACATGAAAATGAATTTATGAAGCTAAGCATGGGAATTCCCGCCTTAGCTAGATCATGAAAATAATATGAAGATAATGTATTGTATTGTATTTTATACAAGTCACCTTCCAGTTTGAAAAACCTTGGATCCTCATGATAAAGCATTTCACTCGACATCAGAAGATTTACGACCTAATGCTTTAAGGGGGCAACTGTTATAGACATATTTGGGCACTGCAACCCTAATCACATATGTTGATAAACTAAGGGCTCTTAAACCCCTAAAAGTGTTCTTTCACACCCTAAAGGATCATGGTCAACTAATTACCTCATTTCCCAGAAATTCCACCTGAACAAACTACTCAAAAGTGGCCAAAACTGGACCATATAGACTGCTCCATGTTGAGGGTTCGATGCATACTGGCTGCTACACTGGCCAGGTGTGATGCATACTAAAAGAGCCTTCTGTAGGGTGTGATGGGCGAGAGTAGAAAAATGGCAGAGGTGGTTTGCTATGTGGAAACCCAAGGAATCTTCTAGAAACTTCTCCTGTGACACTTACCTCTCTGAATTCGCCCAGGGATGAGTAAGAGATCATGAAATCTCCAAGTGGAACCAAGAACTATTAGTGAAATGACACTAATAAAAAGCCCAGAAGCTGACTCACCCCTCTGCAAATATCTATAAATGGATCCCTCATCACAGAGATCCAAAGGCTGTAATTTTGTAATTTGCAAGGAAGTGTTGTTGGTTTCTCTTTGAGACATTGCATTGTTGGGTGATCTTGCTTTTCATGAGGTGAAGAGGGCTTTCATGCTGGGAGGATGATGCTGGATCAGAAAGCTGGGTTGTAATCCTCTCTTCTACTTCTACTATCAATAAATTTATTTGAGTTTTCCTCCATATACTTATGTATTTGTGAATCTTGCTATTTGTGAACGCAATTGTATGGTTAATGTACTTCTGATTCTGCATTGTTTATGGCATTATAGATCTCTATGCTTTGATGGTGTTCTGTTGCTTTGCCTCTACAGGTGTTCTTTGAAGCGGGATAAGTGAGAAAGGGGTGGTAGGCTCTATCAAAGGAGAGAGGAAAAAAGCAAGGATCCAAGCGAAAGATTCAGGTTGGTGCTCTCTGCTTCTCTCTTATCTATCATACATAAAGGAAAACACAAGTTACTTTGAATTGTTTGTTTCTAAGATAGCTACCTGTCTTAGTGGGACTAGCAGATCAAATAGAGACTAGTTTTCCTGGCAACAGATGCTAGAACCAAGTTTCCACACCTCGATATTAGTGTAATGTCGTTTTATGCCATAACTCTTCCTTCGCACAGATCGATAATCCTTTTAGGGCTTATCAATATACTTCTCATAATTGGCCTTTATACCTTCACGAAGGTCCACAACTGTCTTTCACAAACCCTGAAAAAGTGCATCAGTTCCTTACACGCCTCTATGACTACTCCTAATTTTGTATTTACCCAGATCAAATTAAGTATCTGATAACTTTAGCATGCATTAAGATGTTCTTCGCGTAAATAGATATTATTGCTTGCGTTCATATAACAATGAGAAATATGCAGATTCACACATCAATACATAATTATATCATAAACTGATTATTCATCATAACATAATCACATTCATACATAACATAAGTAAGTGGATAAAACATAGATATTTCCAGAATAATCTCTTTATTGATGCTTCAGTTCTTCTTACAGACTCAATACTGTAGAAATTATCACTGTAGATCACCTGATAATGCAATGTAACTAAAGCAAAATACTTGATCTATTTTTACTACCAAACTTTGTGGAAGCTTAATCAATTTGAGCTAGATCAATCGGAACACATATAACAGAGAAGAAGAAATCATACACATGAAACACAGAAGAATACTCTAGGGAAAGCCTTAGCTAAAAACCCCACTATTTGTATTATCATACAAGTGGAAATATATGAGGATTACACACAACTTTAGCTCTCATATCTCTTAGCTCTCAATACAATCCCTCACTATTGCTCATAGGCAGAATAGACAACACATATGCCTTTCCCTCTTCCCTCCAAGCCTCCTATTTCCTTGTGCAGTTTTCCCTGGGTGCTCCAGTTGTAACCTTCTATGACACTGATCTCACATACTGCTCCAACACACTGTAAAACTGCGAAAATATCAAGGAATGAATTCCTTCTACATGCAAGAGATTTTCTTATAGGAAAATCCTTGCAATTGATAGTACATTGTCCCTGCCTTTAATCTCAATTGGGTCTTTGTCTGTAATGACATGCATGAGTTATTTATGAGAGAATATTCAGTTATCTAAAGTACACTAGTTTCATGCATGCATGCATTAACTAACTGAACTCACAATTAGTTCCACAAACTATTTGGAACTAATCTAACTGGACTTAACTCAGTTAACTGAGCTAACTAATTACAACTCAAATACAACTCATCCTTATCTCCTTAATTAAGGGATAACTTCCCCAATCAAAGGAATAACTGTTGCATGACTTCACAAAGGCTTCATGTTTGAATTTCTCCAACTAATTAATCCAAGATGAATTAATTAATTATTTTTCAAACAACTGGTGAGACTAAATTCGAATTTTAATTATCAATTTTAATTCAAGGAAAAATTAAAATTGGAATATCTTGAAATGCTATCTTTAGCAATGCTATTTTTAGCATTTCTATTTTTAACATTTCTTGTTGCTATTTTCAACACTCCCTCTCAACAAGAAAGGGATTATCTACTACCCCAATCCTATCTCTATGGAACTAAAATTTACTCTTTGACGATGCCTTAGTCAAAATGTCCGCATCTTGCTCCTCAGTTGAAATATACTGCAACAACATGATCCTCCTCGCCACACAATCTCTGAGATGATGGTACCGAATGTTGATGTACTTGGACCTGTCATGAAATACTGTATTCTCAGAGAGTTTGATACAACTTTGATTATCACAAGAGATCACAGTTGGATCTATCCTCTGATCAAACAAACTAACTAGAATTTTCCGCATCCAAATGGCCTCACATGCTGCCTAACTTGCAGCCATGTATTCAGCCTCTACTGAGCTGAGTTCAATTGACCTCTATTTCCTATTGTACCAAGAAGCTGCAACTAAACCAAGGTTGAAAATTCCTTCTGATGTGCTCTTCCTATCTGATGGACTCCCTACCCAATCTACATCGGTGAAGCCCAGTAGCTTCACTCCCTCTGTCCATCTATACCATAATCCATACTGAGATGTGCCTCTGAGGTATCTCAAAACATGCTTAGCTTCCTTCCAAAACAACTTGGCAGACTAAACCATAGCTTGACTCAACTGGTTCATTGCATAGCACAAATTTGGTCGAGTTTTCACTAAATACATCAGTGAACCCACAAGCTGCTGATACACAGTAGCTTCTACTACTTCTCCTAAAGGAGCATCCTCCTTCCTCCAATTTCCCGCTAGACGAGTCCGCATGGGCTTGCAATTATCCATGTGGAATCTCTTGAGTATCTCATTGGCACACTTGCCTTGAGACACAAACACTTCCCCATCCTTCTCCCACACTTCCATGCCTAGAAAGTAGTGCATGAGACCCATGTCTTTCATCTTGAACTCTCTTGCAAGGTCCTCCTTGCAAGACATGATCAACTAATCATCACCTATTAATATCAGATCATAAACATAAAGAAAATTGATCAACTGCTTACCTTCCACCATGATGTGGTACAGGTTTTCATCCGCTTCACTCTTTGTGAAGCCCAACCCGGTGAAGTAGTTGCTGATCCTGGTGTACTAAGCATGAGGTGCTTGCTTCAGCCTGTACAAGGCTCTCTTGAGTTGGCACACATGTGACTCATGATCAAAGGTCTCAAAACCTTTTGGCTGCTCTATGTACACCTCTTCCTTAATCTTTCCATTGAGGAATGCAGTCTTCACATCCATCTGATGGATCTTCCAACCCATCTGTGCTAATAGTGCCAACATCGATATGATAGATGAGTACCTTTCTACAGGAGAAAAGGTCTCATCATAGTCAATCCCCTCAACCTCTGAAAAGCCATGGGAAACAAACCTTTCCTTATGCTTTTCCACACTACCATCAACAGCTTGCTTTACCTTGTAAAGCCAATGGGAACTCACGACTCACTTGTTCTTCGGTCTTGGAACCACATCCCAAACACTATTCTAAACTATGGAGTCATACTCCTTGACCATAGCATCAACCCAAATCAGCTGCTGCACTGCTTCGTCAAAGGAAGATGGCTCGGTCTCAACACATTACCCAACAAGGGCCATGTATCTAGTGTACCTATTAGGTGACCTCCGCTGTTTGTGCTGAGAGATGGTTCTCCCACATTCTCTCTCGCATCTGACAACAATCTGTCAGCTTCTCTTGTGCGCTTCTGCCCATCTCTGGAAGACTATGCTTGAGTGGATGTCTCCACTCTTGGAACCTCTGCATTCGGCTACTTCGCATCAGTCTAGGGCTCCTCGTCTTTAGGAACCAAAAGTTCCTCTACAACCTGTAGTTGGAGCTCCATCTCAAGGGAAATTCACATGGCCTTTTTCTCATCAAACTTTAGATCTCTGCGTACCATTGTCCTCCAACTGGTAGGCATGTACACCTGATAGTTGTGGGGTGTATCAGTGTACCCCACAAGTATCACCAACTTAGCTGTCGGCTCAAGTTTCTTCCGGGCATCTTTGGTCACATGGAAAAATACCGTTGAGCCAAAGATCTTGAAGTGACTAACATTTGGTCTCTTCCTGGAGAAATCTTCTCTGGTGTCTTCATCCCAAGTATGCAATTCGGGCTTCTATTCTACAAATAGACTGCTATGTTGCATGCCTCATCCCACAAATGAAGTGGTAGGCCTTGGTCATGCAACATCGCCCAAGCTGCCCCCACAATCGTTATGTTGTTCCTCTAAGCCACCCCATTTTGCTGTGGGTTATGGGGTGCCGTCAACTCCCGTTTAATTCCTTCCGCTGCATATAAGTCCTTAAACTCTTGAGAGACATACTCTCCACCATTGTCACTCCTAAATGCCATGATCTTCTTCCTTGATTGTTTCTCAACCAAAGCTTTGAACTCACAAAAATTTGAGAGGGTCTGATCCTTCTTCTGCATGAAATAGATCCAGCGCTTATGAGAAAATTCATCAATGAAAATCACATAGTACCTTTGTTTCATGGTGGATGTTGTCGAGAATGGTCCACACAAATCTGTATGAACTCGCTCCAAGATCGCTTCAACTCAACTGTCTCGATCATGAAAGGAAGATTTTGCATACTTACTCAAGGTATAGCCTTAGCATGTGTCCACTTTCTCAAGTTTACCTTTGGGAAGTCCGGTAGAGATCTATTACATGATCTTCAAGGCCCCATTATGCAAGGGGTCCAACCTCCTATGCCATAACTCGCTAGTGTCTTGGTTTTGCACCAATTCTGCTTTCGAACTTAATGCAACACAGTCATCTACCTCCAGCTTGTAGAGATTCTTCACTCGAATCCCAATCCTCTTGGTCTGACCCGTGGCTATGTGTCTTAGGAACACCTTTCCTTTACTAAAGACTACATCATAGCCTTTGTCTTCCAACATCGCAACAGATACCAGGTTCTTCTTCAGTCTAGGCACATACTTTACATCAATCAGGGTGAGAGGAGATCCATGCTCCCTCTGAAACACAACTATGCCTTCACCTGAAACACGGTACTTTCCATCATCGCCCATCTCTATGTGCATCTTGAGGTATTTCTCCTCCAAGGTACTACATAGACTCTTGTCATTAGTCATGTGGAATAAGGCTCCACTGTATAGATACCAAACACAACTCACCATCAACGAAACCATACATACAATGAGGGTAAAATCCAATTCGAACTGAGAGGCCAGTGCCTCACCTTCAGATCCCTTCAAGGATCCCTTCTTGGATTTCTTCAATGGATAATTAGTTGCATAATGGCCCATCTCATGACAATTAAAACATCTCACTTTAGATTTGTCAATCTTCTTCCCACCATGAGAGGAACTCGATTTGGAACGGGAAGCCTTCCCTTTTTGTTTCCTTGCCTTACTGGCTAAGACTAGAGTTTCTTCATCATCATGCTTAGATGAAGAACCATCTCTGGTGCTCCTCCTAATCTCCTCTTGCATCAGATCCGACCATATTCATTCCCAATCTGACAGTTTATCTCTTCCATTCACCGAGTCCTGGTAGCTATGCCAGCTCTTTGGAAGACCGAGGAGAGAAAGACTCACCATGTCATTGCCAACAATCATTATTCCTACACTACCAATCTCATCCCTACAGGTGGTGAGCTTGTTCAGATATGTAGAAATAGTGTCGCCCTTTTCATAATTGATTTTCCAAAGCTTGTCCTTGAGCGTTAGCTTCCTCTGGTTGCTACTATTCTGATATAGGTCCTTAAATGTTTTCCACATTGAAAAGAGAGTCTCCTTCCCATGGAGACTCAAGACAATGTGGTCTCGAACTCCCTCCAAAAGAATCCTTCTCACCTTCGCCACACACTTCTTCCATTCAGCCAATTCTTGGGCATTAGCTACTGCTGGCTTGGGGATTTCTTGATCAATGAAATCCTTCAAACCATTATCTTCTAATACCGCTTCCATGCAATCCTTCCATGCTATGTAATTCGAGCTACCATCCAGTGCATACTCGAGTCTCAAGCCATTGAATGCCATTGTTGAACTTTAAGGTGTGATAAGAATTCGATGTTGTACCTGCAATCAAGAACTTCATAACTTCAAAATTCTTTTCTTTGTATACTGTTCTCCGCTTTGATCACCTTTTCTCTGATACCATGTAGAAATTCTCATTGTAGATCACCTGATAATGCAATGTAACTAAAGAAAAATAATTGATCTACTTCTACTATCAAACTTTGCGGAAGCTTAATCAATTTGAGCTAGATCAATAGGAACACATATCACAGATAGGAAGAAATCATACACATGAAACACAGAAGAATACTCTGGGGAAAGCCTCAGCTAGAAACCCCACTATCTGTGTTATCATACAAGTGGAAATATATGAGGATTACACACAGCATTAGCTCTCACATCTCTCAGCTCTCAGTACAATCCCTCACTACTGCTCATAGACAGAATAGACAACACATATGCCTTTCCCTCTTCCCTCCAAGCCTCCTATTTCCTTGCGCAGTTTTCCCTAGGTGCTCCAGCTGTAACCTTGTGTGACACTGATCTCACACATTGCTCCAACACACTGTAAAACTGCCCAAATCTCAAGGAATGAATTTCTTCTGCATGCAAGATATTTTCTTATAGGAAACTTCTTGCAACTGATAGTACATTGTCCCTACCTTTAATCTCAACTGGGTCTTTGTCTGTATTGACATGCATGAGTTATTTATGAGAGAATATTCAGTTATCTAAAGTACACTAGTTTCATGCATGCATGCATTAACTAGCTGAACTCACAATCAATTCCACAAACTACTTAGAACTAATCTAACTGGACTTTACTCAGTTAACTGAGCTAACTAATTACAACTCAAATACAACTCATCCTTATCTTCTTAATTAAGGGATAATTTCCTCAATCAAAGGAATAACTGTTGCATGACTTCACAAAGACTTCATGTTTGAATTTTTCCAACTAATTAATCAAAGATGAATTAATTAATTATTTTTCAAACAGCTGGTGAGACTAAATTCGAATTTTAACCCTCAATTTTAATTCAAGGACAAATTAAAATTGGAATATCTTGAAATGCTATCTTTAGCAATGCTATTTTTAGCATTTATTGTTGCTATTTTCAACAAATACTACCTTTCTCACTCATCTATAGGGGTCCGCGCACTCAACTGTAGAGCCTCTCTTCTACTCTAAGACTCTTTGCTCGTCACTTCTACTGACCCATTACATTCGTCTTCATCATCATTGACCAATCAAAACTGCTTTAGACTCTCTAAGACTTTCCTTTTTATACAATCCCATGGTTTGTGGACCATGGGTAGATCTACTAAAGCTGACGAAATTTACCTAAATGAAGGGTAAAACCATTTATGACACTTTAACATCCATGCGCTCCGCGACCACAACTTGTGGAGACTTTGCACTTTACATACAAAACTTGGGCTTTTGCCCCAAAATTGAACCTAGAAGGGGACCCTGTCCTAATAGGCCCCCAACATAAATATCGTGACTCGCTTCTGAGTCACTCTGCTGGCGTGGAGATCTTACTGTGAAGACCACCCAACTCCACTTGCACCATTGCTTCTTCAAGTGTGCTCTGTGTAGTCACCTACTTGATCTAGTCCACTAGCTTCTCTCTTGTTGGTCCTGCCCTATGTGCCTGGATCTTCTGCTATGTTCTCTACAAGCTGGCCAACTTCTCCCCAATGGTGGTGGAGATCACATTGGCCTCATCTAGCAAAGGCCCCAGTTTGGCCTTGAGGACTGCCTCTTTTTGCTGAACTTCTTCCACCTATTCGAGCAGTTGCTTTGCCTCTTGCAGCTTTGCCAATCTCTGCGTTATAGCGACAGTGCACTCTATCACCCTTGCTTCATAATATTGTTGTTGCAATTCATGTTCTTCCATGTTCAACCTCTACAAGTTAGGATCTTTCTACACAGTCGTGAGTAGCTCCATTGACTGCTGAAGAGCACAGTGCATTCCACCACCGCGACATCTACTACAGCAACTCCATCTTTTACAGTGGCTTCACGATGTTCTCTGACCCCTGGTAGAGTTGAAGGTTGTGCCTTCAACTCAAGATCTGTGATCTTGAGGTTCATCTCAAACTGAACCTTGGCCATCTCCATTTTTTCATCGCGCACACCTACAACCAACTTCCATATCTTGGCCTCCAATGGTGCTCCTTTTGGTATGTGCAGTCTGGAACTGTTATGCATGCTTTGGCTACCACAACTGTAGTGTGCTCGTTCTGCTCCTAAACATTTTTCCATGCTGTAATCGCCGCTATTTTCTCGATGAACATCTATTCATTGTTAAATTTCTACTCGCTGATATTTGCAATCACACCTTCTTACAGGGTGTGAAGGAACTCCCTAGGGAGCGTGGCTAAGTTTAGGAAAATGCTTCTCAAAGCACTAACAGTGGCTTTTTTAGCATCCGCATCTATGCTCAAGGATTCATCAGGCAGCGCGACTCCTTGAAGATCCAAAGATCGAACCAACTTTGTGGCCTGAGTGGTCCCTAGCGCCCGACTAGTTGATGCAGCGCTACTCTACCCTGCACCTGCTTGGAGTCTAGTGGTTTGGATATGTAGCCCGACTGTATGGTGACCAGTGCTTTCTTCTGCTGCTGCTCAAACTGTTGCAAAAATTCAATGGTTGTATCCCATACCTTGTCACCAATGTTGTCCAATTCACCCTCTGTCAAGGTGATGGGGTCTAGTGATGACTTGGAGGACTTGGTCTTCTTCCACGGTCCTTCTTTTTCCTGCTCCTTGTATCGCTTCACCTGGAAGGGAGTGCTTTCCTGATCTCCACCACCCTATTATGATTTCTCTTCTTCCTCCATTTGCAGTGAAGGGGATTTATGGCTTCTATCAGAGATGTGCTCTTCCTAATCTGCTTGTTCTTTTGTGATGCGCTCTAATGCTACGCGAGCCTTCTCCTTCGTCTCCTTCTTTCTCTTTTCAGCCAACTGCTGAACTTTTAGTCGAGCTGCTTCCTTTTGCTATTTCTCTGTAGACATGCTAATCCCGACAGCCAAGTCTGATGATGTATGCCAGCTTGGTGGCCATCACTTGAGGACCTCTGTGATGGAATCATCCGTAGCTAAGTATGGTAAATCATATAATTTCTGGTTTGTATCCTTTTGCAGATGGATGTAGACATGGTGGAAGTCCACCTTGAACTCCGCACACTTAGAGAGTTGATAAAAAATGATTGGTGACAACTGCAGATTTTTTTTGATGGCTGCGTGGATGCTTGCCTCCATCATCACCCAAAATACTTTACTTTCTTAGATGTGCTCAGCATCCTTGGTATGCCATAATAACGGAAACTTTTCCGCTTTTGGGAAATATGTCTCAATCAAAGGAAATTGGCTGTCCTCCGGCAACTCCCATGCGATGAGCACAATTGACAGAAGTATCCATGAGTAATGGAATGTCTTGTTGTGGTCCTATGCCTCCCTACAGTTCACAAGGAACTTGTTGGACATGTAGTGCGCCCAGTTGAACTATACGCCCTCCACGCACTGAGCCGCTAGTGAAACCACTGGTGGTAGAACTTCATCCGTGTGATAGTTTTGTATCACCTTGCCAGCCAAAATTTGGGTGGCCACCTTCATCGTGGGGTTCGAAATGCTCGAAACGCAATACCTGCATGGCTTCTTGACAAGTTTTAACTTGTCTTTCATCTTCTCAGTGTTACACAATAATTTGTCACTATCCTCATTTCAGTCCTTTTGTTGTGTCATATGTCAAATAAACATGTTCATATCTTCCCACTGATGTGAGAAGATTAAGCAAATTCTCTCTGCTGCTACCAATTGACCCTCATTCCCTAGGTTTGTACCTCGTCGTGAGTAATACCTTAATATACGCGATGTTTCCATGTGCATAATGGTCTCATCACGACTCCGTCATAGGTGTACATCTATTTCCTGCGACAGTCGGTTTTCTAGACCCGACGCAATGTTACGAGTTGTATATAACGATGATGGGTCTGTGTGCATTGCCTCCTAGCAATGTCATCCCAGACAATTAGTTTAAGTCCCACGATGATCCAGATTGTGCGAATTCATTTCAACAGCCGTCTTTCTAGATGCCTCCAGACCTGGTTGTTCGGACGGTTTGGGTCGCCCTTCCCCCTCTGGTATGGTAGTTCCGTCATTTGTGCTACCTTCCTTGAGGATGAGCTCTTCCTCCCACATTTCATGGAGACTCCTTCTCTTATTAAAGCACTCACCTTTGCTATGATCTGTGAGTTCTTTTGGTTGGGTAGTGCTGCTAGTTCTTATGAGTTTGATAGATAGCTGGTGTGAGTGTGACAAGTGTGGGATTGTTGATAGCTTGTGGAAGGTTGTGGAGTGCCCTTAACTTTGTGTTAAAACTTATGAGTGAGGGAGGGAAATTATATGTTGGGAGATGTATCCTTGAAGAGTGAATGCTTGAGAAACATATTGGCTGGATCCTCTGAGAAGGCTTGCGACGTCAAGACTTGGTTGTAAGCTTGCTCTTGATTCATTACTAATACAATCAATGATGTTTTCCTATGTCTTGTATGTAATTTACTTGATAGCTCATGACTTCTTGACTTTGTGATTAAATAGATCATTGTTGTTCCCCAGTTACATTATTTGTTGTTTTCTTTGTATTGTTTCAGGTTAATTACTCATTGAGGAGAAGGAAACGGAAGCTGGAGCAGCGCAACGGAACTTCATCAACCACCGGTTTGAGGTAGGCCTTCAATGATGATTGTTTAAGGAAAACAATTGTTGATTTGTCTTTTCTATGACTAGACCCACTCTAGGGCTAGAGGGTTGCCTCTGTTTGCAGAGGGAACACTTTCCTGCATCACAAGTTGGCGACTCCACTGGGGATTGAACCCAAAATCTCTAGTTTCGCACCCTCGATCCACGGTATGGGGATATTATTTTCTACCTTTAGATGTCCTCCTTTCGTTGTGATTTATCTAAGGATGCTCCGCAACGTATCCGCCATCATTCTCAACCCCATCGGATTATCAGGGACACCCGGTACTGGGTCGGTGCTGACTCTGTTCTCTACCATTTTTTGACACTCGAGGAAGTGGAGAAAGTCTTGAATTACTGCCACTCTGGCGCTTGTGGAGGTCATATGTCCGGGTATGCTACTGCTCAAAAGATCCTTCGTGTTGGTTATTTTTGGCCATCTATTTCCAAGGATTTCATTCTCGCCGTCCGCTCTTGTCATGCGTGCCAAATCTACCAATGAAAGATGCATGCGCCCCCTACTCCTTTGCACCCTGTCATTACCGTCGGCTCTTTTTCCAAATGGGGCATTGATTACATGACCTGTAAACCTCGCTCGGGCGGGGGGAATGGGGATATCATCATTGCCGTTGATAATTTCACGAAATGGGCTGAGGTGATGCCTACACTATCTAATGATGGTAAGACGGTGGCACAATTTTTATTTGATCATGTCATTTCACGTTTCGGAGTCCCTCAGGTGTTGTTGGGAAAAGTATCCAATACGGAATGACCCTATCCCACTCTAAGGGTGATAGTACCTCAGCAACAATCAAAGCAAAGCTATTCGAGATTACTTCTTTATGAGATGTAAGAGAGGGGAGAAAGAGATCCACTAACCGTTATCTTCCGCTAATGATTGATCCAATCTTCTCTCTTTGCTGCTTGCTCCCAGCTCCTTGCTCTTTCACTGGCCCAGCTACGCCAAGATCCTACAAAATAACAAGAGAGGGAAACTACAAGAAGCATACATTCATAATTGATTCAAGGATTAGAATAAATAAAATATACAAGTATCAATACGCCATTGAGACACATGCATATAGAAGAACTTCAAATGCTTTATTAATGGAAGAAGTAAAGTTCAGGAAGTGATACAACCATCAAAGGCCCAATCCAGCATCACCTCCCAGCAGAAAGAAATCTCCTCTTCACCTCCTTCAAGCAAATCACCCAATAGTTCTATACTCAAACCAATAGCACTTCCTTACATTCACAAGATTCCAGCCCCCTTAGACCTCATGAGAGAGCTCTATATATAGGAGTTTTGGAGAAAGGATGAGTCAGCTTGAACTTGGCATGGAGCTGACTAGTGTCCTCTCCCACTTCAGTTATTCTTCAATTCTTGAGTCCACTTGGAGGTTCTTGCTTCCACTTGGAGATCTAGACCCTCTTACTCATCACTAGGCGAATTCCCTGATCCAAGTGTCATTTTGGAAGCTTCCTGGGCATTGACACCTTGAGGAATGACTGTGCCACTTCGCCAAACTCGCCCAGCGCAGGTAGCCTTCATTACTGTTGACATTCAGCGCAGGTACAGAGTGGAGCAGTTGACATTCAGCGCATATGCTCAGTGGAACAGTTGACATGATCCAGAATTAGCTTGTTTTTGAGTGTTTTCAGGTGGAGAACTGATATTTAGTGCTGTGGTTTGTTGACCTTGTTCCTCTAGGGGCAGGAACAACATGTTTAGGGACTTTGGATCCCTTAGATTATTGACATTTCATGCTTCATGCTGTAAGACACAAAAATGTCTATAACATCAGGCTATCATCACTAATCACAGTTCTCATTTCCGTAATCATATGATGACCGAGTTAACAACCCAGCTGGGCTTGCGGCATGATAGTTCAACACCGTATTATCCTCAGGCCAATGGCCAGGTAGAAGCTGTCAACAAAGTGTTGGTCACGATGCTTCAACGCACCATTGGCATGCACAAGTCCAATTGGCATCTGATGTTGTTTTCTGCCTTATGGGCCTACCGAACTTCCATGAAAGATGCCACCAGATTCACCCCGTTCCAATTAGTTTACGGTATGGAGGCCACTCTTCCAATTGAGTGTGAAATTCCTTCGCTTAAATTAGTCGTCGAATTGCTACCAAACACTACTCCAGTAGAATAATGTCTTCTCTACCTAGAACGGCTAGACGAGACCCATCGACTAGCCTCTCTAGTCATTGAAGCGCAGAAGAAGAGAGTGAAAACCCACTTCGACCAAACTATTCATCCCCGTTATTTTGTTGAAGGAGACCTAGTCCTGCTCTATGATCAAGTGAATGATAAGCTGGGGGTAGGAAAATTCGAGCCTATGTGGCATGGGCCTTACATTGTGAAACGTGTTTTTCAAAAAGGGGCTTATGAGCTGATCGATTACGAAGGGAATCCTCTAGATAAGCCCCGAAACAGGCTTTATCTGAAAAAATCTCGTGCATCTGATTTGTACATACATGTGTTTTCAGCATGTGTGCTTTTAGTGTGTGTTTTCTAGTATGGCTTGGTGTGTAGGCGTAATCGCCGCTTATTGTGTCTTTTTACTTCTTTTGTAGATTTCTGCTACACCTTACGTTGGTTTCACTGATGGTGCCTGTCGTAGTAGCCGAAATCTTTCCTCTGCGGCATGGGTGATCTATGATCCTCACGGCAAGTTAGTAGACCTTCAGGGCATTTGTTTGGGTTGCACCACAAACAATGTCGCTGGATACAACGCTGTTATTGAATTACTGACCGAGGTAGTTAACCTCAATATTCGTGCATTGGTTGTGAATCTGGATTCTCAACTTGTTGTCCACCAACTTAATGGGTGTTATTTCGTCAAAGATCATAGAATTTTAAGGTTGTATTTATGTGTTAAAATATTGGAAAGAAATTTTTATTTTATTACATATCAACACATTCCAAGAAGATTAAACACATTAACTGATGCATTAGCAAATCATGTATTGGACAAACATTTACGCAACATGTAATCAAACATTGTATAGAAGAATTTAGACATAATAATGAATCATAAGATAGCATGTATATATATATATATATATATATATATATATATATATATATATATATATATATATATATATATATATCGTGTGGCGCGCCGAGGCGCTCAAAAAATAAGTGTATATGTCAAAAAATAGAGTCTGTGTACATCCGAGACACATGTCTCTCAAAAAAACAGTAGCAAATAAAACCTAGGCATCTACTGTGGTGGGTTATGTTCTTTGTAGCAAACCATTGCTCGTGCAACTTGTCTCAAGAGTCTATGCACCCTAGGTATCACTTCGACTGTGTGTATCTGATACTCTATGGGGACCTCTTCGATCCCCCTGTAATCTGGGACCCCCTCTCTCAGGCCCTCAAGATTACGGGCTACTGTCTCCAATGAACTGCCAGCTGGGGGAACCAAGGCTAGCTCTTTGATGCCTTATGGATCCCTCCATGCCTTCGGAGCTAGTCCTACAGGCCTCTCTGGTCCCACATTTTCAAGTAACATAAGATACATCATTAAGACATATGCATGATAAAATCCCAAAAACATCATTAAAAACAAAATATAAAAATAGTGTGATCAAGTGTTTTACCTCCATTATCCCACTGCTCGCCAGTAGGAAGCATCATGTCGGGATCCCCATGGAAATCCATACCTGCATATGGCCAATCCTCGACATAGGTCATCTGGCAATCTAGCCACTCTCGGAATAGTGTCCCCCATGACACTGGTTGACCGCCACCCCCTCGCGGCATGACATGTGCCCAGCGAGTGATTCAGGTCTTCTGCGGTCTAGGTCTGTCTAAGTCCATGTCCTGTAACTAAAGTGACGCCACTCGTTCCAGCATGAGTGGGATCAAAATAGACCCGTAACCAAACTACTTCACCTCTCCATGACGACACTTTGTGAGATGCTTCTTAATGTTATTGGTCACTGCTTCAGCCCAGTTGTACATGGTCGGGTTAAGGCAAGCAAGAGCTAACCAAAGGTGTGTCTTTGTTGCCTCATGTTGGGTTTGAGATCCCGCTGCTCTCACCACCATGAATAAAACCGAGCGGAGAGTCAGGTCTTCCACTGTTGGGATCTGCAATTTCCTACTAGAGTTTGATTTGCGTGCCCATTGGCACACTCGTGCTATCAACATGTCTAGTGATTTGCTGCCGACTCGTTGGCCCTCTAAGATCGGCCTCTCTTTGTGATGAGAAAATCAAGTCAGGAAATATATATCCGTAGCATCGAACTCAATGTCTTTGCCCCAGATGATGAACTTTGTATCCGTCAGGTTCCAAGAGCGAATTAGCAACTCTAGTAAATCAGGTCGTGCTCGAAGATGTGGAGTGAGGAAGAATTTTAATAATCCACATTGAAGTAAAGCTCTTAAGCACTCGGGATCATTAAAAACTTGTTCGTCGTTGATATCATGAGTTCTTTCTTGCCATAAAAATGCCATGTTGCCTTGCGTCGAAGGAAAAATGGATTAGAACTGTTTTCATAAGTTTAAATCCATAAATTATGAAAAATTTCAAATTTATGACGCCATCGCGGCTGTTTTCCAAACAACGGCGATGACTCGAGGTCAATAGTTCATTTTCCTCACGATTGTCGCGAGAGTACATCTATCTCTCATGACGATCCTGATGGTGGTACGTGTTACCACGCTCGGTCTTCGCTAACCCGAGTGGATCTTCTGCGATGACCGAGAGGTGGACTCGGATTTGAAAATCTGCCTAAAACCACTTATCTAACACCAAATTGCATGAACAAACTACTAAAATGCAGCGGAAGGAGGAATTTACTTACTTGGATAAAGTTTTAGGCGAATCTGTGGACAGTTGATGCCGGAATCGACTTTGGAAGTCCACTCAGGTTTGTACTCCAAAATGCCAAAGGTAAAAATGCACGATGTAAATGTAAAAAAAAATAGAGTTATCACACCCCCCTTTTATAGTATTTTTCAAAAAAATTAGAAATTACACTTTAGGGTGTGGGTTTTTTGTTTATGTTGGGTTCTTAATTATGGTTTTTTGGGTTTTGACCTAAT
Organism: Pinus tabuliformis; assembly: GCA_031772625.1. Lineage (NCBI taxonomy): Eukaryota > Viridiplantae > Streptophyta > Pinopsida > Pinales > Pinaceae > Pinus > Pinus tabuliformis. Next base: position 126,891,005 of record CM062808.1, on the reverse strand, counting down.
TTCCACATTTATAATCTGTTTATGTCGAATGGATCTTATGGTGTAATGTTTTGTGCAGAAATAGAGGTGGTTGGCTTGTATCATGATCCGTATACACTTGGTCCAGATTTCCGTGAAGTCCACTTTGAGCTCTCTTCCGACCGTATAAACTTGAAAAGATTGCCGGAATTTTGTCATTTCAAGTTCGATATTGGTTACTAAATGACGCGTCTTCTATTTCTTTTCTACTCTTTCTGATCGAGGTCATAATTACGAAAAGTACTCCTTGATCGTAATGGTCAAGCAGTTCTCTCGAGTATTATTTTATACTTTTACGGGCTCGAGGGCACAAATTTACGAAAAAGGACCCCATGGAGTTTTATTTTCCATGTCTTTTTCAAACTCTTTAAATATGAAAAAGACTCCAAGTTTTACCTATGTTGGACTTGTTAAACCCTGACGACATTGGACTCATCACCATGACAAGACTTGAGCTTCTCCTCCCTAGGGCTTGTTAAACTGTTACTAGGTTGGATTTGACCGAAGGTCGAACTTATATCACAAGCATATGCTATCCCCTTCAAGCTTGTTTTCAAAAATAATTGGGGTACAACCCAGTAATGGTGGGGGAAAATTTGGAAGTCATCATTGGTTAGCTGCGGCAGCTAGTCACTCTTGAACATTGACACTTTTGGTTCTTGTCAGATTGGGATATCCATACATCATCATTTGGCCTTCCGTGGTTCTGGGTTTCCATTTTGTCTCATTCCATCTGATCCATGTTGCCTCCATCGAGCCTCTGATCCCTTGGTATCAAAATGCTGTCACATTCCGGAGTCGTGTCGCTGATATGTTCAAGAGTATAATCCTTCTGCAGTTCACACCCTTACCTCCTCCTCTGATACTCTGTTTCACCATCTACCACTTGTTCCTTATCTTGTGTCGTTGATGGGGGAACATCATGGCCCTCCTGTGACAGATTGTCTCTTGTTGACGCCAACTCATTATCCAGGAGATTGATCTAGAGATCCCTTTCAGTACCTTAGAGTTTGCATGCCTCAATGGCAAGTTCTTCATTCCTAATGATAGACTTTCATCATTGGTCTTCCATTGGGTGATTCCATGGGTGTTCGACTCTAGCTCATTTTTCACACTTAGTGGATTGTATTGGATAGTACCTTGAGAACCATTGGCATTATTGGTGGTTTCTCTCGCGCTTGTTAACAGTTTACATCATTGACCGGTAATCAAGCGACTTTCTATCATGTTCAACTTCAACACATTTTTTCACATGATAGGGTTTGTACTCTGCTCGGTTGGGTTTCAAGACCGTGAACTAAGATTACATATGTTCGAGCTGCGTGGATTGGTTCGTGATTACATATATGACTCTTTGATGGATGGCTGTGACTATGCCTAAGTCTTCATGGATGGCTGTGACTATGCCTAAGTCTTCATGGATGGCTGTGACCATACCTTTGTCATTATTATGGTCTTATCAACTGGGTGGCTGCATCCATACCACAAATCAAGTTTCGTATGTCTTCTAGATGGCTACGCCCATGCCTAGACTACATGTATTTCACTATCACATAAATCAGTTTGTGCTTGCGCCTGCAGGATCTTCAAGGTGGTTCCAGTTCAGACAGTTTCATAATGCATTTCACCCCTCCCACTCTCTCGGGCTTCACGCTTTAGGGGGCATATGTTACACAATAATTTGTCACTATTCTCATCTCAGTCCTTCTGTTGTCTCATATGTCAAATAAAAATGTTCATATCTTCCCACTGATGTGAGAAGATTAAGCAAATGCTCTCTACTGCTTCCAATTGACCCTCATTCCCTAGGTTTCTGCCTCGTCGCGAGTAATACCTTAATACACACGACGTTTCCATGTCCATAACGGTCTCATCATGAGTCTGTCATAGGTGTACATTTGTTTCCCGCGACGGTCAGTTTTCTAGACCTGGTGCGAGGTTACAAGTTGTATATAGCGATGATGGGTCTGCGTGCATTGCCTCCTAGTGATGTCATCGCGGATAATTAGTTTAAGTCCCGCGACGATCCAGATTGGGTGAATTTGTTTCAACAGTCGGCATTTTGGATGCCTCCAGACCTGGTTGTTGGGATAGTTTGGGTCGCCCTTCCCCCTCTGGTGTGGTAGTTCTGTGATTTGTGCTACCTTCCTTGAGGATGAGCTCTTCCTCCCACATTTCATGGAGACTACTTCTCTTATTAAAGCACTCACCTTTGCTATGATCTGCAAGTGCTTTTGGTTGGGCAGTGCTGCTAGTGCCTTTGAGTTTGATAGATAGCTGGTGTGAGTGTGACAAGTGTCGGATTGTTGATAGCTTGTGGAAGGTTGTGGAGTGCCCTTATCTTTGTGTTAAAACTTATGAGTGAGAGATCGACATTATATGTTGGGATATTTATCCTTGAAGAGTGAATTCTTGAGAAACATATTGGCTGGATCCTCTGAGAAGGCTTGCGACATCAAGACTTGGTTGTAAGCTTTCTCTTGATTCATTATTAATACAATCAATGATGTTTTCCTATGTCTTGTATGTAATTTACTTGATAGCTCATGACTTCTTGACTTTGTGAGTAAATATATCATTGTTGTTTCCCGGTTACATGCTTTGTTGTTTTCTTTGTATTGTTTCAGGTTAATTACTCATTGAGGAGAAGGAAATGGAAGCTAGAGCAGCGCAACAAAAATTCATCGACCACCGGTTTGAGGTAGGACTCCAACGATGACTTTTTATGGAAAACAAATGTTGATTTGTCTTTGCTGTGACTAGACCCACTCTAGGGCTAGAGGGGTTGCCTCTGTTCACAGAGGGAACACTTTCCTGCATCACACTTAGCGAGGTCACGCTCGCCGATCTTTCCACCAAAAGTCTTTGCCAGATTCAACCCAGAGTGAGGTAACAATGTGATTTGGTGGATCAACATATCGGTTATAGGTATTGGCTCACTCATCCATAAACACCCGTCATGCACAAGACACATCAACTATTTAATGACTATCATATTTATTGGGGCATAGTGGTAATGTGACACCCATAGTAGATTCAACAATCCTACTTTGTTCACCCCACAAATCCATTCCGTCAGATCCAGTGTGGTGACACCAGATTCCTTGTAGAATATCCTTTTCATAAAAGTATCGGTAGCTTAGTGGGGAAATCGCTCAATGTCCCCCAGGTCCAAATCTTCAAGCTTCAGATGTGGGATGCACGCTAAGTGCAAACCTTCAAAAGTTATAGTGTGTAGCAGCAGGGGTGTATTAAGGAGGAATAATCCCTCATCTGGGTCCTTCAGGACTTTCACCTTGCCCTGACGGAGAGGGATGTAATCTGGTAGCTTGGAAATGGGGTCTACCCCATCAATATCAATGTCTTCTGTGCCCTCCTCAGCCTCTAGGTCTACCACTTTGCATTTCTCTTGCGTGATGGACAATGGGTTTTTATTTTCTCTGGGCCTGTGTCACCATATGTTTCCTTCGTGATTCACGTACTGACGTCGTCTTCTGGTGCTTATCCTTCTTTAGCTTGGGGACCTCTCTTGCCAGCATAGGCTTAGGCCTAGGAGACCTCGGCGATTTTGTCACTTCTGTGGGAAACTCCATACTTACGACCTTAGGGGCAGCTCCATGAGAGGAAATAGACCCTCCAGCATTTGTAGTTTCTACGGGTGTAGACATGAAGTTGTTAATGAGTTGCTGGGTTTCCTCAGGTAACCTATCAAATACAAAACTAGCGACCAAGTCCTCAAAGAACTCATGGTTCATGCACAACAGATGGAACAACTCAAAAATTATCAGAATGTAAAGTGTTTCTCACTGGACATCGATCTATAATTTATAGGCAAATTCGAATTCAAATCTGACTGTTCCCTCCAAAATCAACTCATAAATTCTAGATTGGCAACATATTTTCAAAGATCTCACTCTTAAATTCAGCCTTAAATGCCTCCCCCCCCCCACTCTTAGCCATTTTCTCACTAGAAAATCATGAATAGTGACAATAACGGTCACTTTCTCGCTATGCTATGTGGTTTCTCCTTCTATAGCGTAGCTCTCTTTGCGCTTCTACCGATACTGTGACATTCTTCTGTTCTACGCAGACACCTTGTCGCGCAGCTCCACAACCTGGGTAGTGTAGTTTATAGTCCCATGCCTTCTTGAAACTGCCCAGAGTGCTAAGACTATGCTACCATCATATCGTCATCTGGTCGGATCCCCGGTGCATGGCTTCAATCAGCTTCCATTTACCTTTCCCGGAAAGGGATCTCCATTCAATTTCACCAGCTGAACTGCTCCACCATCTGTAATCTCTTTGATGACATATGGCCCCAGCCAATGAATCTAAAATTTTCTTGGAAATTTATCGAACTTGTTGTCATATTGTAAAACTAAATCGTTTACCTTGAAGGTATGTAGTTTGATGTGCCAATCGTGCCATGCTTTTTCACGCTCCTTATGAACTTGCTGATGGAATCCAGCCAAAAATCTGTCTTCCTCGTGTTCAGCCAGCTACACGAGTTGCTCCTCTAGGGCTCCTTGATCTACCATTCCTGTGAATGCCACTATGCGTAGACTGGGTACAATGTACTCCATCGACATCACAGCTTCTACGCCATAGACCAACTTGAAAGGCGATTGTCCCATCTGCTTCTTACAAGTAGTTCTATAAGCCCATAGAACTACTGGTATGTGCATGTCCCAATCATTCCTTTGTGCATTGCAAACCTTCATCAGTGCATTATCCAATATGTTATTAAACGCTTCAACTATCCCATTAGCCTAAGGATGATATCGCATGCTCTTCTGATGATAAACTTGGAATTCCTTTGTTAGCACACTGATCATTTCATTAAGGAAATGCGTACCACAATCACTCATCAATATATTTGGGAAACTGAAACTAGTCAGCACATATTCAAATAGGAACTTTGCTACTATTTCCCTTGTATAGTCCTTCACGAGCTGTGCCTCTACCCATCTGGTCAAATACTTAGTTTGCGGTGATGATATACCATGCACTCGTCTTCTTTCCTGGGGGCTGAATTGGTCCTACAAAATCAATCACCCATTTCTCAAATGGCTACAATGACATCTGCAGATTTAGAGGCATCTCATCCTACGTGATGGCCTGCTGGTTCTCTGATATGCATCGCATGCCCTACAATAAGAATTGGAATCCTTATGCAGTGTCTGATCTAGGTTTTTCTAGACACATGCAGAAGTCCAGGAGGACTCAAGAAGGGTCAAAAATCAAATTGTTTGGATTATGCTTGAACTAGGTTCATGTTAAAGATCTCATCGTCATGATCATGGTGGTGCGAAAGGTTCGTCAATCCGAGTCCGGATGAGGATGATAGAGGCAGTCAAAGTTTTGGTTGACTTTTGCTGACTCGGCAGGCTTAAGGAGGCCACAATTTGGACAAAACCTGGCCACCGGATTCTAGCTAACTTGGGCCAGATTCTAGGCAAATTTGTGGCCTGTTTAATTCGATTCCTTCGGTCAAATTTTGAAATTTTCGAGAATTCCTTATTATATTAAAAATTATAAAAAAATTAAAAAGGGAAGGTGGTGGGCCACCACCCCCACCACCCCATGCCTCTCCTCACCATATATCCATATGTATTAAATAAGAGAGGCCGGTGGGAGTTGAACCCATGGCTGGTGGGAGGGCTGACATTGCCCATGCGTTGGCCCCACGATGTACCATGCCAAACCATATAACAAAACATACCCCAATTAAATGCAATATAATGCGCCATTCAAATGAGGATACAAAGGATATGGGGCGGGCCCCCTAATGTGGACCTAACCCCAATGCATTTCAGTTTTAAAAAAACAGTAAAACAAATCATAACCGTGCCCATGTTAAAAAAATTGGTTATGTGTTAAGCTTGACTTCATGGGGATTGAACCCGGAACCACCTCCAGCAAATTCGAAGATCTTAACCGATGTGCCAACCAACCCACATGGGGATATTTGAACATAAGTTGATATAAACCTTCATTTCACCAGTGTGCCCGAACAGAGTGAGGAACCAGGAGTAGGCACAAAAAATGAGGCAAATTTAATTTTTGATTAATTTTCATGTAGGTGGAACCATGACTGAGCAAAATTTCCACGAGGGTGAAATTTTCGCAGTGTCCAAATTGGACAAATTTTATGTCGATCTTACACCTCTCAGCGGCACGAACCCGATGGTGCAATCAGTTTCCTGATCTAAGAATCTAATTTGTAGAGGACCTGGAGGAGGGAATCTAGGGGGAATCTAAAAGATTCCTTAAGCCCCAAATTTCCACTTTCTCAAAATTCAGAAATTTGACAGTGGATTTTGCACTATTCGACACCAAAAATCCGATGGTGTGTTTATATTTTTCATTTTCTCATTCTATTTTTTGGCGACCTTTCTAAGTTTTTTGGCGACCTTTCTAAGTGGAGTGCAGGTGTTAGCATTCATGAGCGAGCAATCATTTCCATGCGATACAATGCCGTGAGATTGATGATCTGAACAACTTTAATAGTTTGACATCCTCTTCTTCAGATGGCCCCTAGATGTGAGGTATATGCAGTGTGTTCATGTACTTCTTTTGCTATGCATTATGCTGCATAGATCCATGTTTGATGCTTGATGTGGGATCTTGTTTCTTACTCGTTTTCATGATTCCTGCTTGATATGAAGCAGAATCATTTGTGTGATGTACTTGTTTTCATGATTCGTCATGTTGTGTTTTGAGATCCCTTTGTCGTATGTTGAAGGGATACTCATGTGTCACCATGCATATTTGCATTTAGATCCTTTTTATGCCATGTTGGTGCGATGATCATCATGCATGAGTTTTGTGTCATACTGATAGGAGTCTTTTGACTGAGAGTTCCTGTAGTGGAACATCTCTTGGAGCCACTCCTACGTGAGGGCATTTTCCTTGTATGATAGCGACATCACCTCTTATGTACATCATCACTATTGACAACACTTAATGCAGCGGCCTACACCATCTTGACACTGGGGCTCGGAGACGTAGTCCCTCCTGGACGAACTCCGATATCAACGGCTTATGTTTTCATGTGTTGATGATTGACAAGTTCTTGTTCATTACAGTATGCAAACGTATTCACTTATTTTCTTTTAAAAATGCAATTTAACACACCACGAAAGTAAAAGGTTATGGAAGGGTCCTTTGTCACACCCAGAGCTGGATTAAGTGGTATCAGAGCAGTCTTTGCATGGATGTGAATTGAAAACGTAACAATGGAAAGTGCAGCGACAGAGGATGAAAAAGCAATGTATGAGACCATGCTAAAAATTTCCAAAAGGGTGGAAATAATGTATGAAACTCTACAAAAAGAGACAGAGGAAAAGGAGCAATTGCAACTTCAGTTGCAAGCCACGGAAGAGGCCCTGGAAGAACTGAAGCACAAAAACCAAAGTCTTCAAATAGAAAATGTTGAATTGAAGATGCTTCTACATGAAGAGGAAGAGGAGAAACATAGTTTGCTACGACAGCTACAAGCAAGGGATGAGGCCTTGGAAAAGGTACAGCGTGACCCATGTGAGGTAAAAGGTAGTTCTCTGAATTCATGTATGTGTCCTGATGATGATTTCACTTTTTTTGAAAATCATACCACAGGAATTGGCTCGAAACTATTGAAGAGAATGTGGTATGAAAGAAAAGGCTTGGGTGTTAATGGCCAAGGCATTGTCAACCCCATCAAAGTAGAAGAATTACCCCGTTAGGCAGGACTTGGGTATGTCAGAAAGGAAGTTGGGGAATGTGCTGAGACAACTAGTGAACCACCAACAATAGATGATGAGAAGCCCTCATCAGTTCTTTCCAAATCGACAGAGGAGGTAAAAGATGTTGATTTCCTTTTAGTTTCGTCTTCACATAGTATGTTTTCTATTGGATATTTTGAGATCCAAATTACAAGGACAAACATGAGTCTCCTTACAAGGAAGAGGCATGAGAAGGAAGAAAAACTTGGTATTAATAACCAGTGCATAACTCAACCATTGGAGGTTGTGCAGAGACCTCAATTTGCAGGCATGGGATACACCAACGGAGAATGCTCAAAGGTGTCATATGCTTCCAATACATTGTTGACATTGTCAAGGAAAGAGAATGATGGGAAAACATCTCCATCATCCCATGGCAGTTTCCATTACAGGGAAAGAGCTAAGGCAAGCTCTCATCGCCATACTTACACCAGAGACAACAAGGAAAGGTATAGCCACTCTCGACATTCGAATGTTCATTTTGATTATGATCATGTTGTTAATGATGAATGTAAAACATGGCATCGAAAGACATGTACCTTTTGTGGATTGCATAACCATACATTTTTTAAGTGTTGGAAAAGAATGACAACACACAAAAGGATGAGGCGTGAAAAACCCCCTCAAAAGTAGGTAAAGAAACATGTTAAGTAGATATGGAGGAAGAAAACCTATTGCAGTCATTGCGATAGAAATGGCCATCAAAGAGCCACTTGTTGGAGGCTCCATCATGAGTAGCGCCTTAAAGACAAAGTGTCGGTGCACGAACCAAGTGAAATGATTGATTGACAAGTAAGACCATCATAGGGGTATGACCTGTTCACCTTAATAAGTGAAAAATGGTTTCTATACATGTTAGTGTTTCATGGTCATACTTTTGTAAATCATTTGTTGCATTTTAAAATGTAAAAGTGATGATGTGTTTTCCATCACTTGTTCAGCAACAATGATGTCTAGTCTTATTTTGAGTTGCATTTTACACTCTGAAAAGTGATGTTGTGTTTCCATCACTTGTTAAAGAAAGTAGTGTTTGGCCTTACTTTTGTAAATCATGTGTTGTAGTGATGATGAGTTTTCCATCACTTCTTGAAGCAACAATGATATGTTGGCCTTGTTTTCGTAGCTGGGGTATTGCATCCATATTGTTATAAACTTGACCACCGAGTATGTGTTATAAACTCGTGGAAAGTGTGGGATGATTGGGTCATTAGTTGGTCATGCAATTCAAGAATGTAATTTGCAAAACAATGTACTACAGGTTACAGAGGTTGTAGGTGTTGGATCATCGCTTAAGGCTCCGAAGAACAAAGGTGAAGGAGATGGAAGCGAGGCCTTTTAGAATGCTTGTGATGTAGAAACAGTACAAAGAAGTTGCAGGTTATTTTTCATGCTTTTGGAGGACCAAAAGCTCTTCAATGGAGAGGAATGATCTAGGTGGCTCCAGGCACATGCAGAAGTCCAAGAGGACTTAGGAAGGGTCAAAAATCAAAGTGTTTGGATTATGCTCGAACCAAGTTAATGTTAAAGATCTCATTGTCGTGATTGTGGTGGTGCGAATGGTTAGTCAATCCAAGTCCAGATGAGCAAGATAGAGGCAATCAAATTTTTGGTTGACTTTTGCTGACTGGGCATGCTTAAGGAGGCCGCAATTTGGACAAAACCTGGCCACCGGATTCTGGCCAACCTGGGCCAGATTCTGGGCGAATTTTAAATTTTGAAATTTTCTAAAATGCCTTATTATATTAAAAATTATAAAAAAATAAAAAGAAGGGGAGGTGGTGGGCCACCATCCCCACCACCCCATGCCTCTTCTGACCATATATCCATACGTATTAAATAATAGAGACAGGTGGGAGTTGAACCCATGGCCGGCAGGAGGGCTGACTTGCCCATGTGGCAGCCCCACGATTTACCATGCCAAACCATATAACAAAAAATATGCCAATTAAATACAACATAACGCACAATTCAAATGAGGATATGGAGGATATGGGGTGGGCTGTCCAATGCAGACCTGATCCCAATACATTTTGGTTTTAAACAAATAGTAAAACAAATCATAACTGCACCCATGTTAAAAATTTGGTTGTGTTAAACTTGGTTCCGTGGGGATTGAACTCGGAACCACCTCCAGCAAATTCGGAGATCTTAACCAATGTGCCAACCAACCCACATGGGAATATTTGCCCAAAATTTGATATAAACCTTCATTTCACCACTGTGCCTAGGCAAAGGGAGGAACCAGGAGCGGGCACGAAAAACGATGCTAAGTTAATTTTTAATTAATTTTTATGCAGGTGGAACCATGACTGAGCAAAATTTCCAGGAGGGTGAAATTTTCGTAGTGTACAAATTGGACAAACTTTATGCCGATCTTACACCTATCAACAACACAAAACTGATGGCACAGTTAGTTTCCTGACCTGAGCAGCCAATTTGTAGAGAACCCGGAGGAGGGAATCTTTGAGGAATCTAGTGGGAATCTAAAATATTCCTTAAGCCCCAGATTTCCAATTTCTCATAATTCAGAAATTTGACAGTCGATTTTGCACTATTTGATGCCACAAATTTGATGGTGTGTTTAAATTTTTCATTTACTCATTCTATTTTTTGGCCACGTTTCTAAGTGGAGTGCAGGTGTCAGCGTTCATGAGCGAGTAGTCATTTCCATGCGATTCGATGCCCTGAGATCGATTATCTGAACAACTTCAACAGTTTGACATCCTCTTCCTCAGATGGGCTCTGGATGTCAGGTATATGCAGTGTGTTGATGTACTTATTTTGCTATGCATTGCGTTGCACATATCCCTGTTAGATACTTGATGTGGTATTTTGTTTCTTACTTGTTTTCATGATTCCTGCTTAATATGATGCGAAATCATTTGTGTGATGTAATTGTTTTCATGATTCATCATGTTGTGTTTTGAGATCCCTTTGTCATATGTTGAAGGGATACTCATGTGTCGCCATGCATGTTTGCATTGAGATCCCATTTATGCCATGTTGGCGAGATGATCATCATGCACGAGTTTTGCGTCATACTGATAGGAGTCTTTTGACTGAGAGTTCCTGTAGTGGAACATCTCTTAGAGCCACTCCTGCGTGAGGGAATTTTCCTTGTATGATAGTGACATCACCTCTTATATACATCATCACTATTGACAATGCTTAATGCAACGACCTACACCATCTTGACACCGGGGCCCGGAGACGTAGTCCCTCCTCGATGAACTCTGTTATCAATGGCTTATGTTTTCATGTGTTGATGATTGAAATGTTACTCTTCTTTACAGTATGTAGATGTATTCACTTATGTTATTTTAAAAATTAAATTTAACACAACACGAAAGTAAAAGGTCTTGGAAGGGTCCTTTGTCACACCCGAACCTGGATCAGTGTCGGCCACCACAACCCAACGCGTAAAATCTTTTGCGTTGTTGCTCTTCCTACATAATTTCCTCCCACATCTCCTCCATGAGATTTAGTGAGGACATTGTTTCGTTCAAACTTAGGCACATATAGTTGTAGTATTTCATCCGATCCCATTTTATACAAATGTCCTGCAATGATAGAAAAGTCTGTCTCGCGCACCACCAATTCCTTCTTTTGTTTACTAGTGTACCCTTCTGGAGCCATTCCTGTGTTCAGGAAGTGTATAATGTCTGCAAAGTGATTGTCCGGCACCGCAAAGATCTGCACATCAGGCAACCCCTCCTCTAAATTGGTAGGCTCCTCTCCTGTTTCAATGCGTGACAGATGATCTGGCCCTTCATTCAATCGTGCTGGCTTCATAATTACTTCAAAATCATATTCTTGAAACAACAATAGCCATCTTCATATCCCCCCCCCAAACACAGGCTTGTTGACTAGGTACTTTAATGCAAATTGGTATGTATACATCTTAAAGTGTCCACCTAGCAAGTAGTGTCTGAACTTCTGGAGCACGTACACCATAGCCAAACCTTCGCGCTCTAACATTGAATAGTTCTTCTCATCCTTAGAAAAGTTCCTACTTGCAAACGCTATAGGGTGATCAAATTCTCCCTCACTGGCTTGTGTCAGCACTTCTCCCAACACAATACACGACACATCCACATGCACATGAAATTATTTCTTCCAATTTGGGAAGACTAGGATTGGCACGGTGACCACTTTCTCCTTTAATAAATCCAAACTCCGCTGACGTTCTTCATCCCAACAGAATGTAGCATCCTTATTTAGAATCTTTTCCATCAGCGCGGTAATCTGGGCATAACTCTTAATGAACTTCCTACATTGGTCAGTATGACCCAGCGTTGCACGCAACTAGTTAACACTCCTTGGCACCTCCAAATTGATTATAATCTGATCTTAATAGGGTCCACCGTTAATCCTTTTCTGCATACCACATGATCAAGCAAGATTCCAAAAGGAACACAGAACAAACATTTCTTCAAATTTAGCGCGATCTGGTACCTCCGGCATGTATCCAACATCAAGCGTAGATTAGCCACATGTCGCTTTACCAGTCCAAACACCATCCCATCATTAAATTATACCTCCAAAAACTTGTGAATGAATTCCTTGAACGCCACGATGACTACTCACGAAAATATCACGAGCGCATTGTTATGTCCAAAAGGCATTACAGTATACTAAAAACATCTCCATTCGGTCGGAAAGGTCATATTACTTATATCTTTAGTCACAATCTTGATCTGATGGTATCTAGAGAACCCATCAGCGAACGAATATGCTTCATGTCCTCCTACATTATCTAGTACTTCATCCGTGAATGGTGTTGGGAAAGGATCATGCATGCAAGCATCATTCAGCTTCCTACAATCTACGCATATCCTTATTTCATCCTTCTTCTTCTTTTCCTGAACTACCATTGGGATGACCCAATCAAATTCATCTATTGGTTCGATAATACTTGCTACAAGAATTTTATCCAACTTTAAGCGGACCTTTTCTTTATACTTCAGTTTGAGGTGATAAGGCCTTTGCTTGATCAGCTTCGCGTCTGGCTTCAACGTAATTTTCATGGCACATAGGTCCCCTATTATTCCTTTTAAGTCTGAAAAATTCGTAGGAAACAAGTCTGATATTCGCAGAGCAGCTCAACGACCTTATCTATTGTGGCATCATCCCAGTAGTCCCCAATCTTTGCAAATTTCGGCTTCACATCTATGCCAATGCTCACTTGTCTAGTCTTCAGTGGCACGGTGATATCTCGATTCTCTATCTATGGTCCCTAAACTTTGCGGTGACCTTCTATCTTTGGGATATTAATGTTCCTCAAATCCTCCTCTTCTTCTTCAACGGTCACATTGTAGCACTCCAGTGCATGGCGCAGCTGGGTGGTCCAATTTGGTTGAATCAAATCCAGGGGATCCTACGGTATTATGAAGATTGTTGCCTTGACCTCCTGCAACGCCTCATCAATACATTCAAATCCATCCTCAAAGCTGAATGTCATCAAGAATCCCTGTCACAAAATGTCCGACTCTTCAATGCCATGGCGGAGCTCTGTTTCCAAGTACCAATTCATCGGTATTACATCCAAAGTATGATAAAACAAATGCACCCACTCAGGTTGTGGCTCCACTCCATAAACTTTAGTCCATTTTTCCAAGTGATCGCATGGATCATTCCTTCCATCATATTTTTCTCTTAATCTAACTTTCGGTCGACCAAATCACAATCTCATCATCTTCATGTACACACGCCAGTCATCAAAATTGTCTTTGTGCGTACCCCATCATCTTGCAGGCGTAGCACGCAATGCCAAATCCAAGGGTTTGAAGCGATGCTTCTCTGACACTTTCCTTTCAAATGCATCCAAAAAATTATCAAGATTAGTTAAACCATCATAATAAGGAAGACTTATTACCTCCGTCGATACAAAGCACAACGATTTAGTCATCATGTTACAACGCAGCGTAGACACTTCGTGTAATCGATTATGCCAGTGTTCCAAATCCTCATCGGAATTTGAAGTGAAAGAGCTTTCACGGTCCCCTGAAATATTCCCATCAGCTGTTAGATTCACCCAATATTGATCTTGTGTCGTTCTCTTATAGATCTGGTCCAAATCATCATCACTTTCATCATCGCGAACTGGTTTGGTATAGCACAGTCCTTCTGCAGGGTACAAGGGTACTACTGCGCAGAGCAATTTCATTTCAAATGAAATCATCCACTTCTTCAAATTGATCACTCCATTCATGTCAATGGCCTAATCGATCCTAAGGAGCGTAGGGTAGGGATTGTTGTCATCCAAAATCTTAATCACTTTAAAATCCACAAGCACGCTCACTCCTTCGATATCTACTCTTACCCCCTATAATCTTCCCATGGGGATAATCTTCTATTGATTTTCCATCCTTAATTGAATCGAAGACCACTGCAGCTCCCCATTCTCTCCCACGTATATTTAGGCAAAACATTCACATCTGACCCTAGATCTAGAATAACTTGATCCATCTCATACTCTCCTATCTACGTAGTGAGCCTCAGCTCATGCCCTGTTCTTGCCTTATGCTTACCAATTTTCCTAACTACGTGCAGTCCCTTAGGAGCATTTTCTTTTCCGACACATTTATTTATTAGCTCTTGTAATCCATTCATAGCCTTTCTATTGCGCAACAACTTCATACAGGTATCCAAGAAAGTAGTAAGCATAAAGGGGCCCATTTCTTCGGATATCTTATCTTGACTTCCTGAGGTAGAAACCTCAGCGAATCTTTTCTTTGCTTCCATGAATGTTTCCTTTGCGCGCTCCAGATCAAACCCAACCTCCTTTTCTAGAGCTTTGCAGACCCACTCACTTTCTTCTGGCTGCTTTCCTTTATCTCTGCCAGTCATCATTCCACTTCACAGCATGATATTCACAATAGGATCCTCTTCGCGAGGTTCAACCCTCATCATCTGCAGGTTCTAGGTAGGCTGCTGAGGCTGTGTCCCCTTTTCCAGCATCTTAGCTATTAATACAAGGTAGTCTTTGATCATGTGATCAAACTGAGTACAATATTTTCATGATAGGCATCAGTTTTGTACATTCTCATGCGTAGTGTCCTGGAACTCTGCAATTGTAGCAAATAACCTGTCCCCGACCTCTACCGAATCATCCTCCATCTTGACCTCATCCGTGTCCCTGACATAATCCTCGCGGTCCCCTAGTGCCTTGATCAGGAGGCCGAGTTTCTGATTGCACTTGATATGCGGGTGTTCTATCCATCATTAGCTCGTAGCTACAACAGTTACGCTCATCATGGCCACTGATTTATAGAAGTTGCAAAAGAGATGTTGCGGTGTTTGTACAAATTTCTGTAGTAGGTGACAATTATCTGTCACATGTTTTCCAGCTACCTGACAGATAGCACACCATAGCACAGGCCTTGTACTTAGTCTTGTTTGAGCTTATGGCCTCATAGGCATCAAAACTCCTCCTGCAACATAATTTTCGAAGATAGAGAAATGATATTTATCATGCCCTTGACTCCTACATTTCAAACACCAAAATTCTTCGCGAACATCTGGCTGAACTGCTCTATCCTTCTTCAGACTTTGAAACTCTAGGCAAAGGTTATGCAACTATGCATGAATCTGTTGAACTCCCAAAGTAGCATCTTGAATCAGCGTCTCATGCAATCTCATTGCAATATCTAGGGATTCCACCTGGGTCCCAATCTTTTGTTGTGATAAAGCAAACCTTAGATGAGGCAAGAGCGAAGTGAAAACCATTCGTGGTGCTGCCCCTCCATAAGATTCATGTTAGCTTCATGGATGTTGCATTTCAATCTTTGGTCCAGCTCCCAAGGTGTGTCACCAGGCCTCATCATGATTTTCTTGAATCCAACGATTGATTTCACTTCAGATTTGGGCCTACTGAATTCCTTATTCAGCGTAGGCTGAATATCCGCTAATGTAGCTATCAGGTTATCAGTGCAGTACTTAATGTACCACGTTAGTGTACGCTCTTGTAAAGTAGTGACCAATGTTTCTTTCTTCATCTAATCATATGTAATACCCTGAGATTCCCATACAACCTTCACGATGAACCAAAACTAGTCCGGATCCTCATTTCCCACTCCCTTGAAAACGAGAAACTTCACTGTATTCGCCATATTGAATGGTGGTGGAGGTGGTGGCAATGTTGGCGAATGTGTATGATGTGGAGGTGAAGATGGAGGTGGTTTGGGTGGATGGGGTATTCGTGGGAACCCTCGCCTAATTAGTTGGATAGCGCTCTGTGGTGAAGCTTGTGATGCTTCTTCATTGTCACTCAGAGGAGGTTGAATCAGCGAGCTATATTCAGGCCTGTTCTTCCTCTATCCCTGAAGATCTTTCCACTTCACATAGCTCTAAACATCAAGGTAATTGCATAACCCGCTTTTCATACAAGAGAATTTTAATCCAAGTATTCAAATACCTTAAATACTTACCTCGCGATCCCTTGAAGAAGCATAGCTCTGCTTCGCTGTAGCTGACCAAGGTAACGACCACAAATTCTCTCACAAATCCTCCTATGATGCAATCAATCCAGTGATCTACAACACATGTGATCATATCTTCGGAGGCTTCCAATCTCCGCACTAACTCCGGGGTCCACACTATCGGACCGTCAAGCCTCCACCTTCCTTGGTCGTCTGCCAATTTAGTAATCCACTCATATAGTTCAATCAGGAAGGAACAAAAGAATATTTCATGTATCTCTGTGTACAGATATCTATCCATCCACTGTTCTTTTGTTAATCGTGGATTTGTATTTTCTTGCATCACAAATTTGTGGATCTTTCTATCCAATCAATCCTCAATTTCCTTCTTAGTTGGATTCCAGTGATGTGACATCACACATCCCAGTCTCGGCATCAGAACCATTTTTTGGCTTAGTGGGTCCTGACCCAGGTTTAGAGTTAAGTTAGCCAAACAAATACCTACACTACTGGCCCTTTCAGCATCAATTTGTGGAGCACGGACTGAAGTCTCAACCAAAGCAGTATGGGGGATGATGGAACCAAGTTTTTGCACCCAGAGATTAGTTTAATTTCATTTTATGCCCTAACTCTTTCTTATTGTAGATCGATCAGCCTTTTAGGGCTTATCGATATACTCCTCTTAATTGGCCTTTATACCTTCATGAAGTTCCGCGACTATATTACGCTGACCCTGAAAAAGTGCATCAGTTCCTTACATGCCTCTATAACTACTCCTACTTTCGTATTTACCCATATCGGCTTAAGTATATGATAACTTTAGCATGCATTAAGATGTTCTTCATGTAAACAGATATTATTACTAGCGTTCATATAACAATGAGAAATATGCTGATTCGCGCATCAATACATTATTAAATCATAAACCAATTATTCATCATAACATAATCGCATTCATACATAACAGAAGTAAGTGGATAAAACACATATATTCCCAAAATAATCTCTTTATTGATGCTTCAGTTCTCCTTACAGACTCAATACTACCCTGCGCACTCAGTTGCAGGGGTCCGCACACTCAGCTGTAGATTCTACTCTAGGCCTCTGTGCAATCAGCTACAGAGCCTCTCTTCTACTCTAATACTCTTTGCTCGTCACTTCTACTAACCCATTACATTCGTCTTCATCATCATCAACTACTCAAAACTACTTTAAACAATTTAAGACTTTCCTTTTTATACAATCCCATGGTCTACGGACCATGGGTAGATCTACTAAAGCCGAAAAAAATTACCTAAACGAAGGATAAAACCCTTTATGACACTTTACCATCTACGTGCTCTGTGACCACAACTTGTGGAGACTTTACAATTTACATACAAAAACTTGGGCTTTTTCCCCAAAATTGACCCTCGGGGGACCCTGTCCCAACAATTGTGTAAACATTTGTGCAATTTTCGGGTGTTAACACATACCATGACTTAGTCTATGTACCTCGACTCTACATCATGCAATGTATTAGATAGGGAGCTCTTCAACCTCCCTGATGACAAGCTCCACTGCTGCATAGGCTTGTTCAAGCCAGTCTTGCTGAATATGGCTCTATTTGAGGAATCTGGTAGACTCCTATAAGTGCTTCATGGTTTCATGGAGATTCCCCTAGTTTCTTAGGGAAATCTATGAAATCATCCCCATTGAGCGTGGGTGATATATTATCCATTAGGTTCTTGGCCTACGAGTCCTCCCTTCCAAGTGGGAGGGAATGCTACCTAAGGCATCGTAGGTGCTCCTGAATTGCTTACTTACCATGGGATTGGTGTGGACTCTTGAGTGGTTCCTACCTCTCCTGCCACACATCGAAAATACCAAACCCTATGTTGAGCCTGCAAGCAGCTCCATGGAGCTATATGAAACCTTCAGGTTCCTCAATAGCCACCATGAGATGGCAACAACAGCTGTCCAGCCTATTGAGAATGCCAAGTTGAAGGTCATTTATGAAAAGCCAACGACTCGACTGGTCCCATGGGTGAAATCCCCTTGACATTAATGCATTTCTTTCCATGCAACACAACAACTTGTAACTTGGTAAAAACACGACATCCAAAGGAATATAGACCCTACTATGTAGAGGGTCTTCCCTGTTTCTTCATATTAATAAAAGGGTCTCAGAACCCACTATTTTTCAAGTGTTAATCAAGCTCTCATGGTTCAACTGTGACATGTAATGAGTTCTGTCTCTTCCTTAATAAGTTATTTATGTGTTTCTTCTCATGTTGTTAAACATGTATGTAGATCCAGGCTCAACACAACATTGTGGCTTAGTCTTTTTTATCATGCAATTTTTTATGCCTCTTATGCATCAGATGTTCTGTGTCTACCATTAGCAATCATTACACACATTTTTTATTTCATCTTTCACACACATGCATCTATATATTCAACATATATCTATATATATATATATATATATATATATGTTTATGTATATAGATATATCAATAACATATCCCCATAGAGAGGTACAACATAACACAATGCAGTCCGTAAATCTAGAGCCATTATTTACGAAAAAACGACATGATTCCTTAGAATATAAATGACATAAACAATACTTATATCTGAACTTGTAGGGAAATCGATTCTGGGATAAGGAATCTCCACCCAAATGTAGACAACTGCAACCACACTTACTTGCAGCCATCACCCTAGAGCCAAATTCCAATGTCCAGGTGGGTTTCTTACTTCTGGGACTAACACACCAACTGCCACTTAATCAGGGACTCTAGGGGAATTCCTTCCTTAATCCCACCAATTGAAAGTTACTTTCTTGGTTGACATCGGGAGTCCATAGGTGCCAAACCTCACCCCCAAGTGCACACACAGTGGTTCACCCCCTTCTAGGGAGTCCAGAATCCACTGTAACATCAGGGAAATAACCACAAGTCTTCATTATGGTATTCCTCTACTTATGCTCCAAGATGGTCTCTTCCTAAGCTGTTAAAGGGCTCCCAAGTCTTCTATGTCAACCCACAACCTCTAGGGAACCTTGAAGATTCCATCTCAACCCATAGCCTCTAGGGACCCAAGCCAGTACAAGGCTCTAGAGACCTTTTTCTCAACCTACAACTTCTATGTATCCAAGCTATTATAGGGATTCAAGGATCCTATCTCAACCCACAAACTCTAGGGACTCCAAGTTGTTACAGGGCTCCAGATACTAGCAACTCAACCCATAACCTCTAGGGATCGAGAGCTAATCCCCTTCTCTTCTCTTCCCTTTATCACTGCCTAGTGGAGGCTCTTGCTTAATCTTTTTTTTTTTTCCATACCACTCTTCATCCATCTCTATCTGTTTCTCCTCCCCCTTCTCTCTATCTTTTCTTGGCCTATTCCTTGGACACAACTACTGTTGCATCCTTGCTGGCCTACAGTGTGCAGTGCCTCCATAAAATTCTTGTTCATTTTCTTCTGGTTGCTTCTCAAGCAACATGGGCCTACATACTTCCTCTTGAAACTCATCTAATGTCAAGAGATTCTTCATCAATTCATGCACCATCCAACCTTTAATTGTTGTCTTGCATTTCATGTTTCTTATCTACACGAGAAACCATAACGTCCCAAGCAAGAGACCTCCTCCCCAGCTCTGGAATCCGTGTCCCTTGACTCAGTCCCCATCTTTTGATTTCTAACATTGCAAAATATTTACAATACATTTACAATACAATGTATACGAAGACTTTAGGTGGGGTTGTCACAGTCCCCTCCCCCTTTAGGGAATTCCATCCTCGAAGTTCAATTCCAATATGTAACATAGAATCAAAATGCAGCACATGTTGTTTTATGGAGCTTACTACACACAACTCTATACAATGTTTAAAATTATACATACTTTCTCTAACTATCAAACACGAAGAGATAATCAAATTTCATGGCATCAACAATTTCGCTTGTGGCCTCCTCTGGCCCAAAGTATTTCCACTATACCTTGACTTTCTCTATGGCTCAGTTTGAGAGGCAGCATGAGCCTTCTCCGGTCTAGAAGGAACATTGGATCTAGTAGGAATTTCCCTTCTGGTTCCAACTGTAGCATAGAAAATTCAATCACATGATTAGAATCTTGTACATACGTTTTAAGTAAAGAAATATGGAAAACATCATGAACTCTAATTGATGGAGGTGTTGAGCCTCCATTTTGTCCAACTTTTCATGCCTTTCACTGAATAAATTTATGCATGTACTGTGTGTTTATAGTCATTATTATTCTTTTTATGCATTATTAGGCTATTACCTAGAGGCATTTAGAGGTAACAATGGTTGATTTATAATTTCTTCTTGTTTGGTTAATTTGAAAAGAACTTAATGTGAAAGTAGAATTAGTAGTAGGCTCTCTTGGTGGTAGGTGAACAATTCCTATTTTTTCAGTTCCTATACTAAAATTTCTTGTACCAACAATTCTTTTACCAGCAGTGCAAAGATACTAATGTTGCTGGATTTGATTATGCACTAAACAGGGTGCTGTCTGCCTACTCTAAGATTTGTGGAATGGCTTGGCATGGACTTTGACATTCCCCAGGAGATGCCCTCTACAAGGAAGCTTGATACAAGATTTGTCTCTAATGCTTGTTGACATATTTAAGATCCGCAGCAGTTAAACAATGACTGTTATGCCCAAGCAACAGTGAAGTGGAACCTGCACCAATAGCTTCACCATGCTTCAAATGTGCTTCACAGTCAGATTACAGACTTTTCCCGGCGCATTAGTAGCTCTTTAGCATCACAAGACCACTTCTTTGGTTGAACTAACACAAAAGTAGCAGTTCCAATTGTTGACTTTGAATTTGACACAGAGCTTGTTTGGAATTCCATGAAACCTCTCCTAGAACCACTTGTCACTCCAAAAACTATAAAATACCAGCCTGTCTGTGAGTTACAAGAGTTGTGCCAAAAGGAGTCTTACAAATACCATTTTCATCATTCTCAGGAGGAAGGTGAGTTTAAAATGTGAAAATAATTAGCTTATACTCATAATGTGATTGGGGTATGTCACAGAGACATCAAACGGTAAAACCTTTTGGTCAATCCCCACTTGCACTAGCTCAAGCTATGTGATTTTGGAAGAGCCAAAGTTCTGGTCAGGAGTAAGATGCCAACTGTTAGTTGTGCATCTGATATATATTCAGTCTTGGATGTCGTGCTTACCATTTTCTTGCTCACAAACCTCTTCTGGAATGTAACAAAAATGCTTAGATATATACAAGTAAGAAATTGCCACATCCATTGCAGTACAAGATTCTTCTCAGGATCCAAACTGTTGATCTAAAGATGATTTGAGGTTGTCATTGATGTCAACCCAAGAAGCACCAAGGGCTACCCTGATCTTGCAAGGAATTTTGACTTGAAAACTTACTCTTTTTTGAGTCAAGGATCTTCTAGATGGATTCTACTCATCTAGATGTTTCCGTTGATATATGGCACGCCAAGTAATTCTTCACGGTTTGAGAGATATTCATGTTTGAAGTTAGTAACCCCAGTTAGTGGGTTAAAACCTTATGGGGTTGTGGAATGGAACTCATAATTGGTTTTGGTCATTGAATAGTCAATAATTAATAACTTTTTAAGCTCCTAAAATCCCTCCAACGTTCTCTATAGAAGCCCCTCTCAAATCTATAAAACGAAATCTCATATATCCTCCAAAAGTAGCGATCATGAAATTTTCGCTATAACTTCATTTTGGCGAAGTCTTAGATTCTGAAATTAAAACCCATTTGATTCAAAATCCTGATGAACGTCGCAACCAAATTTCAGATCTTGGTTCACTATATTTTTGGAGATATGATCTGTGGAAGTTAGAGTTTTTGTAGGCTGCCGAATTTCATCTCAAAGAAGTGACCCTGGGAAAGTCGTCATAACTCTTTCTCTGAGAAGAGGATTGGAATTCTATAAAAAATTTCGGATAGTGCATGGACGTTAGTTTTATGTATATCAATTTCAAAGCCGAAGGAGGAAATAGTGACATGTGGCACATCGTACAAGCCCTCTACTGAACTAATCCATAATTAGGTCTTTGAGAGAGATTGGGCATAACTGAGCCTTGAAGAGTCCAAATCAGGTCCAACCCATGGCATTGGAAAGAAGACTCAGAGGGATTCTACAGGACTGAAGATCACAAGTTGGGGATATGAAATCGCAGAGATACATCAGATTAAATATCATGCTGCTAGAAGGAAAGAAAAGCTAGATCCAGTGCTGTTAAGGGATGCAAAGGACCAGACTTTCTAGGACAACAAAGAGCAAGGTGCAGCAAAATGATACAGTAGAGGTAAGCTACAGGTAATTATCTTCTATATATGTATTTTCGTCTCTTAATTTCATTAGTTTCTTTGTATTCTAATTTTTTGTTTTGTTTAGCATTGAAATATGCTCTGTAGGATAAGGTAAGTTTTTCTATTATCATGTCATGGGTATTTCCTTGAAAACTTTTTGCAGGTATTATATATTCATCAAGAGAAGACTCAATCCTTAATCTAATGTTCTAAAGAGTGAGAAAGGGTAGCATGATAAGAGTAGTAATCAAGGTGCATAATAGGAGCAAGAAGTTCACCACATGAAGTCTTCAAGTGGGAAGCACTGCATACAATCATTGTAAAAGTATCATTGTACAGAGTCATTGTAAAAGCATATTTGTAAAAGTTTTACAAGTGTCTATCTTCCAAGAGTTGAAGAGGCAATTTCGGGAGGTCTAGGATCATCATTAGGTGGTTGTGTCATAGTTGGGGTTATGGTTTAGTGTGTCATATTCTTCTACATCATTCTATATCATTGTAAAGTGGACCATTTTTCCTGGTACGAGAGTCCATTCTTCTTTTATTCTTCTATAGGGTGCTAGGGTGAGTTTTAGCTCATTGGGTGTTGAGGCATCCATTCAGTTGAATATTGAAGAATCTCAGGCGTTGGAGTGTCCATCCAGTGGGAGCTGAAGAAGAATGCTTTTCTAGATTCTAGGAAGTTGGAGCTTTCTTTACAACTGGAGTTGAAGATTAAAGAATTATTAGAAAAGCGTTTGGTGGTTTTTGACCCAGAGGGGGTTTTAAAATTTTTGCGCCTCCTGTGTTATTTTATTCATTGTTGTTACTGCATAAACATTAATGATAATTGAAGATTAACTAATTGCTAAGGAATATTGATTCACCCCCCCTTCTCAGTATTTTCCAACACAAACTACAAGCCAATCTTCTCAAATGTAGGCTTGTAACTTGGCAATCGATGATCCTGATAAAAAGATCGACCATTTGAAAAGAGATTTCGAGGATGAATTGGTGCGTGTTCAATCAGAAAATAGAGAAGGTTTATAGAAAATATTTCCTCTAACATACTTGTCCCATGAGAGCTTTTCAAACATCCCTCCAGAGCTTGTACAAGATTTACGACAAATTCTTAGTGAAAAAATGAATCATTAAGGCCAAGTGCTTTGGATTTCACAGGTTCTTCCTTCTTTCGTGATGATACAAGATTATGTGCTCTTCGTTTCCTTGATCATATGCTTGAGAGAGATAACATGCAGAAGTCTGAGTTTATGAAAGCTTTGTCAGGGATGTGGAAAGACTTTGATGCTCATGTGTGCATTTCATTCCCGTTCCATGTTTGAACCATGTGGTTGACAACAATGCGATATGGTCAAACTACTCCTAGAATCACATAGTTGTCAACAACGTATTGGCACTAGTTGTTGTATTATCTCTGGAACTCAGTCAAATCAGATTTCCTTGTTTTGGTTCCAAATTAGTTTTAACAACCATGCTAAACTTGTACACATAGATCCGAGTAATTGGGGAAGCACTACTGCTATAAGACAGAGGGTTGTGCACTGAAAGGGGAGAGAGAATTATATTATGTGCATTACATTTTTTATAGAATAGGGGATCAATTTTGATTGTGTAGGGAAGGGAGGAGGCTGCGCGTCCAGTGGGATGATCCCGGGAGGGGACGACTGGAGCCCAGTGCTGCATTGTCTTGTAATTATGTAATAGGATTCAACAATAATCTAAATTGGCATTTGATTCTGTGTTTTTGTTTCTTTTGAATGTTCTAAGATTGTGATTTAATTGCTGCAAGGGAAACGAGCTAGGTGGTTGGGCCCACTAGCTAATCCATTGCCCCAAACCTCTTAGAATTCTTCTGCATTTTATTTTCTGCATAGTGTGTGAGTGTGATTTCATATAGCTTTGCAATTTCATTTCACAGTTCTGCTTCATGCCTTGATCATCTAATTTTCTATTTCATCCATAATTTATTTTTCATTGCTCTGTTCATTTAAGTGTAATGATATCGTTGTTTCCTGGGATGTATTTTTATGAAGGTTGAGCTAAAGTAGATAGAGGATAGATAGTGAATGTTTTATTATTGCATCTCTCATTTTTTATTATGAATTTAGTGTGATACTTTCCTTGATCTCATTGTTGCATAATAAGGTTTACTTTCAGGATACTATGGTGAAGGAAACAATTGCTGAGTAAGAGTTATGGTTAATTCAATTTAACATGTATCATTGGGCGTTCATGGCTACCTTAAAACCATTATTTTAGATGTGAAACGGTTTCTTGCACTTTGAAGAAATAACATTCATTCTTGAAATCTTAATGAACAAATTCCAAGATCAACATAAGGAGAAGTTGTGAATCTTGTTTTATTGACAAAAGTAAAGTGCTCGCAGAATTCTTAAAATGTCTTGAGGGTAAAATTTGTGATTGATATTCCTTTCATCTTAATTAGATGTCGTACACATCATATAAAATATTTCCATATTGCAGAGGAAGAATTTAATGACTTTATAAGATTAGGGAGAACAACAGAAATGTATTTATCTTAAGTATGGGGGTTTACGTAGTGCATTATATTAGATATCATTTTGGGATTCAACTGCGTTAAGTAAGTCATTCACGTATGACCATTTCCATGAGAGGTAGTCGTAACTGACTAAGTGGGCTTGATTGTGGGGAAAACTCCACAGTTAAGCGCGCTTGAGCCAGAGGAGTTATGGGATGGGTGACCTCCTGGGAAGTACTGGTTACCGGGTGCAAGCCCCGGAAGTGATGATTGATGCTATGTGATTCATTTCACTAGTTTCAATCCCACTTCTTCACCCCTGTGAGCATCACCCGATGCAATGAGTGCTAAGTGAACTATTCAAAAATCATGAGAAATTAGTCAGTTACGACTACCTCTCATGGAAATGGTCATACGTGAATGACTTACTTAACGCAGTTGAATCCCAAAATGATATCTAATATAATGCACTGCGTAAACCCCCATACTTAAATTCAAAAAGAGTCAAGGGATCTCTACTTGAATGGTTCATGAGGCACAATACTTGCTAAGGTTTTGCAAAATGGGGTAGCAAGCTAAGTGGGCTTGATTGTGGGGAAAACTCCACAGTTAAGCGCGCTTGAGCCAGAGGAGTTCTGGGATGGGTGACCTCCTGGGAAGTACTGGTTACCTGGTGCAAGCCCCGGAAGTGATGATTGATGCTATGTGATTCATTTCACTAGTTTCAATCCCACTTCTTCACCCCTGTGAGCATCACCCGATGCAATGAGTGTAAGTGAACTATTCAAAAATCATGAGAAATTAGTCAGTTACGACTACCTCTCATGGAAATGGTCATACGTGAATGACTTACTTAACGCAGTTGAATCCCACTTCTTCACCCCTGTGAGCATCACCCGATGCAATGAATGCTAATTGAACTATTCAAAAATCATGAGAAATTAGTCAGTTACGACTACCTCTCATGGAAATGGTCATACGTGAATGACTTACTTAACGCAGTTGAATCCCAAAATGATATCTAACGTATTTATCTTATTCGCTTCTATTGCACACTTTCCTTACAGTTGAAATACTGATTTGTCTTTAGAGAAGCAGTGCATATATAGTTTAGATTCTTTTAAAAACATTCAAATTAGTTGGAATGAAGTTGCTTTATGATTCTTAGTTTAATTTCATGCTTTTCATATTTGCAACATAGTAATAATTTTTAAGAGGTTTTTCATTCTTTATTTCCTGAATTGCATTCTTTACTTCCTGAATGGTTTGTCAGTTTGAATGGGGCCTACATTCTCTTGTCCCCTGGACAACTAAGGAAGGCTTTCTGTAGGAGTAAACTCAACCTAGTAGAGGGGCCAGAAGTAGATTCCCAGTGTGTTTACTTTGCTTTGAAGATTCTTGTTCCTCTTTCCTGAATGATTCTTTTTGGATTTCTTACAAGAGCTTGTTTTTTATTTGACAAATCCCTGAGGTCGTATTCTGGAATTCATTGTGCTACGCCTCTAAGCTTACCAACCTGGATTGACAATTTAAATGTTGGTGTAAATCTTGCATTTATATCGCCTGATATGAGGTAAATCTAGCCCATATGCTACTAGTCCTATCATTTCAAGGATTTCAAATGACCCACAATACCATGGTGCTAGCTTGGCACATGTCCCCATCCTTAGGAAACTCTTCTTGGGTTTAATTATTAGATAAACGTGTTCTCTAACTTGGAACTTGATCCAGATTTAAATAGGAACACAACAAATTACAGAGATAACCATAAACACAGGGATGCAGCAGAAATAATACTTCATTTCATTAATATAAAATACTGAAATATGCTTACAAATAGAAATGGAAATAAACCAGCTAGGGCGATGGTAGCTTATCCCTTAGAAGAGATGTGGTGGCTACATGCCTCTGAACTGTGTTACAATGAGGCTCGAAGGCCTATTTATTGTTGAGAAACAATGGAAAACCCTAAATATCCAAAAACCTAACCCTAGGAGATGAAGCGCCAAACTGTGGGCCCCGTTTGGGTAGATTGGTACATCAACTTTCCAGGGTCGTAACTTTGGCATACGATCTCTATTTGATGTGCACAATACCTCATTAGAAATATCTATCTGAGGACTACAACTTTTGAGTGAGAAAGGTCATGTGGCCCCAATTTTTCCAAAAAACGTCGTTTAGGGCCTAAAAAAAACTCTTGAAGTTCTGTTAGAAAATTATATATTACAGAGCAATGGAACACATAAAATATTGCAGGAATATAAACACAGAAAATGCATAAAACAAGAGAGACACAGATATACGTGATTCACCCAGTTTGGGTTGCATCCACGGAGAAATAGCCAGTCCTTCTTTTATTATATTATCCAGCAAACTGAAGAGATACAACCTACAAAAAATCCGCTATAACACCCTCTTCGCTCTCAATCTCCTCTCTCTTCCTCACTCAAAATACCGATCTACATAGACGCAATACAATTCCCTCATATATAGTGAGGTGTTGCCTTCTAGGGAAAAAAATCCTAAATTAAACATAACTTCTACTGTCAGATCATCTGCCTAATGAACGACCCAGATTGACTAGAAATTACTAGACTTTTACAAGGCAATTTTACATCTATTTTTAGCTTCGGGGACGCTGTCCCCAACCCCCCTCCAAGGGACCGTTGGCCCCCGAACCCCCCAGCTAGGGGGGATTTACCCCCCTGCACCCCCCCACGTAGAGGGGTGTACAGTCTTCCTGGGGTATACATTCGGCTGAAACCTTTGAATACAGAGGATAATCAGGCTCCACACCCAACAATCTCCCACTTGGAGACTGATTATAGCAACTTCACCGCTGCTTCATTTGTTAGACAATGACTCCACTTTGGACCTGGTTGTTTCTCATCTTCTTCATCATACTTGAAGACCAATTGAAACTGAGTAGATTCTTAGTTTCTCCCTGGTTACAACTTTTGTTAACATATTTGCAGGATTCTGGCTAGTGTGTATCTTTTCCAGCTTCAACTGTCCATCTTCCAATGCTGATCGTATGAAATGGTACTTGAGCTATATATGTTTAGTCTTGGAATGAAATGCAGAGTTCTTTGCAAGATGTATGTCACTCTGGCTATCACTGTATAACCTGCCCAACTCCTGCTTCTTACCCAATTCATCCAGAAACCTTTGTAACCAAATCATTTCTTTACTAGCCTCTGTAGTAGCAACATACTCTGTTTCTGTTGTTGAAAGTGCAACAACACTTTGGATTTTTGAAACCCAACTAACAACTGTTCCACCTATAGTAAATACATATCCTGTAGTGCTCCTCCTGTTATCTCTGTCACCGGCCATATCTGCATCAACATATCCCTGTAGAGCAATGTTTGAACCACCAAAGCATAATGCTTGATTTGTGGTACCTCTCAAATACCTGAGAATCCACTTCCCTGACATCCAATGTTCTTTTCTTGGATTTTTCATGTACCTGCTTACAACTCCCACTGCATGTGCAATATCAGGCCTTGTGCAAACCATTGCATACATTAAGCTTCCAACTGTTGATGCATATGGAACTTTAGATATATGATCCATTTCTTCTTGAGTCTTAGGACATGCCTCCTTACTTAATTTGAAATGGCTAGCCAAAAGTATACTAACTGGTTTTGAATTTTGTGTTACACAGTAATTTGTCACTGTCTCCCTGTCAATCTCCCTACTGTGTCATGAGTTTAAATTAATCATGCTCATGCTCTCTAATGTTGCCAAATGACCCACTTTGCCAAAGTTTTACTATCATCGCGACTTTTGTCAAAATAACCGTGCTGATGGGCACTCCATAACAGACCGAATGCGCTGACAGCGCGGAAGTACACGTGATTCCCGCGCTGGTTGAATTTCATGAGACAGCGCGTCTGTTATTCATATCTGATCGCGCTGACATGACCTTCTTTGTTATTTAGCTGCGATGTCAGCGCTCCAGTGCAGTTATGGACCCGTGCTGATCCAGTTTGGGTGAGTTTGTTCTAACAGCCATCCTTCCAGATGACTCCAGACCTGGTTGTTGTCCTTGTAAATGTTGCCCTCCCTTCTATGGCATGTCTGTTCGTCATTTGAGCCACCTTCCTTGGAGATAAGCTCATCCTCCCACCATTCATGGAGACTCCTTCTCCTATTTATGCCCCTACCATTGCCATGAGAAGCTAGTTGGATAGTTTTTGGATAGTGTGGAATTGATAGTGCTTAGAGTGTTGCTGCTAGTAGGTAGTTGGTGTGACAAGTGTGGGATCGCTAGAGAGCTTAAGGAAGGTTTTGAAGTGTTGCTTTCTTGTGTGAACTTGTGTGAGAGAGAGTTTTTGTCTTGGGCGATCTACCTCCAAGGGTGAATGCTTAAGAGACTTGCTGGCTGGACCCTCTTGAGAAGGACTCAACGTCAGAACTTTGGTTGTACCTTTCTCTGTTATTGATTAATAATAGATGACTATTGTTATGGTTCCATTCTCATTTGTCTTTGTAATGGTTAATGTGAATTACATCCTTTTTGACTGATGTATAATTTCATTTATTAGATTTCACGCTTGTGTTTGTATTTCTCTTCGTGTGTGCAGGTATCTATCTGCGGGGATCGTGGAAGATCGTGACCGGCCAAAGCGAAGGAGCGAGAACGACATCTCTTCATCAAACAATAGCGTTGGAATCCAAGTAGGTGTTCATTGCCTATATTTTATTTGCAATTAGGAACTTGCATAGTAGCATTGACTGATTGTTGCTAGACCCGTTCTGGGCTAGTAGGGATCGCCTCTATCCGTAGAGGGGATTTACCTCTCCAACAATTTGGCGACTCCGCTGGGGATCATAGCCTTTGTCCTTTTTGTTCATTCTTGCTTTGAGTTTGATTGTTTTGGTCTCTTTTGAAGCTTTGGGGATTAATTATCAGTCTTTTACGTTTCCTGGGTTGATCTGGGAAATGCCCCTGTTTGATTGAAAGATTGGCTGTTTTGATTTGGGAGTTTTGATTTGCCTGTCACTATTTTTGAGCTCCATCGCGGATTTAATTTTAACAGTCGCGCTGTCATCGCGCTCACCCTTTTGCAACATCCTGTTCATCGCGGAATTACGCCTAACAGTCGCGACGATCCTGGAAATCGGATCATCGTGGAAAAGACGTGTACAGTCGCGATGTCAGTGCCACTTGATAGCTTTTTACCCGCGATGATCTAGGGTTGCTAGCTTAATTCCCACGATGACTCCTGAAATCACATCAGCGCGGGTTGTCTGTGTAAAAATTGCGCTGACATCTCGGGTTGTCTGTGTAAAAATTGCGTTGACATTGTGATCATCTCGGGTTCTCAGTGTGTAACTTGCGCTGATTCCTGAAAAGTTGCTTTTATAACTTTATCTCCTGAATTCATCAATCTTTCTTATCCCCTGTTGTTTCTTGTCTCTCACTAGCTTGTTTTGATTACTTTTGGTTAGGGGGACTCTCTCTTTGATTTCATTCGAGTGAGTCTTGTGTCTTTTAGACCTTGTGACCTAGCCCTTTAGAAGTTTCGTCGAGAAACCATTTGCTTGGGTTACTTGTCTATTCAAGGTTCATCCACAACCCTCTTATTGATTTGCTTGAGGCTTTTTCACTGCTTGTTACTGGTTGATTTTTAGTGTCGATTATTGAACCACTTTTTTATGTTGATTCGATTTCTTCACTACCAAGCATAGATCACAATTGTTTGGATCGATCAGTTTACACTTGCTTGTTTGTCTTCTTGAATTCACAAAAAAAAAATTGCATTCATTTAGCATACGAAAGTGAAAGTGCATTTGCATTACGAATTTTCATGTTTGAGAAATTGAAAAGCAAAATTTAAATCTTTCATTAGTAGTATCGATGCATCGTGAGATTAGTGTATTGATGCATTGTGTTTCTTAGTGTTTGCATTCGCTTGTCATGGTTTGGGAATGATATTTATACCCTCCCATAGGTAGGTGTTCATCGAACGAAATGGTATTCTTTGGCATGTAGTTTGCATCTAGGCAACTGTGAGAGATCACACGGTAGGACCTGAAACTGAAACTTAATTCAAGATCAACCATAAAATAAACTGAATAAACCTAAAAACGCATTGGAACTTAATGCAAACATCTAGAGGTCTAGGCTAGAGACGTGTTCCGGCGTCTTTAAACATAGTCACTATTGTTTCACATTAAGGTTGGGTGATTCCTCCTTCTGTGACTCGATAGTGGTCTAACACGGATTGTGCTCCCACGTACTGTCGCGTATATAGGTAGACCCCACTAGGCTTTTATCCTTGATCCATAGGAAGCCGAGTCTGCCGCCTTGCGAGCCGTAATGCACCGAACATAGCATTCGGGAAGATTGACTGCAGTACGGAAATTCCTTGGTTCTCATACGATTGCCAAGGTGTATAAGCAGTTTTACGGATTGCTTGGTAAACCCTTTGCCTAGAGTCTCCAGAGTAGTCACTTTTGATCCTTTTCGGACTCCTTAAAAGAAAAGGTGCCAGTGAGCGTCTTGTCACTGCGTGCTCATTAAACATTCGAAGAAGACTAGAGTCATCTTTTCGTCCTTTTCTCGACTCTTAAAACATGAAAAGGTCAAGTTTAGTTCCTGTGTCTTAAAAATTTATTTGGCCACGATCAACGTTACCTGGTTAGATCTTGTGTGCGTTAGCTTGAGTAGGCTTCTTTTTGTTTGCCATGGCAACTTTTCCTGGGTTCACCAACCCAAGTTCCCCTTCTGACGGGAATCCTGGTCATTTCCCTCCTCTCGGGAATGTTGGTGCTCCTTATATGGCAACGTTATCCCTTCCTGGGTTAACTGTAGGGTTGCCTGTTTGGTTGTTTTCAACCTCTTTGGTCCCTGCCGTATCGGCTGCTAGTCCATCAGTCCCTCCACCTGAACAACATCATGTTGATCCTAAGGTGGATCTCTCCCCTTCGACGCCTACTTCTACGTCTTCCTCTTGTACTTCGCTTGGTGAAAGTCTTGATTCGAATAACCAGGTGGCTAAGAAGAAGAAGAAGAAGACCAAGAAGAAGAAGTCTCCTAAGGGAGAGTCTACAAGTATAACTCTTACTCCTTCGACTCCACCTGAAGTCGGGCCACCTTCTGCTCCTCCGCGGAAGGTCAAGTTTCCTTATCGATTATGCAAGGAGGACCATCTTCTTCGCGATTGTCCTGGCATTCCCAGGGTACTAGAAGTATGGTCTCGCGATCCGGCCCACCCCTCATCGTCCTCCGAAGCTCATGGTGATGCTACCTTATCAGTTGGGAATGGTAAGGGAAAAGGGAAGATTTGGATCCCCTGTAGACTTTGTGAAGGCAATCATCCCCTTCACCTTTTTCCACTCGTGGATAAAGCCTCCAGTGTCTTGGAAAGTCTTACAGCTCCTTCACCCAAACTTCCTGTTGGTTATCAACGTCTCTCTGTAGCTGTAGATCGTTCCCCTGCTGACAGAGAGATTGATTCATATTCTTCTCTTGTCCAACCTCCTCTTCCCGAACCCGGCTGTGCCCAGCCTGTTCCAGACCAACCATTGGTTGGAAAGAGTGTTGACTCGAGTCCGCCGCTCGCTCACTCTGTTTCGGAAGAGCATCATGCCCATGTTCTTCTCGTCTCTTCAGATTCTCCTGAGTCCCGAAATGACTCTCCTAACCCAGCTGCTCCCGAAGGCTCTCCTTCGGTTCCTTTAGCACATGGGGGCAATCATACGATTCCTCCGCCAAGTAGTCTGGTCGCTTCCTTTGATTGGAATCGCCTGATCGCCGGTCGTCTTTTGTCCCATATGCCTTTCTAGATCACAGTACATGCCTGTGCTAAGGCAGTACCTGGCACTATTTTGGATGAAGGGGTGTCTATCAGTCTTATGCCGTACACTACTTGGCAAGCTTTAGGTTCCCCGCAGCTTGGGCCAGTCACTCAGAATCTGTTGGCCTTCGACGGAGGAGCCTGTCCATCTCTAGGAGTTCTCCCGAAGTTCCCTATTACTTTGGGAGGCAAAACCATCTACATAGACGTCTTGGTTACCCAAGGTGTTTTAGACTGTAGTCTTCTCCTTGGTCGTGACTATGTTTATGCCATGGGGGCCCTCATTTCTTTGCTTTTCTGTGTGGTTTGCTTTCCACACGATGGAAGAATCGTGACTATTGATCAATTGTTGTTCGTTAGTCCCCCAATGCCTCCTGCGCAGTTGTCGTCCCCTCCTAGTTTTTATCCACCAGTTGTATCTACCCCACCACAGATCAACTACGTGGCCACCTATCCCATGCCTGGATCCAGTGATGCCGCCATCGTGCATAGTGTCCTGGGGGCACTGGGCCCTGACTTCCAAGATGTTTCCCTTCCATCGGGAGTGGCAATCTTGGAAGCCCCGACTTTCTATTCATTATGATGAAGTTCGGTCGGAGCATAGTTCCTTTCCTATGTCAAGCTCCTTAAAAAATGAAACTAGGCTTGGTCGGAGCATAGTTCACTTTCTTGTGTCAAGCTCCTTAAAAAATGAAACCAGGGTTATGAGGATAGTTCTTTTATTGTGTCAACCTCATTAAAAAATGAAACAACTCCTCCTTTTCCAAATCGAGTCTTTGATTAAGATCTCGTAAAATCCAAGTCGAGTCTTTCCAAGATCTCGAAAGTGAACCTTCATTCCATCCACTTTGTTGAATGCAATGAAGCTTGGGGGGCATGTACCTCGATTTGCGTCATTATGCTGGGGGCATGCGAACTTATAACAAGCATAGTTTGTCGTTTCAAGCTTGTGTAAACATGAAATTGAATCCAAGGAAAGTTCTCCACGGTTCAAGCTTGTGTAAAAATGAACCCATACCCATTTTACATCTCGTGATTGTTGTCTTTATCTGCTAAATTTTGCTAGATGAGCCTTGGTTGTTTTCATTCCATCGCCACCATCTCTTTGGTCGATCATATGCTTTCACTTGGTTGTTTTACCTTTCCTGAGGGACCGCAATTATGAGTGGTTTTATTAGCCAGCCTCTTGACCATTACATGTTTTGAGCAGTTCCACCATTGTCGAAACCAGTTGCTACCTTTTATACCACTCGTTCCTCTAGGATGAGTCACCTTTAAGCTCTTTTTTGACTCATAAAATATGAAAAGATTGCCGAGTATTTTCCCTTTTTGACTCGTTAAAGAGAATAAAAATGGAGGTCTACTTTTAAAGCTCTTTTTTCGACCGTCTAACTTAAGATTGTCGGGTGTTTGTCGTTTCGGACTCGTAATTGGCTCCAAAATGACGTGCTTCTGACCACTTTTCTACTTTTTCGGGTCGAAGTCACTACCTACGAAAAGTACTCCTCGATCATACTGGTCGGGCGGTTCTTTCGAGCATTGTTTTATACTTTTTCGGGCTCGAGAGACACAACTTTACGAAAAAGGACCCCCCTGGAGTTTACTTTTCTACTGTCTTTTCAGACTCTCTAAACAGGAAAAGACGCCGAGTTCTTCCTTTGTCAGACTCGTTAAAACTCAATGACATCGGGTTCTGTCAAAATGATGCCTTCCAAGCATATGCTATCCCCATCAAGCTTGTCATCAAAAAATAATCGGGGTACTCGCCGGAAATGGTGGGGAAAATGGATCCATAATTATTGTCGTGTCGGCAGTATGTCGCTCTTGAACATGGCACTTGTCTGCATTCGTGTCTGGGTGGGGACATCTCATCTTGTATTTACACTAGCCTCCGTGGGTTTGGGTTATCCTGTTTGGCCTCTCATCTACTCATTGCCTCGTCACCATGACCTTTGATCCGTTGATGTCAAATACTGCCAAGTCCACTGTCGTGCCGCCGATATGTTCAAGAGAAGTTGACCTCTGTAGAATTACAACCTCCCTCTGATACCTCACATACTTCTGATTCACCACAACATTCTTCCTCTGTCTCGTGTCAATGATGTGGGAAACACTATGGCCCACCTTTGATCAAGGTCACTTCATGTCGACTTCAGCTCATTATCCAGGAAGCTAATCTAGAGACTCCCTTCGGTGCCTTGGAGCCTGCATGCCTCAATGGCAGGTTCTTCGTGTTCGACGCGAGGTTTTCATCATTGGCCTCCGATCGAATGATTCTGCAGGTGTTCAACGCCAGCTCATTGATTCACATGCCGCGGATTGTACCTATAAGTACCTTGAGGACCATTGTCATTATTGGTGGTACCTCTCGCATCTGTTAACAGTTTGCATTATTGGCTGGTAATCAGACGATGTTCATGCATGTTCGACTTCGGCTCATGTATTCACATGCTTGGACTTGTACTTTGTTCGGGTTGGGATGGAGCGCAAGACCCTGGTTTTTGTCTATTGCAAACCAGGTTGCAATTTTGTGGATTATTATTACATGACTCATTGATGGATGGCTGCGCCCATACCTGAGTCTTTTGGGATGGTTGCGACCATACCTTTTTATCATCATGGTCTCTTCAGCTGGGTGGCTGCGTCCATACCACAGACCTTCTTTGTATGTCTTTTGGATGGCTGCGCCCATGCCTAGACTACATGTAATAGAGATATCAGTTGTACATACGTGCAGATTCTTCCTGGTGGTGTTCCAGTTCAGCGAGTTTTGTAAAGCATTTCACCCCTCCCACTCTCTCGGGCTTCATGCTTTAGGGGGCATCTGTTACACAGTAATTTGTCACTGTCTCCCTGTCAGTCTCCCTACTGTGTCATGAGTTTAAATTAATCATGCTCATGCTCTCTAATGTTGCCAAATGACCCACTTTGCCAAAGTTTTACTATCATCGCGACTTTTGTCAAAATAACCGCGCTGATGGGCACTCCATAACAGACCGAATGTGCTGACAGCGCGGAAGTACACGTGATTCCCGCGCTGGTCGAATTTCATGAGATAGCACGTCTGTTATTCATATTTGATCGCGCTGACATGACCTTCTTTGTTATTCAGCTGCGATGTCAGCGCTCCAGTGCAGTTATGGACCCGCGCTGATCCAGTTTGGGCGAGTTTGTTCTAACAGCCAGCCTTCCAGATGACTCCAAACCTGGTTGTTGGCCTTATAAATGTCGCCCTCCCTTCTATGGCATGTATGTTCGTCATTTGAGCCACCTTCCTTGGAGATAAGCTCATCCTCCCACCATTCATGGAGACTCCTTCTCCTATTTATGCCTCTACCATTGCCATGAGCAGCTAGTTGGATAGTTTTTGGATAGTGTGGAATTGATAGTGCTTAGAGTGTTGCTGCTAGTAGGTAGTTGGTGTGACAAGTGTGATTGCTAGAGAGATTAAGGAAGGTTGTGAAGTGTTGCTTTCTTGTGTGAACTTGTGTGAGAGAGAGTTTTTGTCTTGGGATATCTACCTCCAAGGGTGAATGCTTAAGAGACTTGCTGGCTGGACCCTTTTGAGAAGGGCTCAACGTCAGAACTTTGGTTGTAGCTTTCTCTGTTATTGATTAATAATAGATGACTACTGTTATGGTTCCATTCTCATTTGTCTTTGTAATGGTTAATGTGAATTACATCCTTTCTGACTGATGTATAATTGCATTTATTAGATTTCACGCTTGTGTTTGTATTTCTCTTCGTGTGTGCAGGTATCTATCTGCGGGGATCGTGGAAGATCGTGACCGGCCAAAGCGAAGGAGCGAGAACGAAATCTCTTCATCAAACAATAGCATTGGAATCCAAGTAGGTGTTCATTGCCTATCTTTTATTTGCAATTAGGAACTTGCATAGTAGCATTGACTAATTGTTGCTAGACCCGTTCTGGGCTAGTAGGGATCGCCTCTATCCGTAGAGGGGATTTACCTCTCCAACATTTTGCATATTAAACCTTTTCAACACCTTTTCTATGTACTCACTTTAAGACAATGTTAATTTGCGATTCTTCCTATCTCTAGTTATTCTCATACCAAGGATTTGTTTTGCAACACCCAAATCCTTCATTGCAAATGAGTTTCCAATTTCCTTTTGAGCACATTTATTTCTTGCATGTTCGAACCTGCAACAAGCATGTCATCTACATACAATAACAATATAATATAGCTGCCATCATTTTTCCTTTTGAGATAAACACAATGATCAGAGTGACATCTAGTATAACCTTGTTCAGACATAAACTTGTCAAATTTTAGATACCACCGCCTTGGGGCCTGTTTTAAGCCATACACGCTCTTGTTCAACCTGCACACTAGTTTCTCCTTCCCTTTTACCTCATATCCTTGTGGCTGCTGCATATATATCTCTTCCTCCAAATCCCCATGGAGAAAGGTTTTTTTTTACATCTAACTGCTCAAGATGCAAATCTTCAACTGCTACTAGACTTAAAATAGTTCTCATTGAAGTCATTTTAACAACAGGAGAAAATATTTCATCAAAATCAATACCTTTCTTTTGTGCAAACCCCTTCACCACAAGTCTAGCTTTGTACATCTGTTTTCCTCCATCTTCTTCCTTCAGCCTGTAAACCCATTTATTCTACAATGCTATTTTACTTGCAGGCAACCTGAATAAGTCCCAAGTCTGGTTATGTGCTAAGGATTCCATCTCTTCTTTCATGGCTTTCTCCCACTTCTTCCTAGTTTCTACCTGCACTGCTTCTTCATAACATTCTGGTTCACCAGAATCAGTCAACAATACATAATATAATGAAGGAGAGTATCGTTCAGGGGGTCTACTTATCCTGGTAGATCTTCGAACACCACTTTCAAGTGTTTGAGGTGCTTGTTGCTGTTGTGGTTGTTGTTCTAGTTATTGATCATTATGATCTTCTGGCACCATCACTTTTCCTGTGATATTGTCAAGCACTGTGTATTCTCTGTTTTCATTTTCTTGTTTCTTTTCCTGCAACTGATTCTTATACAAGACCTTTTCATTGAATATTACATCTCTGCTCCTAATGATTTTGTGATTTTCATAATCATATAAGCGATAACCAAAATCATTAACACCTTATCCAATAAAGGTACATTTCTTTTATTTTTCCTCAAGCTTTGTTTTATTTTCTTTGTTAATGTGGACAAAGGCTTCACAACCAAAAGTCTTTAAAAATGAGTAGTTTACCTTTTTACTTGTCCATGCCTCCTCTGGAATACCACCATCCAAGGAACTTGAAGGCCCTCTGTTTATTAGATAAATAGCAGTGTCTACAGCATCTTCCCAAAATTGTAAAGGCAATCCTGCATGAAATCTCATGCACCTTGCACGCTCCATGACTGTCATGTTCATCCTTTCCGACACACCATTTTCTTGTGGTGTTCCTGGAACTGTCTTCTCGCTGTGAATTCCATTCTCTAAATAGTACCTATCAAACTCTTTGCTGTAATATTCACCTCCATTATCTAATCTGAGACACTTCAACCTTTTCCCTATCTCATTTTCAACCAAAGCTTTCCATTTCTTGAAAGTGTCAAATACATCAGATTATTTCGAATACAATAAATCCAGGTTTTTCTAGTTGCATCATCAATAAAAGTAACATAATAACGAGAGCCACCAAGAGATGATACCTAAGCAGGTCCCCATACATTTGTATGCACAAGTTCTAATTTTCTGCTCTTCTTTTCTTTCCCAACTCTAAGGAATCTAACTCTCTTCTGTTTTCCATAAACATAATTTTCACAGAATTTTAAATCAACATGCTAACCAGTGCTGTGTTCTAAATCTTCAAACTGTAAATCTTTAGCAATAACTTTATCTTTCAGAGATGAATGAGACTTCTTAGGCTTACCTGATCCTGATGCCACTTTCTGTGAAGATTTCTTCGATTTAACAGTCCTCTCAGGTTTAGGCACTAGTTTAGTTGGTGATTTCTGAGGATTTCTTCGAGTGTGTCTTTAGCTGGTGATTTCTGAGGAGTTTCCAAATGATGGTCTTCCTCCAATGGAGTTTCCAGCCAGATGATTACAACCAGAAACTGTGTTCAAACCTTGTCTGTCATCAAAGCTTGAAGCTGTGTCGTTCTCCCAGGGAAGCTGATCTTCAATTCTCCTCTCCCTGGAAACGACACCAATTAATGTTATCACCCCAAGAAACTCTCCTAGGTTGTATCTCAGAGATGCTTAGGAACATTACAAACTCAACAAAAATGTTGGATAAATGGTGGATGAATGAAAGAAATGTTGCATATTCAAGCCAGATAACCACTTCTACTATGATTGACCCTAGACATGGGTGAACACCCCCAGACTACAAGGCTTTTAACCACCAACTACTCACAGTTTTAGATAAAATGTGATGATGGAGAAGACTAACCACACCAGCAGATACACAAGACCCTGTGATGGGTGGCTGCAACTAGTTAACAGGTCTGTAGATCTGTTTTCTAATACACAGGCAGGATGACAACTCTCTGGCATTAAAACAACAGAAATCTGCAAACAGATTCAATGATACATGATAAATCCTAACACAGAGGTGGGATGACAGCCCCTCTAATGCTAAATATTAACAACACATGAATAATGCATAGCAGGCACAACCTGGAACAAGAAGAAGAAGTGGAAAGTGAACAATCAACAACAAAAGAAGCTTGTATTAGCTGGAAATGAAGACCAGACACTGCAGGTTACACAGTAGTTACAACCTCCAGAAGTTGAAGCTTACAACACAATAACACTCATCAACTTGATTACATCTTGTTTTTTAGTATATATGGAGTTTCTAACAAAATTGCTCTGCTTCCCATGCATGGAGGGGTCATAACTGACCACCAATCACATTTACAAACTATTATGGGCCTCTGAAACATTCTGACTACTTTAATTAACAAATTTGACAATCTCTGGTACTTTGTTATACTCCTTGAACAGGTGGAATGTTTCATGAATGAATGTCCATAACTGCTACAGTCATTTATCTGCTCAAGGTGGTCCTTCTTGTCCTTCGGAGGTACATAGTGTTGAATGTAGTAGCTGAGGGTTTTAATGCTTAGGTCGTTGGATCATCTCTTCCTTCTTCGCGTGCATGAGTCAAGCCAAAAACACTGAAAAATGCCTTGAAAATGGACGAAAAACCGAGAAAGAACAATGGTCGCTAGATCTATCAGATTTACGGTTGAGATTAGATCTGAGAGGGCTATCGAGAGGCATGTGAATAGATGAACTATGGCGGAGATAGACCTGGGCCGTCAGATCACGGCGGGAGAGATCGGATGGCTATCGGGAGTGGGAGCTGCGTGAATGTTAACGAGCAGGAGACGTACAAACAGGTGGGAAGCGGAATGAATGAAGGGCGTCGGATCACGGGACGGTTGATCAGATGATTGATGGGTGATTAACATGCGCAGGTGATAACGTGCAGGGAAACAGTGGTACAGTGGGCAAGTGGTTTCCCCGCACCTCTTATTGGGCGAGGGCAGTTTACTTACACAGGGAAGCGATGGAATGAAAATGTGACACATGTCTAACAGGACGGTGGGGAAACTGCTTTCCCCGCCGATTAATGAACGCGCAATTTGTGGGAGCGGGGGCTGCGTACGTCGTTGGATGATATAGCGGGATGATCGGACGACTAGAATTAGAGCATGTGCTTTGGATGACGTGACAGGCAAGGGGCGGGGCCGAGCTATATAATTTTTAATCATATGCGTGTTTATAAAAGGTTAGGGCTTTAGCGCCGGGTTTAAAAATGAGAATAGATCAATGCGGGGTTTAAAGTATTAAAACACAAAATTTCTCGGGAGCCCGAAAATAGGTTTAGGTGGGATTTACAAAAGACTATAGAAAGACATGAAAATAATGGTTAGGGGAGAAATAGGAGAATGGAAGAGGAGGTGGAAACGAAGGTGTGTGAGTTATAAGGAGAAAAAGGGAAAATGAAGGAGAAAGCATAAAAAATTGCTGCCAGCTTTGCACAACCAAACCAGCATTGCTCAGCACTTATTTTGATCCATCAAGTACTGAAGAACATAGCAGAGCTAACAGTAAGGTCATGTAAAGCCTCTAAAATATTACATGAAAGCCTCCAACCCTGTTAACTGATCAACATGTCAAAGCATTCAACCTTGTTGACATCAAGGCCAACACAATCAACTCCTCACCTTCCTCCCCTCGTAGACACCTATATTGACATCCTATGTTGAATTCCATCAATCAAATGGCTCCACAACTGGGTCCATAACCAAACACCTTTGCAAGACAACAAGATCAATAGGGTGACCACATCAATGCCATCACCATAAGACTCTGTCAACTAATAGGACCATGAGAACCACTATTGCTAGGATGACATCATGAGGAACTCTAGGTTGAAATCAATGCCAACACCCTGAAACATGTCCAACACATGGGTTACATCTATGAGGTTATGGATCATGCAAAGGAATAATGGAAACATATAAGGTTAGAGTACATAAGTATGGGCCTATTTTGGATGTCTTGATAATATATGGAACAATCAACTCCATCACCATGTACATGCAGCTAGGCATTTCCTAAATCCAAGGTATTATTAAAAAGCAAGGTCAGGAGAAATTCAAATTGGGCAAGTGAATGATGGGTTGTACAAGTTCACAGAGCACATAGTCCCTAATGAGTTTGATTGGTTGGAAATACATTGATAGATCAATGCTTTCACTAGGGCCACAAGTACCTTTAGCAAAACATAAGCATAGATTACAAGATATGTGGACCAATGAGGTAAGCAATTCCAAATTTTTGTTTTGAAGTTCAAATGTTTATATTTCAAGTTGTAAATGCATGTTTTTTTAGCCAAACTCACAATTTAATTTGTTGAACTAGCTTTGTCAATGCTACACACTGGTGGGAGTCATTTACTTGCTAACGTCCTTCATTGCAAAATTTTGTAGTTAGAGTCTTAAGCTAAACTCATAGTGCTTATGGGTGTGAACATAATTGGTTTATTTTTTAGTGTATTCACATGAAGAAGAGAAACCATTTGGAACAAAAATGGTTAAATGCTCTTTTCTTTGTGCAATACAACCTCCAAATAAGGTGTCACCAATTGCATAACAAAAGACCTGATACATATATTAATCCAACATCAGAATGGGTAGAAGAGTCTCACCCTATCGATCTTGATATAGACTATAATATTGATGTCATGGAGTTGGGGGAAGGGATGTTGGTCCCAATATATATCTAGTAGTCAAACTAGGAGCTAAAGTGAGTGAAACACAAAGCATGGCACATGCAAGCATTAGTTGTGCAACTCGCCAACTTGTGTTAGTACTATTACTAATACTAAAGTTGTATTCCCATAGGAAAGACTTTGAGCCACAAGATGTTTTGTAGCTCTTGTTGATTATCTCCTTTCTAGTAATAGTGATGCATTTGATGAATGATTAGTACTCTTACTAATGCTAAGGTTGTATTCCCATAGGAAAGACTTTGAGCCACAAGATATTTTGTAGCTCTTGTTGATTATCTCCTTTCTAGTAATAATGATGCATTTGATGAATGATCTAGCTCTTGTTGATGATCCCCTTCTACCAATGATAATGAATTTTGATGAATAATCATATTAATGAATAATTTGTCATAAAATTGATTAAAACTTCGTTAAATTATGTATTGCATTTAATGGCATTTTTAATATATTCACCCTACTTTACATATTTTTTCTTCAACCATTTATCAATCCATTGCCTCATATTAATTGGGGGCAGAGAACGAATACTATTGAGTGGAGCATGCCAATTTTGATGGATTTAGATTCATATTTTACTGCACCGAGACTAAGAAGTTAAGGAAGCAGGTTACGTGCAGGGCACTTGTATTGCAAAACGACAACTTGTATAGCAAATGGGCATCTTCGATATCAAAAACTAATGAACCATGTTTAGTCTGCTAGTCTTGGGCCAATAAAACCTTACCTTCTGCACCTTAAAAAAATATAGAAAAACACCTTTTATCTTCTATTGGTTTCACAGTGACTTCCGGTACAAGAAAGGAGACGTGGAGCAACATCAAATTTTGGATTAAATTTAGAATCTTCCAATGATGCGGTGTGGATTAAATTTAGAGCTCTACTTGCATCTTATCCAATAATCAGAAAGCGAATCTTTGACTTGTGTAAATCCTACGAAGCTGGAATGGCTGCTAAATGTCAACTTGAAGTTATCTTACTTCGTTTTGTGTCCGAGGAATCGAATCTATGGCATGGTGGCCCATGTGGGATCTCAGTGGAAGACGCTGAGAGTAGCTGTCTGCCCTTTTTTTTCCCTAGTGGCCACTATCTTTTAATGACCACTTTTTTCCTTCTGGGGAATGAAAGAAGAAAGAACCAAGGAAATTATTAGCCATGACGATGAACTGGAGATCATGGTTTTCATTTTGGGTTTTTGTGGCCCTGCCACTGTTAATGGTGCCCTATTTTCTGCTCATTGCATCGACAAAGAAGAAGAAATTGCCTCCAGGGCCTCCCGGATGGCCCATTGTTGGGAATCTATTGCAGCTGGGGAAGAAACCCAACGAGTCTCTGGGTCTCCTTGCTGCAAAATATGGTCCTTTAATGACCCTTCGTCTCGGAATGAAAACAGCAATTGTGGTTTCATCTCCCGCCATGGCAAAGGAAATTCTAAAGACCAACGATCAGATATTTGCAGGGCGGATCGTTATACAGGCAGCCAAATGCCATTCTTACCATGAAAATTCCATGATATGGTGCCAATATGGGCCTCGTTGGCGTATGCTCAGGAAAATCTTCAACACCGAGCTCTTCAGCCAAAAGAGAATTGAAGCCTCGCAACATCTGAGGAGAGAGCAGGTGTCTCGCATGATTCGACTCATTTTCCTGGAGTCTGGCAAGGCCATGAATTTTGGACAGATTGCAT
Organism: Pinus tabuliformis; assembly: GCA_031772625.1. NCBI lineage: Eukaryota > Viridiplantae > Streptophyta > Pinopsida > Pinales > Pinaceae > Pinus > Pinus tabuliformis. Next base: position 126,847,219 of record CM062808.1, on the reverse strand, counting down.
TCCTCACCTCTGTTAACCTTCTGGGAAATATGATGTTCAGTGAAGACATGTTTGATTCTGAATCCAGGGACTCTGAAGAATTCAAGGATGTCATTAGGAGGATGATGGAGCTGGGAGGGACACCCAATTTGGCAGATTTCTTTCCTTTCTTGGAGCGGCTGGACCCTCAGGGCATAAGGCGCAAAGTCACAGAGTGTATTGACAAGATCTATGCCTTGTTTGACAAGTTCATTGAGGACCGCCTGGCAGCCAGATCCAGATTGACCGATATTGCTCAGACGATGATGAATAACAGAGAGAAGGATTTCCTGGATATCTTGCTGGACTACAAGAATGGCAGTACGACTAGTACCATTACGGATGATAACGCCGACCAGTTCAACATGCAAGCCATAAAATCCATGTTGCTGGTAAGTCCACTCCAACAACGCTCTCTTATTATTATTATTATCAGAGTTCGTTATCCATTTCTTTATTTTAATTCTGTTTATTGGGTGGTCTAAGCTCACCCTAAGCTAGGAGAGTCTGTTTAGTTTGTGGGGGTGAAGTAACAATTAACTCACGAGCCTCTGGTGCCATTAAGCTGGGCTAGTTTATTTAGTAGATGGAAGAAGTAATGATCTGATTTTAGGAGTGGCTTATTAGGTGGGAAAAATAATAATCTTATCAATATAATTATTTTGGCATTTGGTTTTGCTTTGAGGGTATATTAATTTGTTTTTAATAAAAATTTCTGTTATTTATTAATAGTTTAATATTTGGAATTCAATTTTTATTAATTTTCAATATTATTTAAATTTATTTATTTTTGGCTACTTATTCATAATTTAACATTTGGAATTCATTTTTTTGTTAATTTTTATTATTATTTAAATTTATTTATTTTGATTGAGATATATTATAGGCTGTTTAATAATTTTCATTTCTATTAGTTACTAATTTTTTGTTTTTAGTTTTTTTTTTTTATTATTCTTTTCCTATTATTTCCATTTTCATCCATTATAATTTTTTGTCAACATTTTCAATTTAAGATGACTTATTATTATATTAAAAACATATTTTCTTGATATATATATATATATATATATAAACACACATAATAAACATATATATTAAAGTGTATATATATTAATATAAACAATATTAGTTAATCATATTTTTTAATATTTGATAATAGGATTTAATAATACAATATTTTATTCATTGTCTTATTTTTGTGATAATTTTTTTGTCTTTATTATTTTTAATTTAATTAAGTTATATTTAAACTAAGAAGTAAGTACTAATCATTATGTAGCCTTTATTATTATTAAAATTAGAATTAATATTAATTATATTTAAATAATTGAATATAGAATTAAAATTAAAATTAAATTATTTAATAAATATTTATATAATTAAATATTATATGTTAATTTAATATTTAATTTAGTCATAATTTTAATTAATTCCATATTTTTTAAAATTGAAGTATCTATCTCTTTGAAACTTTAGTCACTCATGTTATCTTATATTGATGTGAGGTTTGGGGTTGCAGCATCTTTAGAGAATCCCAGAAAAAGATTGAGCAAATCCAGAAGCTTAAAAGCAATACACCCTATCATATTCTGCTTATAGAAGTGGCTCTTTCCCTTGTTGAGAGCCTAGCTATGACTAGGGTTTTGTTGTACAAACACAAACTCAATAACATAGGAGATCATAGACTTCCTAAGCTAGCTTTAAATTCCAGCCAAAACCACCTCAACCCCACCCTAGAAGATCAAAAGTATCTCTCTGTTTTAACTAGCTCAATTTAGAAGAAAATTAATATAGCCAAGATTAGAACGAACTCTCATGAGCATCATAGTGAAACGGGTCGTTGGGTAGTTCCTAAAACAATATGAACATCGAGGATGAAAATCAATTCCTCTTAGAGTGCGCGTGTACAACTTTGTTGCAATACTGACCTTCCTAACCTTTTACTATGTCAAAATTATAGTAAGCTCGGAGGCTTCTCTCCAAGCTTTTTGAGCATAGGAATAAAATCTTAAATCAAACTAAATAATTCGTTTTTTTAAGTCCGAAAATTTGGTCTTAGTGGAACCACCACCACCATCATCATCAATTTATCATAAAAACAAATTAAAAAATTAAATAAAAATAGGTTAACATTTTTTTATTTTGTTTAGTTAAATATAATGTGATATTTCTATGTTTGTTTTCGATTTCAATTCATTTCTAATAAAGTATTTGTATTTTTTTCATATATACGTGTTTTTTAATTAAAAATATAATATTATAGATTTTATTGTTAAATAATGAAAATTTAAATTGGAAATGAATAATTTCATTAAACATGTGATAAATTTTGAATTTATAAGAAAGATCTTTTATATATATATATATATATAATTAAATTTCAATCATTTATAAAATAATTATTCTTTATTTTAAACAATTTTAATTTTTTTTTATCTTTTAAAAAGTGAAATTTCAAAATTATAATAATCATTATCTTTTTATACATATTTTTTAAAATTAAATTTCAATCATTTATAAAAATATTATTTTTTAGTTTAAATAATTTTAAGTTTTTTTTACCTTTTAGAGAGTGAAATTTCAAATTATAAAAATGATTTTTTTTAATTGAAGTAATTTTATGTCAACTATATATCAATTTTTTAAAAGAGTCAAAGGGTTTAATTTGATTTTATATATATGAGTAAACAGGTACAAAATTATTAACTTTCTTATTTTCCAATTTTATAAATGAATTTGTTTGTATGCCTGTAACATGGAATACTTAAGCCTCCTATCACATAAATTCATATTCAATGGCCAAGCACTTGTGAAAAAGAACAACATCCAATTTATCTCTCATATATATTTTAAAATAATTAATAAATTTATTAAAAAATATTTAAAAATCATCTTAATACTTTATTAATAATACAGTCCCATTTACACAATTTATAATTAAAATCTAATTTATTATAGATAATCCTATTTAATTATCTTTTCCTTCACAGCTTCACAACTACTTTGATCAATTATATCATTTACATAAATCACACTAATAAAAATTAATTATGATAAATAATTTTATTTTTCAACACTAACAAAGAGAGTTGCCAGGTATTCAACAATTAAATCGTGAGATTACTTTCCTGATATTGTCGTTTGATAATGTAACTTAAGTGCCACCATGTTTTGATGTTGTAATTTAGGTGCCACTAAGTTCCCAGTTGGAGAAGTTTAATGGTGGAATACATTGGATGATGACAATAATGTAATGCAGGTGCCACTGAGATTCCAGGCGGAGAAAGTGAAAGATGAGACACACAGTGGGATGACAAGAGGCATACACCAGTGATTGTTATGTGGGAATAAATGAAATCAACTCTTAAAAAATCCAGAATGCAAACCTTAATATTCATATAATAGAATTTATGGGTTAAAAACAATAAGGTTATGCAAACCTTAATATTCATATAATAAGGTTAATGTGTTGATGTAAATTTGGAAGTTTATTTTACAGTTTAGTATCAGCGGATGTATAAATTAAACATATAAGTTTGTTTATTTTTTTGGTATAAATAAAACAATTTTTTTAATAAATTATAATAATAAAAAATATTATGAAGTAATTAAAAAAAAATATGAATAATTTTTTATGATTAAAATTTATATTTAATAATATTCAAAAATATAATTTAAACAATAAAAAATTATACATTATATTTTATATTATAAAAAAATTATTATAAAAATTTAAGAAATTTGCTCTTTCAACCTCATATTAAATATTAAATTGTTAAATCTAGTATCCATTCTAAATGTATTGTTGAGATTTTCTGTTTTATTTATTTTAGCAAAAGATCTCATGTAGGTGACAACAATAAGATTTGTTGCTATATTAGCGCCATCATTCTTGTTGTTGCTATATTAGCGCCATCATTCTTGAGGAGGAGTTAATGCATCCTAAATTTGTAGTGAGAGAATTTATGATTCAGTTTTATACTCCAGCTATAAAGGAAATGTAATTCCGTTGATGATAATTGTGTAGAAAATAGGGTGAGCTGAGAGTATGTGTGAAGAATGAAATTGTTGTAATCTCTCGTTGAATAATAAGATCGCGGATGCCTCTGTTTGGTAGACGTAGCCGAGATTAGTTGAGTGAACCACATTAAATCTTTATGTTATGTTTTTTATGATTTTGTATGTGCTGTGTACGCTTATTTATTAAATCTAGTATCCATTCTAAATCTGTTTTGATATATGACACAGGCCAAAGCCAAATATATATGTATTTATTTGCCCATATACATTTGCTTTTGTAATTTGTTTTGTGACTGTTGCATTCAGGACATGTTTCAAGCTGGAACAGATGTGACTGCTACCACAGTGGAATGGGCAATGGCAGAGCTCCTTCGCAAACCAGAGACCCTAAAGCGCGCCCAGGAAGAAGTGATCCAAGTGGTGGGCTGCGAGAGAACAGTAGAGGAAGACGACATCGAGCGCTTACCTTACCTGCACGCAGTGCTGAAGGAGGTTTTCAGGTTGCACCCGCCGGCTCCTCTTCTGTCCAACAGAGCAGACGCTCCTTGCCAAATCGCAGGCTTCTTCCTACCAAAACACACCCAAACGATCATTAATTTGTGGGCGATGGGGCGAGATCCCAATGTATGGAGCCAGCCTCTTGAATTTCTTCCAGAGCGATTCTTGCATGCGCCTACAGTTGATTACAGAGGACACAACTTCGAACTGATTCCATTTGGGGCAGGAAGGAGAATATGCCCAGGCCTTCCCCTCGGCCATCGCATACTTCACTTCATTCTCGCTTCTCTGCTTCATTCCTTCGACTGGTCCCTTCCCCATGCTCATACCCAGTTAGACATGACTGAAAAATTTGGACTCTCGCTGCACAAAGCTGCTCCATTGAAAGCAATCCCCACGCCCCGCTTATCCACCCATCTCTACTGACACGCTAGACCCTGCAATCTTCGTTACATATTTCTATTGAACATTAGTGCAAGCTGTCACCTTATATGGTATATTTCCTTCAGGCATCTCCCGGATTTTACTCATCTCCTCGAAGAAGATATTGTGTGGTGTTGTTTACTGAACTCAGAAGAAGTTTTCTCGCTTGGATTTGGTAAATTTTTTTTTTAAAAATCTTGCAATTTTAATTTTGCAATATTTGTATTTAAACTACTCTTAAACTATTCAATTTTTGGGAATGGTTGATTCATTGAGTTAATTACAATAAATTATATGATTTTGAAAATAGTGAGTTTTATTTATTTTATTATATTAGTTCAGGTTAAAATAAACAAGTAACCAAGAAGGATATCGAGATGGTTGAATTGTTTCGATGGTCAGAAGTGATTAGAATTCGGGAAAAAACATTTCAAAAATTTTTGTAGTAGCAATGTTTGAATCATGTTTTTGATGGTGGAAATAGATTCAAGACCATCAAAAACCTCTTTTTGATGGTGGAAATGGATTCAACACTCTAAATCTTGAAGTTTGACAACTGTAACCTGGATTTACAAAATTCTATGCCTAATTTTAACTATATCAAAGTATTTGGCATTTTATCTGTCCATTTATCACTATTAGTTTAGTATTAACCAATGTAATTTATAATGTGTAATTTTGAAAAATAAATATTTGTTTTCTAATATTAATGAAATAAAGAAGAAGGATACTGAGGCTGAGGAATTGAGTTGATAGTTAAAAGTGATTGGAATTTGGGCAAATTTCAAAAAATCTTGTAGTAAGAGTGTTTGAATCATGTTTTTTATGGTGGAAATGGATTCAACGCTATTGCAAACATTCGGGGCACCCAAAATTTTGAAGTTTGAGAACTATAACCTAGATTTACAAAAATACCTAGTGAATTTTAACAAAATTTTGCAAATTTCCATGATTTTCAGGGAAAAAAAACAATATGTTTAAACTAAGGTGTAAATAAATCCTAGTTAAGTGTTTCATTTGCATGTTTATGTCGGAATTTAAAGTCATTTTTAAATGTGCCTTGCACTTTATTGAATTAAAATAATTTTTTTGGGCTCCTTTGAAGTTCTACCAATTTTAACATTGAAATTAGTTGAAACTAATGAGTTAGGTTATTATTTGCTAAAATTTATGCAAGTTCTTTTGGTTGAGTAAGGAATTAATTTATTTACTTTATATTTCAATTTATTAGTTCCTACTAAAGCAAATCTATTAGATTCAATTTGCCTAACAACCATTATTAATTTACCATTAACCAATATAAGTTATAATTTTTTATGTTATTTTTCCTACAATATAATTTCTAACTTAAATAGCTGATCTTACAACACTTGTTTTTATAATTTATGGAGTGTGAATATTTTATGATTGTTTTATCGTTAAAATTAGTTACTACGTAATTAATAGACAAAATGGTTTTTTAAACACAATCCAATAATACAATTTATAATGAGATTGTGATTTCTTGTTATTTAAAAAATAATTTCAGCACTGTGAAAAACCCCAAACCATTGGATTTTTGCAAAGTAAAAAACTTAAACTTATAATTTTTAAAATCTATATATATATATAATTTAAAAAAACATATATATATATATAATTTAAAAAAATATCATATATATATATATATATATATATATATATATATATATATATATATATATATATATATATATATATATATATGATTTATTGTTATTTTAAATACTTTGTAGAATAATTTGTTAAGACAAATTTTAATTATTTTATGATGATGATGATGATTAATGTCCACTAAGACCAATGTGGCCTATAAGACCTTAAGAAAAGAGAGTCTAATTGTCATTCTTCAAAATCTTGTTTCTGTGATCAAAGAGTAGGGAAAAAGGCGTTCCAAGATCGCTATAGTTAGGCTAGCTTAATAAGTCAAGAAGATTGGAAGTGTGGTTGATGATAGGGAATTTAGAGCGGATGTGCGCAAGAATGAGACAATCTAAAAGGAAGTGCTTTTCATCTTCCACCTTCCTAGTATCACAAATCTGACAAATTCTATCGTCCTAGGGAGTCTTGGGAGTAAACCACCGCTCGATCACTCTCCGAAGCTCATGAGAGTTATTTCTAATCCTAGTGATGTTCATTTTCTTCTTGGTGCTAGTCAACATAGAGAGATAATTATGGTTATCGATGGTGGTGTTAGCCCTGAGGTGCAGTGCTGACATTTTGAAGGCTAAAGGAAGGACATGGGCTACTTTGCTATCCTAAAAGGGGCCCCACACGGGCCATCACCCCACTTTTCTCACTCACTTACATTTCATTCCGCTCATTTCTTAACCCAACCCTCACATCCTGACGAAACCCTCTTTTGTCTTAACCTTAAGTAAATTAATCCAAAACCCTCGCAAAACCTTACCTTTCCGCCATACGCACCCTCCACACATTTCTTGAGGACGTCTCGTACTTCTGTGTCCCTCCGCCATCGGTCTTCCCTGCCGATCTGACGGCCCACGTTTCATTTGATCAATGAAACATGCCAGATCGTTCCCCGCCGTTAGATCACCCCCTCCAAACCTAACGACTGTCGCTCATATCGCGCAAGTAACAAGTGTAGAGAATACCCGCCCGATAGAGGCGGTTTTTCTCTCTCCTCCACTACTATGTGTTATCCACTAAATGGAATCAGGTGGACTCCACCATTTACCACTTACTGCCTGATGCCCTTCCGATAGAAACCATAACCGCCCAAACAAAACCACCCCCAGGCGTTATCATCCACGCACCTCCTCCGCCTGATAGTTGTCCGATCTGCTCACCCGAGATCTAACAGCCTAGACATGTTCCGCTCCCACCACGACCGCAGACCTCCTGTGCTCGATCTCCACCATGCATTCCCCATGATCCAATGGCCCTTGTTCATGATCGCTCCCGCTTGTCCTCCTCCACTCTGTCATTTCTCCATCTGTCCGATTTGGCACGTCCCTCTGCCCATGCACCTCGTACTTCACTCCCTATCAGTTTCCCGAGGAAGAAGGTGGTCGACTCTGATAGTATTGTAACAGTTAGACCACTGAACCAAATTAGCAGGGCCGAAGGAAGAAGGAAACAACACAATCCAGCAAACAGAATTAAACAGGCATGGAGCTCCACTTGCGCAATCAAGCCAGCCACCTAACAGGGCAGCGATGTACCAAAATTGATTACTGTTTTCGTGATGGAAGGGTAATTGTGTCCTTGAACGCAACCAGGCAGTTAATGGTAGTAGGGGATATATTAAGACACCTCCAGCCCTAAATGGCTAGAGAGCATTGTAAAGAGCTATAAATAGCTGAAAGTAAGATGTAATTGGGGTTCAACTTCTAGAGACTATAGATATTCTGTTCCTTGCAGTGTCTCATCTTCATTCTCAATAATACAAGCTTCTTTTGCTGTTACATGTTCAATGTCCATTTCCCTTCTGTTCTAAACTTGCATCTGGATAGGTTTATTCATGTTTTCTCTTATGTCTAATGCTAAATAACTGTGATCTTATCTCTGCATTGGTAAATTGGATTTGCTATTGAATAGGTCATCTATGTTTCTTTTGTATCTAACGCTAGATAATTGTCATCTTATCTATGCGTAGATAGATTAGATTTGTAAGATTCATCCACTGGCTGTGGCTGGCCATCATATGTTATGTATGCATTTGCTGGTGTGGTTAGTATTCTTCATTCATTCACTTAATCTGTAAACTATTGAGCATTGGTGGTCTAAAGCCTTGTAGGCTGAGGGTGTTCATGCATGTCTGGAGTGAAAACAGGGTTGAAGTGGTTATCTGACTTGAACCAAACCATCATCCATTCCAATAGTTCCCAGAACAATATTGAAAATTACATGTTACCAGGCATCTCTGAGCTACAACCTAGGAGAGTTTCTTGGAGCGATAACAGGTGGTATTGATCACCTCCTTATAGTACTTTAGCTTTGCTTTACCCTCCAGCTCCTTAGAATCCCACATCTTGTCCTTAAAACTGGAGGTAATAGTATCTTTGATATTGTCCTTTCTTCCCTTGATGATCTCCTCCCTAATCCCCCAAAGGTTGAGCCAAGATTGAGCATCCTGATGCCACCCGTACTTGAGGTGCAGGTGAGGGTTTTGGCTAAATTTAGAAGCAATTTTTGGGAGCCTCTTAGATTCCATATTGTGAAGCTTCTTCTTATATATCAAATATCTAAACATAGCCACACTTTCAATGGGGGACTGGCCAACTTTGACCAAGAGGAGATGACAGAGAGTATTTCCCTTGATATTGAGGTTATAGGTGATGAATTTCTTTTGGATCATGTCAATATTTCTCCATGACTCCCTAGATATACTGCACCCCCAAACTTCACATCCATATAAGATAACCAGTGTGACTAGAGTCTCAAAGAGGAACCTTTTTTTACTCAAAATGTAAAGATCGACTGACTTACAATTGTTTTAAAGCTCATAATAAGCTTTCCAACCTCCAATAATTATTTTCTCGATGCTATAATTCCAGTTGAGCTGATGAGGAAAGTCAATACCCAAATATTTATAAGAAGAAACCTACTCAAGGCAATGGTTTTCATAAACGAAACTACAATGGGTGATATTTTTGGATTTAATGATCATGACTTTAGTCTTGTCGGTATTAACTGTCATGCCCATATTGGAGCAGTAAACATCAAGAGTCTTAAGGTGCTTGTCTAGGTCATCATGGCTCCTTGCAAGAGGAACGATATCATCAGCATAAAGGAGAAGAGTAATGATAATACCAACGAGCTCAGTGCCCTTGCAGTCCACAGTGTCCAGACACTCCTCTAGTTTATCGATGTAAATACCAAAAAGGGTAGGGGAAAGGGGAAAACCTTTCTTTGCCCTGATATTACATTTAATATCTTTAGACCACCCTTCATTGGTCTTAAGCTTGGAAATGATAATCTCGTAGAGGCGGATCACAACAATCCTCAGTTCAGAAGGAACCATGATCTCTTCAAGCCTTGCCCAAAGCTTATCTCGAGGGACAGTGTCGAAAGATTTTCTAAAGTCCACAAAACAACAAAAGATATTGGTTTTACTATTGCAAAATTCCTTCATGATAATACTAAGGGTGACAAGGTGGTCGATGGTCGAGTGATGTCTCCTAAAACCATCTTTCCCTTTAGCTCTTTTATCCTAGTCCTCAAGCGGAGACTAAGATTTTTTTCTAGAATGAGCCCATAAAGCTTGGCTAGAATGTGGCTAATCATAATGGTCCTATCGTTAGAGGGCATCCTTTTGTCCCCATTTTTGAAGATAGGCACAATGAGGATTTGTGTCCAAAGCCTAGGGAATCCATGCTTTACAGCCAAATTTAGAAGTTTGTGGAGATGATGAATGAGGATAGATTTTCTCATTTTAAATATCTCAGCTTGGTAAACTTCAATATCTTTGGTTTTCCCATTAGCAAGCTTATTAATCCCAAACTCAATGTCTTCCAGAGAAAAAATATCATCCTTAATAGGAGTGTTTAAGATGTTTCCCATGGTGTCTGAAGAGTCATACAAGTACTTAAGATAGTTATCCCAATTTTCTAGGGGGATAGAGTGATTATATTGAGTTTTATGAACAAGCACATTCCACCAAAACTTTCTAGGTGCAACTTTAGAAAGGTGGAGAAGATGCTCTTGTCTCTTATTAATATATGGCTTCTTCTTCCTCTTAATGAGAGCTTTGTATATACTTATATTATGGATCTTAATTCTTTAATTAAGGGCATCTCTAATTGATTTCTTGGCAATTTTACATTCTTCGTCATACCAAGGATTGGAAGTTCTATTATTTTTCTTATACAAAATCTTATTAGAAAATTTTCTTGTGGTGGTGGAAAGGGTAGTAGTAAAATGGTAATAGATTTGATCAATGTTGTTATTATAATTCAGGAAGCCTAGATTCCTTTCCAAATCCCTTAAGAAAAGGTCGGCATTACTTCTATTGAAGTGAATGTGACTTTTTCTTTCACTGTTCTTCTGCATGTGAGCAGTATGCATAACAAGATTGAGGGATAATTAAGACAAAGGTCTATGGTCAGAGTCAAGCTCGTACCTGTTAAGAAGCTTAAAGTTTGTATGGATGTCAGAGATTATATAATCCACGACGCTACTACCCAGCCCATGGAAACAGGTCATCTGACCAAAGAGAGGCCATTTATTAATACCATTACAAATGATTAGGTCATGGGAACTACAAAATTGGAGGAGTTCGGTGCCCAATAAGTTCTCGATTATGTCTTCAGATTTTCTCTTGAATCTATTAGCTTAGTGACCATCCTCATCAAGCCATAAGGGGTTGGAGTTAGAGTTGTTACTTAACATAATAGCTTGCTTAGTAGCAGTTTGAGCATTAAAGTCCCCAATCAAAAGGATATTTCCATCATTCCTTAGGTTGTAGATGTCTTTTTCTAAGGTATTGAAAGGAAAATTCTTATCCAGGTTGTTCTTCTAATAGGATGTAGAGTTTGTTAGAGCCTAGATTTGCCTCAGGCTAAAAAGACAAGGTTTTAGGTCCACATCAAACCACGCTCAGCCTCATAGCTAGCCCTACGAGGACAGGAGAGGGCTCTCTCCAGGTCAATCTCAGTGAAAGATAATCGATGGGGCTTGAGATGACTGATTTAACAATTGATCTTAGGCTAGGTATGAAGTGCAAAGTTTTGATTTGAGTTTTTGGGGGTTTTGTTGGAAAAAAGGGGCAGGCAAATTTTGGGTCCGGGGATGAGGCTAGATTTTTGCAGAGTTCAGGTAGGGGCAAGATAGGCAATAGTTTTGATGCTTTGGATTGAAAGAATGGGTGGATCAGACTGGTGAGGAGCTAAGGAGGGAAAGAGGGTCTTAAGAGTCCCCCTCAAACAGATGAAAACATGTAGAATTAAATAAATATCAAGGCAGGGCATAACAGTCCAATGAATTCTACCTTAATCACTCATTTGTTTAATTGAAGAAGAAAAGAGAAGGGAAAATGATACACATAAACATCAGTGAACTTGCAAATACATAGAGAAAAAAACCATCAAAACATAAAGCCACATGGATCCCAACAAGTGCCGCAAAACCCTGGTCTTTCCTTTGCCAAAATTGCAGAAATGAAATGTACAATAGAGTGCCAAGCAATCCCAAGTGTCCAACCTTTTATCAAAATCCAACCCCTACACTATAAAATTCATAAAACATATACATTTTCTCATCCTTGTACAAAGGGATTGAGCTCAACCATTTTCTTCAAAATAGAATTAATTACATTAAACTTGGGCCGAATTTATGAAAATAGGTGTTGAAGATGAACTCGTATCTCCTAAACCATAGCACCTGTTACAAAACTGAAAGAGGTTTTTGTAGATAAGGTCATTTTAGAGAAAAACCTCTCTCAAATTTTGGAAATTTGTTTTCAATAGTTCCCAATCTGTTCCACAAAATCATCTCTAAAACAGAAAATCATTAAAAATTTAAATCTGTGAAAATGAGTTGTAAAGATATAGTCACATATCCCAATCCATGACACCTGTGAAAAAAATGAAAGAGGTTTTTGTTATATGGCTCGTTCTTAACAACAACCGCCTTGGGTTTTTCAAAATTACTTTCCATTTGTTGTAAAATGGCCCCGCACTAAAATGACTAAAACAGTAAAAATATGAAAAATTTGCTTTATTTTACTGTAGGCTCCAAATATCACTATATATCTCCCACATAGTAGCACCTGTGCATAAACGGAAGCAGGTTGTTGTTATTTAATATGTTATGAACAAAAACCTCTTTCACTTTTGAAAAATTACTTACCATTATTTCAGAAACTAATTTTTTACTAAACTTGTCATTGTGTGCAACGACTAACCTCAAAACATGCATAACCAAGAATCACTCATTCATTTCTTCTAATCCAGGAACCGGTTATGGGAGTGTGATATACCATTGGAAAGATTTTTCCGAGCTTCTTCTGATGGACACACTTGTGACATGTTTTGTGCTGAACATCATGTGCAAAACATCTAACAAAACTAGACATAGTAAAAGCTCATGTTGATCCCTGGTGATAGGCTGCGAAGACTGGAACTAACATCGGCTCCAATGGGAATGGTAGGTCCTTAGAGGTGCCAAGAACTACAGATCTCTGGAAAGTAGACATTTCCTCTTCCATTGGGCATGGATGGTCAAACAACTGCAAATCCAAAACAACTCATACCAATCCAAAAACATATACATAATGCAACTTGTACATAAACAAATACTGAAAACTGAAATGCTGCCTTGAGCAGCTTATTTATGTACAAATCTAACTCACTTTGCTGCAAAATTGATAGATCAAGTAATGCTATAATTCCATATCAACCAATCAAGTAACTGTGACAAGGATGCTGCTTGAAAATGCTTCAACCATGACACAAATGTAAATGATGACAGCCATACATGCTCATAACGAGTCTGGTTATGTAAAAGACAATCTGACTTATCATTCAAACTGAAAAAATACTCCATATATGCGACAATAGGATCAAAGAAACCAAACTCTGTTTGCTGCCCTAACTCCTCAACACAGACTACCAACTGCAAACTGTCAATGCAAACATCCATGGGCAGCTCTATTGTTTCTTGTTTTGAAGGAGGGAGAGTTTCCAAGAACTTTTTGGGATCTCGGAATTCATATGATTGGATCTGATCATTTAAATACTGAATCTCCTTCTCAAATTTTTCAACAACTAACTCAAAGAAACCAGTTTTAGTTTTAGGAGGAAACTTCGGAGATCTCAAACATTGAAGCACGACAATGAAAAATATGTCATCAATTGCAAAATCCACTAACTGATCTCTAACTTCTTTTAAAGCTTCACAAAACACAGGGTCTGCCACATACCCTAACATTTTATTTTAGTGCATGAATGGATCAGTGAGCGTTGGAATCTCTAGATTGAGTTGGAGTCACCAGGTGAATGTTTCAGCCTTCATATGTATCTGACTGCTGTCCACCATCAATAATCAGATCTAACTTGATACATGTACTGGGGCAATTTGCAAGTTAGATGTTCCGTTTATAAGACTAGACTGGAGATTGACTGAAGCAACTTTTATCTACTTGCGCTAATGCAAAGCAAAAGCATTTTGAAGGCTACCTGGCTAACTTCAGGCTCTGTCTGTAGTCTATAAAATGAATAACACTAACAAACAAAAAATTTCTTCCCCATTATGGTTGCCACTATGTTAGAGCCTAGATTTGCCTCAGGCTGAAAAGACAAGGTTCTAGGTCCACATCAAACCACGCTCAGCCTCGTAGCTAGCCCTACGAGGATAGGAGAGGGCTCTCTCCGGGTCAATCTCAGTGAAAGATAATTGATGGGGCTTGAGATGACTGATTTAACAACTGATCTTAGGCTAGGTATGAAGTGCAAAGTTTTGATTTGAGTTTTTGGGGGTTTTGTTGGAAAAAAGGGGCAGACAAATTTTGGGTCCGAGGATGAGGCCAAATTTTTGTAGAGTTCAGGTAGGGGCAAGATAGGCAGTAGTTTTTATGCTTTGGATTGAATGAATGGGTGGATCAGATTGGTGAGGAGCTAAGGAGGGCAAGAGGGTCTCAAGAGTCCTCCTCAAACAGATGAAAACATGTAGAATTAACAAAATAACAAGGAAGAGCATAGCAGTCCAATGAATTCTACCTTAATCACTCATTTGTTTAATTGCAGAAGACAAGAGAAGGGAAAATGATACACATAAACATCAGTGAACTTACAAATACATAGAAAAAAACACCATCAAAACATAAAGCCACATGGATCCCAACAAGTGCTGCAAAACCCTGGTCTTTCCTTTGCCAAAATTGCAGAAATGAAATGTACAATAGATTGCCAAGCAATCCCAAGTGTCCAAACTTTTATCAAAATCCAACCCCTACATTATAAAATTCATAAAATATATACATTTTCTCATCCTTGTACAAAGGGATTGAGTTCAACCATTTTCTTCAAAATAGAATTAGTTACATTAAACTTGGGCCGAATTTCTGAAAATAGTTGTTGAAGATGAACTCATATCTCCTAAACTATAGCACCTGTTACAAAACTGAAAGAGGTTTTTGTATATAAGGTCATGTTGGAGAAAAAAATCTCTCAAATTTTGGAAATTCATTTCCAATAGCTCGCAATTTGTTCCACAAAATCATCTCTAAAACAGAAAATCATTAAAAACTTAAATCTATTAAAATGAGCTGTAAAGATCTAGTCACATATCCCAATCCATGACAACTGTGAAAAAACTGAAAGAGGTTTTTGTTATATCGCTCGTGCTTAACAAAACCTCCTTGGTTTTTGAAAAATTACTTTTCATCTGTTGTAAAATGGCCCCGCACTAAAATGACTAAAACAGTAAAAAATATGAAAAATTTGATTTGTTTTACTGTAGGCTCCAAATATCACTATATATCTCCCACATAGTAGCACCTGTGTATAAACTGAAGGAGGTTTTTGTTATTTAATATGTGATGAACAAAAACCTCTTTCACTTTTGAAAAAGTCCTTACCATTATTTCAGAAATGGATTTTGTACTAAACTTGTCACTGTGTGCAACAACTGACCTCAAAACATGCATAACCAAGAATCACTCATTCATTTCTTCTAATCCAGGAACCAGTTATGGGAGTGTGATATATTGTTGGAAATATTTTTCTGAGCTTATTCAGATGGACACACTTGTGACATTTTTTGTGCTGAACATCATGTGCAAAACATCTAACAAAACCAGACATAGTAAGAGCTCATGTTGATCCCTGGTGACAGGCTGCGAAGACTGGAACTAACAGAGTTGATAGGGGAAAATAGTAGATTTCAAGGAAGATCCTATTGGTTGTAGAATCAGTGATATCGATCCAAATGTATTGATTGAAGGGGTCGATTTTATGAAGTCGGATGTGAGAGGAAATAATGTTCCTAATATAACAGGTTATACCACCAAAATCTCTCTTGGAGGATTTCTTATTCTAGGCAGACCAAAGAGTGAACCCATCAAGGTGAGGAACCCTAGATTGATGATGCTCCCAAGTTTCAACTAAAAAAATAAGATCAAGATCACTCGAGATCCAACTTAACATAGGACCCTTACACCATGGAAAACAATGGTAGTTCTAGAAGAGGATTTGGAGTGATGCCATTCCCTATTTATCGTCCGTGTTTGGGACTCTATCTCTAATCATAGCTTTTCTATTCCTAATGATTGCCGATTTCCCCTCTTTTCTTGCCTCCTTGACCTTTTGTACTTTTTTCCTAAGTTCAACTTGGTCTTTTGGAATGAGGTCTTCATTTATAAATATTCTCATTCCTTTTAGGCTTGGATATTTCCTAAGTATATATAATTTATGGTCATTACAACTAACTGACATGGATTACTCTATGTTTATGCTCAAGTACCTTTCCTACCCTTATTTCTTCGGTGAGATAAGTTGTTTGAATTTGATATTTTGTCTTTAATTGTTCTTTAACTAATTCTAATGTGCCTTCTGGTGGGCTCCAGTATTGTAGCAATAATGCTACAACTCCTGGAACTCCCTTCTTTAATTTTATCAACCCGATAGTTCGTAACAAACTTGGAAGTGACAGCTGCGGCAAGAGCTAGTACTTGTGCATACAGCACCGTCGCTTCCAAGTTTGTTACGAACTACCGGGTTGATAAAATTAAATAAGGGAGTTCCAGGAGTTGTAGCATTATTGCTACAATACTGGAGAAAAAGATGGTTGGCCCCAATATTGTAGCAATAATGCTACAACTCCTGGAACTCCCTTCTTTAATTTTATCAACCCGGTAGTTCGTAACAAACTTGGAAGCGACGGTGCTGTATGCACAAGTACTAGCTCTTGCCGCAGCTGTCACTTGGTCAGCTGGCACAAGTCCACTAGGAGCTTAAGCCAACTTCTATGAGCTCTTAGAAGAAGCTTTTTAATTGATGGATGAAAGCTAACTCAAAGGAATCTAATCTAATTGCAAGAAGAAACTGAAAGCCAAAAAGAAACGCAAACCCTAGCAAACCCTAATTCTACCAGCTAGTCCTACTGACGCAAAGGAGAGCATGCAAACTACTGAAAGAGATGCCATTACTTCTAGGAAGGTAAAATGCATGTGTCTAAGTTATCACTATTTGAAGAAAACATCTTTTTGTATTTTTGATTAAGTTATTAGAATTATCATGCATGTGCTTTTAACTAGCTTTTCACTATGCAGAAGTGGATCAAGGAGGAGAAGCGCTTGGGAAAGGTTGGGAAGGTTTAGAGAGGGTCTAAAGGGTCCCTAACACCCTTCCAGCGAATCTCACAAAGTTTGGCTGCCAAGAAACCATGTTTATGAGCTTCTACAGGAAGTCTGCAGGGGTTTCTACAGGATGTTCTGTAATTCTTCTACAGGATGTTTCGAAATGGGATTTTTGAGGATGGGTGATTGATGGAAGATGCATGGATGGTTATGCAGGTAGGATGGGGGTCTGAAGTGACCCAGGAACTGATGGATGGAGTGGTGAGATGATATGTGGAAGGCTGATTTGGCTTTAAGGTAGTTGAGACAACAATGGAGAAGAAGGTAGGGTTACGTGGGCAAGAGGATGGGTGTGAAGCGAGAAGCCTAGATATGGGATGAATCAGATGGCTCTGATGAAGCTTGACCATGTGAGTGAGTGATAGAGATGCCCTGCACAATGCACATTCAACCGAATCAATGAATTCTTGCAAACAAACTAAGTCCTAGCTAACTTATTCTAACTGTCAATGAAATGAATAACCAGCAGCCTCGTTTGGAAAGAGAACCATGTACATCACGTGAGCAAGAACATTCCGAAAGATCTAAATGCATGAAAAACTCCTGCCAATCGATTCCCAAACATAAAAAGCTACTTTAACCAACAAACACAACCAAAATAACAAAGCAAGATCTAAAGAGCAGATTTTATTTTAAGAATGTAGCAAACATACATAAAGATAAACAGGGGAGGTACTGGGCGCTTGAGATGGGCCTAACCCCAAGAGCTACAGCCTCCCAAGAGAGATTTAGAGCTGGTGCAAAGCTGAATTCATCTTTATTAATCAAGAATGAAGAGTTACATCAAAACTGTCCACAAGGAGAGCTTGAGAATGAGCTGAAAGCAAAGCTAATCTATTGCATACAAATCGAATTACAAAATGACTACAACAAGGCTATGAAATGACTAACTACTAGCTACTATCTACTGGCTAACTAGCTAACATCCACTGGCTACACTGGCTACACTGGCTAAGCCAAATGAGGCCCTAAGCCTTCTTATTTATACAATTTTAGGACCCAACAGTCCTCCTACAATTTAGGGACTCGGCTGCCCAAGACTTGGAGTTGACAACAGTCCTACTTGACTTGCTTGGCTGCCCTTGTGCTGATTGATTCGGTGGCCCTTGAACTCCGAGCTGATGGTGGAGAATTCGAGGTAAGGGCCCATAAATGAAGGGGACACCTTCCTACAAATCCTCTAGCTTGTTCTCCCACGAATTTGGCTGCCAAGTGCTCATTAAGACCTTCAATTTTGTCTCCAAGTTGACCAAAAAGGCTACACAAAGCACCCATTAGACTTGTTGGCATAATGACTAACCAAATTCACTCTATTAACATAAATATAATAAAAAACATGCAATAAACTAATGAGAATGGTGGATTAAGTCAACTTAGGAGGTTGAATGAGCCCAAATAATTGTACATTTTTGGGGCTCATCATCACCCCCCTACTGAAAGTGTTGCTCATCCTCTGAGCAACCAATCTCTCTCCTCATCTTTGATGGCCCTGGTGGCTTCTTTGGCTAACATCTCGGCCGATTTCTCCTTTGGCTTCCCTCTTTTCAAACTTCCTGTAGAAACAGTTCGCTGGCTTCCTGTAGAAACAGTCCTCTGTCTTCCTGTAGAAACAGACAACACCACTGTATCTTGCTTGGCTGTGGGCGATTTTCCTTTCAGCTGGGCTGTGGTAGCCTTCATCTTCTCCCCCTTTCTGCTCTTCTTCCTCACTGCCTGCTGCTTGCAACTCTGAGCTAGTGTGATTTGATTAAGTAATATTTGAATGAGTGAGGATTTAATGAGGAGGATCTATCTCCTATAATCTCTCCTCCTTGTCTCATTCAAGTTTCTGCTCTTAATTAGCCAAAATTGCCATGATTTTCTCCCAAAAACTCAATGACGAGGCTCATCCATATGCTGATAGGCCTGATGGATATGCTGAGAAACAAATTGGTGGTGGGGTAGAGGCTGGTACTTGAGGCCTTGGACTATGATATGTTCACCATGCAACTGAACCTTCTTCCATCTCTCTTTATACCATTCAAGCTCTGCCATGCTACTTTGTTTTACGCTTAATTCAATAGCTAGCTTATCAACATTTGTGTTATACCCTTTTTCAGTTTCTCCAGCTTTTCGTAGGGCCAGCTGTGCATGATCATTCTGAGCTCCAACGTCAATAGCTTCAAGCTGCAATAAAATACCCATCTCGTAAGGGGATTCTGAATTGGAATTCTCTATTGATCGTATCCCTCTTATGGAGTTTTGCAAAACCTCCTCCAAAACAGAATCATACCTTATGTGCTCTGAAAGACAGGCCTGTACAATCTCATCAAAAGAAGTTTGTTGGCTTCGCATAGTCAAACTAAGCATTTCCAAAACCGTCTGAGCGTTTTGAATACAAGCTACACCATTGCCTGAGCAAAGCATGTAAGTGCCAAAAGGTCTGTATGGGCTGCTTGGAGAAACAAAGATCTGTTTCAGAAGAGTCCTACAAGCATCTTGAATTAAAGAATCAGGCACATTTGTGCCCTGCCAATAAGGAAAAATGGTAGTCAAGGAGTTAGCAATGGACTCAATCAGTGCAAGGAGCATCCGAGGAACAATATCATGCTTGGAAACCACGTGACAAAAGTTTCCTCCCCAGTTCTCGCGGCCAACTGCTTCAACAAGCCTTTCATGTCCGACCAGAGGGCAACCAAATGTGATACAAAAGGGAGAGCTTTACCTTAGCCTTTTCCCAGAACCCATAATGTGGCCAAGGTTGCAACTGCCCCTCCTATGGAGTGACCCACAAATATGATGGGCTTGAGTTTCTTTTGTTTGAAGTCCGTGTAAATCTGCAACTTTGCTTGGAAATCTGTTTTCTCGATTATATGGAGAAACAACATAAGAGCTCCTGGATGAATGAAGGCTGGTTCACCATCATCACCCTTGAGGCATTCAGAGGGGACCTTTTGAACAGTTTTTATATTGTCCTCTCCATGTTTACTCTGGTTGACAATGAAATCTTCTACTTTTTGAAGCGAAAGCGACACATACGAAATCTTCATGCTCATTCACAGTAAAGCCCTCTGAATTGCTTGCATGAAGAGACTCTTCCCAAACCTTGGGCAGTAGTCCATATGAGACAAGAAAAGTTGCAATCTCCTGACCACCAGTGAACTCTGGAGTTTTCGTTTCTGACTCCATGGCCTGCTATTGCTACTAGATTTATTCCACAATGGTGTTGGATCTCAGGGCTTTCTTCAAGCTCCAAACTGGATGAAGAACCTTAGGCTTCTCTGCTCTGGAAGACTCTGCTGCACTTTCCTGTAGAAGACCCCACCCGTTTCCTGTAGAATGTGATTCTGCCTTTGAGTGAGCTCGATGCATGAGTGAAATTCGCAAACAGGTAGGAAACTCAGCGGAGGACAATAGGTTAAGCTGATTGTGGAAGTAGAGGATGTATACTTTGAGTTGAACATGATGCAAGTGCAAGTTGAATAACCGTCTTTGAATTTCAGCTGAGCGCTCAGATTTCTGCGTGATTTTTGGAGGAGTGAGGTGGCAAAAACGTGTGCTGGCCCATATGAACTGTTGTGCTATCATGAACTGCATGTCTTCTCCTATTTGTTACTCAATTGATGCCCTATGCACTGAAGTTCAACAAATCTTCCATTGCCTGCGTTTCTCAACTTCCACGTGAATGACTATCCACGCATGCTGCGTGATTTTCTCGTGAGTGCTAGAGAAATGAATGTCTTGCTACATTCATGGCTTAATTTCACCATCCCATTCGTTCATGCAATGCTTAGGATAGATTCATGCAATAGATGAATAAGGTTTAGTCACGTACTTGAAGGCAAACGACTGCTTGTGAAGCTTTTTGCTGTTGCATGCTCATGTTCTGCTGCTGCATGCTTGGATCCTTTGGTTGCATGAGGGCTTGGATGATGATTTTTGATTGCTTTTCCTTGTGCAGGTGTCCTCTGACCGGATCTGAGCTGCATGCAATTGTTTCCACGTTCAGATCTGCACCTTCAAGCTGCTGCTGCTGCATGGTCACAAAACCAGAACTTGTTTTCGCCATTGCTCTCAAACGGTAAACCGGATTGATCTGAAACTCGGTGAGCATATTCCTATCATAATTATGCATCTCCCATAGCAAAATCGTGATCAATGGATGCACGGATTTCTAGAAAAATGGAAAATGGATGAAGATTTCAGAGCTCGATTTCTCGGAAACTGTGCATCGGAATCGGCTGAAACTGCTTGGGTAGGCTACTATCACCCATGTGCATCTCCCCATGAAACAGGGTTTAAAACGGAAGCACGGATATGGAGAAAATGCAAAAATGGCTGATGGTGATGGAGGCTGATTTCTTGAAAACCGTGCACCGGAATTGGCTGAAACTGCTCAAGCATGTTTCCATCACCCTTGTACAATTCCCCATAAAACGGTTTGTCAAATGGATGCATGGTTTTCAAGTTATGGCAAAAACAAATTTTGTTCTATGGATTTTTGCCTCAAGGCTTTTTGCAAGTGTTTGCATGGAAGGGAAAACTGAGCTTGGGCTGTGATGCAGGTATGGAGATGATGGAGGAGGAGTTGAAAGATTGCATGAGGGCTTCTGAACCCTTGAGGAAGCTACCATGTTCGCCAAACCACTTTTTGAAATCCATGTCTAGTTTCCCACAATTTCTACAGGAAGTTCCTGTAGAAGCACAATGAGAAGCACAAGGAGGTGGGAAAAATGATGGAGAAAGGCAAGGGATGGACACACAAGTGCTTGTAGGCCTAATCAACAAATTCCCACCATTAGATTCACTTTTGAAATTGGATTTGGCTCGTCCAAAGGTTCTACAGGATGTTTCCTGTAGAAATACAGAGCTTCCTGCAGAAGGCATAAGAAAAATTCCTTTAACCTTGATTTGAGTGCTCCTCCTGTCATGAAACGTCCTTCTTGCAACCTGCAATGTCATTGCTGCAACATGAAATTATTCAATGGAGATTAGCTTTATTTTTCTTTTTCTTTTTCTCTTCTTTTTTTGAAAAACAACTAGGGCGCCTCATGGAGGTTTTCACCCTAATTGCCTGCCCTGGGCGCCTCCAAGGGAGGTTTTCACCCAGAGATCTTATTCTCTTTCCTCTTTTTTCCAACCCATTGACCGCCTCATGGAGGTTTTCAATCAATGAGCCAATCTAAGGCGCCTCCGAGGAGGTTTTCACCTTAGATTTTTATTTTCTTCTTATTTTCATTTTTTTTCTCTTTTTTCTCTTTTTTTTTCTACCCTACCCTACTTGAAAAACAAAATCATTTTCAAGTATAAGAATACTTCCAATGGAGCCATGTGCACATCGAGATTAGAGACAAAATGATGTGAAGGCTCAAAATGCATGCTTTGACAGGTATCCGGATCTCAGAGACCAAAGGATCCGGCTTTGAAGGGATCAAACATAACTGAGGAAGAAAGTACCGCTGCAACTTAGTGGCCTTCTGAAATCATATCTCAATATAGCTTTGATATCCTTGGTCGTCTTGCTGATTTGGATCATTCTTCATGTCACCTTCTATCATGACCTTCTGATCTTCCTCTTTTTGTTGATCTTTCTCTTGAGTACATGGAGGATTTGATGGTAACCATGAGGGAACTCTCTCGATCTCTGATTTAGATTTCTTCTCTTCATCAAGTGCAGCCCATGGTTCTTTGATCTCCTCTTTGGAACCTTCTTTTTCCTTTGGTCCTTCAATGTTGTCAATAGATTCTCTCTTTTGCAACACTCTTCCTGAGCTTTGGTGAACATCATTGAGCTCAAAAGGAGTCATTTGCACATGTTGTGCCTCAGCTTTGCAATTGGGTTGAGCTACTCCATTGTATGGCTTTGGAAATGGTACGGGTAGTTGAGTGGAGGTGTGAAATTGAGATGGAGATGGATGGCATTAGGCTTGGGTAGGCATTTGGGGTTGCCTTGGTGGAGGAGGAGGCGATGGTTGTGGATGAGCAGGTGGTGGAGGAAAAGAAGTGGGAGGAGTGTTGTACTGGGGCCTCCACCCCTGATAAGGTGCATTCCACTGAGGTTGTGGCTGAGCATAAGAGTGAAACAAATGAGCAGTTGGTTGGGCATAATATGGATCTGTGAAGGAATAAGGAGGAGGTGTGAACCAGGAAGGATGAGCAGGGGGACCCCAAGAAGGCATGAAAGTGGCTTGGTAGGAGTCATAATAGGTCTCAGGTGTCCCTTGCAGTTCCTGCTGGTAAGATTTAGGTCCATGTGGCCTCCTTTGGTTCATATAATGGAGTGGTTCAGTGGCTCCTTTGGCTCTCTGATATGCAACTTTAAGTCCAGGCAAGGAGGGGCACTGATCTGTAGGATGGTATTCTTCATAGACAAAACACACTTCTAGGGAGTGCATTGGACATTCGTTCCTAGGATGCTTTCTAGTGCACCTAGGACAAAAGATGACCAAAGCCCTCTTGGCTTCTTCTTGCTTCTTTTGGATCCGCAAGGTATCCAGTTGCATGGCAAGAAACTGCCTCATATCACTCTTGAAATCTTTGATCTGATTTTCAAATTCATCTTTGGACAAGATATTGCTCCCAACATTTCTGCTTGTAGCCATTCGCTTAGAGGAATGTTTTCTTCTTCTTCTCCCCAAGAGGTTCTTTAAATATGCCTTAATGTCCACCCAGGGGTTCTTCTTAGTCACAGCCATCGAAGAAGAGAGAAGATTGGCTGTGTGAAGTAAAGGGGGTGTTGTGAAAATATTTTTCTAACTTATCTCTACTCCTACAAGGCATGAAAGGAAATATTTTTGGTTGATTTTTGCTTTTTTCTACTTCTACATGCAAAACTGAAATAGATTGAACTGCAACTAACTATCTTGATAAAATGAACATGCGGAATTGAAATGAAAGCAGGAAAGGAGTAATCTATTTTGCTCAAATTAAATTGCAGGAATGAAATGCTAGTCTATGCTTGCGGAATTGAAATGCTAATCTACGCTTGCAGAAATGAAATTGTGGAATTGAAATGCTAAACTATGAAAGCGGAAAATGCTAATCTACTTTTGCATAAACGAAATTGCATAATGGAAATGAAATAAACTACTTAGCAGAAGATTGTAGTGGGAAATAGAAGAAAAGCGACAATCACCAATACTCTGACGCTTCCCCGGCAACGGCGCCAAAAAGATGGTGGGCCCTAGTATTGTAGCAATAATGCTACAACTCCTGGAACTCCCTTCTTTAATTTTATCAACCCGGTAGTTCGTAACAAACTTGGAAGCGACGGTGCTGTATGCACAAGTACTAGCTCTTGCCGCAACTGTCACTTGGTCAGCTGGCACAAGTCCACTAGGAGCTTAAGCCAACTTCTATGAGCTCTTAGAAGAAACTTTTTAATTGATGGACGAAAGCTAACTCAAAGGAAGCTAATCTAATTGCAACAAGAAACTGAAAGCCAAAATGAAACGCAAACCCTAGCAAACCCTAATTCTACCAGCTAGTCCTACTGACGCAAAGGAGAGCATGAAAACTACTGAAAGAGATGCCATTACTTCTAGGAAGGTAAAATGCATGTGTCTAAGTTATCACTATCTGAAGAAAACATCTTTTTGTATTTTTGATTAAGTTATTAGAATTATCATGCATGTGATTTTAACTAGAGTTTCACTGTGGAGAGGTGGATCAAGGAGGAGAAGCGCTTGGGAAAGGTTGGGAAGGTTTAGAGAGGGTCTAAAGGGTCCCTAACACCCTTCCAGAGAATCTCACAAAGTTTGGCTGCCAAGAAACCGTGTTTATGAGCTTCTACAGGAAGTCTGCAGGGGTTTCTACAGGATGTTCTGTAATTCTTCTACAGGATGTTTCGAAATGGGATTTTTGAGGATGGGTGATTGATGGAAGATGCATGGATGGTTATGGAGGTAGGATGGGGGTCTGAAGTGACCCAGGAGCTGATGGATGGAGTGGTGAGATGATATGTGGAAGGCTTATTTGGCTTTAAGGTAGTTGAGACAACAATGGAGAAGAAGGTAGGGTTACGTGGGCAAGAGGATGGGTGTGAAGCGAGAAGCCTAGATATGGGATGAATCAGATGGCTCTGATGAAGCTTGACCATGTGAGTGAGTGATAGAGATGCCCTGCACAATGCACATTCAACCGAATCAATGAATTCTTGCAAACAAACTAAGTCCTAGCTAACTTAATCTAACTGCCAATGAAATGAATAACCAGTAGCCTTGTTTGGAAAGAGAACCATGTACATCACGTGAGCAAGAACATTCTGAAAGATCTAAATGCATGACAAACTCCTACCAATCGATTCCCAAACATAAAAAGATACTTTAACCAACAAAAACAACCAAAATAACAAAGCAAGATCTAAAGAGAAGATTTTATTTTAAGAACGCAGCAAACACACATAAAGATAAACAGGGGAGGTACTGGGCGCTTGAGATGGGCCCAACCCCAAGAGCTACAACCTCCCAAGAGAGATTTAGAGCTGGTGCAAAGCTGAATTCATCTTTATTAATCAAGAATGAAGAGTTACATCAAAACTGTCCACAAGGAGAGCTTGAGAATGAGCTGAAAGCAAAGCTAATCTATTGCATACAAATCGAATTACAAAATGACTACAACAAGGCTATGAAATGACTAACTACTAGCTACTATCTACTGGCTAACTAGCTAACATCCACTGGCTACACTGGCTACACTGGCTAACCCAAATGAGGCCCTAAGCCTTCTTATTTATACAATTTGAGGACCCAACAGTCCTCCTACAATTTAGGGACTCGGCTGCCCAAGACTTGGAGTTGACAGCAGTCCTACTTGACTTGCTTGGCTGCCCTTGTGCTGATTGATTCGGTGGCCCTTGAACTCCGAGCTGATGGTGGAGAATTCAAGGTAAGGGCCCATAAATGAAGGGGACACCTTCCTACAAATCCTCTAGCTTGTTCTCCCACGAATTTGGCTGCCAAGTGCTCATTAAGACCTTCAATTTTGTCTCCAAGTTGACCAAAAAGGCTACACAAAGCACCCATTAGACTTGTTGGCATAATGACTAACCAAATTCACTCTATTAACATAAATATAATCAAAAACATGCAATAAACTAATGAGAATGGTGGATTAAGTCAACTTAGGAGGTTGAATGAGCCCAAATAATTGTACATTTTTTGGGCTCATCACCTTCACTGTTTTATTCTTTTATACCCGCGATTATAAGGTGTAAGGCTTTTTTTTGGCACTTATGGTAGAGTACAATTAGTTTATTAATTTCTTCTTTTACGGATTTAATATCTAGTTTATTCTCCATGATATTTAGGGCTGAGTTGTTATGTAGTTTTTATTTTATATTTTTAATATTGTTTTTCAAAGTGTCATGTTCTATAACCATTTCTTGTTTAATATGTTCGATTTCTTGAATTCTACCTTTCATTCCTTGGAGTTCAGTCTCAACTAAGAGTATTTTATTTTCTAATAATTTGTGATTATTGTTAAGCATTATAGTTAATTCTAGTTTAAAATGGTTTTCTCTGTTTTCTCTTCGTCTTTCTAAAGATTCAATGTACTCATAAAGACTCCCTAAGGTAATTTTACTTGGTCTCCCTTTGCTAGAGGGGGGGTTTAAAAATATGAGGAGAACTATTCATAGCGGAAATAAGCAAAACTTAACAAGAGGAGAATAGGTGGGAACGTATGCACCTATAAGAGTTATCTGTAGTTGAACTGATTCTTCTGGATTCACTCATAGTTGACTTGTAGTTTATCTCTCTTAATGAGTGCCTGATATTGCTTCAAAAGTATTAGTTTTGTACTCGCTCCTCCCTTCTTAGAGCAAAATCTGTCCCTCTTTCAGCCACAGATTTGGCACTTTGATGATATAAAACTTGGCCCCTGGATGAATATAACTCGGTCCTTTTTGGTTGATAAGTTTGACCTTTTTCCAGCGATGACAAGGCTCTATCTCTTGTCCAACAATAATTTCTTCAACAGAGATAATAAAACCACTCTAATAATGGAAAATTTGTCCCCACGAATTTTGAAAAATTTTCCCTTCAATTTACTTCAAAATTCGGCCTGTTGATTGCACTACTCTTTTGACAATTTCACCAAAGCCGCAAAGGTTTATTTCACCAAAGACCTTGATTTGGTTTCTTTCTAAGGCCAGGGGTTTTCCTTCAAGATTTACAAAAATGGGCCACAGGTGTATATGAAAAATCACAAATGTATCCAACCGTCAAGTCACCGTAGAAGTTTGTATTCAACTGCAAAATCACCGCAAAAGTTTGTATTCAACTGCAGAATCACCGCAGAGTTCAATTATCCTTGCGAAGGATGATTTGGTTTCTTTATGAGGTCGGGGGTTTTCCTTCAAGACTTACAAAAACGAGTCGCATGTGTATATGACAAACGACAAATGTATCTAAGACGAGCGAATTTCCTTACTGTGTTAATATATGAAAAATAAGACGAGCGAACGTTAGAACATCTGCCTCAGGAGCGAATTTCATAAACATTTTCCTCAAGGGATAATTTCATAAACTTGGCACAATTTCTCGGCATGGTTCTCAACTGCACTGTATTATCTTTTTCCTCTTGTCATAGATAGCGTCAGGGTTCTAACAATAATACATGAAAACCAAACAACATCCTCAGATCTTATCTGGATAGTACATAATGTTCTATAAAATTATTAACTTTACATAGATGAGTAGTGAATATGGGAGTTGATGTGGGATTTTCTTGGTAGGGGCATGTTTATAAACATGATAAGTGAATTTGTAGAAGTTGAGGTGATTTTTGTATAGTTGAAAAACTCTTTCATTATAAAACAATGTGCAGAGGTTAAAAACTTCATTTTCAAAATTTTAACTCTAAAACGTGTTAGTTAAGATTTGAAATGAAGTCTAAGTTTTTGGACACAAATCATTAAAAGAATATTCAACTTAAAAAAAATCCCACAAATCAATTTTTACATTTTTTAATTAAAAAATATTATTTTAAATAAATTATATCATTAAAAATAATTATATATTTATTTCTTCAAGTATTTAAAATTAATATAAATGTAATGTAATTATTTATATAGAAATTGAACCAAAATCTTCACAATACAATGAATTTTGTGTAACATCTGGACAACAATAACGTAAATGATTAAACTTATCCTCTGCACTTATTACAGCATAAGACGTTTCCCTTTGAAAAGAATTCCCCCCAACTGCCTTCCTATCATAATATGTGCCATTTAATTTTTTGTTAGATGATTGGGTTATGATTACCCATTGATTTGAATTGAATGACACCAACAATGATGGTTATGATTTGTTCGTTGGATCCTACAATGAACCGTCAACTGACTTCCTTATTTTTTTATATTAATAATGTTTTTCTCCTTGAATAAGGTTGAAGAAGGTCGAGGTGCACTTGAACGGATTCTCCCTACGGATATGGGGACACCATTTTTCCTCTAGCATTTGAGCTCTAGCCCCACGCTCTCTAGCATAAGTCTGGTCTTTACAAGGAATAATCTGGTCATTTACAGAAGAAGTCTGGTATTTTTTTTAGCGGGCACCAATTTCTTTCGCTTAGATTCTAATTTGTTCTTTGACTCGGTCTCCTCTTCGACAACCTCATCGTTGACTTTTATTACCTTGGAGACTGCTTTCTTCTTCTGCTTAGGTTGCTCTCTATCAAGGTCATCATCTTCTTCAACGAATTTCTTTCTCTTGGATGCCAATTTCGTCTTCTACTCGGGCTTCCCTTCATCATCTTCAATGATTTTCTTTCACTTGGACATCGACTTCTTCTTGGGTTGGGGTTGCTCTTAGGCTCTTTTATGAACCAATAATGTGGAGACTTCTGACACAGATGAAGGCAATGCTACCAAACAATCGTTATAATTTTCCTCTAAAATGTAGGATAAAGGTATATATTTTTCATCAAGGTCTTTTGATCTCGTTTGTATCAAATAATACTCCTTTCCACTATCATAAATCACTTTCTTCACTGGCATTCTAGGCACTTTCGATGAAACCGGGTGCTCAACATCTACAATTTTAGATCTTCTGCTAAAAATTTAGTTAGTGCCAATGGGCCTCTAATCTTCCTAGTTGCTTCATCATAAGCTTGGGCAGCTTTTTCTACAGTATCAAAAGTCCCTAGCCATAATCTCACTCCTTTAGATGGATCTCTAATCTCTGCAGCCCATTTACCCCATTTCCTCCATCTTACTCATTGGAGGCGCTATCTATGGAGAAATTGTGGTTGATTGGGTAAAGTTATCGATTTCAAAACTAAAATATTAAGAGGGCACAACATGAATCTTGGGTGATTGGATAAGCTTTTGAGGGTGTGAAAAATACTGTATGGGTTTTGAGGGATTTGTTTTCTTTTTGGTCCAAACAGATCCTGCAAGATTCAGATTAACCCATGAAACTTCATTTGTAAAGCACCATATGAGTTTCTGGAGCCGAACACTAATTTTTAAATGGATTGTAAGTTATTCACAATTCCAAATATTCAAGGGATATATCTTTGTTTCCTATTTGCATTAATTGAGAAATATCAATATCTGATTTAACATTATCTTTCCTCAGATTTGCAGGTATGCTTATTTCTTCAATTCTGTCAGTCTGTAAATAAAATTAATTACTGACCTTACACCATGGCTTCATCGTTGTAAGTTTTTATTAATGTTAATATCAATTTCGATACCAATGCCAATCCAGTAGCCAATGCCTCTTCCATTGTTGGATTCTAAAGGGTACACATCATCCTTGAATCCTTTCTTTCTCACTGAATTATTCAATGCTATTATTCAGAAGTTTGCCCGACCTTTTTGTTTGCATCTGTTAATGGATGATATGGTCAATAAATGAGCATAATTTTGATCAATAGCGAACTCATTTTATGAGGTTTTCTTTTTACCTTATATTTATCATGCAAATCGGTGTCGAAATATATAATATGGCCAGAAACTATATTTTACCTCAATTAATACTACTGTTCAACAAATTGTCTTTTACTATTGTTGACCTTGACAAAGTAATTTTGTTTGCACAAGTAATGTTGGGCTCATTTGGAATGGAATATGTAACAACCTAATTTTGTTGACTATTTAATGGTGTGGAATGAACTGAAAATGGAAGGTTGTGCTTTGTCTCAATTAATGATCATGGAAAGAAGAGGCTCTAAGATCTGATGTAAATGCCTTGTGTTTGCAAGGGAGAGTGTTTGAACCACTACACCATAGATTATGATAATGTTGGAATATGAGTGAAGGAATTCTAAGGAGAAACATTGTTGAACTTATATTATCGATTAAAATTTTATAGAGCAAAACCTTCACTGAATATTTGAGACCAGGAATTTCATCATAGAATAGAAGGATATTTTAAATAACATCAAAACAACATTGTCAGTCCATAAATAGAATTTAATTAACTCAATTTTAGTTTGTTTTACTATCATGATTAGGGATTAAATTTGAAGGGAAATGTTACATTTCAACTTGAAGAGTTAATTTTATTTTTGTTTTTGGATATTGACAAGTTAAAATAAATGAATGATATTTTTTTAACTAGCAACTAAAAACCTTCATTAGAAAAGTCTCAATATAGTTCTGAAACCAACAATAGATGAGGAAGTTGATTGACAAAGTCATGATTCTAGAAAAAAATATGGCAGACCTAGAGTTATCTACCTCCTCTTTTGAAGGATGACATACCTGATACCATTTAGGTGGTTTCTTCATCTAGATATATGTCTTTCCTTTCTTTTTTGTTATATATGTTAGTAGTAGCCTTGCTGCAATCCTAGGTATTGATCTTTTTGGTTTTATCATCAATTATAAATTTAATTGGTGGTTGTTTGTTAAATAGACATATTCAATGCTGAAATTCCAACACAATTTATTTATCTTGGGCAATGCAACCAGAAGGATGGAGTAGTTGCTTTGTTCTTTGGAATCCAACATTTGATTCGTAGAATTTATGGATGATATCAGTACACTATAGATTCTTCAAAACTAATAGAGAATAATATTACAAAGACTCAAGCTAGCACTAGAAACATTTCAAGTTATCCAAAAAGGTCAAGACAATTGTAACCAATTTTAGACATCCCAAAGACTGTAACCATTTGTGAGACACAAAAGAGCTCCATGAATTGCTTGTCCAGTGCACAATCATTACAAAATACAGGGGAAAAATGGTACACTTTCCACTACATAATATAGGGGAAAAATGGTACACTATCCACTACAATTAGCCATATTCTGAAACAAATTTTGCTAGAGGTCGATGTGAAAAAGGGCATGCTTCCCTTTCTTATGTTGGGAGCGGTACCTGTGTACCCACTCTCTTTGGAATCATGTATCATTATAGATGAATTTCTATCATGTTTAGTCATGAAATAGCCATCTGATGATAATCTCAGTCCTTGCAACAATGCATATTCTTATGCCTGATTGTTAGTAGAAATTTGAAGACCCCATGAGCATGAGATAATTCTTTGTTTCCTCTGGGGTTGTAGAGTATTCCTTCAACACCTATCACCCCTTACTTACATAGAGCATATTTAACCAAGTGGGATAGGGGTTGAATTTGTGTTACAGAGTTATATAGCCAAAGGAAAATGGGGCTTAAATAATTTTTGCATTCATGATTATTGATTTTAATTTTTTGGGAGGGGTTCCTTCTATTTATGATTTCAATATCTTGTTTAAAACTCAAAATATAAGGTTCCTTTTTTCTTCTTGATGTTGAATATATTGAATTTTCATGAATGTCTATGCGTTCACATCATTAAGATGTTCTGTGTTCACATCACTAAGATGTTCCTATTTCAAGTTGTAGTTTGAAGAAATGAGTGTGATGTTGCTATTTTTTCTTGTTTTATTCTTTTATTTTAATATATAACCATCATTTGATTTTAGTTTATTGCTTCACCTAAACATGCAGGTCGATATGACAAAAGTTAACATGGATTTTATTACACCTTCGATAGCCAATATGGCTGCTAAGCTTTTTGGCTTTAAAGATGAAGTATTGATTAATTTCATATATGGAATCTTAGATGGGAAAGTATACCTATTTCTTTTTCCATTTACAAATTCATTTATGATTTTTATTTTTCCTAATTGTTATTGGAGGATATGGATGTTGAAATGGTAACTTGTAAACATTTATCTTATGAGACCTATTGTTATCAATTATGGGAAAGTAGAGAATCACAACATTGTATATTAGGGAGGATTATCTAGTTTCAAATCTGTTATTTCTCAAACTAGCAGGGGACCTAAGGGGGATCCCTAAAGGGTGAACATTAGGCCAAGGTAAACAAATGGAGACTTAGCCCAATGTCACCTCAGCTAAGGCTCCCTTCTATTTACAGACTTTCACCGATGTGAGGAGACCCGGTATGTATGAAGTCATCGATGAAGGATAAGTCAATGGATATGAGTGGCCCAAATAAACCATTTCCTAGAAGAGTTTGAAGGATGGAGCTTGCTTTCTTTCTAAGAAAGGTACTATGTATTCTAGGGAAAGGAAGAGAGGATTTTAGGGTTAGATTTATGATACATGACTTGTGAAGGAGTTCCCCAATCCCTAAAATCCTTATTAGAATTGGTATCCCGGATGGTTCTTGAAGAATGATCTTTCAAAGGAGCGAGACCACATGGGGCTAAGTGGACCCAGTCTAGGTATGAGGAAAGTATGTAGCAACCAATGATATGCTTACCCTAGACAAGGTGGGGAAAGGATGGAATAAAGAATTTCACTTGAAGATGTTTTTTTGAACCTATGAGGTACTAGCCCTGGGGATGGCAGCACAAGTTTTGATCCCGAAGTTGGGGTTTGGCTTTTCTCCCAACTCCACCATCAGACTGGCTTCAAAATTGGAGGAGAGCTAGAGAAAAGGACATCGTAGGAGACCCCCAGAGATTGAATTTTTCAGATGGATAGCTTGTTAGGAAATTGATGCCCTAGGCACCCCAACTGTTAGAAAAATTATATATGACAGAGAAATGCAAGACATATAATATGCGAAAAAACACAAAAAAATACAACCAGAGAGACACAGATATATGTGGTTTGCCCAATTTGGGCTACACCCACCCCGAACAGCCAGCCCTTCCTTTTTATTCTCCAGCAAAATGAAGAGACACAACCTACAACAGATCCGCTGTAATATCCCCTGTTTTCTCTCACAACCTCACCTATCTATTTCTCGCTCTGAGAATACACATCTATATCAAAGCCTCAATACAATACCCTCATACAAAGAGAAGGGTTGCTTTCTAGGGAAAAAAAACCATAAACTAAACATAAATTCTATCGTCAGATCATCCGCCTAATGAACGGCCCAAATTGACTAGAAATTACTATACTTTTACAAGTCCCCCCCACATGGAGGTGTGTACAATCTTCCTGGGGTATACATCCGGTTGAAACAAAGACCTCTAAATAATCATGCTCCACACCCAACACCAACTTGGCTAGACATGGAAGAAGGTGAAAGAATATGATTTTTAGTGACTACCCTTAGTATATCAATGCCTTAATCCATGGGAGAATGGATTCTATGATGAATATGATTAGGATTTCTTGGTTCCCAGTCAAGGAGGCCTCAAGATCACTTCACTAGCCTTCCAAGTCAAGAAGAAGCAACCTTGCATCTTTTATACTTTGATGTGCAAAGGAAATGGATTATCAGGGTAAAAAGGGTAAAATTATTTGATAAAATTACCCCTAGGAGATTTCGTTCATATTACATGGCCCACACATTGAGAGATGCTATAATAGAGACAAATTCCACAAATTTTAGTATATGCATGTAATAATTAGCCCTAGAACTGTGAAAATCCCAATCCAACGTATATGACAAAGTAAACAAGAATAAAAAAAGCATGCACTTACATGTAACAGAGTATATCCAACCATCCAAAAAATAAAAAAACATCCGAGATAAGATATATGAATATCCACACATCAAAATTCATCCATAAAGCTTAAATTTATCCTCTAGAAAAAGTCTGAAATTCTCAAGAGAGAGAAGTGATCCAATCCAAAGTGATGATGAGATAATGAACTCATCTCACTTGTAGTTATACACTAATGAGGAGTTCGAATTAGCCTCCTTGGACTACATAAGTCCCAAAAATAAAAGAATGTTCTAATAATCTAACTTTTGGTGACAAGCCCACCAAACTAGCCCATAAATGAAAGAATAAGCCTCTCATGAGGTCAAATAATAATCTATGCATTTTGTAGGGCCCTCTAAGAGGTCTAATGGGGTCCATGGGTGCCATAATGAAGAGTATGACCCTCAAAACAGTGGACAAGGGGTTGACCCCTTGTAATAACCTTTGGTGCCCTAAATGACATGCGAGGGCACACAAGTGTCCTCATGGGTCTCCAAACAAATTGAAGATTCCTGTAGATCACCTTCAAGGGATAGGATGATGGTGTAGGTGGTGCCTCATCATCATGCAAGGCCTGGATCATCTCCCAAGTGTATGATTAAAACTGGGGCTAGCTAGGCATAATGGATAAGGTGCATCTTCCTTATCCAACAGGTGAACCACGAGCAACCTCTAAATGGATGAGGGGGTCCATGGAGTGAAAGCTATTGCTGTGGAGGACCATGGCTATCAACTCTCACCCTACATGTTCCAATGTAGTCCTCTGGAGGATTATGACCCTGTATATGGAGACCAAACCCAAAACAGAAACCATTTGCAATCCTGCAATGAGATCCAATGTGTCCCTAGCCTTCTAGTACAACAAGCCATTCGATAAATTGAGTACATGAGCTTACCTAATCATGGACCATAAGTGGGGACTTCATAATAGCCTGCCCTTCCATAATGGGCTTCGGGATGTGCCAATGTCTCCTAAACTCCAAATGGGTTTAACCAATAATCTCATTAGGTGGCAATCCACTTCTAGAGGGGATAATATAGTCAAGGTACATCCCTTAAAAGGTGGTGGCATGTGACAAATAGGTGAATGAAGTAGGGGATGAGAAGGGGTAGCCCTGGGTCACATGATAGGGTACAAGGGTAGCTAATAAGAGGGAAGCCCGTAATTGGGCTTATAATGTGTATGAGATAGTAATCGTGGTACATGAGGTGGCCCAACCTTGATTTTTCCACCTTTCTTTATATGCCTTTTGCCTTTTTGTGATTTTTTTTTATTAACTACTCGAGGATCAAAGGGATATGAGCATGATGTCTAAAATATAACAATGAATATCCCTCTTTTAAGATGGGGTGATTCATTTCCCACCAGGAGTTGAGACAATCATGGGTTCCTATATGATGAAGGAGGCTCATAGAACCTATAGGAACTAAGGTGATGGCCATGATGATGGGGTAGAGCTCATGTATTGGATTTTTCCCATGTGCTAAATGTGTTTTTCCCGACCATATTTTACATTTTGTGGTACAGTTTCCTATTGAATGTGGTCATATATGCTTTTATCTTTCTTTTTAGTTGCATCAACCTCCAGGATTCATTCAAGGCCATGACCCAAGGTGTGGGCAAGGGGAAGGGTCACGTTAACCCTATGTGGATCCAAAGAAGGAATGTGGAACCAGGTGGGAGAAATGATGAATGGGGTAATAATGAATGGAAAGAGGGTAATATAAGTGGATAAGGGAGCAGGACCACACAACCCAAATCAAGGTTTCCCATGAAATACCATCCCTAGAGCCAAATGGTTAGTGAAATAGATCCCACAGGACTAGAATCTAAGGTTAATACCTAAAGGGTTATAGGGGACAAGAGCACAAGCCTAGCCCATTATTTTTGCTGAATCCCTCCATTAATCCATGCCTAGAAGTGTCCATGATAAGCAAACTACACTACTAAGTTTCCAAATGATAAGGCATACCTTTACATTCAGGAGGCCCACCTTCAGACATATGATCATGGAATATGGGCGAGGGACCACAAGACTGGCTCAGGTGGTGGTGAAATGGCATAATGAGCTAGCTGGTGGCTACAAGGGGCTATTGGCTGTCCAATGAGGGTCATCTTGGTGAAACAAATTCTCCTAGGAATATTACCCAGAAAATGGTAATATCCATAGGAGATTGTTTTCTCCAAGATGGTCCTTAGCTGGTAGCCAATAGTTCCTTGTAGCCACCAGCTAGCTCATTGTGTTATTTCTCCGCCACCCGAGCTAGCCATGTGGTTCCTCGCCCATCTTCCATGATCATATGTTTGAAGGCGGGCCTCCCAAACCTAAAGGTATGTCTTATCATTTGGAAACTGAATAGTGTAGTTTTCTTATCATGGAAATTTTTGGGCATGGATTAATAGGGGGATTCAGTGGAAAAAATGGTCTAGGATTGTGTTCTTGTCCCCTAGACCCTTTTAGGTATTACCCTTGGATTCTAGTCCTATGGGATCTATTTTACTAACCATTTGGCTCTAGGGATTGTATTTCATGGGAAACCTTGATTTTAGTTGTGTGTTACCTCTCCCTTATCCACTTGTATTACCCTCATTCCATTCATTATTACCCCATTCATCATTTCTCCCACCTAGGTCCACATTCCTCCACTAGGTCCACATAGGGTAGCATGCCCCTTCCCCTTGACCACACCTTGGTTCATGGCCTGGAATGAAGCTCGAAGGTTAACACAACTAAAAATAAAGATAAAAGCATATATGGCCACATTCAACAGAAATTGTACGACAAAATGCAAAAGATGGCCAGTACAAGCACATTTAGCACATGGGAAAAATCCAATACATGAGCTCCACCCCATAATCATGGCCATCTCCCTGGTTCCTATAGGTTCTATGAGCCTCCTTCATCATATAGGAACCCATGATTGTCCCAAACTCTAGTGGGAAATGAACCGCCCCACATTAAAAGGGGGATATTCAGTGTTATATCTTATACATCATGCTCTTACCCCTTTGAGCTTTGAGAAATTAATCAAAGAAAATCATAAATAGAAAAAATGCATATAAATAATGGTGGAAAAATCAAGGTCGGGGGACCTCATGTACCATGATTACTCCCTCCTGCACATTATAAACCCAAGTGTGGGATTCTGTGTTATTATCTACCCTTGTACTCGAGCATGTGACCCAGGGTTGCCCCTTCTCATCCCTACTTCATTCACCTATCTTTCACATGCCACCACCTTTTGAAAGATGTACCTTGACTATATTATGCCCTTTAGAAGTGAAAACAATAACAACAGTATTAGTTAACCCCATTTGGAGTTTAGGAGACATTAGCACATCCTGAAGCCCGTTATGGAAGAGCGGGCTATTATGAAGTCCTCATCTATGGTTCTTGATTAGGTAAGATCATGTAATCAATTTGTCTAATGACTTGTTGTACTGGAAGGCTAGGGGACACATTGGATCTCATTGCAAGATTGTAGATGGTTTCTGTTTTGGGTTTGGTCTCCATATACGGTATCCTAATCCTCCACAAGGCTACATTGACACATGTAGGGTGAGCGTTGAGAGCCATGGGCCTCCACAACAATAGTTTCACTGCATGGAACCCCTCGGCCATTCAGAGATTGCTCATGGTCTACTTATTAAATGAGGAGGATGCACTTGATCCATCATACTCAGCTGGCCCCAGTTTTACATATACACTTATGAGATGATCTAGGTGTAATGTCACCTAATAAAATAATAATAATAATAATAAAAAATAATATAATATAATATAATATTATTTATAAGCAAATAAATAATAAACAATAAAGAAAAGATGATAATAGTAAATAGATAATAAATAATAAAGAAATATAATAATAACAAATAAATAAAATAGTAAATAACAATACTAGAGTTCTAAATAAGTAGATATAAAAGTAAAACTATAAAATAGTAATAAAAAGTAAAGTTAACAAAAAATAAAATGAAATAAGAAAGAGTTAACTCAAAGAACTATAAAAATAGTAAAAACAAGTAAAGTTATCAAAAAGTAAAAATGAATAAAATAAGAAAGAAATAAATTAAGAGAAAATTTAACTTAAGTAAATCTTAAAATAAAAAAATAAAAGTTGCATGTTGACACATGGAATGTGTGCATGCGGTTCCCCTTCCAATGTTTGCTCTATTTAATAGACAGTGAGGAAGATGAGAGAATTACATGATTCCATCATCCATTCTCTTGGGAGAAAAGTGTTGTGAGACAAAGGATTCCTTGGTAGTAGTACGTTGATTGAGGGCTTGGGGGTGGCTAGTTGTAGCAAGATTTTATGCAACTGAGCCTACGGTTGGGTGGAGAGTCATCCCCAAAACTTTATTGCGGTTAGCAGGATTCAAATAGAGTTCAACTCCAAAATCACAAGTAAGGAATATCATCGCCACTGGTAGGTTGTCTCTACTCATATTTTTGAAATTCTATGTTAAATAGTTAATTAATTGTGTGTTGATTATAAATCACATAATTAATCTAATTAGTTGCATGTTTTAAAATCGAGGTTGTTACATATGGTATCAGAGCGGGTTTCAACTCTGTGTGATCTCTAAGTAAAATTTTTGAGAAAAATACTAAATTAATTTTTCCAATTATTTTGCTTGTGATAATCAAGGAAAAAATTTATTTATTTAAATTATTATAAACTTTAGAGATTTTTTATTTGCAAACAATTGTATGCATGCATGCATAATCTTAACTTTTTTTATTAATTTAAATAAATAAATAAAATAAATCTATTAAAAATAAATCTTACACATGATTAAAAAAATAAAAATAAATATTTAGGCGGTTTTCCATTGTCCAAAGCTTAAGACCCGCAAAAAAATTAAATATTTAGGTGTTTTCCATTGTCCAAAGCTTAAAACCCACTAGCCATAGTAGAACTTCAATAAGCTTTTGTACATGACTTCTTGAACAAATTTCGATTGTACGAAAAAAAGAACCTCCCTTGTATGCATGCATGTATTATAGCCTATGGGTCTTTACTTTTTAAAGTAAATGCAAAATAATAATGATTTAATCTTAAACTTAGAAATCCGACAAAAGTTATTATTTTTAGAAGACCTATTAAACTATGACAAGTCCCCAAAATGTTCTTTCATAACTTCATACAATTTTGTATTTAATAAATATTGCAAATATAGTAATTTTTATATTGATATTTTTAATATCTTTACCAATTGATTTATTGTTTGGGTTTTCAAATTCCGTCACAAAAAAGACATGAAATTACATATTTAGATATATTTATATAAATAGAGTGGAAGGACGGGATACAATAAAAGCATGAAATTACATATTTAGATATAAGTTTACAGCCTTATTCCACGTCCACT
This sequence comes from Pinus tabuliformis, assembly GCA_031772625.1. NCBI lineage: Eukaryota > Viridiplantae > Streptophyta > Pinopsida > Pinales > Pinaceae > Pinus > Pinus tabuliformis. Next base: position 126,807,652 of record CM062808.1, on the reverse strand, counting down.
ATTTACCAACGACAAATATGAGTTCCCTTGACATGCAAGTGTTAGAAAATTATATATATTACAGAGCAATGGAACACATAGAATATAGCAGAAATGTAAACACAAAAAATGCATAAAAATCAGAGAGACACAAATATACGTGGTTCACCCAGTTTGGGCTACGTCCACCCCAAACAGCCAGTCCTTCCTTTCTATTATCCAGCAAAATGAAGAGACACAACCTACAGAAGATCGACTATAATATCTTCTATTTTCTCTCACAGCCTCAATACAATGTCCGGATACAAAGAGAGGGGTTTCCTTCTAGGGAAAAAAACCCTAAACTAAACATAAGTTCTATCGTCAGATCATCCGCCTAATGACGACCCAGATTGACTAGAAATTACTATACTTTTACAAGGAAATTTTACATCTGTTTTTTGCTTTGGGGGCACTGCCTCGGAAACCCCTGCCGGGGGACCGTTGGCCCCCGGACCCTCCAGCCGGGGGCGATCGACCCCCCCAAACCCCCACGGGGGGGACAAGTCCCCCCCGCACCCTCCCGCGTGGAGGGGTGTACAAACTTCCTGGGGTATACATCCGGCTGAAACAAAGACCTCTAAGTAATCATGCTCCACACCCAACAATCTCCCACTTGGAGAATGATTGTAGCAACTCCACCACTGCTTCATTTGCTGGACAATGATTCCTCTTTCGACTTGGCTGTTTCTAATCTTCATCGTCATCCTTGAAGGCCAATTGAAACTGAGCATATTCTCAGTTTCTCCCTGTTTACAACTTTTGTTAGCATATCTGCAGGATTCTGGCTAGTGTGTATCTTTTGCAGCTTCAACTCTCCATCTTCCAACATTGATCGTATGAAATGGTAATTGAGCTGTATGTGTTTAGTCCTAGAAAGAAATGATGAGTTCTTTGCAAGATGAATGACAGTTTGGCTGTCACTGTATAATGTGCCCATATCATGCATCTTACCCAATTCACCCATAAACCTTTGTAACCAAATCATTTCTTTACTAGCCTCTGTAGCAGCAACATACTCTGCTTCTGTTGTTGAAAGTGCAACAACACTTTGGATTTTTGAAACTCAACTGACAACTATTCCACCTACAATAAATACATATCCTGTAGTGCTCCTCCTGTTATCTCTGTCACCTGCCATATCTGCATCAACATATCCCTGTAGAGAAACTTTTGAACCACCAAAGCATAATGCTTGATTTGTGGTACCTTTCAAATATCTGAGAATCCATTTCACTGCCATCCAATGTTCCTTTCCTGGATTGTTCATGTACCTGCTTACAACTCCCACTGCATGTGCGATATCAGGCCTTGTGCAGACCATTGCATACATTAAGCTTCCAACTACTGATGCATATGGAACTTTAGACATATAATCCACGTCTTCTTGCGTCTTTGAGAACATTTCCTTACTAAGTTTGAAATGGCTAGCAAAAGGTGTACTAAATGGTTTTGCATTGTGCATATTAAATCTTTTCAACACCTTTTGTATGTACTCATTTTGAGATAATGTTAATTTGCAATTTTTCCTGTCTCTAGTTATTCTCACACCAAGGATTTGTTTTGCAGCTCCCAAATCCTTCATTGCAAATGAATTTGCCAATTTTATTTTGAGCACATTTATTTCCTGCATGTTAGACCCTGCAACAAGCATGTCATCCACATACAATAACAATATAATGTAGCTGCCATCATTTTTCTTTCTTAGATAAACACAATGATCAGAGTGACATCTAGTATAACCTTGTTTAGACATAAACTTGTCAAATTTTAGATACCACTGCCTTTTAGCCTGTTTTAAGCCATACAAGATCTTCTTCAAATTGCACACTAGTTTCTCCTTCCCTTTACCTCATATCCTTGTGGCTGTTGCATATATATCTCTTCCTCCAAATCCCCATGGAGAAGGGCTGTCTTTACATCTAACTACTCAAGATGCAAACCTTCAACTGCTACTAGACTTAAAATAGTTCTGATTGAAGTCATTTTAGCAACAGGAGAAAATATTTCATCAAAATCAACACCTTTCTTCTGTGCAAACCCCTTCACCACAAGTCTAGCTTTGTACCTCTGTTTTCCTCCATCTTCTTCCTTCAGCTTGTAAACCCATTTATTCTTCAATGTAGTTTTTCCTGCAAGAAACCTGACTAAGTCCCAAGTTTGGTTATGCATTAAGGAGTCCATCTCTGCTTCCATGGCTACCTCCCACTTTTTCCTGCTTTCAACCCGCATTGCTTCTCATAACATTCGGGTTCACCAGAATCAGTCAACAACAAATAATATAATGAAGGAGAGTATCGTTTAGGGGGTATACTTATCCTGGTAGATCTTCTAACACCACTTTCAGGTGTTTGGGGTGCCTGTGCTGTTGTGGTGGTTACTGTTGTTGATTATTATTATTTTCAGGCACCTTTACTTTTTTAGTGATTTCATCAAGAACTGCGTATTCTTTGTTTTCTTTTTCCTGTTTCTTTTCCTACAACTGATTCTTATACAAGACCTTTTCATTGAATATTACATATCTGCTCCTAATGATTTTGTGATTTTCGTAATCATATAAGCGATAACCAAAATCATTAACACCATATCCAATAAAGGTACATTTCTTTGACTTTGCCTCAAGCTTTATTCTATTTTCTTTATTAATATGGACAAAGGCCTCACAACCAAAAGGCTTTAAAAAGGAGTAGTGTTGGAGAGGTAAATCCCCTCTGCGGACAGAGGCGATCCCACTAGCCCAAAATGGGTCTAGCAACAATCAATCAACGCTACCATGCAAGTTCCTAATTGCAAATTGAAAGTGGATTATGAGAACCAACCTGGGGTCCAACGCTAGTGTCGTAGACGAGTTGATACTCCCGTTCCCTTGCTCCGGCAGGTCACAATCCTCACGATCTCCGCGAATGGATACCTGCACATGCAAAGAACGAAGCGAATAAAAGCATAAAATCCACTAAATACAACTATATATCGGTCAGAAAAGATATATATCAAACATTATCATAATGAACGATAAGATCGGAACCATAATAATAGTCATCTATTAATGAATAATCAACAGAGAAAAATACAACTGATGTTCTGACGTTGAATCTCTCCTCTGGCTGGGCGAGAAGCTACATATTCCTTGCAATAAACCTTTCTCTCTCTTTGATCATGGATACACATCTCAGACTTCTGGCAGCATAACCTCCCTATGCTCCAAGACTCTTACTATCACTCAAGACAAGTGTTATCAATACTAGCGTTATCACCACTACTCAAGAACTAGCTTGTCAAATGCATGAGGACAGACTTTTATAGATGGAGAAGGGGAAGAAGATACAATGCATCAAGACACCCATTATGGATTGGCATTATCTCCAAAAAGCCACTGTGGATAGATGATGAATCTCGACATCTAGAAGATCAGCTTTATACTCAAAAGACTTCATGACTTGAAGGGAAAAAATATCCGGGCACGCGTTTGTTAAAAATCTTTTCCAAACTTGGTTGGCGCGGGTGTTACTCTAAGACAGAGCGCCAATGGGCGCGCCTTCTTTTGAGGATCTCCTTCATTGGCACGGGTAGTACATTATGGACCCGCGCTAATGGAAAAAGGGCACTTTTCAGGGATATTTTGCAGGAGGTGTCTTCAGGGCACATGAAGTCCATACTGAGGGGAACATAATGCAAGTGTTTTTAAGTTATGTCACTGCTCACAGGTCCCGGAATGAGTACTCCAAAGTATGGGAAAGGGGTAACAGGGACGGTGACCAATGGTGACAAATTACTGTGTAACAGATGCCCACTAAAGCATGAGGCCCGAGAGAGAGAGAGGGGTGAAATGCTTTACAAGAACACATGTAGCTGCCGCGGAGAATCTGCATCGAGAGATACAACTGATAGCTCAAATACATGATGTATGTGGTATGGTCGCAACCATCCATAAGAGAGTACATAATAATCTAGATCCATAGTATGGGCGCAGCCATCTGGTTAGGATCAATGAATAGACTCAGGTATGGTCGCAACCATCCAGTGAATGAGTCATGTAACAAGAATCACGCCTGGATTACAACAGACAAAATCCAGGGTCTTGCGCTCCATCTCGACCCGAACAAAAGTACAAGTTCAAGCATGCGAATATATGAGCTGAAGTCGAACATGCATGAATATCGTCTGATTACCAGTCAATAATGAAAACTGTTAACAGGCGCGAGAGGTACCACCAATAATGACAATGGCCCTCAAGGTACTATAGGTACAATCTACGGTGTTCGAATTAGTGATCTGGCGTCGAACACCTGTAGAATCATTCGATCGGAGGCCAATGATGAAAACCTCACGTCGAACACGAAGAACCTGCCATTGAGGCATGCAGGCTCCAAGGCACCGAAAGGGAGTCTCTAGATCAGCTTCCTGGATAATGAGCTGAAGTCGACAGGAAGTGACCTTGATCGAAGGTGGGCCATAATGTTTCCCACATCAACGACATGAGACAGAGAGATAATGTTGTGAATCAGGATTATGTGAGCTATCAGAGGGAGGTTGTTTTTTCTGCAGAGGTCAACTTCTCTTGAACATATCGTCGGCACGACAGTGGAATTGGCAGTATTTGACATCAATGGATCAGAGGTCATGGTGACGAGGCAATGAGCAGATGAGAGGTCAAACAGGATTACCCAAATCCACGGAAGCAAGTGAAAAATGAGATGAGATATCCCCACCCAGACACGAAAGCAGACAAGTGCTATGTTCAAGAGTGACATACTGCCGACACGACAATAATTATGGCTCCATTTTTCCCCCACCATTTCTGGCGAGTACCCCAATTATTTTTAACAAGCTTGATGGGGATAGCATATGCTTGTGACGTCATCTCGACGGACTCCAATGTCATCAAGTTTTAACGAGTCTGACAAAGGAAGAACTCGGCGTCTTTTCATGTTTAGAGAGTTTGAAAAGACTGCGGAAAAGAAAACTCCAAGGATGTCCTTTTTCGTAAAGTTGTGTCTCTCGAGCCCGAAAAAGTATAAAACAATGCTCGAAAGAACCGCCCGACCATTACGATCGAGGAGTACTTTTCATAAATAGTGATTTTGACCTGAAAAAGTAAAAAAGCGATCAAAACCACGTCGTTTCAAAACCGTTAACGAACCTAAAACGACAAAGGTCCGACGATCTTTTCGTTTTTACACAGTCGGAAAAGAGTTTAAAGACGACCGCCTCTTATTTACGTTTAACGATTCAAGAGGGATAACTCGACGATCTTTTCATCTTTAAACGATCGGAAAAGAGCTAAAAGTAGACCTCCATTTTTATTCTCTTTAACGAGTCAAAAAGGGAAAAGTACTCGGCAATCTTTTCATATTTTACGAGTCAGAAAAGAGCGTAAAGGCGACTCGTCCTAAAGGAACGAGTGGTATAAAGGGTAGCAACTGGTTCCGGCAATGGTGGAACTGCTCAAAACATATAATAGTTAAGAGGCTGGCTAATAAAACCACTCATCGCTGCGGTTCCTCAGGAAAGGATAAACAATCAAGTGAGAGCATATGATCGGCCAAAGAGATGGTGGCGATGGAAAGAAACAACCAAGGCTCATCTAGAGGAATTTAGTAGAAAGGCAGCAGTCACGAGATGTAAATCAGATATGGGTTCATTTTTACACAAGCTTGAACCATGAAGAACTCTGCTTGGATTCGGTTTCATGTTTACACAAGCTTGAAACGAAAAACTATGCTTGTTATAAGTTCGCATGCCCCCATCATGATAACGCAAATCGAGGTACATGCCCCCCAAGCTTCATTGCATTCAACGAGGTGGATGGAATGAAGGTTCACTTTCGAGATCTAGGAAAGACTTGACTTGTATTTTACGAGATCTTAATCAAAGACTCAATTTGGAAAGGAGGAGATGTTTCATTTTTTAATGAGGTTGACCTAGGAAAAGAACTATCCTCATAACCCTTGTTTCATTTTTTAACGAGCTTGACACAAGACAAGGAACTGTGCTCCACCCCAGACCCAGTTTCATTTTTTAAGGAGCTTGACACTGGAAAGGAACTATGCTCCAACCCAGACCCAGTTTCATTTTTTAAGGAGCTTGACACTGGAAAGGAACTATGCTCCACCCCAGACCCAGTTTCATTTTTTAAGGAGCTTGACACTGGAAAGGAACTATGCTCCAACATCTTGTTTCATTTTTTAACGAGGTCGCCACAAGATCGAAACTATCCTCGGACACCTAGTTTCATTTTTTAAGGAGCTTGACACAGGAAAACGAACTATGCTCCGATAGACCTAATTTCATTTTTTAAGGAGCTTGACACAGGAAAATGAACTATGCTCCACCCAAACTTCATCATAATGAACAAGAAGTCGGGGCTTCCAAGAGTGCCACTCTCGGTGGAAGGGTAACATCTCGGAAGTTAGGACCCAATGCCCCCAGGACACTATGCACGATGGCGGCATCACTGGATCCAGGCACGGGATAAGTGGCCACGTAGTTGATATGTGGCGGGGTAGATGCAACTGGTGGATGAAAACCAGGAGGGGATGACGACTGCGTAGGAGGCACCCGGGGACGAACGAACGATAATTGATCGATAGTCACGATTCTTCCATCGTGTGGAAAGAAAACCACACGGAAAAGTGAAGAGACAAGGGCCCCCATGGCATAAACATAGTCACGACCAAGGAGAAGACTGAAATCTAAAGCACCTTGAGTAACTGATACGTCTATATAGACGGTTTTGCCTCCCAAAGTAATAGGGAACTTTGAAGGATCCCTAATGGTTTACTAGTCCCTCCGTCAAAAGCCGTCAGATTCGGTGCGACGGGCACAACATTTGGGGAACCCAAAGCTTGCCAAGTAGTGGTAGGCATAAGACTGACAGATGCACCCTCATCCAAAACAGTGCCAGGTATCGCCTTATTATAGGCGTGTACCGTGACCCAGAAAGGCACATGGGATGGAAGGCGGGAGGTAGTCAAACGACTCCAGTCGAAGGAAACAACTGAACTACTTGGTGGGGGAATCGTATGATTTCCCCCCTGCTCTAAAGGGACTGAAGCAGGACTCTCAGGAGCAGCCGGGATAGGAGAATCATTTCCGGACGCAGGAGAATCTGAGGAGACGAGAAGAACATGGGAATGATGCTCTTCCGAAACAAAGTGATCAGGTGGTGAACTCGAGTCGACACTCTTTCCAACCAATGGTTGGTCTGGAACAGGCTTGGCAGAGCCAGGTTCAGGGAGAGGAGGCTGGACAAGAGAAGAATCTTGGTTGATCTCTTTGTCAGCAGCGGGACGATCTGCGGCTGCAGAAATACGTTGATAGCCAACGGGTAGTTGAGGTGAAGGAGCTGTGAGACTTTCCAAGACAACGTAGGCTTTATCCATGAGTGGAAAAAGGTGAAGGGGATGATTGCCTTCACAGAGTCTACATGGGATTCGAATCTTCCCTTTTCCTTTACCATTTCCAGGTGATAAGTTAACATCGCCATGATCTCCAGAGGATGATGAGGGGCGGGCCGGATCGTGAGACCATACTTCTAAAACCCTGGGAATGCCAGGACAATCGCGAAGAAGATGGTCCTCCTTGCACAACTTACAAGGAAATTTGACCTTCCGCGGAGGAGCAGAAGGTGGCTCGACTTGAGTTGTACTTTTAACCTCTCGTTTAGGAGTCTTCTTCTTCTTCTTCTTAGCCACCTGGTTACTTGAATCCAGACTTTCGCCAGGCGAAGTAGAAGATGAGGACGCAGAAATAGGCAAAGAAGGGGAGAGGTCCACCTTGGAATCAACATGATGTTGTTCGGGTGGAGGAGACGGTGGAACAGGAGTCATCACACTCAAGACTACCGAGGTCGAAAACAACCATATGGGCAAACATATGGTTAACCCAGGCAAAGAAAAAGTTGTCATATACGGAGCACCGACATTTCCAAAAGAAGGAAATGGACTAGGGTTTCCATCCGGGGGAACACCTTGGTCGGTAGACTCAGGGAAGGATGCCATTGAAAACGAGAAAGAACCCTAGTCAAGCTAACGCAAATAAGATCTAACTGGGTAAATGTGAATCGTGGCCAAATAAATTTTAAGACGCACGGACTTAACTTGACCTTTTCATTTTTTAAGAGTCGAGAAAAGGACAAAAAGATGACTCTAGTCTCCTTCGAATATTTAGTGAGCCCGAAGTGACAAAATGCTCAGGTGAACCTTTTCTTTAGGGAGTCCGAAAAGGGTCAAAAGTGACTACTCTGGAGAACTAGGCAAAAGGTTTACCAAACAATCCGTAAAACTGCTTATACACCTTGGCAATCATATGAAAACCAAGGACTTCCCGTACGGCAGTCAATCTTCCCGAATGCTGTGTTCAGTGCATTACGGCTTGTAAGGCGGCAGACACAGCTTCCTGTGGATAAAGGATGATAACCTAGTGGGGTCTCCACATATACTCGACGGTACGTGGGAGCTCAAGTCCGTGCTAGACCACTACCGAGTCACAAAAGGAGGAATCACCCAACCGTAATGTGAAACAATAGTGACTAGGTTTAACGACGCCGGAACACGTCTCTAGCCTAGACCTCTAAATGTGTGCGTTAAGTTCCAATGCGTTGTTAGATTCATTCAATTCATTTTATGGTTGATCTTTGATTAGGTTTCGATTTTCAGGCCTTATCGTATGTAATATCTCAAAATTTCCTAGATGCAAACTATATGCCAAAATATATCATTTCATTCGATGAATGCTAACTACGAGAGAGTTGAGATCTTTCAATCGAACAAAATGATCATAAAACAAACAATGATAACTCTAATGCAGCTAATGGCAATAAAAGAAACTTTTCTTTAAAGTCATTAATCACTAACAACAACGAAAAACTTTAATTTCCATTAACTAATATAATGCAAAAGAGATTGTTCGTTTTTCTTTTATTGGCAAAATTCACTAAGTAAATTTTGAGAAATACGATAACAGAGAGCAAAAAAGCAAATTTCACTCAATGGACACAATCAAGTCTTTGAAAAGAAAGGCAATCCTTCAAACCAAGAAAAACTCCAAAATCTCAATGAGCCATGTGATCTAGGCTCAAAACGAAGCCATATGGAAATCAAGCAAAAAGAACTAAATTGCTCGAATAACCCAAAAACAAGCTTCAACAACCACCAAACAGATGCAAAAGAGTATCCAAAAAGTTGACTGGATCAAGAGAAGACCGAAACAGAAACTGGCAAACACCCAAAGTATGCAAATGTAATCTATGCACACTTTTCATTCATATCCTGAAAATGAGAATTCTAATTATGCAAGTGTGATCTATGCAAGAGAATTCTCAAACACACAATGATTCTAACGTAATCTAAGAACCAATCAAGTGCAAACCAAGAAAAACGGGTGAGAATTTCAAAGACCATAAACTAAAAACACTCAAAGGCGATTAACACTCATACACAATTTAGCCCCGGCGAATGAGGGGGAAATTTTTTTGCAAAAACAAAAGCAAAAAGATGCAAAATTGTGAAAAGATCAAGACAAAGCTCCAAGTAATGATCAAAGGAAATCAAATTAATAATTTTCCAGAAAAAGACTCAAAACCAGTCAAAAAGGACTCTGATACATTCAGATGATTGAACAAAGTGTAGCTAGACACAAAACCCAAGCTTGGAAGGCTGCAAACAAGCAAACTGGAAAAGTTCACAGGCCTGGCACGACTGTCAGGCGGAAAATTGCGCTAATTAAGGATTGGCGCGGGCTGTACACAGGAAAGTTGCGCCAATTGGCGCGATTGTCATGAAAAAAAGAGCGCCAATCAAGTTTTCTAGCTTAAAAATAAAAACAAGCAGTCCAAGGCTTAGTCGATAGTATCCAGATAGACCAGGCAGAAAGAGACAGCAAAGAATCCAAACCAGAAAGCTAATATAAGCAAGCAAAACAAGAGAAAACCAAAGTGCAAGACAAACTCCAAGCTGTTTGGTTCATAAACCAAACCGGAGATTGACTGAAGTGGCGTTGATCTACTTCGCTAATGCAAAGCAATAGCGTTTCGAAGGCTGCCTGGCCGTACTTCAGGCTCCGTCCAAGGTTTATGAATCAAACAACAAATAGCATCCCCAGTGGAGTCACCAAATTGTTGGAGAGGTAAATCCCCTCTGCGGACAGAGGCGATCCCACTAGCCCAAAATGGGTCTAGCAACAATCAATCAACGCTACCATGCAAGTTCCTAGTTGCAAATTGAAAGTGGATTATGAGAACCAACCTGGGGTCCAACGCTAGTGTCGTAGACGAGTTGATACTCCCGTTCCCTTGCTCCGACAGGTCACAATCCTCACGATCTCCGCGAATGGATACCTGCACATGCAAAGAACGAAGCAAATACAAGCATAAAATCCACTAAATACAACTATATATCGGTCAGAAAAGATATAGATTAAACATTATCATAATGAACGATAAGATCAAAACCATAATAATAGTCGTCTATTAATGAATAATCAACAGAGAAAAATACAACCAATGTTCTAACGTTGAATCTCTCCTCTGGCTGGGCGAGCAGCCACATATGCCTTGCAATAGACCTTTCTCTCTCTTTGATCATGGATACACAGCTCAGACTTCTGGCAGCATAACCTCCCTATGCTCCAAGACTCTTACTATCACTCAAGACAAGTGTTATCAATACTAGCGTTATCACCACTACTCAAGAACTAGCTTGTCAAATGCATGAGGACAGACTTTTATAGATGGAGAAGGGGAAGAAGATACAATGCATCAAGACACCCATTATGGATTGGCATTATCTCCAAAAAGCCGTTGTGGATAGATGTAAAGGATAGATGATGAGTCTCGACATCTAGAAGATCAGCTTTATCCTCAAAAGACTTCATGACTTGAAGGGAAAAAACATCCGGGCACGCGTTTGTTAAAAATCTTTTCCAAACTTGGTTGGCGCGGGTGTTACTCTAAGACAGAGCGCCAATGGGCGCGCCTTCTTTTGAGGATCTCCTTCATTGGTGCAGGTAGTACATTATGGACCGGCGCTAATGGAAAAAGGGCACTTTTCAGGGATATTTTGCAGGAGGTGTCTTCAGGGCACATGAAGTCCATACTGAGGGGAACATAATGCAAGTGTTTTTAAGTTATGTCACTGCTCACAGGTCCCGGAATGAGTCCTCCAAAGTACGGGAAAGGGGTAACAGGGACGGTGACCAATGGTGACAAATTACTGTGTAACAAGTAGTTTACCTTTTTACCTATCCATGCTTCCTCTGGAACACCACCATCCAAGGAACTTGAAGGCCCTCTGTTTATTAGATAAACAACAATATCTACAGCATCTTCCCAAAACTGTAAAGAAAATCCTGCATGCAATCTCATGCACCTTGCACGCTCCATGATTGTTCTGTTCATCCTTTCTGACACACCATTTTCTTGTGGTGTTCTTGGAACTGTCTTCTCTCTACGAATTCCATGCTTTGAACAGTACCTATCAAACTCTTTGCTGCAATATTCACCTCCATTGTCTGATCTGAGACACTTGAATTTCTTTCCTGTCTCAATCTCAACTAAAGCTTTCCATTTCTTGAAAGTATCAAATACATCAGATTTATTCTTAATACAATAAATCCAAGTTTTTCTAGTTGCATCGTCAATAAAAGTAACATAATAATGAGAGCCACTAAGAGATGATACCTGAGTAGGTCCCCATACATCTGTATGCACAAGCTCTAATTTTTCACTCTTCTTTTCTTTCCCAACTCTAAGAAATCTGACTCTCTTCTATTTTCCATAAATGCAATTCTCACAGAAGTCCAAATCAACATTCTTCAAACCCGACAACAAATTCCTTGAGTGAAGAATCTTCATCCCCTTTTCACTCATGTGTCCGAGCCTATGATGCCATAATGCTGCATCTGCTCCTTTGGAAGTTAAAGCATTAACAGAGTTAGAAATACCATTGCATAAATACAATGTACCAACCTTTTCGCCTTTTGCTATTACCAGGGCTCCTTTGGTGACCTTCCAAGCTTTATCTATGAAAGTTGTCACACAACCTTCATTTCCTAACTACCCTGTTGAAATCAGTTTTTTCTTCAAATCTGGAACATGCCTTACCTCCTTTAGTAGCCATTGGTTTCGGTTCTGTTGTTTTACAAGAACCTTACCCATTCTAACAATTTTACAAGGTTTATCATCACCCAAATGGACTTGTCCAAAATCTCCTTGAACATAGTCATGAAAATATTTCTTATCAGGTGTGGCATGGAATGAGGCCTCTGAATCTACCACCTAAGAATCAATAATATTTTCGAAAGAAAGAATCAAAGAATCTTGTAACTGTGGAGTACTAAAAAGGTATGTTTTTGATGATCATTTCAGTGGCTTTTCAGTAGAATGTGTAAACCTTTTTGCATCATGAACTTGGAAAACAATAAAGAATTATAACAAAACATGTGAGATTAATACGCAAGACTTAACCGCTAATAATTGTCATTCTCCCGTGCAGGAAAGGGTGAAAACGAGGAGTTGCTGTTCCAAAGAAAAAGACAAGGACAAGGTAGCTGCTGTCCCTTTGACGGGAGATCGAGTGCAAACAAGGCTAAGGAGATCAAAGAAAATCGGCCCTGAAAAGGAGGAGAAGACACCAGCTCGGTGCAGGAGAAAAGAGATGATTAAGGATTAGCAGTTTGGCGAATCCCTTAGGATCGAAGATCCTGAGGGATCGTTGTTTTATCTCTCTTGTTACTTAGACATCTCTGCCATCACCCTTATATAAAGGGACAACACTATTAGCTTTGGGGGGATTATGATTTTATGTAATTTCTGTTAAGATCAAAACTTTGATCATCGAGTCTCGATAAGAACTGGTTCATTGTACTTTTGTTTCATGCATTAATACAAACTTGGTGATTACCTTATCTCTGCATCTGGATTAACCTAAAGCGGTGTACCCTTGGAGGCTAAGGGCCCGGCCCCGGAGGACACTTGCTTCTGTATTACTACGATTTGATTTATGCATGGTTTGCTTATCGTCGTTATTTGGTAATTTGATATGCTTTATAAGTTTACATCACATGCTCTGTTAAGATTAATTCATTAAGATTTTTACAGACAAAATGGTTGTAGTGACTCTGCATTATATTACTGTTCCTTTCAGAGTTGATTGAATATTATTAGTCTTGACCGAATATCGTTACTATTTTGTTACAGAGCTTTTGTGCTGTACATTCATGTTACAGAATTCATCTGAAAATTGTGTTCTTTACAATTGTTGGATTCAGAAGTAATGTTGTTCTATTTTGAAACGCAGTCGTATTCCTTTTAATTAATATTGATACTAGATCAGATTACTATTCAAGCGTGTTGTGTGCGTATATGATTTCCAAGCGCTGTTCCATAACTTATCAGTGATTAGTGTTGTTCCATTAGTGTGTGCTGCTTGATCTGCCTTAAGAGTGAAAGATTGCTGTTTGATTACGATGAGTGCATTTGAGTTAGTAGATTAAGTTTGATTACTGCTCGCGAGACTTAGTTGTTTAATTGTTGTTCCATTTCAGAATTGTTGTTCCATTCCAGATTTGCTGTTCGATTTCTTATTTGTTGTTCCATTTTTCTATCTGCCGTTCCATTTACTCGCATTTGTTGTTTTGGTGTGAGAGACGATCTGTGGCTGTAGTGAGCCTCGGCATTTGCTGTCTAGCTCCCAGACCCGTGGCCTGTTCTCTAATTTCCTTTCCATCAGTTTCCAAAGGGATGGGTTATCACTGCCGAACCCTTGACTGATAAGTTGCCTAGTTTTCTGAGTGTGCAATTTATTCTTTTGAAGTAATTTAGTTATAGACAAGCATCCGTTTACTCTTGTATTTTTAAACGTTGTACTACTAGCATTACTCTGACAAATGATAGCCTCAGATTGAGACACTCTTTGAAATAACAAAACGCTCCTGGATTGACATATTAATGTGAGATAATTAGAGGTGAAAGAGACCCTTTTTATAGCTCTACAGTAACACTTCACATATCACATTTTCTTCATGATTGTTTTCTTGCTGTGCATATGCTTCTTTTCCCTTCCGAGATCTACAGTCTTTCTTTAGGTGTCATTTCTTTCCACATTTCCAGCTCACTATCCCCGATCTAGACTTGGATCTGCCTTTCCTTGATTTACTGTGATATCCTGAGCTCTTTCCTCTTTCCATTTTTCTTCCCCTAGACTCTGCACTCAAAGCATTAACCGATGTCTCACCGGAGCTTTTCCATCACATTTCCTTGCTCAGGATAGCACTGAAAACATCATCAAACTTTAAAGTACTAGATCCAGAAACAGAGTTACTAATGGCCATTACTAAACCATTCCAACTTTCTGTCAATGAGCATAAGAATAACAGAGCTCTAACTTCATCATCAAAGTTTACCCCTACAGAACATAATTGACTTGTAATAGTATTAAAATCATTTAAATGGTCCGCAACAGATCCACCTTCCGACATTTTCATATTAAATAACCGTTTCATAAGAAATACCTTGTTTCAGGCCGAGGGTTTTTCATATAGTTTCTCCAACGCCTTAATCAAACCCTCTATCATTGTTTCCTTCGAAATGTTGAAGGTGACTGACACTGCGAGGCACAACTGTACTGTTTCAAGTGCCTTTCTATCGAGATGGTTCCATTCTTCATCTGTAATACCCATCGACATCTTTGTTTTTCTGCCCAATGGTAGGTATATATCTTTCTGATACAGATAATCTTCCATCTGCATCTTCCACAGTGAGAAGTTTTGGTCGTTAAATTTCTCGACCCTAAACTTACCATCTTTCGCCATTGCTCCCACTCGAACGAGGAACCCTTCTTTCCTGCGAGTTTATCAGCCAAATGGACCTTTGGATCTGATACCAGTTGTTAGATATATATATATATATATATATATATATATATATATATATATATATATATATATATTACAGAGAAATGGAACACATAGAATATCACAGAAATATAAACACAAAAAACACATAAAAACTAGAGAGACACAGATATACGTGGTTCACCCAGTTTGGGCTATGTCCACCCCGAACAGCCAGTCCTTCCTTTCTACTATCCAGCAAAATGAAGAGACACAACCTACAACAGATCCGCTATAATATCCTTTGTTTTCTCTCACAGTCTCACCTCTCTGTTTCTCACTCAGAGAATACACATCTATGTCACAACCTCAATACAATGCCATCATACAAAGAGAGGGGTTGCCTTCTAGGGCAAAAAACCCTAAACTAAACATAAGTTCTACCGTCAGATCATCCGCCTAATGATAGCCCAGATTGACTAGAAATTACTATACTTTTACAAGGAAATTTTACATCTATTTTTAGCTTCGGGAGCGCTGCCCCCGAAACCCCCACCGGGGGACCGCTGGCCCCCGCACCACCCAGCAAGGGGGGATCGCCCCCCCGACAAGTCGCCCCTGCACCCCCCCCCCCCCATGTGGAGGGGTGTACAAACTTCCTGGGGTATACATCTGGCTGAAACAAAGACCTCTAAATAATCATGCTCCACACCTAACAACAAGGCACCAAGTCATGAGACAGAGGAGCATTAAGCTTGCACTATGCGTTAACAAAAATAAAGTCAACAAAACAAAAGAGGCGCACTTATATTTTTATTAGCATTGCCATATAGTCACTTCCTCTTAAGAATTATAAGATTAGAATTTCATATAATGAGAAGAAATAAATGGTTTATGGTTATAAATTGGCGTTCAGGCCTGAACCCTTGAAATATATTCAATATTGCTTTAAACATATAAATCAATGTTATATTGATAGAAAAATAATTTCATTTTAACCAATAGCATGCATTGCCATGATTCACATGCAATGCCTTGACTTCAGTATGACCCTATGTTCACTTCAGTCTATATTATTCCGGGTTGTCATGCAAAGTGTAATAAATAAAAATCAAATATAAAATAATGCGGAGAATAAAACATTATATGTAATTTTATGAGAAGTGTGGTTTTCAAAGGGCATGGAACAATAATGTGAGTATGATAATTGAAATGCTAAATTATTTAGTTATGTTTAATGATTAATAAATAAGAATTAGTTTATAATTGTTATTTTTATATTAGGTAAAATATATATTAATATAAGGTATAGTAAAGGTTTAATTTTAAAGATTGAAAGGAAATTTATAAGATATGGCTTCATTTATTTCATAAATTAGATTACAAAGTTTGAATTATTTAATTATTATTAGAGTTATGTTGAAATAGATTTAGATGAAGAGATTTTGGTTTTGTTTCCATATGGAATTTATTATTATTAATACAAAGGTAGGGGAAAATAAAATATATTCACTGATTCAATAATATACTTTGTTGAAAACTTTTTTGTTTTTGAGTTAGGATGTCAATTGGATTTTTGATATAGCTAATAATGTTGTTAATACTAATAGTTTGGGTTCATAGTTGACCTAGGGAAAATTTGCTAGACCTTGTTGATATTTGTTTAATATTATTGATAATATGGGAGCTTTTGACATTGTGTCAATTAGGAATTGATCTCATTGATTGATTTTGGATGTACATAGTCTTTCATGGCGATGATTATGCTTATAGTGTATTATTGAGGTGATTCTCATATTAATGATGTTTCATGATATGATGATATAAGGATAATGATGCACATATTTATTTAGTTGTTACGATAATGGTGTTGTATGGTCAAGATGAATATGATATCCATAGGGATCATGATGTTATATGACGTACATCGACATGTGGTTAATTTATTATGTGATGATATGTCTTTGATGTTCATATGTTGATGTTTTAACTTATGAGGATATTATGATGTGAAGCATGTGGTAATTGCATGCAGATTTTGTGACATGCATGAGTATGTAGTTTTCTTTTACTATTCAGAATGTGGTGATTAACAAGAATGTTATGTTATCATGATGGCATGCAAGGGTTGGTATGGTGGATTATTTCTATGATACTATGATTATAAGTAATGCATTGGTTGCATGTTGAGATGTGGTGCTTGACAGGAACTCCACAAATGGGCCAAGAGAGTCGATTTATTTGATGATCTCGTGGGAGCCCATACCTACGAGGGAGAATAAGTAACACCATATGGGTTAGGAACATACTCAATCAACACTAGATATGCCCGTGGTTCCTTTGTATTGTATAGCTCTTGATGGATAGCTCTTGAGGGGCTATGGGACCATCTTGAGGAGGCCAAGTGCCTGATATTGTAGGCTAGGTGCCTAGTATTGGATTGGGATGCCGAAGTCTGGTGGGGGTGTAAGGACTTCGATGCCTGGGATTTTGTGCCTTAGTAGTTGTGGAGGTAGTGGGCCAGCCTTGCGAGATGCCCGGAGTCATTGAGTACCATACTAGATACCTGCCTTGGGGCAGATGAGGTCGGAGTCGGGTGGGGCCTTGGCGCAAGCCTTGGACTAGGATACAGACCGATGAGGCTTATGCTTGGTTCCGAAAGTGGGAAAAAGGACAGAGATTCCTTGAGATTTCTCGGGTGTTGTGAAATCTTTCGATGCTTGCTGGTTATACTAGTTCAACAGAGAGTGTAGGGCAAACATGAAACTTAATAAATAACTAAATAAATAAAATGTTAAATGATTCAATTTAACTTCGGGACGAAGTTTCTTAAAGAGGGGGAGTAAGTAATGTCCCTAATGATAATAATAATAATAATAATAATATAATATTATTTATAAGAAAATAAATAATAAACAATAAAGAAAAGATAACAATAGTAAATAGATAATAAATAATAAAGAAATATAATAATAACAAATAAATAAAATAGTAAATAACAGTACTAGAGTTCTAAATAAGTAGATATAAAAGTAAAACTATAAATAGTAATAAAAAGTAAAGTTAACAAAAAGTAAAATAAAATAAGAAAGAATTAACTCAAAGAACCATAAAAATAGTAAAAACAAGTAAAGTTATCAAAAAGCAAAAATGAATAAAATAAGAAATAATTAAATTAAGAGAAAATTTAACTTAATTAAATCTTAAAATAAAAAAATAAAAGTTGCATGTTGACACATGGAATGTGTGCATGCCGTTCCCTTTCCAATGTTTGCTCTATTTAATAGATGGTAAGGAAGATGAAAGAATTCAGATGATTCCATCATCCATTCTCTTGGGACAAAAGTTTTGTGATACAAAGGATTCCTTGGTAGTAGTACGTTGATTGAGGGCTCGGGGGTGGCCAGTTGTAGCAAGATTTTGTGCAGCTGAGCCTATGGTTGGGTGGAGAGTCGTCCCCAAAACTTTGTTTCGGTTAGCAGGATTCAAATAGTGTTCAACTCCGAAATCACAAGTAAGGAATATCATCACCATAGGTAACTTGTCTCTGCTCATATTTATGAAATTCTACGTTAAATAGTTAGTTAATTGTGTGTTGATTATAAGTCACATAACTAATCTAATTAGTTGCATGTTTTAAAATCGGGGTTGTTACACCGGGCCTTGCATGATGATGTGGCACCATCTACACCTTCATCCTATCCCTTGCAGGTGATAAAAAAGAATCTTTGATTTGTTTGGAGATACATGAGGACACTTGTGTGCCCCCACATGTCATTTGGAGCACCATAAATTATTACAAGGGACCAACCCCCTGTCCACCTCTTTTGAGGGTCCTACTCTTCATTATGGCACCTATGGACCTCATTATGCCTCGTAGAGGGACCTACGACTGTCGGGCGGTATAAATGAAAGATTTACACCAAAATTTAATTTTTCAATCCGAGGTCGTAAGACTTAGAGGTGTAGCACAATATATGCCAGAATACGACCTCAGGGATCTTTCAAATAAAAAACAATCTCTTCGAAGAAATTCAGAAGAAGCATTATTCAGGAAAAAGAAATAAGACTCTTTAAAGAAAAGTAAACAAATTCCATGAATCTACTTCTCGCTCCTCTTCTGGGTTGAGTTGACTCCTGCAGTAAGTATTCCTCAGTTGTCTAGGGGACAAAGGAATGTAGGCCCCATTCAAAAGTAAATGATTCAATAAATAGGGAATGCAAAACCTCTTAAAAATTACTGCTATGTTGCAAAGATGAAAAGCATGAAATAAATCATAAGGCAACTTCCTTCCAATTAATCTGATCAAACCATTGTTATTTGGTTGTGTAAACAAGATTTTCCTGAGATAGTTTTGCATGTAATTTAGATATGTTTTTTTAATGTTTTAACCCAAAAGGTTCATTTAATAATTAATCATGAAATTCAATTCTTTCTTCGAAAGTGTTTAGTGCAAGCAAAAACATGTAAGTTACTATAGCGTTCATTCCACATTCATCATAGCAAAATTAAATCTTAAGTGAAACCTCAGATATTAATAATGCCCTTAGTCTAGAAACAAACATCAATCTTGCAGGAAGGAATAAAGGACTTTCGCGAAAGGAAAGGAGTAAAAGACTTGTGAAACTGAACTAATGAAATCAAATTGCAGAACTAGAAATGCACTAGTGTAGGCAGTGTTCTTGTACCATTCTTGCAGAAATAAGATGAAGCATTACAAAGGAAAACTTATTAAAATCAAATACTTCTAAGCACTATGCAAAGAAAAATGTAGCAAAGAAAATTTAAGAGGTTTGGGGCAACAGATTGGCTGGTGGGCCCAACCACCCAACTTTTTTCCCTTGCAGCAATTTAAATCACAAACTTAAAACATTATGGAGAAACAAAATTACTTAGAAGTGATTGCCGACTAAAATCAATTCAGAGTAGAAACTAGAATTCAAAATTAAATTCCAAAGAAATTCATTGCAGAAGTCCTGTTACAGATTCATTAAAAATGCAACGTTGGCTCCAGTGGTCCCCTCTAGGGATCATCCCATAGGGAGCGCAACTCCTCCCTTCCTACACTGCAAGATCAAATTCCATGTTCTGCAATCTTCAAAGTACAACGCAAGATCCAAATATGAGGTCTTCGGTGAGTTCGATTGCTAATATTATGAGTAAACATTCCTCTCTTTTATAGCAGCAGTGCTGCCCCTCCTTAATCGGATTCATGCTTACGATTTTAGCACAATTTGTTAAAACAAATTTGAACTAGAACTAGAAAATCTGATTCGGCTAAGTTTGGAAGATAATACAAAACTGCACCAATGGAATATTGCCAGCTATGATCTGTAAGCTTATCAACGCAATATGAATTTTTCCAAATCATCTCAACGCTTTTCGGTCAGCAATGGATAATTGATCTTGCAATCTATTATTCCCCACCATGAATCAAATATTCATGATGTACAAATTACATTTTCTTACTATGAAAATAGTGGAACATTTCATTTTTCCTCCCATATTAAATATGGGCGTTCCGCCTGGAAAGCGATCCTTTCTCTAATCGCATGGCCTCATTTTAGTTTCAAAGAATTATTTTAATATTATTTACGCTCTTAGCGCCAGTCCTTTAGTCTTGTAGAGAGTCAACGTTTTATGAACAAAACCATGCGGATTCACATATGCACTATTAGATATCTGCAGCACATTGGGAAAGGTTATATGCATCAAACATTCTGTACACCCAATGTGTCCAACTTGAACGCTGAGCCATATGTATCCACTTAGACTCATCAGCAGCCCAAGCTTTGCTTGCTCATCAAAACCCACGTGCTCATTTTCCACCATAGCAGCCCGAAATATAAAAGTCGCAGAAGTGTAGGAATGATGGTGTAGGTACAATTGGTGCAGGAATGTTGGTGTAGGCGCAACTGATGCAGGAAAGTTGGTGCAGGCACAATTGGTGCAGGAAAAACTAGTATAGGAACTACTAGTATAGGAATGTTAGCACCTACCACAAAAGAGCCTATCAATAATGACATTTTCACATTAAATACTCTTCAAATTAACAAAACAAGAAGAGTACATAGATCAACAACTGTCAGTTCTAAATGCCTCTAAATAATAACTTAATAATGTGTAAAAATAATAATAATGATTATAGACACTTAGTACAGGCATATAATTATTTAGTAAAATCATGAAAATGTAGACAAAATAGAGGCTCAACAACGACATGCATAGATTATTATTTGACCTCTTGACAAGCTTATTCTTTCATTTATGAGCTAATTTGGTGGGCTTGTCTCCAAAAGTTGTATTATTAGATTTTTTTTTACTTTTGGGGCTTATGTAGGCCACGGAGCCTAATTCGAACTCCTCATTAGTGTATAAATACAAGTGATATGATTTCATTATCTCATCATCACTTTGGATTGGATCACTTCTCTCTCTTGAGAATTTCACACTTTTTCTAGAGGATGAATTGGAGCTCTATTGATGGATTTTGATGTGCGGATATTGGTCTATCTTACCTTGGAGCTTCTATTTTGTCAATTGTGGATGGTTGGAAATACATTGTTACATGATTTTAATGCTATTCTTGTTACTTTTTTTATATACATTGGACTGGGATTGTCACTATTCTTGGGATAATTGATGCATGCATTTACTGCTTAATTTTGTGGAATTTTTCTCTATTGTAGAATCTATCAATGTGTGGGCCATATAATATGAGAAAAATATCGTAGGGGTAGTTCTGTCAAAAGAATTTTACCCTGATAATCCATTTACTTTTCACATCGAAGTATAAAAGTTGCAAGGTTGCTTCTTCTTAACCTAAAAGGATAGCGAAGTGATCTTGAGGCCTTCTTGACTAGGAACCAATAAATACTAATCATATTCATCATATACTACATTATCCCAAGGATTAAGGCACTGATCTACCAAGGGTGGTTACTAAAAATCATATTGTTTCACCTCCTTCTAGGTTTAGCCAAGTTGGGTTGCATAGGGCATCAATTTCCCGACAAGCTATCCATCTAAAACAATTGATCTCCTAGGGTCTCCTACACTGGCCTTTCCTCTAGCTCTCCTCCAATTTTGAAGACATTCCAATGTTGGAGTTGGGATAAAAGAGAAGCCATAGCTCCAGGATCAAAAATTTCCTTGCCATCCCCTAGGCTAGTACCTCATAGGGTCAAAACAACATCTTCAAGTGAAATTATTTATTTGATCCTTTCCCCACCTTGTCTAGGATAAGAATATCATTGGTTTCTACATACTTCCCTCATACCCTAGACCGGGTCCACCTGGCCCCGTGTGGTCCCTCTCCTTTGAAAGATCATTCTTCAAGAACCATCTAGGATACCAATTCTAACAAGGATTTTATGGATTGGGTAACTCCTTCAAAAGTCATATCTCATAAACCTAACCCTCAAATCCTCTCTTCCTTTCCCTAGAATACATAGTACCTTGCTTAGAAAGCAAGCAAGCTCCATCCTTCAAACTCTTATGGGAAAGGGTTTATTTGGGTCAATCATATCCATTAACTTACACTTCATCGGTGACTCCATACATATCAGGTCTCCTCCCATCGGTGAAAGTCTGTAAATAGAAGGGAGCCTTAGCTGAGGTGATTGTGGGCTAAATCTCCATTTATTGCCCTTCGCCTAGCAATTTCCCTTTAGGGATCCCCCTTAGGTCCCCTGCTAGTTTGAGCAGTAACAAAACCAAAAATTTAATATTTTGTTTCTTTTTTCTATAGGAGGTGGAAGGAAATCAAATTGAAATTCAACTATGTGTGTGTTTTTTTTTGCATTACTATTGTGATGTTCATATCACACCTTATTTTCAAGTAATGGTTTTATTTTTGGTAAATGTGATTATGTGAAAATGGCAGTTTCCGATGCATTAAATTATGTACATAGAAACAAGGAATGGTAACAATAGTTTTAATTCTCTAAGGGACTTGCCTTGTGTTTATGTAGCTCTGATATCAATCTATTTGCATAATCAAATTAGTGAGTCTTCTCAACAAGGAAAAATATTACGAAAGATACATTAGAGAGGTACTTGATTGATATGCGCAAAAGCAATCCAAAAATTGTGATTGCTCATCCTTTTTGTTTGATGATTTTGTTTATGCTGATAGTCTTCCATTGGTTGATTGGCATAAGACTCAAGAAACACAACAATACCTAGCTACTGGATGGAAGTAAATACAGAATATGAAGACAATCATTTGTGCATTAATGGGCACGAGTTTGTCTTGGATGAAGAAGTAGAGATAAATAACATCTTTGAGCCATTTGTAAGTAAACACATGATATGGATACTTTGCCATTGGACATCAAAAATAATTTTGTTTGTGGTTAAATTTTGGTCAAAATAGGAAAAGGATGTTATTGCATCTTCTCTGACCCTAAATCGGCTGATATTCCATTTGTACCTTTCAACGTACAGGGAGTATGGAATTCAGGAAGAAGCATAAGCATATCAAGCTATCAAGTGCACAAGGATAATTGTTCTAGAGACATGGAAATTTCCATTTTGGATTCCTTAAAGGGATTCCCATCCTTCTAGTCTCATGATTTTTCTGAGAAGCCCAATTCTGTATGGAAAATAATTCTGGAGTTGGATGAGAAAATGAATGCTCACCAAAAATAGGGATTTGAATTTTTGTGGAGAAACATTGTTGGTTCATTAATCTCAAGTGAAATGGAGGCATCATCATGTGGTGATCTTGTTGGAGGTTTCATTATTTCTCATGTTATTGCGACATGAAAATCACTCATGATTATAAGTTTTATGTATAATTTTATAGACTTTTTCTACAAATCAGCTAGCTTTGATACCATGTAGAACCTTTTCTACAAATCAGCTAGCTTCGATACCATGTAGAAATTTCCCACCTGTAGATCACCTGGTAATGCAATGTACTAAAGCAAAACACTTGATCTACTTCTACAAACAATTTAGTGGAAGCTTAATCAACCATGAGCAACATCAATAAGAACACATATAACTGATAATAAGGAATCAATCACACATAACATAGAAGAATTTACCTGGCGAAAGTACCTGCCTAAAACCCCATCTCTGTATTATCATACAAGTGGAAATATAGTCTGGATTACACAAAGCCCTAGCTCAGAAGCTATCCAGCTCTCAGTACAATCCCTCTGCTACTCATAGACAGTCAAAGGCTTCTCACAAACCTTCTCCTCTGCCCTCCAAGCCTCCTATTTCTATCCACAGTTTTCCTGGGTCCTCCAGTTGCAACCTGTGTCATTCTCACCTCACACACCACACTGATCTCTTAAATAACTACACAAACCTAAAGGATATAAATCCTCATCATGGATGAGCTTCCTTTATAGGAAAAATATTCATCCAAATGACAGTACATTGTCGCACATTTGATCTCAACTGGGTCTCTGACAGAACTGACATGCAACAGTTATCCATGAGTGAATTCTAAGTTATCTAAAATAATAGTTGTCACATGCATGCAAGCATTAACAAACTATATTTTATTATTTTAACAACTTGTTAAAATAATCTAACTGGAATTGACTAAGTTAAACTAAGTCAAATGATATTCTCATTATAGAATTGAACCTTATCTCCTTTAATTAAGGGATAAATTCCTAAATCAAGGGAGGAAATAATTACATGATCTCACAAAGACTTCAAGTTTAATTTTCCATAATTAATTAACTGATGAAGCTTAATTAATTAATATTTTAAACTGCTGTTAAGACCAAAATTAATTTTACTTCCTATAGATAGACTAGGGACTACTATAAATAGGAAGGGACCCAAAAATGCTATTTTTAGAACTTTCTATTTTTAGCAGTTTCACCTCTCAACCCATGTGGCCAATGACCTCACTGGCCAAACTACTATTTTTAGACATGCTATTTTTAGCAGGTCTATTTTTATCACATTCTAAATTTAGCATTTCTTGTTGCACACTTTTCAACACTCCCTCTCAACAAGAAAGGCTTTCTCTCGAACCCGATCTTGTAACTTTGGAATGTTCTGCATGCAACACATCTACCTGGTCCACTTGCTCCAACAACACTTGGAACAAAAACACTCCCAACTGACCACTTTGTTGGGCTAGGAACATACTCTGATGCTGAAGCTCTACTTACTGTTGACAAGTGCTCCCTCTCTGACATCTGCGCTACTGCAACATCTCCATGCATCTCGTACCATTGCACACCTCTCTATGCCACCTAGCATTGTGCAAAACACTTGTGCCTCTCGCATTGCTACAACCTGCTAGCTATGCGTTGTCCTGGGATTCCCTGCACTATCGCTCTCTTTGTTGGAAATAATACTGAGAGGGGGGGGTGAATCAGTATTATCAGATCAGATAAAACTTTTCAATTTCATACTCAGAAACATATACGCGACTTCAGATAAGTGAACCCGCGTGTACACGCGACTGTGTCTAATGCAACTAGCGTATACCCAGAGATCTTATAATTCAGTTAGCTTAATCTTCAGTAAATGCATCAGAACATTATTAAGCAATTTAACAGTAAACAGGCGCAGTATAACAGAACAGAACATCACACAAGAGCCACACACATGAACACCATGATATAAGGTGGAAACCCAATGTGGGTGAAAACCACCTGCTGCAATTCGTCTCTTTCTTCTTTAATGAGAAACTTCTTTTACAATGTACTGGTGCAGTCCTTTACCAGTACGCAGGCTACAACCTGCAGAGGGCTACAACCCTCTTAGCTTTTGTACTAGCCGATCCATTTACTAGTACGTAGGTGCCTACCTACAAAATGCTTCTTTACTCGTTTTCCAGCTGCTAGTGGAAGGGAGCTACAACCCCCTGGCTCTTGTACTGGCTGATATGTTTACCAGTACGTAGGTGCCAGCCTACGATCTACCCGGGACCACGTTTCATACATTTTCATACTAGATCCATAAGACAACCATCATTGTAGTACAACCTGCATCATCAATCACTGAAACATCCAATTCTGAATCACTGTAACCCTGTCAACAGCAACCAGACAACATAGCAATCACCAGATCCAGCTCCATATTCAAATATCATACTTCACATTGTATACGCTACTTGGATGAACCCAACCTGCGTGTATACGCTCTTTTACCACAACAAACCCGCGTACAGATCTGTAAATTCAACCTTAAAACTCTGTAGCTATATCAGACCTCAAAACATACCCAGATCATAATAATAAACATGCGTCAGTAGATCTAGTCTATCCAGAGTCAAACCATATGAAGATAATCATTCCAACCCTTGAGATCTCATTCCATCATTCATCATCCTCCACATGTGTGAAACCTTGGTTCAGATCACCAACCCATAACCAGCACTTGGATCTCACACTTCCTCATATCTTCATCACTCATACTCACGCCTTTTGGCCTAATGATCTTCTCCTTATATAGCCTTAGGTCCTTCACAATACCAAGAGCCAAAACCATAGTAACACAATACCATCAACTTCAAAACTAGGGATCGACACGCCCGTCGAGACACAATGGTCCGAAACCATAGGCACAACTTCCAAGGACTAACCGCCATGGACCAAAGGTACTTTTCCACATACACGCGCTTTTGATGAAGCCAACTAGCGTGTACACGCGACTTGGGCTTAACGAACCTGCGTGTATGAACTTTCTTGCCATGCTGTACTAAGATCTGTCCTCTGATTAAGTTGTCATCACTTGTACCAACCTCTGAGCACCTGTACCAACCTCTGAGTGAGTTGCCATCAAGGACAACACTTGAATCATAATGCCAACACTCTTTGCTGCTCCATCCACATCTGTCTCTACCCAATCAGTTAGTTCCTGCTACTCCACATCGGGGCTCCTGTAGCAAGGTCTCATCCAAGAAGTTGGGTACCTCAAGGATCCTACCCCTCCTCCTTGGGACGATCACTCTATATCACCCCACCTCCTACTTGGAGGTATGGCTGCATGTGATCCCTCTGCCCACCTGGCTCAAAGTTTCCCCCTACTAGAGGTCTCTGCATGAGTAGATGTTTCTACTCGATTTTCTCTCAGCTTCCCTTGTTATGGTTGCTCCACAACCTCCTGAAGCTGCTGCAGCAATTGTGGCTCCTTCGCAATTGTCTGAGACTTCTTCTGGCTCTACATGTTGAGAGGTAATTTAGTCTCCCTCTCAACCACCAAGTATCTAACCTTTGCCTTGCTCCTCAAGGCTTTGCATGCATCTTGAACCTCAAGTGTATACAGGTTCTTGGCTAGCACACCAATCTATTTCCACTTTCCTATTGTCACGAAATTTTCTAGAAAAAGAGATGATTTTAAATCGGCGATATCTCCCTCATCCGAACTCCGATTCAACCATTTTTTTTTTTTTATTTTGGGTATTTTTCCGCAAGGAATCCAAATCTGCTATTTAAACCTAAAAATTTTGTACAAAAATTTTCAGATCTGCTCTTCAAACCCTTGGCCCAAATCTCAAAACTTTGAAATCTCCTCTCAGTATACTATTCTCTCCTTGATCACCTATGCTCTGATACCATGTAGAATTTTGTAGAAATTTTCTACAAATCAGCTAGCTCTGATACCATGTAGAACTTTTTCTACAAATCAGCTAGCTCCGATACCATGTAGAAATTTCCCACCTGTAGATCACCTGGTAATGCAATGTACTAAAGCAAAACACGATCTACTTCTACAAACAATTTAGCGAAAGCTTAATCAACCATGAGCAACATCAATAAGAAGACATATAACTGATAAGAAGGAATCAATCACACATCACATAGAAGACTTTACCTGGGGAAAGCACCTGCCTAAAACCCCATCTCTGTATTATCATACAAGTGGAAATATAGTTTGGATTACACAAAGCCCTAGCTTTGAAGCTATCCAACTCTCAGTACAATCCCTTTGTTGCTCATAGACAGTCAAAGGATTCTCACAAACCTTCTCCTCTGCCCTCCAAGCCTCCTATTTCTATGCACAGTTTTCCTGGGTCCTCCAGCTGCAACTTGTGTGATTCTCATCTCACACACAACACTGACCTCTGAAATAACTGCACAAACCTGAAGGAGATAAATCCTCATCATGGATGAGCTTCCTTTATAGGGAAAATATTCATCCAACTGATAGTACATTGTCCCACGTCTGATCTCAACTGGGTCTCTGACAGAACTTACATGCAACAATTATCCATGAGTGAATTCTCGATTATCTAAAATAATAGTTCTCACATGCATGCAAGCATTAACAAACTATATTTTATTATTTTAACAACTTGTTAAAATAATCTAACTGGACTTGACTAAGTTAAACTAAGTCATCTGATTCTCTCATTATAGAATTGAACCTTATCTCCTTTAATCAAGGGATAAATTCCTAAATCAAGGGAGAAAATAATTGCATGATCTCACAAAGACTTTAAGTTTAATTTTCCATAATTAATTAACTCATGAAGATTAATTAATTAATATTTTAAACTGCTGTTAAGACCAAAATTAATTTTACTTCCTATAGATAGACTAGGGACTGCTATAAATAGGAAGGGACCCAGAAATGCTATTTTTAGAACTTTCTATTTTTAGCAGTTTCACCTCTCACCCAATGTGGCCAATGACCTCACTGGCCAAACTGTTATTTTTAGACATGCTATTTTTAGCAGGTCTATTTTTAGCGCATTCTAAATTTAGCATTTCTTGTTGCACACTTTTCAACATTTTCTACAAAGTTATCTAAGTTTCTTTCCAACATGCAAACCATTAATCATTGCCCCAAAAAGCACGCTCCATACATGGTCAAGGGAGTTTGAAAAGTGGAATGTTAACATTTCCATTTATATTCTGAGCCCATTAAGGGACTTCACAATAAGGGAGTCCCCTTTTAGAGGATCTGTAATGTCTATGTCATGTAAAGTACCCATCAAACAAGTCTATACTATTTACAACATAAAAATGCTACATGAGTGGCATAAGAAGGAAAGTGTGTTGATACTAAGCTACTCTTTGTTTTACACTTTCACCAATGAAGAAAATGCCAAAATATATGAAGAGACAAAGTAGATAGGAAGGTACCTTACAAGGAGTCCAAGTATTTTAATTCTTGATAAAGGCCACATTCCTCAGACTCACAAGTCAAAGATTTGGAATTTATTAATGAGAGTGAATACAAGGCTTCAAATTCTGCTATCTAGAACTTTGTTTCAGAATTGATCTATGGAGCCTGAAAAAGAGAACTACAAATTAGTAAGGACACCAAAATTTTTTGTGTGAGTGCCCTTGCATCTGATCCCTGAAGACCAGATTTTGTTTTGGCAGTAGTGGTGTGAAATTTCGATGTAGGAATGGATGTTAGATCAAATTTACAGATTAAATATAGTTTCAATTTTGAGATTCCATCAAAAGACAATTTTTGAATGGTCAACAAGAATGGCTTCTTTAATTCAAGCTTAATTATAATCATTAATTTTGATTATGATTGTTTTCTTAAATTTTGATGTCATATTTTTCTTTATTTGAGTTGGTGAAATGTAACTCCATATTTATTGAACACCCTTGTTCTCACCATGGCTGGTAATCTCCACTCATTGATACCCATGTATAAACTCTCATCCACATGCTCCTAACAAGTTCTTCCCAACCATCCTTTCTACATAAAGAAAACAACATTGTTAGAAGCTATATTATTCAAGATCAGGTTAGGTGCTTAGTTGTCCAAAGAATATAGCTTATGTACAACTGTACAATACATCTTTACTATTTGTTATGTGGTTTTTTTCTTGCATTGCTATTATGATGTTCATACCACACCTTATTTTCAAGTAATGATTTTTATCTTTGGTAAATGTGCTTATGCGAACTTGGGAGTTTCCAATGCATCAAATTATATACATAGAACAGAGAGTGGATTAATAGTGTTACTTGTTTGAGGGGATTTCCATGTGTTTATGTATCTCTGGATATCAATATGTTTTCATAATCAGATCAGTGAGTCTTCTCAACAAGGAAAAATACTACGAAAGATACAATAGAGAGATACTAGATCGATATGCGCTAAAGAAATCCAAATTTTTTTATTCCTCATCCTTTTTGTTTGATGATTTTATTTATGTTAATAGTCTAGAGAAACAACAGTTGATTATATGTCAGGAAGAGTACTAGCCTCTTCATGTCCTATAAGCTTGGATGAAAAAACTCATAAGTTTATGAAATGTAAAAACATTTAATTTAGAGGAAAATGGTGTGTCATAAATAATGAAATCTAAAAACATTTCGAGTGCCTGGGATAATGATAATCCTGAATAAAATCTAGGAAAGATATTGTTGAGCAGGAAGAAATAAATTCAAGATATTGTACAAATTCAAGTCAAACAGAAACTGCTTGAAAGAATGGTAGTCTAACAAGGGACTATGATAATGAATCTGGTAAAAGAAAGGACATTTATGATCCACAAAGTAACTGTAGACTTACAATAAAAATCATAGAATGTATTCTCTAGTTTGTATGAAGCTAGTATGCTCATTCAAAAAATTATTTGCCTCCTTCGATTCGAGTTGTCTAGGAAAATGATAATGTATTTCTAGATGTTTTGTTAGCATCTGTTGCTCCAGTCAATGACACATATCAAGATGGCAATAAAGATCTGCATTGGGCTTTGAAATAGGACACTCCTCTCAATGGATGCAGTGTAAATTTTTCGATTGTGGAAAAACTTTTAGATGTTGGTGCTATCATAACATCTAGAAACAATACAGGAGCAACTCCTATTCACACAGCTACAGGTCATGGCCACCTTGAAGCACTCCTATTAATAATAAAGAAGCATGGGGGAAGTATAAACATACTCACAAGAACAAGAGAGACCCCTCTACATTATGTTGTGAAGAATAACCATCTTGCATGTGTTTCTCTCTTGCTCAGACATGGAGCCAATAGAGATGTAAAAGGTTTGAGAAATCAAAAGCCTATTCAACTTGCACATTCATCTGAGATGAGTGCGTTGTTGATTCTACATGGTAAATAATTCCTTGGTGAAGCACATGATAATATTATAACTTCTCAAATTTGCATTTTGTCTTCCATTAAGAAATCTTTAACATGGTTCAATTATTCACATTTCGAGAAATCAAGCAAGATTGTTTCAATGCTTCCAAGAAATTTATCTACTTCCAAACATGTATCTTATTTGCAACTTGTTTCTCGTCCTGGAAACCCTCCCATGGTTAAATATTTCTCATAAATTGTTGTAGAGGCTCCACAAAATTTCCAGGTAGAGTCTTCCTCACAATTCCCTTCTTCCAATGGATAGGAATCTGAGTCGGCTACAAATGTGACTTGGGAAATGGTCTGGAAAATGTCCTGCAAGGATATAAATAGTTCATATTCAATTTTGAATGTGAAGGATATAAATTTTACTAAGATAGTTACACTGCCTCCATAAAAAATTATTTATGTTCATTTTTGTCTTTATTCATATGTTAATAACTTAATACAAGTTTAATTGTTAGTATTTTGTAACAGAAATAGTTCAATGGAGACTGATGAATTTTTGAAGTTAGAAAAAGGAGTTTTACATTATGCTTGTGTACTTGATTCTGATGAGATGTTGCAGCCTTTTGTTAGGTTCTGAAAAATTCACACCTATGGATGTTGATGTTGTTGATGGGCAAATTAGTGTTCATGTTTAAATTTTGCAAGTTTTTATCATTCTCATAAATGTGTTGATCTTCTTCTGACGAAGGGGGAAAATCCTTCTATCTTGGCATTCAAGGATGCCTCTAGATGAAGCTTTATGGAGTCCAAGCCTTGATGTTGACTAGTAATTCTCCATTAATGCATCTGAAATCATTAAAATAATTGGGGAAAATGATCTAAAATTCTTGAAACATATAGGTTTTGTTGTATTTGAAAAGCAGAAAGATAAAGATGAAGTTGTATGGAGGTACTACATTCTATTCCAGGGTAAAAGAGTGGAACTTAATAAAGTAATGACTTGTACTGCATTGGCTGCAGGAGATGAGGTGGGAAGGCAAAATTATTTATCTTTGGGGTTATCATCACCAACTACTACTCAGTCTTCTTAGCCTTCTCCATCTTACAGTTTTCGTATGCGTGATGGTGGATTACATTCACAGGGTTCAAATGCAGTAGGTTACCATTAGAATTTGACACAACCATCTTCACCTGTTGAGCTCCCCTAGTCATTGGTTGGGGATGGTCTTTAATCCTTGCAACCATTTTCCAACCAACCTACAGGTTATTTTATAGAGAATAACACGTTGATTCCAAAAAGTCAACAAATGAATGATTTTCAAAATAATTCAAACATATTCCCTGTCATTCATGAAAACTGTATTTTGGAAAATTGTCTAAGATCTGTATTGATGAAAACTATCCATTTTCCTAGAAAACTAAACACTAATTCAAGGTAGATGATTCCCTTTATAGTTCTTCAATTCATTCTCTTGATCTTTCCTCTTCACCAACTCCCAGTATTATGCCTTCAACATGAATTAATCCCTTTTCAAATGGTAATAAATGTAGGAATTTACAGGGTAAGTTCCTCAGATAGAACACCAAAGGACACCGCTCACAACCAGATCACAGATCAATACACCAGTATTTTTGACGTGGTTAAAACCCTCAAAGAGGGAAACAGTCCACGGCCTGAGCCAACGCAGCCACTTCAGGCAATTTTTTAATAAAAGAATGAAAATTTACATATGCTTCTCTCATAGACGGATTACCCTACAAATGACCCTCCACGCGCTTTAAATAGAAATCATTGACCAATCGGGTGTCAAGCCACGGATCAAGTGTCGGTAATACCGAGGAGAGAATGAACCGTCGGATCACTACATATCGTGACCGTCGGATTGTAAGTTACAAAATGTACAAGGTAAAGAAACACACTTTACCTAACTCTATACCTAACTCTATACTAGACCAAGTTGTACTTAACTATTTCCTATGTGTTGGAATATCCTAACACCCCCCCTTAAGAACAACTTGGGATAGGATTGAAGGATTTACAAATATGACACAATAGGAGAAGGAAGGAGGCACTAGAGCCTATCCCCCCTTAGTGACAACTTCCTGAACTCCAACCATAAATCGAAGTTTAGTGAACTTCGCCTCTGTGAGAGCCTTTGTAAAGATGTCTGCAACTTGATCATCTGTTGAACAATATTGCACTTCAAGAACATGGTCATGAATGAGCTTTTTGATGAAGTGCATGTGCAGTTCAATGTGTTTGCTGTTCTGATGTTGGACTGGATCTTTGCATAGCTGAATGGCACTCTGATTATCACACCAAAGTGTAGTCGGATGCTGTTGCTGAAAGCCAAACTCTGACAGGATCTGATGAAGCCACAAGGCTTCCTTACTAGCTTCTACGGCACCATGATATTCTGCTTCTGCTGAAGAAAGAGAAAGGGCACCTTGTTTCTTGCAAGACCATGTAATAGGTCCTGAACCAAGAGTGAACACATAACTTGCAGTAGACTTCCGATCATCAGGGTCACCAGCCCAATCGGAATCAGTGAAACCAACCAATAGAGGAGATGCTTCGGCACTGTAATGAATCCCAAACTGAACTGTACCTCGAACATAATGAAGTATTCTTTTAGCTGCTTTCCAATGACTTTCACGTGGGTTTTTCATAAACCGAGCAACAAGGCCAACAACAAAGGAAAGGTCAGGACGAGTATGGGTTAGATACAAAAGTTTTCCTACAAGTTGATGGTATAAGGTAGCATCAACTTCAGGAGAAGTACAGGTGACTGAAAGCTTGACTCCAGAATGAAAGGGAGAAGGGGTTGGCTTACATTCTTCCATGTGAAAATGGCGTAGAATATCACAGGCATACTTGGACTGAGAAAGGGAAATACCTTCCTTGGATTGCAAGACTTGAAGACCGAGAAAATAATGTAAGTGTCCTAAGTCTGTCATTTCAAACTTCCTTTTAAGGCTAGACTTAACATGGTTTATAAGGTTGGGATCACTACTAGTCAGGATAAGACCATCAACATAAAGAACAAGAATGATAAGAGACTTGCCCACTTTCTTGGTGTAGACAGTATTGTCAGAATGACACCTAGAAAAGCCAGATTCTAAAAGAAAGCTATCCATTTTGACATACCAAGCTCGAGGAGCCTGCTTGAGACCATAAAGGGATTTCTTAAGCCAACATACAAGGCTGGAGTCTGTTTTTATGAAGCCAATGGGTTGTTCCATGTAGATTTCTTCATGCAAGTCCCCATGCAAGAAGGGAGATTTAACATCCATCTGATGGACTTCCCATTTGAACGAGGCAGTAAGGGAAAGAACAAGGTGGATAGAGTTCATTTTGGAAACAGGGGAGAAGGTTTCAGTGTAGTCAATGCCTTCAACCTGTGAAAAAC
Source organism: Pinus tabuliformis (assembly GCA_031772625.1). Classification (NCBI taxonomy): domain Eukaryota; kingdom Viridiplantae; phylum Streptophyta; class Pinopsida; order Pinales; family Pinaceae; genus Pinus; species Pinus tabuliformis. The sequence goes on along the minus strand of CM062808.1, from coordinate 126,773,404 downwards.
CTTTAGCAACAAGACGAGCTTTATGTTTATCAACTTTCCCATCTGGTCCATACTTGGTTCTGTAAACCCATTTGCATCTAACAAGCTTTCGTCCCTTTGGTAGAGGAACAAGATCCCATGTATCATTTGCCAATAATGAATGATATTCTTCATTCGTAGCTGCTTCCCAATCTGGATGGCCTGAAGCTTCTGCAAAGGTGTCAGGATCATAATTTACTAGAGCTTGAGCCAGTAAAGAAGAGGCTCTGTCAAACTGAGAACGTGTGCGTCGTTGATCTGTAGGATCACCGACAAGATCACCTACTGCATCTCGAGTAGCACGAACCTATTTTGGAAGCTGAGGAGCTGAAGGAGGATCCTGAGATGGTGGGGGAGGATTGTCATCCTCACTTTCATCATCTGAAGAAGAAATGTTTTCAAAAGTAGAAGAGATAGGGAGAGGTGGCACATCCGCCGGACTAGGCTCACAGGCCGATATATTTTCATCAAATTTTACATCTCTTCTAATGATAACATTTTTGGACATAAATGGAATAAGTCTATAGCCTTTGACATCTTCAGAATATCCAACAAAAGTACATTTTTCACTCTTAGGTTCTAAAGCTTTATGCTTTTCATCTGGAATATGGGCCCACGCTTCACTTCCAAAAACACGAAAGTGACTTGCATCTGGTTTGATTGAGCTCCATGCTTCTTCTGGAGTGATATTCTTTAAAGCCTTAGTAGGAGTGCGATTTATTATGTAATTTGCAAAGTTAATTGCTTCTGCCCAAAAACTAAGACCAAGTCCTTTAGATTGTAGCATACAATTAGCCATTTCCTTTAAGGTGCGATTCTTCCTTTCAACTACACCATTTTGTTGTGGAGTATATGGAATAGTATGTTGCATTTGAATTCCATTCTCAGTGCAAAAGTTGATGAATGTGTTTTTAACATATTCTCCGCCATTATTAGATCTTAGCTTAAGAATTTGATGTCCAGATTGTTTTTCAACAAAGGCCTTGAAGGCCAAAAATGTGTTAAATACTTCACTCTTGAGTTTTAAGAAGTATACCCAAGTGCGTCTGGAGAAATCATCAATGAAAGTTAAGAAATACTTGCAGCCAGAGAAGGAAACAACGTGAAGTGGACCACATAAATCACTATGCACAAGCTGTAAAGGGGCTGAGGCGTGCCAAGAGGCACGTTTTTGAAAACTGTCCCGATGATGTTTTCTGAGTACACATCCAGAACAAACACCATCTCTGCAAGATACCATAGGAAGAACTGTCACCATATTTTATTTACATAGATGCTGAAGGGAGCGATAGTTTAAGTGACCAAATCGCTCATGCCAAAGTTTGCTCACTTCATCGTTATGAGCAACAAATACTGAGGGAAGATTTGAGGACCCAAAGTTGTGAAACTTATACAACCTTGTAGAATCATCAGCAATGCCAGTAGCTAAAATCTGTTTAGGATCTCTTAGGTCCTTGATTACAACATCATGAGGTGAAAATTCAACGATTTTCCCTTCACCTGAATGAGTTATCTGCTATACAGATAGAAGGTTGCAAGATAAGGTTGGAACACATACTACATCATTAAATTGACCATTGTCTAGATGAACAGTTCCAGTCCCTACAAAATTAAGAGATCTATCATCACCAACATATATATTTTTGGTGTTAAAATCATTTAAAGAAGAAAACATGGCTTTGTTTTTGGCCATGTGATAAGAAGCTCCAGAATCAATGAGCCACTCATGAGAATGAGAAGAAGAAGATACATTTAATGCATAACCAGACCGAGATGATTGACAACCACATGCAGAAAGTGCCATTCCTAAAAATGAAGTTGAAGGTGAAGAATGCTCCAAATGGATGTTATGTTTCTTCATCGCTGCTTCCAAGGCTTCCATCTTCTTAAAGCATTTGGATTCTAAGTGGCCATCTCGATTACAAAAGTTGCAATGTCTATCAGTCTTCTTCCATTTTTTTTTATTTGTCTTATCATTTTGTTGAAATGATTTTTCATTTTGAGGCTGAGATTGCTTAGGACCCTTGTTTGGTTTAGGACCATTCTTTTTAGGATATGACTTCTTAGGATTCTTTGAATTTTGGTTGTTGCTGGGTGGCTAACGCTTTCTTGGAAGAGTTTCCAAGATTAAGAAGACCAAGGTGTAAGAGTTTTTCTTGTTCTCTTATTAAAGAATCACAAAAAGAGTCAAAGGAAGGGGACTTGTAGTCTGTTCCTTGAGAAATGAAGGCTTCTCTTATAGAATGGAAGGTGGAAACAAACACAGAGTAGGCTGGTCCCAACTTAGTAAGAATGGAATATATAAGGTTACTATCTTCTTTCTTAACCTTAACACCTTCGAAGAGATATCTAAGGGTCTTGAACTTGGACAAGAAATCTTCAATGCAAGAAATTTTATTAGGGTCCAATGTAAGCAACTCATTTTCAAGTTGATGGGCTCTAAGTTCATTTTTAATCCCAAAAACTTTATTGATTTGTTCCATTGCTTCATCAGGAGTATCAAGTTCTACAATATGGAATCTAAGATCTGGAGAAACAGACATCCCTATCAATCCACGTGCTTGATCTTGCCTATTTTCCCATTTAGCAGCCTTATCTCCATCCTTCGGTTTCTTTTCTTGGCATGAGGCTATTCTATAGAGACCTTTACTTCTAAGTAAATCCTCAATGTAGGACAACCATTGGAAGTAGATGGTGCTGTCAAGGGTAACTTGGTATTGACTTTCCATTTCAATGGAAACTGAAGCTAAAGATGCTAAAACTAAGTGTTCCAATGGATAGATCTTGAAAAATTAGGCTGGTTTAAAAAAACGACTCTGAAAATGGCTTCCGGATGAAGAAGTTATGGCTTTTTGAAAAAAAGTTGTTGAAGATGCCAACGAAGTGCGGGAATGTGTGGAAATGAAAAATATACCCTCACAAAAAGGAGATTTGAACCCAAGACCTCTACTCTCTTAAAATAGCTTTGAACCAATTGAGCTATACAAAAAATTTGAGAGAGAGAGAGAGAGAGAGAGGGGGGGGGGGGTTGATGCTTTGGGTTACGTGCTTGCTTTGAGAAAGCTCTTTTTCGCTACAAAACAAAAAACACAAAACCCAACACGGACATGCAAAGAAAACGAACCTTACGGCTCGAAGTTAGCTTTAGCCGAAAAACTAAATATTTTCAAAAATGAACCATGCGGCTCAAAGTTTGCTTTAGCCGGAAACTAAATATTTTCCTCAATGTTTCTGATTTTCCGAGATCACACTAAGGCGCAGGGAAAAGAGCATACGCATGAGAAAAATCCTTCCTTTCTGTTTCTGATTTGCCCAGATCGCACAGAGTCGCAGGGCAAAGAGAATACGTAGAAATGAAAGGCATAGATCCGGTAATAAAAAAGGCTAAATAAACCGAAACTGAAATAAACAGAGAGAAAATAACAGTAAACTGCAAATAAACATTGTATACCTCCAGATCTTAAAAATGACGCAGCTAGGGCTACCGGAAACCTTTTCGCGTGAAACGAAAGGGGTTCCTCACTAGAACAGATGCTCCCAACACAACAGAGCAGTTGTCTCGGCCCGAAAGCAGTCAGAAACAGTAGATCTAGGAAACGACAGTCGGATGCAGTTCTATCGGCTTCAGATTTGGATCACCAACGAACGCGGCCCTCAAATAGCTATGATACCATGTAGGAATTTACAGGGTAAGTTCCTCATACAGAACACCAAAGGACACCGCTCACAACCAGATCGCAGATCAATACACTGGTATTTTTGACGTGGTTAAAACCCCCAAAGAGGGAAACAGTCCACGGCCTGAGCCAACGCGGCCACTTCAGGCAATTTATTAATAAAAAATGAAAATTTACATATGCTTCTCTCATAGACGGATTACCCTACAAATGACCCTCCATGCGCTTTAAATAGAAATTATGGACCAATCGGGTGTCAAGCCACGGATCAAGTGTCGGTAATACCGAGGAGAGAATGAACCGTCGGATCACTACATATCGTGACCGTCGGATTGTAAGTTTCAAAATATACAAGGTAAAGAAACACACTTTACCTAACTCTATACTAGACCAAGTTGTACTTAACTATTTCCTATGTGTCGGAATATCCTAACAATAAATGCATGAGTCTCTCAAGAAATCAACCATTTACTTACTTTAGCAGTGGTGCATCTGATGGATTTTTCAACATTATGCTTGAAGCTAGTGGTTCAAGTCAAATTAATGGTGCTAATGGTGATAAGGATCTCTCACGGATGCTTGAATTGCTAGGGGTGAGCCCTGTGTTGGAGCCAACACAACCAAAATATTTTTCATGTAAAACAATGGCTTCTAACTGTGGTGTCAGTCTAGCTATACCTGGAATTTCTTTTCACAATGTTTGGGAAGGAGATACCTTAGCTAGTCACCAAAATCATGATTCTCAATTTTGGTATGGTGAAAATTGGTATGGTTATGCTCCACAAAAAACAGATTATGATTCTTAAATTTTAGGTGGTTCAAGCTATTATTATATTTCTAAAAAGACATGACCCAACAATTTCTCAGGCGATTTTTTCTATAATAGTTTTTTACCCAAAGGTTTTGGATATGGTGAGGATTATCAAATTTTAGTTGGGTCACAAGGACCTCCAAGAGTTTCTCCAAGAGATATGCCACTGAGAATGGACACTTTCAAGGATTTAATAGCTCACATGAAACTGTTGCTTATGATTTAAGACAGCTGAATAACATTTTTTTTAATAATTTTTATCTTTAATGATTTTTTATATGTCATGATGATTCTCGAATTTATGCCTTACGACATTTCATTTGCAACATCTGGTGCAATTGCTAGTTTTTATTAGTTTATATTAAAACACCTATGACTACTTTGGGGTTCTCAATGAACCTTTTATCAAGTTTTACATAAGACTTTTTTAACGTATCAAAAGTTTTAATTTATGATCTATCTTCTAATCCCTATTTGGGTTCTGTTTTAGATTCAAGAGGTCCTATAGGACTTGATCCCTTTGTGATGTGATTTAGAAGGCCCTCTTATCATCATATCTCTAGTGAATTTTGGTCTCTCTTAGTGTGCTAGAAGTGCATGTTTATATTGGGTGTTTGAGTGAACAATTTGGTGAGAGGTGATCTTATCAAGGTCTTGAGTGTTTTATGTTTTATCTACCTACCTAACTAGTACAACCACATTATAAAAATAAATGTGGTTGATATAGTTGAAGGCTTCATAAATATAACCAAAAAACATATTGCAACATGAGGAATGCCTTACTAGTGCACACATTTAGCTGATTAACCATGTATAAAAAGGTTATGGGTCAAATTTAACTTAAAAAAGGAATTATAAATGAATTTTATAAATAATAATGAGGAACATATCATGGAGGAACTTATTAGAATTGGAATAATGTCAAATCCCTTGTAAATTAGCGGGTGGGGAGCCACGTGGCATGAATATAATTTTTTAATTTATTAAAAGTATTGGACCATTTTGCTAAATAAAATTTTCTTATGTATAAATGAATGTTATAAATAATAATGAGGAACTTACCATGGAGGAACTTATTAGAATTGGAATAATCTCAAATCCCTAGGAAAGTGGTGGGCGGAAGCCACATGGCACGAATCTAATTTTTTAAATTTATTAAAATTCAATGCAACCTAAAAATCCCTTTAATACACTATGGTGTAAATGTTTCACGTAGGAAGTTCTTGGTTGCAAAACTACGCCGAGAAACCAAATAGACCAGTCTTTAGGTTCAAGTTGTCCCTTGAACCAGAGGGGGCTCCCTCAAATGTTACGAGGCCTTTTTTTAACGTTATTCATTATCACTGGACAACAACCTATGGAGCACAATGGCTATATCTATGATTTATTATGGGTGGTTGATAATGATTACACAATATTTGTCCATGAATAAATATCTCTCTTCCAGAGTCCTTGGTCAAAGTGTCAACATCTAATTTGACAAAATAACATGATTTTTAGAGAATTTGACAAAAGAATATAAGAGAATACATGATAACTAAGCAGTCATACTGAATACTTAATCAACCAGATATAGTGGATGTGTGTAGAATATTTCTATAGCTAAACATAACACATTCAAGAGATGACATAGGGAAACAATTAAAAGATGTAAAGTAATTTACCAAGACAAAAAACTTTGTTAATTAATCTCTTTAAATGATTATAAATTTGCAAGGGAATTTCAGAGAGATTGAGACTCAATCTATCCTTACCTAGATCTCCTATGATACCTTGAACATGTGCAGAAATAAGTTATGAAAGTACTAGGAAAACAACAGGAAAAACAAATTCTGTCATAACTAGAGCTAGAAAACTTCAATTAAGATTTCTGTAATAATTTTATTACAAAGCAACAAGGTTTTGACATCAAAATCCAACCCCTAGAACGTTACAATTAAAAAAATATATAGAACATTACATTAAGCTGATTGTGTCTAGCTTTTTGGAATAAAAATATGAACAATAAACCTAAAAATAAAAAGAATCGCTGAAAAACTGCAGGAAAATTAGAGCTATTTACAAGTTTTCTGCCTTGAACTCTTGAACTACTTAAATTTTCTACTTGAAAACTAGAGTTTGATCACAGTTTATTGATCTTCTTCTGCTAGGAGTATTTTGAATATTGATATCTCTGCCTCTAAATCTGAATAAGACTGATTGATGAGATTCCTCCTTCAAATGCTAAAATCATTTCTATATTCTGGTTGACTGAACTTTTTTTCTATGTGTCCTTTGAATCTCAAATTCTTGAATTGAACAATGATTTTATGTCACTTTTTAAAGCACTTCACCATTCTCGTAAAATATTTGGGAAGAAAATATTTTGATAGTTCTTTTCCAGATATTTTTCTTAAACCTATAAATTCATATTTCCCTATTTTCATGAATTCTATAAATGAAATCTCAAAATGTTTCCTCAAATAATTTCATCCCGTAAATCTATCCATTGTTTGAAATCCATGACTTTTTTTTCCCTGAATTTATATATTTATGAATAAATAAAATTCATAAACATATTTTGTAGAAATTTTGAATAATTTAACACATATTCAAAAAAGATTATCCTGATCATGTACTATTGCGGAATACATACACAATACATAAGCTCCTCTATGTTGATCATCAATATAGCAGCATCAATAACAATAAAACATCAAGAGCATTCACACATTAACACAGTATGTAACCCGGGGAAAGCATCTCACTAAAAACCCCACACTATCTATATATTAATGATTGAGACCATGTAACATTACAAAGTACAATGCTTATCACAAGCAATCCAGTACCAGCTCCACCTGTTACACACAATACAACTAAGATCTGATCTCCAAATCTATTCCACTGCTTGCCTGCCTCCACTGCTCAATACCTGCTCAAGAATTGATGAGAATGGCTTACCAAACTCGTATTTCACCTCAAAATAATCACTCACACTTTGTTGGACGTGAGCAAAGGCTACAATACTGGGAAAATACGTGAGCAAACTCATTGGCATACTCAATCCCTTGATTGTGCAAGATTTGGTGCACAACTATAGTCACAACTGATAGCAATCTGATTCTCTACCACCTATCCCTGTTGAACTGAACATGCACTGACATGCAACTGAGTTAACTGATGTATTCATTAGTTGCATCATGAGTTAATAATTAGTTTAACAACTCATCATTAGTCTATTTGCAATTAGACTAATTACAACTAGTTTAACTAAGTCAAACTGAACACAACTCCATCAACTCCACAATCAACTCCACCAAACTCAACTGATTGAGTTCTAACTGAAGTCATGCATGCAACAACTCAACTGACTCATAAGAAAAGCGTATTTCCTTCTGACAGCTGCATGTGCCACCTCTGTAGCTCAAACTGAAGTGCTCCAAGAGAATAAGATCAAGTTTATAGTCCAAATATTATTATGAGACAATAATATTTGACTTTTCTATTTTTGACAGCCAGTCTAAAAATAGACTTTGATCACTCACACTGTGATCACTCACACTTTGATCAAAAATAGAAGTCCATATATTTTTCCCAACTTGACCAATCATCCATAAACAACAACCTGCAATCCATAGACATGATCCATATGTCTAAAAATAGACATAGTCTAAAAATAGACTTGCGCCAAAAATAGCCTGCGGGCCCACTTAGTGAAGGCGACTCTTTTCACTAAGCTCCATCATCTTGTTGCAATCTCAAAACTCCCTCTCGACAAGATATGGATTATCAGCAACCCCTATCCTGCCTCGGTGGTACTTGAATTTGCTCCTGGTGAGAGTCTTCGTCAGAATATCAGCATCCTGATCCTCCGTTGGAATGTACGAAAGTAACATGATCCTCCGCTGCACACAATCTCTAATATGATGGTACCTGATGTCAATATGTTTAGATCTATCATGAAATACAGGATTAGCCGAGAGTTTAATGCAACTTTAGTTATCATAGTAAATCACAGTAGGATCCAAATGAGAACTGAACAAACCAACCAGGATCTTCCTCATCCATATAGCCTCGCATGCAGCCAAACTTGCTGCCATATACTCGGCCTCCGCTGAACTAAGTGCCACGGATCTCTGCTTCCTGCTGTACCAAGAAACTGTTGTCGATCCAATACTGAAGACCCCTCCTGATGTGCTCTTTCTGTTCGTTGGGCTCCCTGCCCAATCTGCATCCGTGAAGCCACATAGCTTCACCTCATCCTCCTGTCTGTACCACAAACCATATCCCAATGTGCCTCTCAAGTAGCGCAATACATGCTTGCCCGCCTTCCAAAAGAGCTTGGTAGGCTTAACCATAGCTTGTGAAAGCTGGTTAACTACATAGCATATATCAGGTCGTGTATTGACCAAATACATCAACGACCCCACCAACTGTCGATAAACAGTGGCATCCACTTCTTCTCCCGAAGTGGCATCCTCCTTCCTCCAACCTCCAGGAAGAGGAGTATCAACAGGCTTGCAGCCATGCATGTTGAACTTCTCCAGTATCTCCCGAGCATACTTGCCCTGAGAAACAAACAGTCCACCACTACGCTGCCATATTTCCAATCCTAGGAAATAGTGAAGGAGGCCCAAGTCCTTCATCTCAAACTCTGTAGCAAGATCCTTCTTGCATGACAGTATCAACAACTCATCACCCGTTAGAATCAAATCATCAACATACAGTACAATGATAAGCAACTTACCCTCCACCACAATCTGGTATAGGTTAGGATCTGCCTCGCTCTTGGAGAATCCAAGTCCTGTGAAATAGTTGTCTATCCGTGTGTACCAAGCACGTGGTGCTTTCTTCAACCCATACAGCGCTCTCTTGAGCCTGCACACATGCGACTCGCTGCTGAAGACCTCAAAGCCTTCGAGCTGCTCAATGTACACCTCCTCCTCAATGACTCCATTGAGGAACGCAGTCTTCACATCCATATGATGAATGTGCCATCCCATCTGCGTTGAGAGAGAAAGAATCGTCTGTATGGAAGAATACCTTGCGACAGGTGCAAAGGTCTCCTCATAATCAATCCCCTCTATCTGTGAAAAGCCTCGGGCAACAAATCTTGCCTTGTACTTCTCCACACTCCCATCAGCTGCCTGCTTGACCTTGTAGATCCATCTCGAACCCACCACTGATTTCCCTTCCGGTCTAGGAAAAATCTCCTATGCACTGTTTCTGACAATAGAATCATACTCTTCCACCATGGCATCTACCCATGCGGGATCCTCCACAGCTTCCTCGAAAGAGGATGGCTCAGTCACAACACACTTGCTCATCAGAGCCATGTATCCAGTGTACCGATCAGGTGACTGTCTCTGCCTGCGTTGGGTTGTAGGTGGTCCTGCATCTTGAGCCAGTCGCTCAACTTCTGTCAAGCGCTTTCGCCCTCTGATGGTTGGCGCTGCATGAGTGGTCTCTTCCACTCCATGAACCTCGTCCTGTGGCTGATCCACGTCCTGAAGCTCATCCTTAGGAACTAATAGCTCCTCATCTGCATGCAAGTGTAGCTCCATCTCAAGCGAACACTTCATGGCTTTCTCCTCCTGAAATTTTATATCCCGTCGCACAACAGTTTTACCACTATCTGGAAAATACATACGATAGTTGTGGGGCGTATCAGTGTACCCCACAAATATCCCAACCTCTGCGGTCAGCTCCAACTTCTTCCTGGAATCCTTCGTCATATGCATGTAAACGTTAGCACCAAAAATCCTCAAATGAGAAAGATCAGGCTTCTTACCAGAATAAGTCTCCTCAGGTGTACTCATGCCAAGTATCCTATGAGGACAACGGTTCTGCACATAAACTGTTGTATTGCATGCTTCCACCCACAAGTGAAGGGGTAGGCCCTGATCATGCAACATTTCCCGTGCAGCACCCACAATCGTTATGTTCTTCCGCTCAGCTACCCCGTTCTGTTGTGGGTTATGGGGAGCTATGAGCTCTCTACGAATCCCTTCTACCTTGCAGAAATCCTTGAACTCATCCAAGATGTATTCACCACCATTATCGCTCCTAAGAGCCTTCACCTTCTTCCCCGACTCCTTCTCGACCAGTGATTTTAATTCACAGAACTTTGAATATGTCTCGCTCTTCTTCTGCATGAAGAAGATCCAGCACTTACGAGAGAAATCATCAACAAAAATCACATAATACGTGTGTTTTGCTGTCAAAGCAACTGAGAAAGGTCCACACACGTCTGTGTGAATTCTCTCAAGGATCGTCGTGGCGCGACTATCCTTCTCGTGAAAGGTGGCTTTCACAAACTTCCCCAAAGTACACTCCTTGCACTGATCCGACTACACAAGTGTGCCTTTAGGAAGCCCTGTAGTGATCTGCTGCAGTATCTTCAAGGCTCCATGGTGAAGGTGACCCAACCTCCTGTGCCACAACTCGCCATCATCTCGGCTCACCAATCCTTCTACCTTGCCCGCCATTGCTGCACATCTATCTACATGCAACTGATAAAGGTTCCTCACTCGAACCCCTATCTTCCGGGTCTCACCAGTTATCTTGTTGCGCAGGAAAGCCTTTCCCTCGCTGAAAACAACATCATACCCCTTGTCTTCTAACATCGCCACTGAGATGATATTCTTCGTCAATCCTGGAACATGCATGACTTCCTTCAATACGAAGGGTTTACCAGACTCCCTCTCAAAGGAAATGGTACCGATACCGGTCGCACTGTATCTACCATCATCGCCCATCTCGATGTGCACTCCAAGATCTTTGTCCTCTAGATCAGAGAACAAATCTCTATCTCCCGTCATGTGAAAAGACGCACCACTATCCAAGAACCACATTGATCCCATCACACTTGAAACCAAGCATGCGATCAATGAAAAATCAAGCTCAAACTGTGAGGCTAGAGCCTCTCCTGCTGAAGATCCAGCAGCCTGCTTGTTCTTCTTCTTCTGCGGACAATTAGTGGCATAGTGTCCGTGCTGGTGACAGTGAAAACACTTCACCTTGGACATATCCTGCTTCTTGCCTTTCGCACCAGACTGAGAAGCTTTCTCGTTCTTCCCCTTCTTTGCTTTGGCAGCCAAAGCACAATTCTCTTCATCAGATACCTTTGATGAAGATCCATTCTCACCTTTATTGTTTCTGAGTTTACCCTTGAGCGCCAAGTTGCTCTTGCTTTGGAATAACATTTGTAATCCGTTGAAAGACATTTCAACGACACTGCTGCAAATTCGAATTCCACCAGCAACCAACTCAACCGCTTCCGATCTAGAATTCGTGAGAACACAATATTTCTCGTACAGAGATTGACTGTATGGGCATTCACCGGATATCTCACCTTCCAAAGGAAGGATGAATCCAGAGGCTACCTGGCCCGATTACAGACTCTGCCTGAAGAAATAGAATGTAAACACTTCCTGAATAGTAGATCTGATGATCAATCCTCGCTTGATATCCTGTAAAAATCTCTTCTACAAATCAAGCAGCTCTGATACCATGTAGAAATTTTGAATAATTTAACACATATTCAACAGAGATTATCCTGATCATGTACTATTGCGGAATACATACACAATACATAAGCTCCTCTACGTTGATCATCAATATAGCAGCATCAATAACAATAAAACATCAAGAGCATTCACACATTAACACAGTATGTAACCCGGGGAAAGCATCTCACTAAAAACCCCACACTATCTGTATATTAATGATTGAGACCATGTAACATTACAAAGTACAATGCTTATCACAAGCAATCCAGTACCAGCTCCACCTGTTACACACAATACAGCTAAGATCTGATCTCCAAATCTATTCCACTGCTTGCCTGCCTCCACTGCTCAATACCTGCTCAAGAATTGATGAGAATGGCTTACCAAACTCGTATTTCACCTCAAAATAATCACTCACACTTTTTTGGACGTGAGAAAAGGCTACAATACTGGGCAAATACATGAGCAAACTCATTGGCATACTCAATCCCTTGATTGTGCAAGATCTGGTGCACAACTATAGTCACAACTGATAGCAATCTGATTCTCTACCACCTGTCCCTGTTGAACTGAACATGCACTGACATGCAAATGAGTTAACTGATGTATTCATTAGTTGCATCATGAGTTAATAATTAGTTTAACAACTCATCATTAGTCTATTTGCAGTTAGACTAATTACAACTAGTTTAACTAATTCAAACTGAACACAACTCCATCAACTCCACAATCAACTCCACCAAACTCAACTAATTGAGTTCTAACTGAAGTCATGCATGCAACAACTCAAATGACTCATAAGAAAAGCGTATTTCCTTCTGATAGCTGCATGTGCCACCTCTGTAGCTCAAACTGAAGTGCTCCAAGAGAATAAGATCAAGTTTATAGTCCAAATATTATTATGAGACAATAATATTTGACTTTTCTATTTTTGACAGCCAGTCTAAAAATAGACTTTGATCACTCACACTGTGATCACTCACACTTTGATAAAAAATAGAAGTCCATCTATTTTTCCCAACTTGACCAATCATCCATAAACAGCAACCTTCAATCCATAGACATGATCCATATGTCTAAAAATAGACATAGTCTAAAAATAGACTTGCGCCAAAAATAGCCTGCGGGCCCACTTAGTGAAGGCGACTCTTTTCACTAAGCTCCATCATCTTGTTGCAATCTCAACATATTTCATAAAACCATCGACTCATTTCCTTCCCATGGTTTAGAAAATCATGTGTTGTTTTTCCATGATTGGTAAAATATCTCTTAGTTTCCCTTTTTAACTCTTGTAAAATATTTGGATAAGAATTTATCCAAATCTTATGTTCCCATACATTTTCTCTTCATAATTTATTTTCCTCCTTATCTCTGTAAAACTGTTGTTGGTTTTTCTCCCATGGTTTTGATTTTAAAAATAATTAAAATTATTTTCAATTTCAAAGCTATGTGCATAATTTATATAAAGTTTTTCAATTTTTTTTTTTAAATATTCCTTTGTGCCAACATATAGGAAAATAAATGAACGTAACTGAATTTTCCTCCTAGCTCAATTCCTTTTGTCAATTTTTCTTTTGAATTTCATTTTTAAGAAATATTTTCTAGCGTTGGAAACTTCATCCTCCTCTTTACTTCATTCTAATCAGCCTCCCCTTACCTCAATTTTTCAGCTAGATGACTGTAAAAAGGATTCATCAATTTTTCGCAAATCTTGATGCATTTAGATTAGGGTGGTTTAATGATAAAGTGCCGGGTGGGAACTCAAATTTTAATTTGAATTTTTGACTTGGCTAACATATATAACATGATAATAAATGTGGTTCATAGAGTTTAGAGTTTGGGTTTGTTATTTTTAAACTAAGTTTTAATATTTTAAATAAATAATTTTATAAAAAATATAACTATATATGTTTTATAAAATTGAATTTCATTTACTATAAAAACTATTAAAAATAACTCGAAGACATTTATTAAAAACTCATACACTTCATGCTTTAGTAATGGAAAAGGTTAGATGGAATGATATTTAAAGGAAGGTATTTGTGAAGGTGTTGGCTTAGGGGGTCTTGACCCAGGTTCAGAGTTAGTTGTGCCTATTATCACTCAGGTTGTCCTTAAGCTCGTGAAAGGATACGGCTGAGGTAACCACTAACCAATCTTTGGACTGCAGGTTCTAGCCCACCTGCAATCAGAGAGGGCTCTCTATTTCTGATTTAGCTTTGTTGAAGATGATTTTAGGCTAGTTATTGAGTTCAAGGGGTTTTGTTTTGATTTTGGTGGGAAGATTGATGCTTTCAAGTAGAGAGGCAAAACATAGTGTGGTAAGTTTCAAACCATTGGGCATGGAGTCATGGAGTAAGACTGCTGGTGCGTTTTCTTGGTCACAAGAGAGGAAAATGGAGCAAGACAACTGCATTTGAAACAATCATTCAAGGTAAAGAGATGGATTGAAAGGCTAAGGAATGAGAGGCAATTAAGAATCTCTCATTCAGGTTAGCAGGGGGAAGATAAATGAGCCCTATCTAGGAGCAGCTAAGAATTCCTAGATAACAGTCATTCATATGTGAAATAGATCAAACATGAGCCATAAAAGAATTCATATTTATGCCTAAATCAAGAGGAAAAACATTAAGAAGCCACAGAAACTGAGCATAGAGTGCAGCTAAGAAAATTCTAAACCAATCCTGCATTCTGTAACTTGAGCATATATGAAATTGAAATAACAGAGGTGAGGAACACTTATTGATTCATATTACAGCACAAGAATTCCAAATTCATCCTTCAGAAACCATCAACAACACATCAAACAGTCCATTCTCCAAGCTTTCAGCAATCTTTGATTAAGAGAAACATATCAGATATACAGTGCGAGTCTCTCATGAAGATTATCAACCAAAAAACCCTTTAAACAATACAGAGGGTTGGTATAAATAGGGAAAATTATCCAAAATTAATCTATTACAGCCGACCTAAATAGGTCTGAAAGAAAATGATTACTTTAACCTAATCTTATCCAGAAATAAATGCATGAAATTATCTTTGAGTTGCACTGAGGGCAGCTGTATCAAACTGAGTTAATATCTGTCCTGGGTGGCTCGGTGCAGTCTTTCTATAATAATTGTGATTTGTCTTTTATCTCCACCTCTAACTTGGTTCTGCTGCTATTCGGTGGCATTAATGTGCACTAATCCCGTCCAGATAAGTTTTTAAATGGCCTTAATTGTTTTGCTGACTTTGATGGAGATTTTTAATTTTCACCTGCTTTGATGTTGCTGAACTGATACTCCTTGACGCTGAACCTGGCCTCTTTAATATCTTCTGAGTGGTTTAGAATGTCCCATCGACCTTTCATGGCAGCTGTTCGACCCTCTATTGCTTTAAAAACTGTGTTTGCCCCTTTCTAAATGCTTCGCGGAAATATTCTAGTCATTTTGCGCCTTTCGGGCATGCTGGAGGCCGAGTCATGAAGGGCTTTCCATTTTGGCCACTAAATCGCGCATGAAAAACTGCCTCAGATTCTGATTTTGGGCTTCCTAGGCTGTGATTTGCGCCTTTCGCACTTTTTTACGGTGACATCAGCAGTGGGTCCTAGTACGACGGTGACGTGGCAGGGTGACGTCAGCAGTACGGCGGTGATGTGGCAGTACGGTGGAGGAGGTGACGTGGCAGTGATATGGCAAGGACACGGCGGCAGGAGGCCGACGCGAGATGGTGATGTCAGCATGACGTGGCGCTGACGCAGGAGGGGGGAAAGTGGTATCCAGTTTCGGGCGCACCGCCTTTCAGTAGAAGTGGTTTTGGTAGAGGGGGCTCCACGACAGTTGAGAGGGGGACGCGTGGTGAGAGTACGACGGGAAAACCGCCCGTCTCCCGGGCGCTAACCATCGACGGCTTCAGAGATGACAAGACTCGCCCACCGTAGATCTGTGGCGCGAGCGATCGGACGGCTGGCAGAACAGATGAGGCGGCGGAGGGATAATGGACGGGGCCCGCGGCACATTTGATTAATTTATTATATGGAGGGGGGGGTTTAAACATTAGGAAAGTGGTTTTACGGGGTTATGAGTGAGCGGGGTAGATATTTACAGGTAAAACTTTAGGACAAGGGCGTAACATGGGTATTTGTAGGGTTAGGGTTAAGGGGGAATGGTTATTAGTCTGACCAGATGTCAGACTAACTCCAGTTAGGACGCGGATGGTTAGTAGTAGCCCCAGATGGACTACTATTTCCCGGACTTGAAACATATGGCTATAGTGCCAAGGGGAAGGGGATATATACATAGGGAAGTTATTAACATAGTTTTAGTAGGGGAAGGGAGACAGATAGGGAGCTACATAGTAAAATTAGTAGTTAATATGATAAGTGATAAGAAAACGCTAAGTGTGTGAATCTTAGGCTATTTTGGGGAAAATGATTTATAGATGAAGTATGAACACTCCTTGAGTAAAGCAAATCTTTACCAAGGCAAATGATATGGAAAATGATGAAACTAAGAGGTATCAAGGAGATCTTGACCTCTTCAGGGAAATTAGTGAGTGATTTGGGGAATGAGAAGAAAGGGGAGTTAGCCATGCCTCGCTTGAGCTCCTCCAAATGAAAACTACCTTGTACCTGTGATCTGAAGTACAATATCACTTTGAAACACAAAATTGATCATAGATCAACATTTTGCAACCTCAAAACTACTTACCCAGCCTACTTACCTAGCATTTTTTCTTCTTTTTGGTTTGGGTGCACTTAGACTTGCAGACCCTGCTTTACAGTTTTTATTTTGACCGCCTTCCTATCTAAATCTACACTTATTTCTGCCAAGGGCCCAGATTAAGCAGTTGGGCTCCTTTGGTTCTCTACCTATCTACAAATCTGCCAATATTAAACTGTTTGGACAGATATTCATTCTCTATATTCTAAAACAAGAAATTGAAACCTAGGTGTTATAGACATTTTTGGGCACTACAACCCCAAGCATGAAATGTCCATAAACCAAGGGCTCCTAAGTCCCTAAAAGTGCTATTCTAACCCCTAAAGGATCAAGGTCAACAGATTACAGCTTCTCCCAGAAGTTCTCCATGAAAAGCTGCTCAGAATTGGTCAAAACAGGATCATTTCAGCTGCTCCACTGGCCAAGTGCATTGCATCTCACCTAAATACACTGTGTGGGTGCGTTGCATTTCAAAAATCCCTTCTATGGGGTGTGATGGGCGAGAAATGACAAATGGCAGTGTCATTCCGCGAGGTGGAGAGGCAATGGAAGCTTCCAGAAACTTCTCCTGTGACACTTGCCTCACTGAATTCGACCAAGGATGAGTAAGAGACCATCAATCTCCAAGTGGAAGCAAGAACTATCAGAGGGAAGACGCTAATCAAATCATGAGCTGACTCATCTCCATTACAGATATCTATATATGGATCCCTCATCCTAGAGATCCAGAGACTGGAATTTTGCATATTGTAAGGAATTGTTGTTGGTTTCTTGAGACAAACATAAGATTGTTGGGTGATCTAAGCTTTGTTTGAGGTGTTTTACACTAAAAAATGTCACCTTGACTACTTACAGTTAGTATGACTCAAATCAACAGTCATGCTACCCTCTTAGGCAAGTCTCATGCCTCTGTTATCCATCTCAAACTCAAAGAAGAGAGAAAGTCTTGTAAAAACTATGTTTATCTCTGGAGTATCGGCAGCTCCGGTTTCTACTGTCCCTGTAACCACTCCTCAGACATCTGTACCGTTGTCTGGACCCACGGTTCAAACCACAGTCCAGATGCCTGCAGGCCAACCTGGTACAAGTACGGTTGTTACTACTCAACCTCAATTTGTTCAACCTCCGTACCAGGGACAGTATCAACCTGGGCAAGCTGCCCAACAACCGGTTTACCAGTATCAACCGTATCCTGGGTACACTTATCAACCACCTCAGCAACCCCAGTACGGTCCGGTTAATCCTGGTTTTCCAGGAGGATATAATATCCCCAATGCGACTCCTGTTCCTAGTTATCCTGGATATCCTCCTCCTGGGGCTGGTATTGTGACTCAGAGTTTTAGAGATCCTAACCGGCAGTTACCGTTTATTGCGACTTTAGATTTACCCGACTTGACGCGCCTAACGAACGATCCAATTCAATATCTTCCGTTCTGGCCGCCAATGCCAAATAAGTTGCCCAGCGATATACCCAAGTTCGAAGGTAAGTCTGGAGAGGATCCGTCTAATCACGTGATGACTTACCACCTCTGGTGTGCATCAAATTCCATCTCAGATGATTCCATCCGCTTACGTCTTTTCCAGCGTACACTCATTGGTCTCGCAGCCAAGTGGTACATTGAGTTACCACGGGCCTCTTTTTACAACTTTAGCCAGTTAGCTACCTCGTTCTTAACTCATTTTCAGTTACCAGTCAGATACGATAATGGTACAGAGTTATTAACTTCGCTAAAACAATCGACATCCACGTACATTTCTGATCACATCCATGAGTGGAGACGTCGAAGAAGATTAGTGAAAGTTTTTATCCCGGACCAAATCTTAGCTGAATGGTTTGTCAAATCATTATTACCAAGAATTACTGAAGATGTAGCTAAAGCCGGAGTAGTTACTGAGGAGCAAGTCATTGCTCAGGCACAATACCTTGACTTAGTTTACACTCAGTCGGGTACGTTACATGAGAAAATTCCGGATCTTCCAAAGTCAAACCAAATCGCTGCTGCTCCTTCGGGATCTCATGCCGCTGATGGTATGATCGGTATCGTGACTACAAAGAGTAAGAAGAAGTCTTCCAAGACCTCCAATACTCCAATTATCACTTTGCCTGATTCTCCGACAGGAGAGTCTTCTCCTCCTGAACTTACCGCCGACATTCACGCTGTAGAGTCATCTACGGCCAAATCAAAAAACGGTGGAAAGAAGAAAGGAAAGAAGAAGGCTAAAGCAGACAAGGCTCCAAAGGAGAAAACGGAAAAGTCGGAAACCAATGACGAAAAGCGCAAACCTCGATATCCTTGTCTTATTTGTGAAGAAGATCATTTTACGAGAGACTGCCCTCATCGGGCCGAGGTAGTGAAAATAGTCAAAGGTTCTCCCACTCCTGCTGTGTTAAAAAATCCATTTCCAGAGCAGGAGAATAAGATGATAGGTTCTTCTTCGAATGCCAGTGAAGAACCCATTTTGATGATGTCTCATGTCAGGATTGCGACTCGATCGCAAGATTATGGTAGTAAGGCTCCTGTTGATGGTAAAGAAGCAGAATCTTCTCACTCTAACCCATCAACCTCAGCTCCTGGTTCCGATCCACTACAGATCGAAAAACCTAACCCAGACTTAGTGATTAAGCCGCCCGCCAAGGGTGTACTTCGAAGGTCTGCTTTCAATCCACATGCGAGAGCAGCCCAGAATTACAACATTGTTGAAGACTTAGCTGTTTCACCTTCAGCAATGTCGGCACTCGAAGTGCTGCAATCATGTCCAGCGCAACGAAAATTGCTTTTGTCGGCTATCGGAGCTGTCGATGTTCAGGACCCGAACCTAATGATCTTTGATCTAGAAAATAGTACACCGCGTCTCCCCCATCAAATGGCTTTCCAAATTCCAGTGATAGTCAAAAACAGGCCTATTCATCGGACTGTGATTGATGAGGGAGCTTCTACGTGTATTATGTCGATTCAATGTTGGAGATCGCTTGGTTCTCCTTCGTTGAACCAATCCCCCACCATCCTTAAGGCCTTTGATGGCCGTGGGTTCCGTCCGTTTGGTATTCTACAAGAATTGCCTATAGGGGTCGAAGGTAAAACCGTTAGTCTGGATGTGGAAGTGGTTGATGCCCCTCTAGACTACAACCTTCTTTTGGGTCGAAGTTGGTCATATGCTATGACAGCGGTCGTTTCATCGGTCTTCAGAGTCATTAAGTTTCCACATAACGGTAAGATCGTGACTATTGATCAGCTGACATACTTTTCATCCGACCCAACCTCTTTAGAAACTATCCAGCATGTTGGTAAAACGACAATCCCTTATAGGGACATTGGTGTAGGTTTAGTTAAGGATTCCGGTTTACTGGGAACTTTTCCTCTCCCTCCACTCAATGCAGACCCTTCGTTTGCAACAATTCATATGATCACGTCAGAAAACATTATTTATGATGATCCTTGGTATGTTCCCTCTGACTCTGAGCTAGACTCACTCGGTGATGTTATGCCATTGAGTCCGTATGAGATTGCTTATGAAGCTCTTATGTCTTTTACCGACTTTCATTCAACCGAAACCGACCAAATGAATGTGGTCAGTGAAGAGTCACTTTTCACCTCACCCTTAGAACGGATAACGTTTCCCGAAGAAGTGTCATCTGACGAACAACTTCGCGAAATCCTAAGTGTAGATGATCTACCATGGGAAGATCTCCATCACAGATCTTCGTTTTTACCTAAGGATGATGCATTTGAAAACGATTTTTCATCTATCTTTACCGCTGAATATGTCAAAGACGCTCAGGATCCAACGAAACATTCTGATTCAGAGCTGAATTTAGGGAATATTTCTCGTACTATTCCCATTGATATTTCAGTGAAGCCCGGAATCGAGGAGAACATTCATATAGGTGCCGCATGTACTGAAGAAGAAATCCAAACTTACAAGGCCCTATTCCAAGAATTCCGCGACGTGTTTGCCTGGTCTTACGAGGAAATGCCGGGAATTGATCCTGCCATTGTTGTTCATGAAATCAAAACCTACCCGGATGCTAAACCCATTCGGCAACGGTTGCGTCAGATTCACCCTCGAAAAGCAGCTGCAATTAAAGCAGAAGTCGAAAAGCTGTTGAAAGCAGGTTTCATTTATCCGATCCCGTTAACGGATTGGGTATCGAATATTGTTCCCGTCAATAAAAAACAAGGAACAATAAGAATCTGTATCGACTATAGGGATATCAATCGAGCTTGTCCAAAAGACAACTATCCTACGCCTTATATCGATCAAATCATTGATGATTGTGCCGGAAGTGAGATGTTTTCCTTCATGGATGGTTTCTCAGGCTATAATCAAATCAATATTCTACCTGCCGATCAACCAAAAACGGCATTCATTTGTCCATGGGGGACATTTGCTTATTGCAAATTACCTTTTGGGCTTAAGAACGCCGGCGCTACTTTTCAACGGGCAATGTCTTATGCATTTCATGACATCAAGCACATTGTGCAACCCTATCTCGATGATTTGCCTGCTCATTCTTTACAACGAGCTGATCACCTTGTCCACCTACGAGCAATCTTTATGAGGTGTAGGCATTATCGAATTCGGTTGAATCCCCACAAGTGTGTTTTCTGTATAGAAACAGGTCGATTGCTGGGATTTGTTGTTTCAAAAGCCGGCATTCGCGTCGATCCCTCGAAAGTCGAGGCTATCATCAAATTGCCTCCTCCTTCGAGTTTGCGCCAACTCCAAAGTTTGCAAGGGAAAGCGAACTTTTTACGCCGATTCATCCCAAACTACGCTGAGGTCACTAAAGGTTTTACACGGTTGTTGAAACAGAACGCACAATTCTTTTGGGACGAGATTGCCCAACAATCTTTTGATGCACTGAAACACGCGTTGACCCATGCACCGTTATTGCATCCTCCCAACTACAACCAGGACTACTTCTTATACCTCGCAGCTTCGCATTCCACCATTGGAATGGTGTTAGTTCAAGAAGATGAATTCAAAGCAGAGCATGTGATATATTATCTTCGTAGAACCTTAAATCCCACTGAGTTAAAATATTCGCATGTGGAGAAATTGGCCCTGGCAGCCGTTCAAGCTGTCCAGCGTTTTCGTCACTACATTCTTCTCCGCAAGACTACAGTTATTTCAGATTGCAACCCTATGATTTATATTTTGACAAAACAACTGCTAGGGGGCAAGTACTCTAAATGGATTGTTATCCTGCAAGAGTTCGACTTGGAGTTCGAGAAGTCCAAGTCTAAGAAATCTTTAGTTTTTGCAGAATTGATGTGTGATTTCCCGAGTGCTGACACAGAGACTGTGGCAGAGGAGTCCATTGTGGACGAATCTTTGTTTCTTATTAGCACTTTAGATCCGTGGTATGGGGATATAATCATCTATCTCCAAACCCAAACCTTTCGGCCTGAAGCTTCCAAGGAAGACCGTCGAAAAATTAGGTTTCGATCCCAGCAATACAGAATTATTGGAGATACACTTTATCGCCGGGGGGCAGACTTAGTTTTTCGACGTTGTTTAACTCACGAAGAGGCTGAGAGAGTTTTGAATGATTGTCACTCTGGAGCATGTGGCGGTCATATGTCTGGGTATGCCACAGCTCAGAAGGTGTTGCGCGCTGGCTATTTCTGGCCGTCTATGTTTAAAGATTGTATCCTTGCTGTCAGAACATGCCACAACTGTCAAGTGTTTGATCGAAAGATGCGCGCTCCACCTGCTCCTCTCCACCCTATAATTGCCGCTGGTCCATTCGCCAAATGGGGCATTGACTTTATTACTTGTAACCCTCACTCGGCCGGGGGGCATGCGTATATCATCCTCGCGGTTGATTATTTTACAAAATGGGCCGAGGCGATGCCTACATTCGACGCAAGCGGCAAGACAGCTGCAGTTTTCGTATTCAATCATATCATAACTAGGTTTGGTGTCCCACAAGCAATCATTACTGACCATGGGAGCCATTTTCGAAACGTCATGATGACTGAGCTTACAAGCCAGCTTGGTTTGCGCCACGATAGCTCTACTCCTTATTATCCGCAGCCAACGGTTTGGTTGAGTCAATCAACAAAGTTCTAGTCATCATGATTCGACGGATCATTGGTATCCATCGAACGAATTGGCATAACATGTTATTTTCGGCGCTATGGGCATATCGAACTTCAGTGAAAAATTCAACAGGTTTCACCCCTTTCCAGCTAGTTTATGGCTTAGAAGCTGTGTTACCTATTGAATGCGAAATCCCATCACTTCAAATGGCTATCGAATTACTTCCAGCTACTTCCGAAGAGGAGAAACGGTTATTATACTTGGCTAAATTAGATGAGACTCGACGTGACGCTACTTTAGCTATCGAGACTCACGCGAAACGAATGAAAGCTCAGTACGATAAAAATGTAACCCCTCGAAGTTTTTCGGAAGGAGACCTAGTACTATTATATGATCAAGCTAACGATAAGCTAGGTGCCGGAAAATTCGTTCCCATGTGGCATGGGCCCTACATTGTAAAGCGAAAGCTAGCAAAAGGGGCTTATGAGTTAGTTGATTTTGATGGGGACTCTTTGGGTAAACCCAGAAATGGACTTTACCTAAAGAGGTATTATGCTTAAAATGATGGGTTTGGAGAATTTTTTAGATAGGTTAGATTTCCTTTCTAGCTAGCAAGTGTGTTAGTTTAGTCAGTGTGCTTAGCTTAGCGAGTGTGGTTTTTCGTCATTATTCTGGCTTATCTTGGTTTTACTCTTGATATTGTAGATGTCGACGCCTCTCCAAACATACATTGGATTTGCTGATGGTGCTTGTCGTAGTACACGGAATATCTCTTCCGCAGCTTGGGTTATCTATTCGCCCTCTGACGAGTTAGTTTCTATGCATGGGGTAAGCCTCGGTCAAACAACGAATAACATTGCAGAATACAGTGCAGTGGTTGAATTATTATCCGAATCTATTTCATTTGGAATTCGACGTTTGATAGTGAGGTTAGATTCTGAACTTGTTGTATTACAGCTTAATAGAGTTTATGCCATTAGAAATCCTGTGTTATTAAGGTTGTTTTTGAGAGTGCGTCTCTTGGAACGTGAATTTGATTACATTGAATATCAACATATTCCAAGGTCTTTGAATACATTAGCAGATGCAATTGCTTCTCGAATGTTGGACAGACATTTACGATAATCATGCAAGTAAATTTAAAAACATTTCATCACATATGTTAAACAAGATAAGCCGGTAATAGTGATATATATAGATAGAAGTGTGTCAAAAAATATATACATCGTCTTCGATCATAGGTTTAAAACACCTTATGATCGGCAAAATGATAGTACAAAAAGTCAAAAATGTCACATGTGACTACAAAAGTGACTAGTCAATCACTGGTGGTGCTCTTTGTACGACACCACTGCGCGGGCTACCTTACGCAAAAATCTCCTAAACGGTCCAGGGAGCGCAACTACGAAGCGCTGAAGCCTGATAGGAATGTCGTCCATAGTAGTCTCAGGTATATCTGCCGTGAGACGCTCTAGATCATGCTCCAACTCAGCTAGTACTTCTGCTGTCGCGTCCTGTGGGGCCGGTACCTGTGCAGCTGGATGTAGTCTATCATAAGGCCGGAGGTTGGCTGGACGCTGTGGACCAACATCTGCATTTTGAAAAAGTTTACTATTAGTTTTGAGGCGATATATATAAAAAATACAAAAAATACATAATTAGAAAACTTGTGAAAATAAAAAGTACCTCTGTCATCCCATTGTTCTCCCTGTGGAAGAACCATGTCCGGATCACCTCTGAAATCCATTCCGGCATACGGAAAGTCCTGTATCACAAAAAGCTGGCCCTCTAACCAGTCAAAATAACTATCTGAGAATCGAACTACTGTCGCGCCCTCGTCAGGATGCCGGGCCATCACCGCAACCCATCGTATCAGCTTTGGCTGCTGAGGACCCAAGATATCAACAGTGAGTTGCTGAGGGATCAGCATTGGAATTCTCTCCAAGGCAAAGCTCACGACTATAGGCCCATATCCAAAAGTCTTTAGTCGTCCGTTCTTTGCCTTGGTCAGTTGGCTCTTCATATGAGCCGACACAGCTTCACACCAGTTGAAAATGGTGCCTTGGTAACAGTCAATTGCCATCCGCATTTGGGATCCGGAAGCAATGTGTAAAGCGGCCGCGCCGCAAATTCTGGTAACCGTGAACGCTATGACTTTGAGTTCCGGTAGAGTGATGTGTTTTATCTCTATGCCTTTTGAATGGTGAGCCCCAGGTGTGCACCAATTCTCGCGGAGACTATCAAGGGATTGGCCACCCGGCCTAGTCCCCGCAAGACTGAGTTGCTCACCTCTGTTTGGCAAGCCAGTGAGAAAGTATACATCCGAGGGCTCTATCTCGAGCTGGTGCCCTCCTATGTAAAAGCATTGTTCTTGTACGTTCCATCGCTCAACCAGCCATTCCAAGAATCTTACCTGGCCCCTCATGCCCGGTATGGTCCAATATTTGTATAATCCGCATGCTCTTAGGGCATCCAGGGAAGGTTGATGATTTATTGCAGCTTCATCTTCCTCTACATGCTCTCTTTCTCTCTAGTCTAACATGATTAATGCCCTGCATATCAAAAATAGCAATTAGAAATTAATTTGGGAATTTTTGGTGGTTTTTTGAGAGAGTTGGGGTTTTGAAATGCGCGTTTCTCGGAGGACGCACCCCGGCTTTGTAGCACAGGGCGCCCGGACGCAGCTGGCCTGAAGGCGGGCTACGTCTTCCGACCGTTTTCCCGTATGAGAAAAAGTCGGGGGACGCAGGTCACCCGAAGGGCACCTGCATCCGCCGAGAGGCGCATTCCAAAACCAAAACCCCCCCAAAAAATGAAACTAAAACCTAAAAATTGATTCTAAACGGATAGAAATGCAGAGTAGGATGTGTAAAATACCTGGATGAGACGGCGTTCGATTCCAACGGTCAGATTTTCCGCAGCGACCACGGGAAGTTTCTTGTCAAAAGCTCCTTTTTCAACCTCAACAGTGAAACGGTAAAAATGACATGGTAAAAGGTCTTTTTATAGGTTTTTTGGATGAATTAGTTCATTTTTTACCATGAAAAGTCGTTTTTCGATGTATTTTTGCCTATTTTAAACAGGTATGAGTAATATGTCGCTTTTGTGCAGGACAAAGGGATTTCGAGGGAAATTGTAATTTTTCACAAACAAAAATATCAGAGTCATCTTTTAAGCCCTTTTCTGACTCCTAAAACATGAAAAGATCGCCGAGTGTTTCTTTTTCACTCGTTAAAACGGAATTAAAAGACGGTCCCCTTTTAGCTCTTTTCTGACCGCAAAATCAGGAAAAGATTGCCGGGTTTTTGTCGTTTCGAACTCGATAAGGAAATAAAACGACGTGTCCTTGATCGCTTTTTACTTTTCAGGTTAACGACACTAATATGAAAGTACTCCTTGGTCGCAAGATCAAGCGGTTCCCCCAGGTATTATTTTATACTTTTTCGGGCTTGAGGGACACAAATATACGAAAAAGTTCAACATGGAGTCTCCTTTAGTTTTTTCAGACTCTCTAAAATTGAAAAACGCCGAGTTTCTCCTATACTGGGCTCGTTAAACTTTTACAGTAGAGGACCTGTTCAATTACAAACAGGAACGAACCACTCCTTCCTAGGGTTCGAATTTAAACTAGGTTGGACTCGTCCGAAGGATGAGCTTATAATCAAGCATATGTTATCCTCCTCAAGCTTGTTAAAAATAAAGAGGTACTTGCCAGAAATGGTGGGGGAAAAGAGAGAAGAATAAACCTGTTTGTCACCTTTAGTCTCAGAAGAAACTTTATTACCACTCTTGAACACGACACTTTTCATTCACCTGGGTTGGGAAATCTTTTACCTCACAGTTGACCAAATCACTTTGAAAGTCTTTAACCGGGTTCCAGGGGTTAACTTTGAGTTATACGTCACCAAGCCATCTGTTGTGTCGTTATGTGTTCAAGAGGTCTGCAAGCAAAAACTTTCATCTGCAAAATACTTGTCATCCATTTGACCATCCCTGAGTCAGTCCTTACAGCAACATTTCTTCAACTTGAACAATAATTTCGTGTTGCGGGCTTGCCTGCAACGGGTCGCTTTCTATCGACATCGACACATTATCTAGAAAGATGACTTAGGAATCGACAGTACCTTGAAGTCTGCATGCATCAATGGCAGGTTTCTCGCCTTTGACGTCAGTTTACATCATTGACTTTCGATCAAAGGATTCCGTGAAGTGTTCGACATCAAAACATCTATTCACATTTCACGGGTTGTGCTTGGTACTTTGAGGACCATTGACATTACTGGTGGTTTCTCTCACGCTTGTTAACAGTTCACATCATTGACTGGTAATCAAGTGGTTTCTAACATGTTCGACATCGAATCATTTAATCACATGCTTAGAATCGTACCAATTCGGGAAGTAGAAGTGAAGACCCTGGATCTAGTTTCTACCATCCAGGCTGCGAGGAGTTTTGTATTCATTATCTATGTAGACTAATCATAAACAGATGGCTGCGTCCATACTGTGTCTACAAAAGTCTATAAAAATGATGTACTGCAAGATCATTCCTGTATCAGAATAGTTAGTCCATTAGTTAAAGTTTTGAATCTGAGTATGGGAATGCCTACCTCAGTGATGATATAATCTTATCCATGTATTTTGTGTTGAAAATTGCAGGTTCCAACCAGGCCATCCACAAGGCAATCCTTGAAATGATAAAGCGCTTCACCCTTCCTAGAATTACAAAACCCTATTCTATTCTAGGCTTCGCACTTTAGGGGGCAATCTGTTACACTAAAAAATGTCACCTTGACTACTTACAGTTAGTATGACTCAAATCAACAGTCATGCTACCCTCTTAGGCAAGTCTCATGCCTCTGTTATCCATCTCAAACTCAAAGAAGAGAGAAAGTCTTGTAAAAACTATGTTTATCTCTGGGGTCGCAGGTTCTCTCTAGCCTTACCTGCGGGGACGCTGACCATGTTCACAAAATCTGCGTCCATGGACGCTCTGTATGTTAAGGGACAGGTGCGTCCCTCTGTAAAAGGCAAAATGCGCGAGTTTTATCTTGAAAAAGTTACTTGTGGTTACTTCTAGAACATTCTAGAGGTCGGTTTGATGAAATGGATGCGCCTCCAGTTGGTTCATGTATCTCTATTAAGGGGGAACTTATCCCATCAATAAGGGAGCTATCCCACCCAAAGAGGGGGATGATCCCATTGATAGTGGACCTGAATAACCTCTTTACAGCACTATAAATAAAGGCATTGAGCCAGAAGGAGAAGAGGTTGGAGCTATACATTTTCTTTGGGTAAATGCTGCAGGATTTAGGTCTTCCATTAGAGCCTTTGTGAGGAGAGATTGTCTTCACTTGATTCTACTTGGGAGAGGGTGAGCTTTGTCAAAGTAGAGGAAAACCCTTGATGGACCCTGGGAGGAACTTGCACAACACCAAGGCCAGGTTGTAAGAGTTTCTTTGTTTCGTTATTAATACAAACTGGTTTATTTTTCTCAATAGCTTGTGTTAATGAGTTATTTCATGTGTTCCTTGGTCTGCATGTTGAATATATGTTTTATCATATGAAATGCAAGTGCTTGGTAATTGTTTGATTGTTTGTGGTTGCAGGAATTGACTTGAAGGAGGAGCTCATCCGGATCGTCAAGAACGGACTTCAACAACAGCGTTTTGGAATAAGGTAAGCCTAAACACTTGTAGTTTTCATGTTGTAAAAGGTGTATTTAGAGAAAGATCACTCCATTTTGTCTTGTTTGTCATTAGAATGTCTTAGACTTCTAGGAAGGTCAGTCGTGTCCGCACCCTTGACAGATTCCGTGTGACAAGGTGAAGAGGGGCTTCTTTGCTGGGAGGTTGATGCTGGGTCAGAACAACTGGTTGTAACTCCTCTTAGCTCTTTCTTGTTTACCAATAAAAGCTATTCAAGTTTTCCTCCATGCCCTTGTGTCATTAATGTTTGCTACATTTGTATGGTCAATTTACATCTGATCCTAAATTGTTTATGATTATAGATCCATGTCTTTGTATAGTGCTATGCTACTGTGATCTTACAGGTACTTTGTGAAGCTGGGCGTGCAAGGGAGTAGGTAGCTAAAGACTATCAAAGAAGAGAGGAATCAAATCAGGAGATTGGTGCAAGACAGAGGTTGGTCTTTCTGTTCTTCTCTATCTATAATTCATAAAGGAAAAATGAAAGTATCTTTTCTCTGTTTGTTTCTAAGGCAGCTGTCACACCTTAGTGGGATAGAGCAGTTCTATATAGACACTTTTCCCTGTAACAAAATGGCGACTCCGCTGGGGAATGATTGCCCTTGTGATAGCTCTTAGATCCTCCTTAGATCTACCCCTGATTGATGCATTACTGATTGCTTTTTGCTCGGCCAAAACCCAAGAACTGAACTGTAAACTGTGACCCGGAACCCAAACAGAATCTCGTTTCTGGCCCAGCGCAGGTACTGTTCAGAGAATCTGAACTTCAGCGCACTTCCCGAGTGGACAAGATGCGCTGCATTTCAAATTCTCTGTGTTACAGGTGCGCTGATCCGACTAGGCTCTGTGCAGTTTTGGTTTCTATGATTCATTCTTTCCAGTTCTATTCCTGAATTTTGCTGCCTGTGATCAGTAAATGTCTGTTTGAAACCCCTTTTCCTTGCTGTTATTCCGCCTCCTTTGTACAAAAGAATTGTAAATGTTTTTGTGTGTTTGTTGAGTCATTTTCAGTTCTCCTTTGCAAAAGTAGCATAATCGTACTGTCGTCCTTTGATTTGAAACTGTCGCTAGTGTCGATTTCAATCGTAGGAAAGAGTTTGATTGCTATTGATGGTCGATTATCCTGTTACTAATTTTTTTGGTCTGAATTTGTATTTTTCTAGTGTCAAGAACAAGGATTCATTTCAAAATCGTAAGGTGTTGTGATCGTCCCCATTTTTTGATTTCGAAAAGAAACTTGTTGATATTTGTCACTTGAAAAGAAATTCAGATTTGTGCATCAACTTTCTTTTTAGCATTCATATACTAAGAAAGTCAAAAAAAAATACATGCATGTGCATTTGCATATAGACAGTCTGATTGGCTTGATTTAGGAAAGTGCATTTAGAGTGTGCTCTTTGCTCTTTGTGAAAAGATTCTGTCTTTCTTTCCTTAGTAGCTAGGATTTTCATTGCACAAAGAAGATAAAAGTTTGTTTATCATCTTAGGTTGCATTTTAGGAATTACATCTACATCTCGCGGTGAACCTGAAAGGCAAACTTCATAAACAAGATCAACTTAAAATAAATTCAATGAATCTAACAACGCTTTGGAACTTAACGCACAACATTTAGAAGTCTAGGCTAGAGACGTATTCCGACATCATAAAGCTTGGTAACTGTTGTTCTCACTGATGGTTGGGTGATTCCTCCACTTTGAGATGATAAGTGCCAGTACGGACTTTTGCTCCCATGTACCGTCGAGTATATTTTGGGAGACCCCAATAGGCTTAATCCTTTATCCATAGGAAGTCGTGTCTGCCACCCTATCGATCGAAATGCACTGAACACAGCATTCGGGAAGATTGACTGCCGTACCGTAAAAAGTGTTCTGCAGTTTTGCGATTGGTTTGGTAATCCCTCTACCTAGATTTCCAGAGCAGTCCCTTTCGTTCCTTTTCAGACTCCTTAACAGAAAAGGTCCATCTGAGCACTTGTCACTTCAGGATCATTAAAAATCGAAGGAGACTAGAGTCATCTTTTTTTTTTCTCGACTCTTAAAAATTGAAAAAACAAGTTGTGTCAAAGCGTCTAAAATTTATTTTAAACGGAATATCCATTACCCCTTTCCTACGTTGATCTTGGGTTGAGAAAATGGAATCCACCAACCAAGGAATCCCCCTTGGAGGAAATCCTAGTCCCTTCTCCTCTTGGGGAGATGTTGGTGCACCCCATATGGCCACATTGTCGCTTCCAGGACTGACAATCAGCTTGCCTGTATGACTCTTCTCAACCTCTGTCGTTCAGAACACCGCAATTCCTGAACAATCGAACCAGCAACTAGACGAGTCCAGAGTTACCCACCAACCTTCTACTTCCTCTAATTCTTCCTCTCCTCCCTCCTCTTCGCTTGATGGGGCTGGTAAAGCCAAAAGTCAAGTACCTGAGAAGAAGAAGGAAAAGAAGAAGAAAGAGAAGAAGAAGAAGGAGCCAAAAGCGAATGGGGGTAAATGAGTGTCGTCTAGCGAAAATCCACACACTTCACCGACCAGGCCTAAATCGCCATGTGTCATTTGCAAAGGAGACCACTATCATAGAGATTGTCCTTGTATCCCTCGGATCTTAAGGGACTGGTCTCCTCGTTTGCACAACCCGGTGTCGTCAACCTCTGATGATCATGTTGAAAACACACCGTCAACTAGTGAAAGTGAAGCCCTAGGACAAAAAGGAAAATATAGATTTCCTTGTAAACTGTGCGAAGGCGATCATGCCGTCCACCGTTGTCCCTTCTTAAACGAGGCTAAAAGAGTTTTGGACGATCGTCCGGTTTCACCGTTACGACTTCCTCCTGGATATAAAAAACTCTTACCGAGTCCGTCACTAGTTGAAAATCCAGCTGGCCCGCTCAAGTGGTCAGCTGAAGCATCTATCATTGAAGACAAACCATCTGAACCCATACCAGATGAAAGTCAAAAGGTCGAGGCGGCAGTTGACCCGGTCTTGCCTTCAGAGGTTCCATCTTCAGATGATACAGTCACCGAAAAGAACAAGGATGACACCATCCAAATTCTTTTCATAAGCACAGACTCCAACGAACATGGGGAAAACTTACCCGTTCCTTTACCGCAGGAAGGAAGTTCGTCAGAGTCGTGCCCGGCCGTCTATTCGGTCCCACCTCCAAGCAACCTAGTTGTCTTCTTCAACTGGAATCAACTAGGCAGACCCCATTTACCAGCTAGTATACAATTCTGAATCATTGTTCAAATATATAGAATGGTTATGGCCAGCACCATCATAGATGAAGGGGCTTCTGTGAGTATCGTTTCCTCAACTGCTTGGAAAGCGCTTGGTTCGCCATCGCTTTTGCCTGAGATGAGAAATCTAACAGGCTTTGATAAAGGAACCAGTCGACCGTTAGGGATCCTTCCCAATGTGCCCATAACATTGAGAGGGAAAACCGTTCACATGAATGTGATGGTAGTTCAAGGACCCCTAGATTACAATCTACTCCTTGGACGAGACTATATTTATTGCATGGGAGCAATTGTCTCCTCACTCTTTAGAGTAATGTGTTTTCCGAACGAAGGAAGAGTGGTCAATCTCGTAGACCAGCTTTCATTCCCCGATTCACACATAACAAATAGTCATATACCATCCCTAAATGTTATTTTCACGCAAGAAATGTCTCAATCTCCAGTCCGCCCGCCTAATGAGCGCGAGTGATTCGGGGGACATGACTAAAACCCAGGGGGCATGCACCCTGGTCTACTTCGGCAGGAAAACTTCAGGTATAGGGTAGGTTTCCGCGAGAGAATATGACTAGTCTATACTCCCGTCTGTGATTGGAAGAGGGGGTTATTCTGGAACAAGATTCTCTTGTCAAAGTTACGTGAGTGGAGTAACCTCCTTAACTCACCTTTGTCTATCTCGGTAGACATCGCCGAAGACGTGTTTTGTTTACGCCGTAAATAGAACAATCTTTGGTAACCTGTAAGAGGTAGGCCTCTCTCGGTAAAACAAATGTTTTAACGGAAGAAAGAAGGGGTAACCTTGAAACTCTGTTTTATACCTGGGGGCATGCAAACCTTTTGGAGTGCAAGCAAAGAGTGATCATTTATCTGTTTTTTGGATTGGTTGTTTCCTAACTTGCATAAAGAAAGGATGTGGGGCAAAAATCTAGAAGTTTCCGTTTTTATATGAGACATTCTTATCACACGACTGGATTAATCGAGCAGTTTTAGCACATAGTTCAAGCTCATTAAAAAATAAACATAAGACATGAGCAAATGTTTCCCCCTGCGTTTAAGCTCATTAAAAAATGAACTATTCACCGGTAAATAACCATCGTGAATGTAATACTTCAGCCATTAAAGACTTGGTCGTGTTTGCACCATCACCTCCACTTTTGCATTGGCCGATCATTCACCTCCATTTGATTGTTTACCCATTTTGATGAACAACTGTGAAGAGTGATCTCACTAGCCATCCTTGTAACACTGCCGTGATTGGAAAATTCCAAACCTTACCTGGAATCAGTTGCTACCCATTTTATCACTCGTTCCTCAAAAGATGAGTCTCCTTTAAGCTCTTTTCAACTGACTCGTAAAATATGAAAAGATTGCCGAGCCATTGGCCTCTCCAACTCATTAAAGGGACCGGAAGTGCTATCTATCCTCTAAATTTTAATCTTTTTGGACCTGAGAGATTATTACACAAAAAGATCGAGCGCTTGTTTTGTTCAGCTCGTTAAAAGTATCAAAAATTCATCCCTTCTGTATTGTTTTATACTTTTTCGGACTTAAGGGATTAGATGACGAAAAAGGAATTTTGGAGTTACCTTTACGTTCCTTTTCAGACTCTCTAAAATTGAAAAGGACCGAGTTATCCTTGTCATTAAACTCGTTAAAAGTGTAATAGCGACAAACTTGTCTAGAGACGAGAACGAGTTTCACTATCGCTAGGCTCATTAAAACATAGCGATGGGATTTCCCGAAGGGAAAATTATAGAATAAGCATATGTTATCCTCCTCAAGCTTGACAAAAATAAAGAGGTACTGGTCAGCAATGACTGGGGAAAATTGGGAAGAAAAATTGAAGAAACTTTGTTGGTAGCAAGTCACTCTTGAACATGACACTTCCACTCCGCGTCCGAGTCGGGTTGGGTTATTTCATTCACCGGTCACATCACCATGGTCCCATCATACCATCCACATTTGGGGTTAATGCTACCAATCCATCACATCAGTGTCGCCGATATGTTCAAGAGAAGTCATTCAGAGAATTCACCTGTGTCTCACCCACTACCATACATTTATACTCCATTCTTTCATGACGGCCACCCTGAACCTTATATCATCAGATCGTTTTCACCTCCATTAAAATCATTTGCTCTGTTTTGTGTCATTGATGTGGGATTCATTAAGGCCCTCCTTTGACGGATCACTTCTTGTCGACATCAGCTCATTATCCAAGAAGTTGATCTAGGAACCCCCCATTCAGTACTTTGAAGTTTGCATGCCTCAATGGCAAGTTTCTCACTTCCGGCGACAGGTTTACATCAATGGCCTTCGACCGAAATATTTTGTGTGGTGTTCGACGCCAAGTCCTTTATTCACACCACGTGAATTGTACTGCAG
Organism: Pinus tabuliformis; assembly: GCA_031772625.1. NCBI lineage: Eukaryota > Viridiplantae > Streptophyta > Pinopsida > Pinales > Pinaceae > Pinus > Pinus tabuliformis. The sequence goes on along the minus strand of CM062808.1, from coordinate 126,739,335 downwards.
TACCTTGAGGGTCATTATCATTATCGGTGATTCCTCTCGCGCCTGTTAACAGCTTACATCATTGGCTGGTAATCAGGCGATGTCTTTCCATGTTCGACTCCAGAACAGCTTTCACATGGATCGACTTGTACTTCGAGTGAAGATCGAATGAGATTGAAGACCCCAGATCTAGTTTCATCCATCCGGGTTGCGTTATATATTCAGGGAAATAAAGACATCAAATGTCCATCATTGCTGCACAGATAATCATCCAATCAAAAGGATGATGGCTCTATCAGAATCATGAGTCTACACTCAGACGATTGTCTGTCCTATGTACATGAAAATGAATTTATAGAGTTGAGCATGGGAATGCCCACCTCAGCTAGATCATGAAAATATTATGAAGATAATGTATTGTATTGTATCTTATTACAGGTCTCCTTCCAGCTTGAAAGAACTTCGGATCCTCATAATAAAGCATTTCACCTAACATCAAAAGATTAACGACCTCATGCTTTAGGGGGCAACTGTTATAGACATTTTTGGGCACTACAACCCCAAGCATGAAATTTCCATAAACCAAGGGCTCATAAGTCCCTAAAAGTGTTGTTCTAACCCCTAAAGGAACAAGGTCAACAGATTACAGCTTCTCCGAGAAGTTCTCCATGAAAAACTGCTCAGAATTGGTCAAAACAGGATCATTTCAGCTGCTCCACTGGCCAAGTGCATTGCATCTCACCTAAATACACTGTGTGGGTGTGTTGCATTTCAAAAATCCCTTCTATGGGGTGCGATGGGCGAGAAATGACAAATGGCAGTGTCATTCCGCGAGGTGGAGAGGCAATGGAAGCTTCCAGAAACTTCTCCTGTGACACTTGCCTCATTGAATTCGACCAAGGATGAGTAAGAGACCATCAATCTCCAAGTGGAAGCAAGAACTATCAGAGGGAAGACACTAATCAAATCATGAGCTGACTCATCTCCATTACAGATATCTATATATGGATCCCTCATCCTAGAGATCCAGAGATTGGAATTTTGCATATTGTAAGGAATTGATGTTGGTTTCTTGAGACAAACATCAGATTGTTGGGTGATCTAAGCTTTATTTGAGGTGAAGAGGGGCTTCTTTGCTGGGAGGTTGATGCTGGTTCAGAACAACTGGTTGTAACTCCTCTTGGCTCTTTCTTGTTTATCAATAAAATCTATTCAAGTTTTCCTCCATGCTCTTGTGTCATTGATGTTTGCTACATTTGTATGGTCAATTTACATCTGATCCTAAATTGTTTATGATTATAGATCCATGTCTTTGTATAGTGCTATGCTACTGTGATCTTCCAGGTACTTTGTGAAGCTGGGTGTGCAAGGGAGCAGGGAGCTAAAGACTATCAAAGAAGAGAGGAATCAAATCAGGAGATTAGCGCAAGACAGAGGTTGGTCTTTCTGTTCTTCTCTATCTATAATTCATAAAGGAAAAATGAAAGTAGCTTTTCTCTGTTTGTTTCTAAGGCAGCTGTCACACCTTAGTGGGATAGAGCAGTTCTATATAGACACTTTTCCCTGTAACACTAGGGAAACCAAGATTAGGCTGTTTGGAGTTCCCTTAACAGAAAATTCTTCAAAAATGGTTAACTCATCAAAATTAGGAATACAGCAGTGGCATTTAGATTGGCACACTTTCATGGTCTCTTTTTGACCTCTTTCTGGAAATATGGAGCATTGCAGCATGAAAAGTATGACATATTTGGCATGTAAAACTGTCAATCATGAAAGATGAACACCTGTTGCAACAGGAGACTAACAGTGGCTCCACTTGGGGATGGCTTTTCCTTGTGAAAAGCCAAGAACAACAGGTCAGACTGCCTTGATCTTCTATTGTTGCTATAGACTGAAACCTTTTCTTTGTGCTGGCTGCTAAAAGTGTGAAATTTTAAAATGTGAGCAGCCCTCTCCTCAACTGAAATATTGTGAAATACATAGCACTGCCTGTTTTCTTCTGCGTGCTTGATATTATATACAATGTTGCTTGAGAATTGCCTTTGAAATAGATCCAAAACATAGATCAAAACTGATGTATTTCCTTAGTCTCTGATTCGGAAACAGTTGCTGATGTGAAGCTAAAAAAATGCTCCTCTCTTATTGATACCGTTTGACTGAAGACTGCAAGCTGCAAACAGTTTCTTTTTACCATGAATTTTTGTGATATGACAGTGCTACTCTTGCTGTTTTGTTGAGATTAATGCAGAGAGAGAGCTTTAAAAATGAAATACTAGCATTAGCTGCGTCTTAGCAAGCTTTACTGCTGCTTCTCTAATACTCAGACTGCTTATACAAAAAATAAACAAAGTGCTGATATATACAAATATCATTGTACAAAGAGATATATACAAAGTTGCATTATATCCTTTAAAAGGGATCATGGTAATGTTTTAACATTCGGCCATTAACAGGGCCTTCTTCAGCCATGCTGCCCTCTACAGATTTGAGAAAATATGTGTTATTTCCCTGAACAGTAGAAATAATGAATGGCCCTTTCCATAAAAAAATCAAATTTTGCATGTTTTCCCTTGTCTTCTCTTCGTGAGTCCCACCTTAGAACTTTGTTTCCAAAACATAAATCTTCCGCCTTAGCTCTTTTATCAAACATCTTTTTGAGCTTCTCTTGCAAAATCTGAGCTATGTCATAAACTTGCTCTCTGGTTTGCTGAAGATGAATGGTCTAATTGATTCTTCGTTGAATATCATTTGGTTCAGCCTGGATCTCCTGTAACAGTTTGATAGTAGGGATGCCCAAGGATGAAGGAAATCTGACCTCCATGCCATATACTAGCTCATAAGGGTTCATCCCAATGGATTTCTTTGTTGAAAGTCTGTCTGCCCATAGGGCATTTGTGAGCTTTCTATGCCAGTTCTTCTTGTTTTCTTCTAGCACTTTCTTTATGATATTAATCAAGCTCTTATTAGATGACTCAGCCAAGCCATTACCTTGGGGGTAATAGGCTGTGGAATGCCCCAAGGTGATGTGAAATTTATTGCAAAAATTGATCATCCTTTTGGATTTAAAAGCAGCGGCGTTGTTGGTAATGATCTTCTCAGGGCAGCCAAATCTAGAAAGGATATTGCACTCAAGGAATTGGATAATGATGGTATCATTGGCTTGTCTGCATGGGATGGCCTCAACCCACTTGGTGAAATAGTCGGTGGCTGTTAGAATCCACTTGTGCTGGCCTGAGGAAGAGGGATGGATTTCTCCAATGAAGTCAAGACCCCATTGTTGAAAAGGCTTTTCAGTTGAGATGGGTTTAAGGGGTAGAGGCAACAACTTTCTTTTGCCCTCAAAGATTTGGCATTTGTGACATGAAATGGCAAACTTCTTTACATCTACAAAAAGAGAGGGCCAATAGAAACCAACCCTTAGAATTTTATCAGCAGTGGACTTCCAATATAGATGTCCTTCACAGTCACTTGCATGGAATTCTTTCATGACATTGTTAGTTTCATTCATGGTTAAACAATTAAGCAATATACCTTCATGATTTTTCCAAAATAAAGCACCATCTATGACACAAAACTTTGAAGCCTTCATTCTCAAAAATCTTTTCTTAGTTCTGGACAATCCTGGGGGAGCAAACAGGTTTAACAATACAAAGCATATATCAGCATACCATGGGGATTGCAAAAAGGTTTCACTGATCTATGGAGTCGCGAGCTCCTATTCATTGTCCAATTGGTTAATGTTTAAGGCTTGAAAGTTCGTTTCGGACATCAGTTTGGCTAAACCTTGTCCCTTTATGAGCTTGGTTTGTTTTATTTCTATGTCATACTCAAGGATGTTTGCAATCCATTTGCCTCTTTTGCCCTCTAATCCCTCTTGGGTTAATATGTCTTTTACAACAGCATTTGGGACATAGGCAATCACATGTGAATATAAAATGTAGACTCGGAAATATTTGAATGCTTTGACCAGGGCATAGGCCTGCTTCTCCATGATTGGGTACTTCAAAGGGGCATCTCTTAAGGCTCGGTTGAAAAATGCAATTGGATTTTCATTTCCCTGATCATCCTTTTGCAAAAGGACAACAGTTATGGTGTGGTCAGATGCAAAAGAAAATATGATAAAGTCCCTATCAAATTGTGGACTTGTGAGGACAGGGGCTTATGTTAAGGCAGTTTTGATACTCTCAAAGGCTTGCTTGGTCTCAAGAGACCATTTTACCTTAGCATCCTTTTTTAACATGTTACTTAACAATCTTATTAGCTCGGCTAGATTTGGAGTAAATCTCCTCAAGAAGTTGATTTTTCCAAGGAATGCTTGTAACTCTTTTATGTTTCTTGGATATGGGATTTGGAGGATGGCTTGGATTCTTTCAGGATCAATTCTAATCGCGTCCTTTGATATGATATGGCCAAGAAGTTTGCCTTCTTCAAGGCCAAAGAGAGACTTCTTAGGGTTCAAGGAAATGCCATATTTCCTACATGTCATGAATATTTGCCTCAAATGTTTTAGGTGCTCTTGATCAGATTTAGAGAAAGTGGTTAAGTCATCAAGGTAGACAACTAGGAAATCATGTATTTCCTTGGAAAATGCAATATCTATTGCCCTTTGAAAGGTAGCACCAGCGTTTTTAAGTCCGAAAGGCATCTTCACATACTTAAATGTTCCCCACGGTGTGGTAAAGGCTGTCTTGTCTTGGTCATCCGAGTGAACCAGTATTTGATTAAAACCTGAAAAGCCATCTAGCAAAGAGATTCTAGATGACCCCACTACTCTTTGTAGGATGTGGTCCATTTTTGGCAAGGGGTAGTGGTCTTTTAGGGAGACTTGGTTTAAATTTCTTAGGTCTACAAATAGCCTAATCTCACCTGTCTTTTTCCTTGTGGGAACAAGATTGGATACCCATTCAGAAAATCTGATGGGTGCTATGACACCTGCTTCAAACATTCTTTTCAATCAAAGGGAGAAGCATAGGATTGATTCTCCTCAGTTTCTGTTTGAAGGGCTTTTGGTTTGGTTTTAGGGGAATGGTGTGTTGAATCACTGAGGTGTCATAGGATTTCAAATCCTCATAACTCCAAGCAAATACATCTTGGAATTCTTTGAACAAGTCAACATATTTGGGTTTTTGATCGGGTGGCAAAGATTGAGATAGTTTGATCATTTTGGGCTGCTCTGTTGTTCCAATGTTGTGCTCTTCTATATTAGTGTTTAAGGGCTGCATTTTTGGTTTTTTGGGAACATCATTTGCATCAAACATATCTTCTAATGGAGTTAGCCCAGCAGGAAAAAAGTTATCCTTTAAGTCAATGGTCTCGGCCTCTGTTTTGGCTATTTCCTCCAAATGCATTTGTCTCAGCTCTTCTATGTTGGTTTTGTCAAAAACGGTTGGGTTCAGGATTTGTTTGGTTGTTACAGCTATTACAGCCTGCTGATTTTCATTTGTTTGATGTTGCTCATCTGTCATAGCATCCATGTCAATGTTAATATTTGAAAACTCATGCTCAAGCGTGAGGAAATTGTTAATCTGGGCATCATTTTCGAATACTTGCCAATCTTTAACATTATTTGGGATAGCGGGCCTATGTTTTATCTCAGCAGTAAAATGGTGATTTGGATCAAAGGGGAGCTTGCATGTACTAGCAAAAGTAGCTAGGCTGTGTGCATGAATGTTATGCTCTCTTGAAATCTTGGCAAGCTTGGATTCAGTGAATGCATTGAGTATATTAGTGGCAGAAGTCCTATAGGCCCTCATTCTATTGTCATTGGTAACAAAGTTACCTTTCATTTTTTGTATGATTAAATCGGAGTCACCTAGAATGGACACTTTTGCAGCTTCTAGAGCTTTGAGCAGTTTAAGGCCTAACAGGAGAGCCTCATATTCTGCCATGTTGTTGGTGCATTTAAAGTTCAGTCTGTAGGCATGGCCTTCTGCATGATTGTTATTTGTATTGTGAATCCAGACACCTGCCCCTGCTCCTAACTTGTTAACAGAGCCATCAAACTCTAAATACCATGTGAATTCTTGCTTGTGGTTAATATCAAGAGTTTCAGTCATTCTTGCAGTGGATAGATTTGAACTTTCTATTAGGGGAGGTTCTTCTTGTATGCGGGTTGCATCAGTTGTTTTGACCATTTCATCAGTATGGGAAACCAGTTCTTCTTTGGTGTGTGCGTTCAGTTCTAAAGCCAATGGCTTGTCATCAATAAGAGGATTTGTTTCATCATTAAATAAAATAAAAGAATCCATATCAGAATGGATTGAGTGAATAGGAAAATTTTGGGGCTTGTCCTCACTAGTTACCACATACTTCATCTATGTTTCTCTATATAGTCTCTTTGGTTGCCCAAAGACAGATATAGTGGCATAGGAGAGGTCTAATTGGAGGGACCCTTGGAGTTTTTCTCCCCAAGATCTTGACAATAGCATGTCGTACTTTGGTGGAATGTCAGCAACCACCACATCCATGAGGATTGTCTTGTTGGGATATTGGACTAAGGAGACACACAAGTCTTTGATGAGGCCTAAACACTTGACTTGACTTGAGTCAAAGGAGAATAGATCTTTGTAGGGTCTTGTAACATCAAGGTTCAACTTTTCCATTACAGCTTTGGGCATAAGGTTGTGTGAGGCACCTGAGTCAAACATGGCATTGTGCAAGACTTTGTCATGTATGTGCAAACTGACATAAAAAGGTAGAACAGATCCATATGTTGATTTTCCATTAACTTCTGGACTGAACAGCAGCTCAGGCTGATCATCAAGAACATTGACATCATCCTTGACCTCTGGCATTTGAAGTGATCTTTGAATTTGTTGCCTATACACATCATGTTTAGCAAGTTCAGATAAGGGGATGGATATCTTCAATTTACCTATTTCTGCCTCTAAGTCAAATGATTTTTCAGATTGGGTCTTAATATTTTGAGAGGCAGGCTTCCCTTTTTCCATTGGAGTATCAGCAATTTGGTCTTGTTTATCAGTGTTATGGGAAGTGACTGCTTGCGGTTTTTCAGTTTTAGGAGGGCTTTTTGGAACGTTGTTCGAGTTCTTTTCCGAGGAAGGAGATGGCAGAGGCTGATCAATAGAAGGTTGCACTTCTGTTATGTCCTCTACAGTCACTTGATGTGGGTTTGGGACAGGCATATCAACTGGTTCTGTTATGAAAGCCTTGCCTTTAATCTTGTTGGGTTGTTTTCCATCCTTTAGTTTGCTAGGTTCTGGAATGTCAATGGTCCTAGTTCTCAGCTTATATTGTTTGTGGACCTCATACACAACAGTATCATAGCCTTGTTTAAAATCAAAAGACTCACCAAACTTAGTCTGAAATTGATTAAAGTCATGCTCATCTTGGTCTTTTTGAGTTAGGAAAATTTGTTGCTCAACCCTCGAATCCACCAAGCTCATGTGAGTGTCCTCTATGGGTTCACTAGATGTAGAGGCTTCCGCATAATTTTCATGAAAAGGGGGCCTTACGTCATGGTCTGGGCTATACCTACCAGCATTTGTGTTCTGCGTTTTCCTAAAATTTGGGTTCCTTATGGTATTGGACTGTTGTCCTTCCCATGAAGACTTCCTCTCAACACTTTCTACTCTGTCTCCCAGCCTGTGCATGCCACTGATGATAACATCCAGCTTTTGGTCTAAGGCTGAGGGTTCCTCCTTAAAGGTGGTTCTTCTTTCCATTCTAGCTCTGTTTCTTTTGGCAATTAGGTTGGCCTCTACGCTGATAGAAACATTTTTCATGTCTGCAAGGGTTTGAGGAGCTCTTTATTTTAACTGGTAGGCCATATCCGGGTCGAATCCATCAGGGAATTTATACAAGGCAAGGTCAGGTGGAGGTCTTAAGTTCTGTGGTATTGCATTATAAACATTATTGAATCTTGCACAATAATCCAAGACGGACTCTTGAGGGCCTCTTTTTATTGTATCGTATTCAGCTAGTATGTGCAAGGGGTCTTTCTTTTTCTCCCATCTGTTGATAAAGAATTGATAAAGCTCATCCGGATTGGTTATGGAATTTGCAGCAAGTGCTCTGAACCAAGTCCTGACATCACCTGTCAGACTTTGGATGAAAATTTTCATTCTCACACTATCATCATCTATCTCATAGTTCTCAAAATAGTATTACATTTTCTTTGAATGCTGAAGGGCTGTGCAAGTACCAGTTCCATCAAAATATGTGATTTTAGTTTAATAATCCTGAGGCATAGCCCTAGGGTTTGCAGGTAATTGTAGGGGTGCATATCTATTGGCCATGTTTACAGGGATAAGTGGAACAACAGGGACGACTGGAACAACAGGGGTAAGTGGAACAACTGGGACAACAGTAGTGGTAATGGGAGTATGTGCAGTGAATGGAGGTGTGGAAGGAGTGCTTTGAGAGGTGGACGATGAACAAGGGGAAGTAGGGGTTGACCGAAATAAAACTTTGACAGGGGTTGGAACACTGATTGGGTGAACTGCTTCAGGACTATTATCAGCAAAATCTTGGTGTTTCCTAAGAATCTTTGGGATTAAGTTGGGATTGTCAAAAATAGCTGGAGGGTCTGGGTCGGGATTTGACCTAGTATAATGAGTTTTCCTCTTTGGAGCCAGCTTCCAAATTTTGTTTTTGGTATTTTCCTGGGAATGTTTGTAGTTTAAGAAGGCATTGATTAAATTTTTTAGACATCTGTTTAGAGCTTAAAGCTAGAATGAAGATTGACTGAAGCAGCTTTTATTTAATCCTGTAAATGCAAAGCAAGAACAGTTTCAAAGGCTTCCTGGCTGACATTCAGACTTCATCTGTAGTTTTAAGAAATAGACAGCAATCGGAAAAATTAGTTCGATTTCCCTAGTCGAGCTTTCCAACTTGATTCGTGAAATTATCTGAGGAGTCCCCAGTGGAGTCGCCATTATGTTATCACTCAGGCTGTCCTTAAGCTCGTGAAAGGATACAGCCGAGGTAACCACTAACCAATATTTGGACTGCAGGTTCTAGCCCACCTGCAATCAGAGAGGGCTCTCTCTTTCTGATTTAGCTTTGTTGAAGATGATTTTAGGCTAGTTATTGAGTTCAAGGGGTTTTGTTTTGATTTTGGTGGGAATATTGATGCTTTCAAGTAGAGAGGCAAAACATAGTGTGGTAAGTTTCAAACCATTGGGCATGGAGTCATGGAGTAAGACTGCTGGTGCGTTTTCTTGGTCACAAGAGAGGAAAATGGAGCAAGACAGCTGCATCTGAAACAATCATTCAAGGTAAAGAGATGGACTGAAAGGATAAGGAATGAGAGGCAATTAAGAATCTCTCATTCAGGTTAGCAGGGGGAAGATAAATAAGCCCTATCTAGGAGCAGCTAAGAATTCCTAGATAACAGTCATTCATATGTGAAATAGATCAAACATGAGCCATAAAAGAATTCATATTTATGCCTAAATCAAGAGGAAAAACGTTAAGAAGCCACAGAAACTAAGCATAGAGTGCAACTAAGCAAATTCTAAACCAATCCTTCGTTCTGTAACTTGAGCATATATGAAATTGAAATAACAAAGGTGAGGAACACTTATTGATTCATATTGCAGCACAAGAATTCAAAATTCATCCTTCAGAAACCATCAACAACACATCAAACAATCCATTCTCCAAGCTTTCAGCAATCTTTGATTAAGAGAAACATATCAGATATACAGTGCGAGTCTCTCATGAAGATTATCAACCAACCAACCCTTTAAACAATACAGAGGGTTGGTATAAATAGGGAAAATTATCCAAAATCAATCTATTACAACCGACCTAAAAAGGTCTGAAAGAAAATGATTACTTTAACCTAATCTTATCCAGAAATAAATGCATGAAAATATCTTAGAGCTGCGCTGAGGGCAGCTGTATCAAATTGAGTTAGTATCTATCCTAGGTGGCTCGGTGCAGTCTTTCTGTAATAACTGTGATTTGTCTTTTATCTCCACCTCTAACTTGGTTCTGCTGCTATTCGGTGGCATTAATGTGCACTAATCCCGACCAGATAAGTTTTTAAATTGCCTTAACTGTTTTGCTGACTTTGATGGAGGTTTTTAATTTTCACCTGCTTTGATGTTGCTGAACTGATACTCTTTGACACTGAACCTGGCCTCTTTAATGTCTTCTGAGTGGTTTAGACTGTCCCATCGACCTTTCATCGCAGCTGTTTGGCCCTCTATTGCTTTAAAAACTGTGTTTGCCCCTTTCTGAATGCTTCGCGAAAAGATTCTGGTCATTTTGCGCCTTTCAGGCATGCTGGAGGCCGAGTCACGAAGGGGCTTTCCATTTTGGCCTATTTCCCCAAGCCATGCGCGATTAGCGCTAGCTGCCTCAGATTCTGATTTCGAGCTTCCTAGGCTGCGATTTCTGCCTTTCGCACTTTTTGACGATGACGTCAGCATGACGTCAGCGGTGGGTGCCAGTACGGCGGTGACGTGGTAGGGTGACGTCAGCAGGGTGACGTCAGCAGTATGGCGGTGACGTGGCAGTACGGTGGAGGAGGTGACGTGGTAGTGATATGGCAAGGACACGGCGGCAGGAGGCCGACGCGAGATGGTGACGTCAGCATGACGTGGCGTTGACGCAGGAGGGGGGAAAGCGGTATCCGGTTTAGGGCGCACTGCCTTTGAGCAGAAGTGGTTTCGGCAGAGGGGGCTCCGCCACAATCGAGAGGGTGACGCATGGCGGGAGTACGACGGGAAAACCGCCCGTCTCCCGGGCGCTAACCATCGATGGCTTAAGAGATGACAAGACCTGCCCATCGTAGATCTGTGGCGCGAGCGATCGGACGGCTGGCGGAACAGATGAGGCGGCGAAGGGATAATGGACGGGGCCCGTGGCACATTTGATTAATTTATTATATGGCGGGGGGGGGTTAAACATTAGGAAAGTGGGTTTACGGGGTTATGAGCAAGCGGGGTAGATATTTACAGGAAAAACTTTAGGACAAGGGCGGAACATGGGTATTTGTAGGGTTAGGGTTAAGGGGGAATGGTTATTAGTCTAACCAGATGTCAGACTAACTCCAGTTAGGATGCGGATGGTTAGTAGTAGCCCCAGATGGACTACTATTTCCCGGACTTGAAACATATGGCTATAGTGCCAAGGGGAAGGGGATATATACATAGGGAAGTTATTAACATAGTTTTAGTAGGGGAAGGGGAGACAGATAGGGAGCTACATAGTAAAATTAGTAGTTAATATGATAAGTGATAAGAAAACGCTAAGTGTGTGAATCTTAGGCTATTTTGGGGAAAATGATTTATAGAGGAAGTATGAACACTCCTTGAGTAAAGCAGATCTTTACCAAGGCAAATGATATGGAAAATGATGAAACTAAGAGGTATCAAGGAGATCTTGACCTCTTCAGGGAAATTAGTGAGTGATTTGGGGAATGAGAAGAAAGGGGAGTTAGCCATGCCTCGCTTGAGCTCCTCCAAATGAAAACTGCCTTGTACCTGTGATCTGAATCACAATATCACTTTGAAACATAAAATTGATCACAGATCAACATTCTGCAACCTCAAAACTACTTACCCAGCCTACTTACCTAGAATTTTTTCTTCTTTTTGGTTTGGGTGCACTTAGACTTGCAGACCGTGCTTTACAAAATTTCTTTTGACTGCCTTCCTATCTAAATCTACACTTATTTCTGCCAAGGGCCCAGATTAAGCAGTTGGGCTCCTTTGATTCTCTACCTATCTACAAATCTGCCAAGATTAAACTGTTTGGACAGATATTCATTCTCTATATTCTAAAACAAGAAATTGAAACCTAGGGAAACCAAGATTAGGCTGTTTGGAGTTCCCTTAACAGAAAATTCTTCAAAAATGGTTAACTCATCAAAATTTGGAATACAGCAGTGGCATTTAGACTGGCACACTTTCATGGTCTCTTTTTGACCTCTTTCTGGAAATATGGAGCATTGCAGCATGCAAAGTATGACATATTTGGCATGTAAAACTGTCAATCATGAAAGATGAACACCTGTTGCAACAGGAGGCTAACAGCGCCAACCAAAAAATCCCTACACTATTGGCCCTTTTGGAAACAACTCGTGTAGCGCAGGTTGCAGTCTCACCCGAAGTAGTATGGGGGGATGCAAGAACCAAGTTTATGGATTCAGATACGAGTGTGATCTCTTTTAACCCCTCATATCTAACTTCGCGTAGATTGATAAGCCCTTAGGGCTTGGTATTGCAACTCCACTTAAACAGTCTTCAAACCTTCACGAAAGTCTACGATTGGATTTTGTAGACCTTCATTAGTTGATTTATCCACTTACATACATCAGAGAACAATTATATATTAGGGTCCACGCAGATAAGATCACGTTATTAATAAACATTAGATAATTCATTAGAGTATTCACGAAATTACATAAACATGCTTGCGTACATCCTCTAACAATTATTCAATAGAATTTCACATCACTAGATCAATAATTTACAAACACAATATTCATCCACAACATATATTGCAAGAAGAAATAAAAAGATTTAACTAGATAAACATAGGATTTCTTCGGTAACTTTCTTTATTAACCTTCAGTTCACCTTTACAGACTCAAAACTACCTTGTGCACTCAGCTGCAGGGGTCTGCGCACTAAGCTGCGGACTCTACCTAGGCCTCTGCACACTCAGCTACAGAGCCTTTCTCTCTTATTTGACCCACTTCTCTGCGCTATCACTTCTAAGACTCCATCCGTTATCCACCTCATCATTTTTTCCTTAGAATCTCTAAGACACACCTATTTATAGCCTTTTACATACAATCCCATGATCTACGGACCATGGGTGGATCTCAAAACCAACTCAAATTTTACATAAACAAGGGGCTAAAATCCCTTTGCCTCCTAACCATCTACGCGCTTTGCATCCACAAATCACGGAGACGTTATAAAAAACACATCAAAAATTTGGTTTTTAACCCCAAAACTGACCTAGGGGACCCCATCCCAACAGGCTCCCAACACAAAGATCATGACTTTCCCTCAAGTCACTCAACTAGTGTTGCGATCTTGTTGTGAAGATCCCCTAGCTCCACCTAAACTACTACAACCTCGGTAGCACTCTACGTGGCTACCTGATTGACCTCTTCAACTAATTGATTTATAGCTGGGCCTTCTGCGACCAACTTCATTATCTGTTGTGTCTGCTGCAAGCCCTTCTACTTATCTTGGATGGTTGTTGTAATTTGATAAGCTTCTTCCAACCTACTGCACAACTGACCTTCCATTAGTTCCTCTAACTGTTGGAACTAATTTAACTGAAAACAAATTGGGATAACTGACCTTGATTGCTATTAATTAGAAATCACACATGCTTAATTGAACTCTAACTCTTCCAACTCGAATTACTTCGTAAACTGGGTGACACGAGCCATGTCACACAAGTTAACTGCATCCAAGTTTTCTGCTGATGTGGAAATCCGAATTTTCACAATTTAATCAAGGCAAAATAAAATTGAGAATTTCTTGCTGCATTTTTCAATAACGCATGCATTATTCAGTCTAGATTATGGAAAATATTTCTTGCTCTATACCTTTATGTCAGATTCGTCAATTGCGGTCATGTTGATTGAAGGAAATGAGTGGTCTATTTATTTTATGAGCACCAGCCTACAGGGCCCAGAATTAGATTATCCTTCCATTGACAAACAAGCATATGTTGTTTACAAGGAAGTTATCTATTTCAAACCCTATCTTCTAAATGCTAACATGATCATTTTTCTACCTCATCTAGTAGTAAGAACATTGTTCAGGTAGTAGGAGTTGGGTGAGAAGAGGGTTGACTTGATGACCTTCTTACAATAATATGATCCGGAGTTCAAACCAATTCATACCATAAAGGGTCATGGCCTCTATAAGCTAGCAGTCTAAGTAAGATATGCTCCTAAGAAAGATAGAAATGTACAATATTGAGGATGTTCCTCAGTCCACGTCTACAATGTCATGGTATTATGATTTTCTGTAATTTCTAGAGCATGGAACCCTGCCCTTAAAACACCTATCAAATAAACATAAGAGGAAAATTTGTTTAAAAGATCTATCTTACAAGCTAGTCCATGTGGTGCTTTTCAGAAAGCACCACAATGATTTCCTGCTAAGATGCCTTGAGCTGCATGATACAGTGGAGGTAATCAAAGACTTGCATGATGGGCTAGTAGGTGGCCACTATGTGGGCAACACTACAATGCATAAAGTTATGAGGGATGGTTATTATTAGTCCACTCTATTAAAATATGCCCACACTTATGTCTGCAAGTGCCCAGTTTGTCAGAGATGCATTGATCGCGATCAAAGGTCAACCACCCCACTGCTACTAGTAGAAAGTGAGGAACGATTCTAATAGTGGGGCCTGGATGTTATTAGAAAAATATTTCTTCACTCGTCAAAGCAACACAGGTATATCCTAACAGCGACAAATTGTTTTATCTGGTAGTCAGAAGTAGTTCCCTCGAGACATGTAAATGACTAGGAAGTTATCTACTTCTTACAACATAACATTATAACAAGGTTTGACATTCCTTCGTCACTTTTGTTTGATAATGTGACTTACTTTTCATCTTTAAAAATTTATGAATTCTCATTATAAAATGGGATTGTTTAAAAACATGCATCTAATTATTACCCACGGGGAAATTGTTTGGCTAAATCGATAAATAATTTTTTTATTTTCATAATAAAAAAACCATTTTCTCTAAGCATAAAAACTGGCATACTACTTTAACTAATGCATTATGGATTGACTATGTAACTCACAAGCCTTCCCTAAAAACCTCATCGTACTTTCTAGTTTATGGTGAATAAGATATCTTGCCCTTGAATTTGTATCTTCCAGCCTTGCAACTCTCCCAAGAGTCACAAGATAGACCATGTCTTCTGGTTCAAAGCGGGGTAGAAACTTTACTCAAAATCGAGGAAGAAAGGCTCAAAGCTAAGGAAATATTTGTTTTTCATCAAAGAAATGTGAAGCGCTAGTATGGTAAGAAGTTTGCTAGGGCAACGAGCTTTGATTTGGGTGACCTAGTATTAAAGTGGGATAAATCCCATGAAGAGAAAGGTATACACACAAAGTTCTAACCCTTAAGGATTGGACCATTCACCATCAATGAAAATCTTGGGCATAAAACTTTCAATATGAAATCCTTAGACGGGAGTATTGACCCCCTTCCCTTAAATGGCTGATATTTGAAACATTACTCCCAGTATCAGCTACAAGATGTGCTTCCTATACAACTTGTTTTGTGTTTTTTATTTTCTATATGTGTTAGTCGTACGTGTGTTATGTTAGTCATGTCCTATCATGCCATGTTTTCTTGTCATTATACATCAATAACACCTTCTATGAAAGTGCATTGGTCAAGAAGTACTTTGTGGTGTAATAAAAGAGAATTCTAACAACCACAATGCTTGTCCTTTTGTTGTTCTACTTCCTTTCTTGGGAAAATTCCATAAGTTGGGGTAAGTCCAAATGGAAAATATAATTTTTCCAATAGGAGAACCTTGAGGGAACCTATTATATTTGTGCCTATGTTAGTATCAGAACTACTCAACTTAGTGTAAATATACTTGTGTGTTAACTCTTGTCCAATATAGTAGAGAAAGGATAAGGGGAAAATCTAAAGCGAACAAACTAATATCAGAGGTCTTAAAATACTTCTATGAAGGGGAAAATTCCTCTACTCTAAATAATTTTAGATCCCTATTCCACCCATTGAAAATAATAAGTGTCGATGCACACTTCTACTAAATAAATAAATAAGGGTGAAAGAAGAGAAAGGATTCTTGCACAAGGAGGTGAAGCAAACGACTTTGTCAGGGTACTATCCAGACTTGCTGGCTACGAAGCAACATTTGTGCTCTTGAAGTGACTTTGCTGAGGTACTAATTATGCTTGTTGGTAGTAGAGCAACACTAGAGATGAAAACACATACTCCAAATATCATAAACGCATCAGACAGATTACCCTTTCCTGGATTAAACAATTATGATATGGTGTATCTTTTATATATGTTCAACCAAGTAGAATAAAGTGAGATGTTATGTATGTAATGAGTTGAAAGGGAAAATCAAGGAAACCAGTACTTCTTGAAGTTTTGACTCTCTAATTGAAAATTTATTCCTAAATAGAGAATTTGAAGTTCACCCAACATGTCACCAAGTGTTGTCGCTATTACAACACCCTCCAAAATTTCATCACATTTAAATCTTGTAGCCTACCAAATCAATGTATCAAGTGTTTCCTTGGTCGTCAAGCATTGTTTTCATGTCTTTCTATATGTTTTAGTTATTCTCAAGTGTTCTCAAGTGTCTTTCCGTCAAGTAGAACATATTTAGTGCATTTCATGGTCATGACATCCTTGTGGTCATAAAACGACACTTTTAGGTCGCAATCGCACACACTTCATCAGTTGTACATGCAAAATGTTTTTAAAGTGTTTTTTGATGTTTAATTATCATTTTATAAACTTTTTAAAGTCTTCTTAATGAGTTGGTATATGTCGCACATGATTTTTGTTTAAAACTCATCATGGTCACCCCTTCTCCTATCTCCTAGACTTAGAGACATTTTGGTTTCAAAGAGAACCCATTAAGCCTAAGAGCGCATCAGCACACTCTAAAGCCTTGACCAGGAATCCTTCATTGTTTGGAAGTGTGATGTGCACCCTACAAGAGTGAAAATCACACTCCCTGAGCCCTTTCCCATTTCTTGTTCTGAACTACACCCTTCAAGAGACTAAGTCTTCCTTTAAGCGCACTACTTCGACTGAAAGGTATTCGCCCTCCTTGAGCACATGATAACACCATAAATTCCTTAATCTCAATGCTTCAACCTTACATAATGTGTCGTGTGCCCTCCTAGACCCCTTGAGCACATAATCGCACTCCGAAGGCACGGAGCATCGGCCTTGAACCTTCAGAATTCTACCATGCACCCTCATGGGCCTCTTGAGCAAATGAGCGCATCTTGAAGGCTTGAAGCCTTCCTCCTTCAGCCTTCAAGAGTCTTCCCTATGCCCTCCTTCTCTTCCTTGAGCACACAACACACTTGGGAATCCTGAAGCCTCCTCCTTCATCCTTCAGACATGGGTCATGTGCCCTGCCTTGGTTGCCTTTCTCTCCTAAGCGCATGGGCACATATCAAAGCCCTGAAGCCTTCCCTCTCAGCCCTTCGAAGTGATCCAGTGGACCCAAAATCTCTCCTTGTCCCTTTTAAGTGCACTAAGAAAGAATGAACATAAAATCTACATAAAACATGCTAGAATATGATATTTTAAAGGTAATGGTTGCTTGTCATGAGTGATTGTAGATACAGGTGTTCCAGAAATAGGATGGAAATCACACATGATGAAGATTGGGAAAAGAACACACACAAAGGAAGCACCAAAGAACAAATAGAACAATGGAATCTTAGTGATTGAAATACCTTAAAGACTCCAAGATAAAATACCCTTTGGAGGGTGAAGGCATCTATGATTAGAAGTTGTATGAAGAACAAAGAAAGGAGTGGTAGCCATGTCACCACTGAAGAAATTCCATGTCATCAGTCATTAATAGTCCTAGGCATCAAAGATAGTGACATGTAATTTATTCATCATATGGTGATGTTGAAGTCGTCATGTAATGTTGTAATAATTTCAAAGGAAAACAAGTAGAATTCCAAGGGTCATGTATGGAAAAAAGAGCCACGGAAGTCCAAAAGACATGTAATATCAAAATTCATATGTAATTCCAAAGGTCATTTGGAAGTCCAAAGATTGTAGACATCCAAAGGTCATTGGAAGTTAGAAATTCGAGAGTCATGGGGATGCGAAAGGTCATGCCTCAAGTTATAAAAGGATCCACATTTCTCATGTAGAGGAATTTTAACCTTGGCCTCTCCCACAAGGAATTAGAGAGATAGAGTTAGTACTTTTTAGGAGCAAGTAGTGCCTCTAACGCTCCACTATTGGAGCTAGTGATATTCATTGTATTTATGTCTCCAGAGACTTTTTCTTAATTTTGAAGCCTTTCAGACCAACGAATTTCCACACATGCATTTTGAATGCTTTTAAGGTTATTCTTTGGATGTTTATGATTCATGCTTTCTTTCATATGTACTAGGGTAATTGAACTATTTAGGCGACTTCGATGCTTAACTTATTGGAAATGTGTTGTAATTTTTATAACAATCATCACATCCATGTGAACTATTTCACTTTATCATGGACAAGTCATTCTCATTCATGTGTGTATCCATTAGGATTGTACTATTACTTCTCTCTTATAGGATCACTTTACTTCCTCTCTGTAGTGAAAGAACCAGGATACATATGCCATTGAACAGTCACAAGGCACACTCACTTGCTCATTCGAAAAGACATTTGTGCTTCTCATTCATGCCGACAATCCAAGCCAAGGCACATATTTAAGTAGACAATAGTCGGGCCATATTCCAGATGGGACCCCTACACAAAATGGTGTAAGGTTTATTTGGGACCTTATATTGGGGAGATCCCTTCTACATTGGTAGAATCCAACACCATCAAAACCACCTTAGAAGCTTCTGGAAAGAGAATTTTCGTAAATATTTTTTATTTGTCCTGAAATTATAAAACCATCACATCTACAAAGTAGATCAACTTGTTCTAGTCAATGCAATTGCTCAGTTATGCAACATGCAACCATCACAGGTGGACTCAAAGGCAGGGTGATTTTGGGCCAAAAATAAGTTTTTAAGATGATAAACCCGAAATTCTTGGACCTTTTGGAGAATCAATGCTTGAGGCTTTGCAAGGGGATAATGACAAGGCGTCAAGGATGTTGATAGATCTAGTTTTCAGGAAATTTGAATGAATGCGACAAAATGAACTATAACAAAAGGGTTTAATTTTGATTAATTAGGAAAAATTAGGCAAAAATAATAATTAAAAATAACTTAATTTCCTATGAAAGGCCAAAAAAATTTCATTTTTGCAATTTGAGTTTTTAACCATTGTAGACCTAGAATAATCCTTTTTCCCTTGATCTTCTAGAGCAAATTGCGACAAATCCAGTGGACAATTTCAGACATTGTCTCTTCCATTAAAGGTCTCTCTCTCCTCTTCATTTTCATGATTTCATTTTTTGTTTTTGTCGGTTAAATTTTGGGATTTGAGCTTGTTAAGAAACCAAGGTTGCTTTGCAAAACCATAGCAGGTTTTCTCTTCAGACTTGCGATGGTCGCGGAGCTGAAGAGAAATCCTGAATGACATCCCTCTGTTTTGAAAAACAAGCATGATGGGAGAAAATGTATAATTTTTTTTAAGTTTATGTTGAAATCACTTCAAATTTTCCAAATTCTTGTGATATAATATTTCATAGCAGAAAATGACCCATATACTATGTTAGCACTTAGGTGATGAAAATTGGCCAAATTTTTCTGAACTCTTGGCATGAGAACTCAACCAGAGATCTTAGATTTATTGGTAAGGGCATGGAATGTTAATGAGAAAAATTTCCTAATTGGTTCTCATACCGTTATAATTGAAATAGAGGAAATTTATTTTATGACTGGGATGCTAAGGAGAGGAGCTAGGATTTTGTTATCTGGTCATCGAGGTAGTGTTGAATCCACCTATTATAATGTTGTTGAGTATTGTGTCAGAGGATCCTGTAAAAAAATTAGTGGAAAGATAAAGATAAAAGATGACCTCCCATTAAAAAATATCTTGTTTACCATTACTCGTGTTGTTGGAAGTGCAATTCCTCATGCGGTCACAAAATCTTAGATGCAATACAGCATCGAATGCATGGAGACCAAAGTGTTTACCGAGTTTGAGATACTATTGATAAACATGAAAGAGAAGTTGACCAGATGAAAAATAGGTCATTTTAAGTAGTTTGGATATGGTTCTATTTTGATATTTTTTCCTTGGAAAGAGTACCATTTTTTTAGTCTCAGAGGGTAAATGTGGATCTTCCTACGCTAAGAGATCTGTGTATGAGGAGATTGGTTGACTTGATGGCATGCCATGGTGGAATCGAAATGATACCATTCACTCCTTATTTCTGCACATGCCTTTTGTCGACAAATCATCATGATCGAGGACTATCCATACACTAATATTGATTTCTTAGGAGATGCAAATTTAGTCCTCCCAATAGGCATGCAGTGGGACCAGTCAGGTAAAAAGATTTCCTTTTGTTTTCTAATTTTTTTTTAGTGTATCATGACCTAAATTTTATTATTATGTGTATGTTGGACCAGTGAGACTAGCCAAGATGCCCTTTACTCAAAGGCGGGGCCAACAACAGGTAGAGATTGGCTAGCATAACTTAGAGGTTGCTGACAAACTCAGAGAGATGGAGTGGAACCTGGAAGGACTTACCCAGGGTATTCTAGAATCTGGGGTTGATGGTGTATCACTTTGCTACTAGAGTCATACAGTCGGTGTGCTTGTTGATCCAAAATCTCTTGTTTACTCGCATTATCCAAGATATTTTCTTTGGTTCATGTTAGCAAGAGTGCATGAAAGAGCATGTAAAAACCATATGTGCATACACTTAAGGAAGAAGCAACATAATGATATCATAAATATAATGCACACAAAAGTTTGATAACGAAGTTCAACTATTGTGGATTACGTCTTTGGGGCCCTACTTCAATAGTGGGGAGGTTGCTTCCTTCATCTCATCAAAAATAAAGGCAAGTACATGATAAAATACACCATTATACCTCAATTTGTAGTAGTGACTTGAAATTGACTGCTCAAAACACAACAATCATAGCACAAGCAGGTCCATCTCATCCTCCTGAGACTTTTGTGTATAAATTCTCACTGTAGATTAACCTGATTATGCAATATAACTAAAGCAAAATACTTAATCTACTTCTACAATCAAACTTGCAGAATCTTAATCGATTTGAGAAAGATCAAATAGAACACATATAACAAAGAAGAAGAATCAATCACACATGAAACACAGAATAATACTCTAGGGAAAGCCTTAGCTAAAAACCCCGCTATCTGTATTATCATACAAGTGGAAATATCTCAGGATTACATAAAGATTTAGCTCTCACAACGATCCAGCTCTAAGTACAATCCCTCTCACTGCTCATAGACAGACTAGACAAATCATATGCCTTTCCCTCTGCCCTCCAAGACTCCTATTTCCTTGCGTTGTTTTCCTTGGGTGCTCCAGCTATAACCTTGTGTGACACTAATCTCACACACTGCTCCAACACACTGTAAAGTTGTGCAAATCTCAAGGAATGAATTCCTTCTACATGAAAGAGATTTTCTTATAGGAAAACTCTTGCAACTAATAGTACATTGTCCCTGCCTTTAATCTCAACCGGACCTTTGTCTAAACTGACATGCATGAGTTATTTATGAGAGAATATTGAGTTATCTGGAGTACACTAGTTTCATGCATGCATGCATTAACTGACTAAACTCACAATTAGTTCCTCAAACTATTTGGAACTAATTTAACTGGACTTAACTCAGTTAACTAAGCTAACTAATTACAACTCAAATATAACTCATCCTTATCTCCTTAATTAAGGGATAACTTGCTTAATCAAAGGGATAATTGTTGCATGACTTCACAAAGACTTCATGTTTGAATTTCCTAACTAATTAACTCAATATGAATTAATTAATTATTTTTCAAACAACTAGTGATACTAAATTTGAATTTTAAATCAAGGAAAAATTAAAATTGGAATATTCTTGTTGCCAAATTTCAACACTCCCTCTCAACAAGAAATGGATTATCTGCCACCCCGATCTTGTCTCTATGGAACTCAAATTTACACTTTGACAATGCCTTCGTCAAAATGTCAGCATCTTGCTCCTCGGTCGAAATATACTGCAACAACATGATCCTCCTTGCCACACAGTCTCTGAGATGATGATATTGAATGTCGATGTGCTTGGACATGTCATGAAATACTGGATCCTCAAAGAGTTTGATACAACTCTGATTATCACAATAGATCACAGTTGGATCCATCCTCTTATCAAACAAACCAACTACAATTTTCCACATCAAAATGGCCTCACATGTTACCTGACTTGCAGCCATGTATTCAGCCTTTGCTGAGTTGAGTGCAACTGACCTCTGTTTCCTACTGTACCAAGAAATGGAAGCTGACCCAAGGTTGAAAATTCCTCTTGATGTGATCTTCTAATCTGATGGACTCCCTACCCAATCTACATCTATGAAGCCCTGTAGTGTCACTCCCTCTGTCCGTCTATATCATAATCCATACTGCAATGTGCTTCTGAGGTATCTCAAAACATGCTTAGCTTCCTTCCAAAAAATCTTGGTAGGTTCAACCATAGCTTGACTTAGTTGGTTCACCGCATAGCACAAATCTGGTCATGTGTTCACTAAGTACATCAATGAACCCACAAGTTTCTGATACACAGTAGCTTCTACTACTTCTCCTAAAGTAGCATCCTCCTTCCTCCAATTACCTGCAAGAGGAGTCTACACAGGCTTGCACTTCTCCATGTGGAATCTCATGAGTATCTCATTGGCATACCTGCCTTGAGACACAAACAACTCCCCATCTTTCCGCCACACTTCCATGCCAAGGAGGTAGTGCATAAGACCCATGTCTTTCATCTCGAATTCTCTTTCAAGGTCCTCCTTGCAAGACATGATCAACTGATCATCACCTGTCAATATGAGATCATCAACATAAAGAACAATGATCAACTTCTTACCTTCTACCATGACGTGGTACAGGTTCGCATGCGCTTCACTCTTTGTGAAGCCCAACCCAGTGAAGTAGTTGTCGATCCTAGTGTACCAACCACAAGGTGCTTGTTTCAGCGCGTACAAAGCTCTCTCGAGTTGGCACACATTTGACTCACGATCGAAGGTCTCAAAACCTTCCAGCTGCTCTATGTACACTTCCTCTTCAATCGTGCCATTGAGGAATGCAGTCTTCACATCCATCTGATGGATCTTCCAACCCATCTGTGTTTATAGTGCCAACGTCGATCTAATATATGAGTACCTTGCTACAAGAGAAAAATTCTCATCATAGTCGATCTCCTCGACCTAACCACGGGCAACAAATCTTGCCTTATGTTTCTCAACACTACTATCAGCAGCTTTCTTTACCTTGTGAAGCCAATGGGAACTCACAACTAACTTGTTCTCTGATCTTGGAACCACATCCTAAACACTGTTCCGAACTATGGAGTCATACTCCTCCACCATAGCATCAACCAAAATCGGTTGCTGCACTACTTCCTCAAAGGAAGATGGCTCGGTCTCAACACATTCCCCAAAAAGCACCATGTATCCAGTGTACCTATTAGGTGACCTCCTCTGTCTACGCTGAGAATATGGTTCTCCCACATTTCCTCTTGCATCTGACAGTAATCTTTCAGCTTCTCCACTCCTAGAACCTCTGCATGCGGTTGCTCGGCATCAATCTCAGGCTCCTCCTCCTTAAAAACCAAAGGTTCCTCCACAACTTGTAGTTGGAACTCCCTCTCAAGGGAAACTCACATGGCCTTCTACTCATCAAACTTGAGATCTCTGTGAACCACTGTCCTCCGACTGGTAGGCAATTACTCCCGATAGTTATGGGGTGTATCAGTGTACCCCACAAGTATCCCCAACTCGGCTGTTAGCTCAAGTTTCTTCCAGGCATCCTTGGTCACATGGCAATATACTGATGATCCAAAGATTGTGAAGTGACCCACATCTCGTCTCCTCCCGGAGAAAGCTTCCTCTGGTGTCTTGTTGATGCCTCGAAAATCGTTGCAACAACATTGGGGGATAACCACCCGGTCCGGACCTTAAAGCAGCTCCTTTTCCGTTTGTTGTGGTGGCTCTGACTGTTCAACTAGGTCCAGTTACCTTCTCCCTATTGCTATTGGTTTATAATGTATCTTTAACTACCAATAGACAGGGACATCAGATCACTTCTTCTTGCTGATCAGGCAAGAGAATGACCCTTAAGCTGATTTGGGTTCAGCCAAGCCACAACTAAAATTTTGCCTCTTTGAGGAGAGGACTTAAAAGAATGTAGAATTTACTCTAAATGCAAGCTTATTCTATGATGCAAGTAAAAGAAACTAATCTAAATCCTATCTTAATTAGGAAGATATAGATCTAACCCAACTAAGAGCAAGATAATTAAAGTATTGGGATTTAGATATGTCTTGTTTATAATGAATATCAAGTTAATAAAGTAGTTCAATTAACTGATATTATAATTACCAAAACACATCCCATTGAGACCTTTTAACTGAAATAATAAATCAACAAAACTCAGGAAGTAGTTCACATAAATGATATTGATTATTAAATCAGCAAATCCAATAATTAAACAATAATATGTGGAAATAGTTCACAACATATTACCATTCAATAAATCAGTTTTAATGAGGCAAATTTATGAATAAATAGTTACTCAGAAATCAGAAATTAATCCATAAGAACAGAGATATATAATAACAAGATTGAGACAAATTACCCATTTTGACAATAGTGCACAAACATGAATAAAATGACACATTCCTATTACCATAAAAATAAAACTGATATTTGAAACAGTAGTATTAGAAATACCAATTTATTGCATCCATTTCTCTGATCTTGGTCTTCAACAGTCCTTTACATTGCTTGAACTTCTGCCTTCAAAGCTAAAGCCACAATAGTGAAAACTCTGCCCCTCATACATAATTCAAGATACAAAGGAAAAATCCTCAATAATCCCCAGATCTGAGATTTCACTTCTCTCTCCTACAACTCTAAATTCCTATTACAATAGTGCTTTCAGAAGTCTCTAGAATTGCAGAGGAGAGCAGCCCCTTTTACATTCTGCAATCTGTTATTTATAATATTTGTGAAGGAATTCTTGAGAGCAGAGTTTGTTGAAGAGAAATCTGCCAAATGTAATTTTACTTGCTCCTAATTCTGATCTTCAATTGCTGGAGCATTCTCATTGCTTGAAATCCTTTTCTCCATATCTTTTCCACTGTTTTCCTGCAAAAGAAATCAAAATAAATTAAAATGCAATCAAAATATCATTTCTGACAATTAAATCAAACCCAATCAAATTCTATTTTAAATAAATAATTGAAAATAAAATATAAGCTCTGTATTGATGCTTGGAATGATTTAATTGGCAAAGGATATTATTGACCAATGGATCTGCAATTAGAAGAGGCTTTGGACAAATGAAATTAAAAAAAATAACTCAGAAAATTGATTTTGTTTTCAAAATTCGGAGCCTGATCTTCTGCCTGATTTTTGACCCAATAAATGAGTAAATCTGTTGGTGAAACCTCCTCCAAAATGTTCTCCTTGATTTTCTCTTTCCAATGAGCCGTCCTGGGCCTCATTTGGCCAAATAAAACTCATTCTATGAGCTTCCAAAGTTGATGAGTCAAATCTGGCATGAATCTGGAAATTCTGTTGCTGGACTAAAAAATTGTAATTAAAAACTAATCTTAAATTAGTCCCTAATTAATTCTAATTTAATTGCTAATTATAAACTAAACTAATTATTTATTAAACTATTATTAATTAATCTTAATATAACTAATTAATATAATCTATTTATAAACTAATTAATACACAAAATTAAATTTTAATTAAATTAATTAAATTTTATATATTAATTAATGTTAATTAATTTAAAATTTATTATTAAATATTTAAACTATTTAAATTATTAAAACAAACTAACCTAACTTACCTCATACTCATTCCACTCACGTATGAGTGAGTTTAAAAATCCAAAACAAAAAACCAAAGCGTAATAAAGCTTACGCTAATATTTATTAATGATCGGAGAATCGGCATCGGCCTGCGGAGGAGTGTGTAACTTGATTTATATAAAGTTCCGATGCGATAAAGGCAGACTTATATTTTGGTGATCGGGTTTTTAATACAATGTGAAATCCCGATGCGATATATCGCATCGGGGGTGACTAATGGGCTTATCGGGGTTCTTTAAAATTTGTTGCGAATAGAACTCCCAATGCGATCAATGCTTTCGATGCGATTATAATTTTTTTTTTTTTAATATATTTTTTATATATTAAATTTTAATTTAATTAAATTAATTATATTTTAAATAATAATTAATTTAATTAATTTAAGATTTAATATTAATGATTAATTTTTTATTTTGGTTTATGAATTTTAATTAAGTTGTGAAATCATCTAAACTACAGCCACTTCAAAAATAATTAAAAATAATAAAAATAAACTACAACCACTTGAATGATTGGGTTTTTTAGTTTTAGGATTTGATTTGGAATTTAGAGTGAATTTCTTAAAGCCTCGATAATTAATAATTTGGCTGCATGACTAAAAAATGAAAAATGTTAGTAAAAAACTTGCTACGGGTTAACATTTAAAATGAATACATTATTGAACTAATTTATCTATAAAATGCAATATTGTACACTTTACGCAATTTTAACCCAGGCTACATAAATAATCAGACTTTCAAAGGAGTGCCATTTTCAAACCAGTTGACCAAATGAGGCGAAACAAGCGTCAATGGGAAGCTTATAAAAAATCGATTCTAAGAAAACAATCAAAACAAGAATCCAAAGAAAACTAAAAATTAACAAAAGCGTAGGGCAATTAACTAAAATAAAAATCCAAAAAGGTGCTTAGCCAAATTTTGATAGAAACGGTCCCCATTATTGAAGTGAACACATCAATAATGGGGGGTTGTGTTTTTACCACAACATGTCTTCATCCCAAGAATGAGATGCAGGCTTCTATTCTGCAAATAGACTGTTGTGTTGCATGCCTCAGCCCACAAATGATGTGGTAAGCCTTGGTCATGCAGCGTCACCCGAGCTTCCCCCACAATCATTCTATTCTTCCTCTCAGCCACCCCATTCTATTGTGGGTTATGAGGTGCCGTCAACTCCTGTTTAATTCCTTCCACTGCACAGAAGTCCTTAAACTCTTGAGAGACATACTCTCCACAATTGTCACTTCTCAAGGCCTTGATCTTCTTCCTTGATTCTTTCTCAACCAAAGCTTTGAACTGTTGGAAATACTGAGAGGGGGGGTGAATTAGTATCTCTTTTCAATTATTATATATATTAGTTAAAAACATTTATATTTGGAACACAAAAGTAGATAATAGGAATAGATGCTTTTATTAATGTGATATTTGCAATAAATCAAGTACTATATATATATATATATATATATATATATATATATATGGTTTCAATCAATTTCCAAGCACCAACTTGGACTCTTTGTGAGCCTCCAACCTCCAGAGCACAACTCTATCTTGTCAAGGCACTAACCTTGAATTTAGGAGCACCAACTCCCAAGGAAACCAATCCTTTCAGTTCTGAGGCACCAACCTCAAGGGCTCTAATCCTCTGCTGTAAACTGTCTAGATCTATTTGTTTGTAATTCTCTGCTCCCAACCCTGCTGGGCCTATGACTTACATATGTCCTCCTGTTCCTTCCACTTCTGCCAGAACTTTGGCTTCCTTTATTTTCTTATAGTTTGCCAGTGACCCAAAACTTTCCTTTTCTTTGTTTTATATTCCTGATACCCCTGACCTTTGTCTTCCTTTCTCCGCTGGCTCTTTGGCTTCTCAATGCTCGCTTTATCTTTCATCTTCCTCTGTGCTCACTCTTCGGCTTTCTCTATCTCTTCAAATCCATCAATACACACACGACACGTTAATATGGAAGAGAGGCCGAATTACAATAATGTGGCATATTAAAAAATACCAGAGAGGCCCTTTTCTTAAATATTCATACAATATACATAAATTGTTCACAGAAACCATATAAGAGAGACTATAGCCATATAAAAGGTTCCACATGGCATGCCATCCTTTTATCGCAATCGCCGCTTTCAAAGGTTCACGCATAACATAGCTGATTCCCAACTACCGATTGGAGCGGATGTGTTATGGTATTAAACAATTATTAATAACTCAAATGGGTCCATACCCTTATCGCAATCACTGGATTGACATTCCTTTGAACATTGCGATTACCGCAGATGCGACATTTGATTTAGCCATGCTATAATCGTGTAGTCGAGTCTGCAATTATATCACAATCACTAGATTTTAATGTGGCAAAAACTTCAACAAGGCTTGCGATATTGTGACAGACATGATATTACAATAGGTCATGTTATAACGTCATAGCGGGTTTGCATACGTATCACAATTGGTGGTTCGGGGGTGAGAGCCCTTTATAACTTGTGCTATGAGAGTTCCGATAGGCGGATGCGATATAACAATACATCATATTGTAATGGTCCCGTGGGTCCATAGATCTATATATATATATATATATATATATATATATATATATATATATATATATATATGTGGCAAGTCTTTAAAGCTGGAATACAAGGATACATATGAAATACACTAAAAACCTCGCTCTAAAACACTTAGCCGGACTTTAACTATTTATACACCCAGACATATATATCATCGGGTCTGCACATGCACATTTTCTGATGTTTTCCTTTTTCAGATCAATCCTCCACCATAGATCTCACCATCCCATCTGACAGTTGATATTACACCCGACCAACAAAGTGATCTTGCACCGTAGATCAAAATGCATTTGATCCAATGCTCAACAATGATATCGGGTGAGATACATGCATGAGGATTACCCCCCCGATAAGGAGGTTTCCTCTCTCCTTCTCCTGCCATGCGTCAGTCGATGAATGGTATCGGGTAATCAGCCCTAAATACCACTTACAACCTTGAGTCTACCCAAAAACCACTGTCACTATTTCAAACCTTCTTTTTGGAATATAACCATGTGCATTCACTCTTCATCTGTATTCTTGATTTCTGCCTATGCTATGTACTCCTCCGCTCTTTTGACTCCTCTATTGACTTCTTTGGATCTTGATATGGCTCCTCCTCAATCTCCCACTCTTACACTTACTTGGATTTCGTGTGGCTTTCAATATTGTTGTTTATGATTCTTCGCTATGTGTTCCTCTTTGTTTCTTCTGTTGAACTTCTTCCTCTAGCTTTTCTTTGACTACTCTTATTCTGAGCTTCCAATGAGCTCTTCCGATGGTTTCCAATGTCTTTCAAATGGCTTACTATCATTGTTTACTCATCTAGAATATTTCCACATTGACATCAATGACAATCTAGGTCAACATGAACTCACAAAAATTTGAGAAGGTTTGATCCTTCTTCTGCATGAAATAGATCCAGCATTTATGAGAAAAATCATCAATGAAAATCACATAATACCTTTGTTCCGTGGTGGATGTTGTCGAGAATGGTCCACACACATCAGTATAAACTCACTCCATGATTGCTTTAGCTCGACTGTCTCGATCATGAAAGAAATACTTGGCATACTTTCCCAAGGTCCAACCTTTGCATGTGTCCACTTGCTCAAGTTTACCTTTGGGAAGTCCAGTAGAAATCTGCTACATTATCTTCAAGGCCCCATGATGCAAGTGGCCCAACTGCCTATGCCATAACTCGCCAATGTCTTGGCTTTGCACCAATTCTTCTTTCGAACTCAATGCAACACAGTCATCTAACTCCAGCTTGTAGAGATTCTTAACTTGAATCCCAATCCTCTTGGTCTGACCCATGGTTGTGTGTGTCAAGAACACCTTTCCTTTACTAAAGACAACATCGTAGCCTTTGTCTTCCAACATCGTGACCGATACCAAGTTCTTCTTCAGTCTAGGAACACACTTTACATCAGTCAGGGTTAGAGGAGCTCCATGCTACCTCTAAAAAACAATCGTGCCTTCACCTGAAACACGGTACTTTCCATCATCACCCATCTCTATGCACATCTTGAGGTCTTTCTCCTCCAAGGTATTGAATAAAATCTTATCACTAGTCATGTGGAATGAGGCTCCACTATCTAGGTACCAAACACAACCCACCATCAATGAAACCATGCATGTGATGAGGGTAAAATCCAATTCGAACTAAGAGGCCAATGCCTTACCTTCTAATCCTTTAGAGGATCCTTTCTTGGATTTTTTCAATGGACAATTAGCTGCATAATGTCCCACCTCATGACAATTAAAGCATCTCACTTTATATTTTTCAATCTTCTTCCCTCCATAAGAAGAACTCAATTTGGAATGGGAAGCCTTCCCTTTCCCTTTCCTTGCCTTACCTGCTATGGCTATATTTTCTTCATCATCAAGCTTAGATGAAGAACCATCTCTGGTGATCCTCATGATCTTCTCTTGCATCAGATTTGACCACAGTGGTTCCTAATCTAGTAGTTTCTCTCTTCCATTCACAAAGTCCTGGTAGCTATGCCAGCTCCTAGGAAGACCGAGGAGAGAAAGAATCACCATATCATCATTGGTTGTCGTTATTCCCACACTACCAAGCTCATCTCTGTAGGTGGTGAGCTTGTTCAGATATGTAGAAATAGTGTCTCCCTTTTCACACTTGATTTTCCGAAGCTTATCCTTGAGCGTCAGTTTCCTCTTGTCACTACTATTCTGATATAGGTCCTTCAATGTCTTCCACATTGAAAACGAAATCTCCTTCCCATGGAGACTTGAGACAATATGATCTCGAACTCCCTCTAGAAGAATCCTTCTTGCCTATGCCACACACTTCTTCCATTCAGCCAATTCTTGTGCATTAGCTATAGCTAGTTTGGGGATTTATTGATCAATGAAATCCTTCAAACCATTGTCTTCTAATACCACTTCCATGCGATCCTTCCATGATATGTAATTTGAGCTTCCATCCAGTGCATACTCAAGTCTCAAGCCATTGAACGCCATTGGTGAACTTTGAGATGTGATAAGAATTTGATTTTGTACCTGCAATCAAGAACTTCAATCTTCGAATTTTCCCTCCTCAGTATACTATTCACAGCTTTGATAACCTTTGCTCTCATACCATGTAGAAATTCTCGCTGTAGATTAACCTGATTATGCAATATAACTAAAGAAAAATACTTAATCTACTTCTACAATCAAACTTGCGGAAGCTTAATCGATTTGAGCAAGATCAAACAGAACACATATAATAGAGAAGAAGAATCAATCACACATGAAACACATAAGAATGCTCTGGGGAAAGCCTCAGCTAAAAACCCAGCTATCTATATTATCATACAAGTGGAAATATCTTAGGATTACACAAAGCTTTAACTCTCATAGCTATCTAGCTCTCAGTACAATCCCTCTCACTACTCATAGACAGACTAGACAACTCATATGTCTTTCCCTCTTCCCTCCAAGCCTCCTATTTCCTTGCGCTGTTTTCCCTAAATCTAATGATTGGTTGACAAATTTCAATCAATGGTAGGCCACTAGTTGGTTGCCATGTAAGCCCGTGGATCTTGATAAATTCTTATGTTATAGTATTCAATGTCAAGCTTGGTCATTTAATTTGGTCAGTTTGTAGCTATGTCAAACCTTGTGACATCATTTGTAAATACAAAGGTGTAAAAGAAGGTTGTGTTTCTTCCACGCTGCGATTTTGCTATAGGTGTAGATTATGAAGAGATAGATTTTTATATCTTAAAGATATGTTATCTGACTAGTTTTTGATGATCCTAAGGATGTCTCCCACCTGCATATCACATTCATAAGGCCAAAGGATGATCTGAAATATGAAAAGAGAGAAGCTGATGTGCTTTTGCTGAAGGAAGGATAAAACAAAACAAATTTGATACGCTTTTACATAGTCATTAGTTTAACGATCAAATTCGATTACAGACTTCTTGAAATAATTTTCTATGGTTGTGACAAGTGTCCTTAATAATTTTGGATATTCGAGCCTCATTTTTTTGAAGTCATTCAATGTATTCAAATTCATTGTGCTCAGTTGTTGTGCTTTCTCTTTAGAAGTTGATGTTTAAAGAATGGGAGGATGTGGTACGATCAGAAGTGTTTTGATAGTTTTATGATGTTGCAAGAATTATTCATCACCTATACAATCCTTTCAGAATTCAAGGGGTTCTCAAAATTCACAAAGGATGAACTTCTTGTGTTTTTGTTGCATTTTTCATTGTTTTAACGGTCAACTTCAAGATTAGTTTCCAATCAATTAGAGATGAATAAAAAAAAGAATCAATAATGGGCCAAATAAAAAAAAAATCTCTCTTAGATTTTGTTAGAGTCGGTCTAGTTATCCCTCCATCAGAGATCAAAGCTCTTTTGCATTTCATGATTAGGTGTCCCATCGGTTTTGATCAGTTGCATTTCGTTAGGCATGCCATAACTCTGATGGAGTGGGTTGTGTCACTCATTTCCCTCATGCTTGGCACTGCTGGTTTAGGCCTGTTTATTAAAATAAGTCTTCAAAGGTCATTTACAATCATGTTTTAAATTTTGAGGTCTTAGGTCTAGGGTTGAGTCAATTTTGTCTTGAAAAGTCTTAGAAGACCAGCAGGCCAGAGGGATGTCTTTGATAGATCATCACTTCAATAATTTTCATCACTGTACAGCTGAATTAGGACTTCTCTCCAAAACTATGTTTTGAAGATAAGTCGCCATCTCTTTTTTGTAAAAATTGTCAAAATTTTCAGTTCTTCAATCGTTCAAGTGCAGCCTTGGTCTCCTTTGCCAGAGCATATCAAAGCTATCCCTGCAAAAAATTATCAGTGAAAATCAGTATTTCAACCAATTTTAAAGGGGAAACCAAAAAGGTCAAAGCCTATAATTTTCAAAAAGTGTCAACAACCAAACATAAGAAAATGGGTTTTGGGTTAAGAAAAAATCAACAAGGAGTCTATATGAAGATATTTCTCCTCATTTGCAACCCATTCCACATTCCAAGAGTAAAGAGCATTGTTCTAAGGCGATTTTGTGAGTTTGTGGGCAAATCGGGCCGTTTCCAGGGCGCGCTACGCATCAGGTTGGGCGCGCTACGCACCAGTGGCGCGCTACGCACCAGTGGCACGCTACGCACCAGTGGCGCGCTACGCATCAGGCAACAATTCTCAGTGCAATTTTACACGGGTGAGGCACGTCAGGAGCGCGCGACGCGTTGGGTGAGGCGCGCTACGCATTGAAATTTGCCTGAAACACACTCAAACACCTCTTCTCACGCATCAAATCACAGGTAGGCTTTTATCCACGGCTCGTTCTTGGTTTTGAAAGATTTATGTAAAGAAATCATGCTATATTTCCCATGAAAAACCAAGTGTAAAAACCCTCCTTTTCCATTAGTTTGCTGAAAGGATTTAAATGCCAAGATTGCTGTAGGGTTTTCAAAAATAAATGGTGCCAAGGTTTTCCCATTTCCTGTGTTTCCCACCCCCTATATTCACCAATATTTTCCCCAATAATTCCTCATAAAACCCTACACTATTCTCCCTCAAATCCTAACCCCTCCCTTCTACTACAAACATATTTTTCCTACCCTACCTCATCCCAAACCCTAAAACTTAAAGATTTTCATGTCCCTTCCCTTCCCTAAATTCCTTGTTTAATTTCCATTGTCCCCATTTCCCTAATGTTTCCCCTTTCCCAACAATTCCCTTGTATATTTGTGTCCCCTTGGTCACAACATTTTGAGGAAAAGAAAAAGTCTGTAGTCAATTTTGCACACAGTTGTATATCAGCATATATATATTCGAGCTACCTTGTTTTTAAAGAACAAGTCAGAGACCGAGTCAGCTTATGAGAAGGATTATGATAGTGATTCTACACCAGAGGTAAGTGTGCCAAGGAGGTATCACAAAGGTGGCAAAGGTGGTCGGCATGTCAGGGAGGAGCCTACTTCTTTGGCTCAATTGCAAGCTTGTCCACTTGCAATGGACTGTTTTCGGTATCAATCATGTTTTGAATACTGTGAGCGGATATCACAAATCCAACATCCTCGGGAACTAGTCCGTTTATTTGTTCTAAATTTGCAGGATGGTCATGTAAACCTTGCCGGAGTGTCACCCAAGATTATTGCTCTGGCCACTGGGATACCAAATGTAGGGGAGGAATGGAGTAAACGCCAATAGTTAGACAGATTTCACTATGAGCCATATATTAAGCCCGGATGTGTAAGACACTTGACTGCAGTTTTTCCTTTCAGATTCATAAGGGATGAGTATGCACCATTGATGAAACTCATCATTCGATATTTCAGTTGTGAGGGAAGATTCTCACGTATCTATGTGTACCATGTCCGTTTGTTGATGCATTTTACCAGGGTACGTATGATGAACATTCCATTTTTCATGTGTCGCAACATAGAGAGGATGGTGCCTTTAGTACAAAGGAAAAGCCTAGCACATCAGCATAAGAGCATCTATCATTATGCATTGATCAAAATTGTAGTGATGCATCAGTTGGCATAGCAGGGCATTACTTGGGAAGATTTCATCTCCCGTGATTACTTTGCACCATTACAGCCACCTCCCGAGATAGTTCATGATGAGGGAGGACCTTCACACCAGCCAGACATTCCCGAGATTGAGCATATAAGTGCTCCTCCATATGTGACATATCTGCGAGGTCACAGGGAATTATTTGCATCTACATGATGAGTACTATCTCCACCCGGGGTGGAAGGGGTCTCGTTGACTTCATCGACACAGCGAGTGTTATCTCCACCTTGTGTGGAAGGGGCCTCGCTTTCGACAGTAGCACCGCAGGTACAAGATAAGGGCAAGAAGCCCAAGCATGAGGAGGGACCTTCAGGCGAGCCATCCGGTTTTGTTACTATTCATGATGAAACAGCTTCAGAATCAGAGAAGACCCAATATATCAGGTATCTAGAGTAGCGGAATAAATAGCTTGAGGACCAGCACATGATCATAGAGCTGCAGAACATCCGTGAGAATCGCCAAGCTGCCCAACATAGGGAAATTGAGTTCACCTCTCTAGAGAAACAGGTAAATGAGGATCGAGATGCTAATCTCGAGAGGGTCAACATCTACTTGGAGGAACGGCTGAAAAGGGCCGATAGAGATCATGCATTATTGATACACATGGTTATGCATTACAAGGTCCGGAACCTAGTTTGCAAGGCGCGAATTAGGAGTCTTAAGGCAAAATTGAGGAAAATGGTCAAGAAGCAAAAATGAAAAAAGGAGCTTGATCGTCTTCGGATTTTGGCTGAAGCCTCTTTGATTGAGCATAGTACTTGATTGGGGACCCCCAGCCCAAATTTCAACAAGTTTGGGGAAAATTTTGTCAATTTTGAAATTTTTGTGTAAAAAACAGGTTTTTGGGCTCAATGCGTAGTGCGCCACGCGCTACCCTTAAAATTGGGAGGTCCAAATCACGAAAGGTTTGTATTTTTGGATTTTTCATGATGAAATATACCTTCTCAGCCACTGCCAAGGCATTTCATCAAGGTTTGGGTCCCCAAAAGGTCAAAAAACATGCAAAAAATGACCTCACTGCCCCTTTTTGGACACACAGGTAGCAGCCTTGGGAGAATGCACTTTTGGAGGAGCAAATGGACATCAAATTGGAAAATTCCACTTGGGTTGGAAAGTAGACATCCAGGGATTTCCAACAAGCCAACCTGAGCTCAATTTGTATGCCGGGAAGTGCCCCAAAAGCAGGTGGAAAGGCGCACTACGCATAGGGCTCAGGCGCGCTATGCATCAGGATTTTTTGCAAAATTTTTATCTTCAGCTCAGGAAACGAAGCCAGTTTGACCAGTTTTGACTTGTGATGGGATTTTTCACCCTCCTTGATGTAATTAATGGAAATTTATGTTGACTTGACACTTATTTACCTATTCTAGATGATTCATTTATAAAATAGCAAAATTTTAATGAATGAATTGGTTTCCTAGCTTATAGAGGCA
The DNA here is from genome assembly GCA_031772625.1 of Pinus tabuliformis. Taxonomy (NCBI): domain Eukaryota; kingdom Viridiplantae; phylum Streptophyta; class Pinopsida; order Pinales; family Pinaceae; genus Pinus; species Pinus tabuliformis. The sequence continues at coordinate 126,703,610 of CM062808.1, read as the reverse complement.
AGTTGTTTTGACTGCCTAGATTGTAGTACTTTGTTTAAAATTGGTTGAAACAGCTCCTAGGATGATGAGCTTGACCCCTAGAGGAAAGGGAATGTGTTAGCTTGCCTATATTATGTATTTTCTTAGTCATTTTCAGGGTTGGACTCTTGGGAATAGCTTGAGACACTATTGTACATATTTTATCTGCAATTTTGGCAAAGGATAGACCAGGGTTTTGCAGCACTATTTGGGATTCATGTGGCCTTATGTGTTGATGGTGTGTTTTTCTCAGTACTTGTAAGTTGTGTATGTGTACCATTTTCCTTATTTAATCTTCTGCAATTAAACAAATGAAGTGTTAAGGTAGAATCCATAAATTTTCTATGCTCTGCCTTTAAGTTTGTTTAATTCTCCATGTTTTCTTCAGTTTAAGGAGAATCCTTGAGACTTCCTTGCTCTCCTTAGCTCCTCACCTGTCAGGACTATTCATTCACTCACTTTAAAGGCATCAAAACAATCGCCTATATTGCCCCAAGTAGACCTCTGCAAAAGTTGTGCCTCATCCCCGCACCCAAAATTGCCTTTCCCTTGAATTCAACAAAATTTCAAAAAATAAATTCCATAATCCTTGTAATTCATACCTAGCCTAAAATTAGTCATCAATTCAGTCATCTCGAGCCTTTTTGATTACCTTTTTCCGAGATTAACCGGAGAGAGCCCTCTCCTATCCTCGTAGGGCTAGCTACGAGGCTGAGCTTGGTTTGATGTTGCCTCGAGTTTTGCCTTCCTCAGCCTGAGGCAAATTCGAACGCTAACAGATTTTACATAGTTGTCATGGTTTGGGAGATATGCATGACCTTTGAGGTCTATTTTTCAAAGAATAAAATTATGTATTTTTTACTATTTCAATCATTATTTTTTGGCACGCTTTTCTAATAGCTGGAAGCAAATTTTTGATAACTAAAATATGTTTTTGTCAAACATGGATCAAATAAAAAAAAACTCTCTCACGTTTTACATAGGTGTTACATTTTTGGAATTATAGGTGTCACTTTGAGACCCACTTTTCACAATTTCACCAAGCCAGATTCGCTGACAAAGTTCTAGAATTTTTTGGAATTCGACCTAGTGGATCCCCAACTTGGAATAATTTACTCCAAATTGATTTAGATAATGAATTTTGAATAGTTTTATACCCAATCCAATGATTTTCTCTTCAGTTAGCATATTTTTGGTTAGTCAAAATCCAAACCCTAAATAGTAGGATATGGGCATATCTTCCAAATATTTTATTCCTAAAGCATTGTAACTTCTTCATATCTTTGGGAAAATGATGGATTTCGACTTCATTAGTCCAGGGATGAGATAATTGTATATATTTCATGAATTTTAGTGTGCAAAGGGTTGATGGGGGAGTAAAAGGAGAGATATTTTCTTTGATATTGTAAATTATGGAGTTTTAATACAAGTGATCTGTACAAAAGTACAAAGATATTTTTCTCAAGGATTCTTGTGTCATTAGCTTCTAGTAGTGTTCTTAGTTCTGTATTTAAGTGTTCTTTTCTAATTTATTCATGAACATGTTCTTCCATCCATTATTTGAATGAATATTATATATTACAAAATTCGTCCAAGATAGATGCTCTATTTCATTCCTTTTGGATAATGTCCATTTTTTCTTCTAAAGTCGAGCCTAGAGTTCATCCTTGATAGATTCTTTATGTTTAATGGGATGTGATCCTTAATTCCTATACCATATGCTACAACATATTTAAAGATACACAAGTTTTACTACCTTTCCCTTGTCATAAAATTGCTCCATAACTAGTGATTGTTCACTTTCATCAATCAGACTCCATGCCCAGTGGATATTTCTATAACTATGTCATCAAACTTTTAGAAACATATTCATCTATCATATCAATACCTAACCTAAATCCTAAGACAACCAGTAATCTAAGTGACTAAAGATTCATATAGAGAGAGCCCTCTTTGAAGCTAGAAGGGATATATTCCAGTTTTAAAGTGGTTTATGGATACCTTCGGGTTCCTCTCCTCAGCCTAGAGGAATTACGAAGTGCTAACAAGTCCCATGTAACATGTTGTAGGCCCTCCTTTCCTACTTGTCCTATCAACTTCAAACTACAATACGTTAGTCATACAGATTCAAATTTGAGTGTCCTCTATGCCACTAGAATCATATCGACGAACACTACAACTTGGTGCCAATTTTAATGATATTTGAGGACTTTGAAACTTGATATTTTAGGGATCCTCTTGGATCATTCCTCCCAATTGAAGGAATTTTGGTCCTACAAAAGTATAGCAGTATTGTAGTTTGATCTGCATAACAAATATATCTGAAATACCACATATTCTTTCCTTCACCTTTGTACTTTGGAGCCTAAAGTGATAAAACCAACACATGTATCAATATGACCAGTGAGCACAACAATGACAACTATAAAGTGGCTTCAAACTGTTATAGCTCCACTTCCTCCAAAATCCTCTTCAGAGCTTGGGCATTTTCTTTCATCATGTGACAGGGACATTACCGCATATGTAAGTCACTGAGCAAGAATAATACTAGAAGCAATTTTTCCTAGTAGTTCACCTGGGGAAATATGTGTTGTTGTAAGTCTCCAGAGTGCATCCTTGATGGATAATATATGGGTAGAAAAACTTAGGATGGAAGCATTAAATATGTATGATATGGTTTTATATTCCATGTGCAGAGAAGAGTCGAACAGATTGCAAAGCCGTAACTTGACTTCTTTGTTTACTAATTCAATTTGCAAGATTCAAAATAAGACCATACTTGTTAAGAGTTTATAGAAAACTCATGGTCAAGGTTTTAAAATAGAAACCATACCCCATTCTATCTAATTAAAGGCCAAAATATCACGATTTTGTATTTATAAGTGATGTTACACACCTCATCACTTTTACAAACATTTCCGCAACATGTGATTTACAATGGTGGCCACACTCAGCTACTTAAAAAGACTTACCATCCCTTACCTATCCAAGTTAATGGGCTCTCTTCCTGAAGTTGGATTCATTATTGAACTACTTTGTTGGATGCAACCCAACGTGGTCCAAGTTTTTGTCAAAGACTCCACATTTTGAAGAGCGGAACGTGCGAAGCTGGCGAAGTTCTATTCATTGTGAAGTGTTTAAGGGCTTTGGGATGGGTCAAAAACCCTTATTTTATAATGGGTATCGGGTATTAGCCCATTTTTTTATCAGATCCATGGTATGTGGAAAATGTTCTTGTAGTAAGGAAAGCTATATAAAGAAGATGTATACTTTGTCGATAGCTAATCATAGAAAGAATTAATAGATTGATCATAATTTTTGTCTTAGGTCTATGTTTTGAGGATAGCTCCGCAGTTGAGTGTGTGGAGGCCTTGGAAGAGTCTGCAGCTAAGTGCAGAAAACACTTGCAATTGGGTGTGCAGGTCAAAGAAGTGTATGTACTTGTTGGGTTGTGTTATATTCTTTCCACGACTATCCCATGTAGTTAACTAGGGGGTTAGAGGGGGGGCAGAGACCCCCCCTTTGTTTCACCGATTGTGTAGTGGGGGGTCACAGGGGGTTCGAGGGGTGCAGGTAACCCCACTCTATGGGGTCCAGGGCAGTGCCCCTAAAAATTTTGGTTTTGGAACCTATGTTAGGTTATGCGGACCCACCTATGGTTTTGTGCATGATTTTTGCACATGTTTTTGGACGCGATGGTTTTCGATCCATGGTATTAGACGCGATGGTTTTTAGTCCATGGGATTGGATGATTTGGCATGTATAAATATGTATTATAACATTGAAAGGAACATAATAAAAAATCAAGCTGGTAGTCCCAGTTTTGGCATCCAGGGGAAAATATTTGTGTATGTGTGTTTTATGTGTTATGCTCTCGCATTGTTTATTTTATGTGTTTTATAATTCTTATGTAGGTAATTTCTGTACAGGGTTAAAACCTACATTTGGTATCAGAGTTGTTTTGGCTTCAAGGGGACACCTTTGCTGTTGAGGGGTTTTGCTCGGGCCTATGTTCGACCCTGTTCAGTGGGAGATCTGCGAGATTGATTCTGGTGGTGAAAGAAGATGGCGAGCAGTGGAAAGATAGAGATCAAGAAATTTAATGGTTAGAGTTTTGAGTTGTGGAAGCTCAAGATGGACGATCTGTTGGTGGATAAAGATCAGTGGATTGCGGTAGATCCGGGTACTAAACCAACAAGAGTGTCCGATGAAGAATGGAAGAAGTTGGATCAAAAGGAAAAGAGCACAATATGATTGTGTGTCTCAAATTCAGTATTGCTGAATGTATCAGGGGAAGCTACGATGAAGGCTTTGTGGGAAAAGTTAGGGACTTTGTACCAATCTAAGTCTCTAGTGAATAAATTGTTCCTGCGAAAAAAGTTGTATAACCTGAGGATGAAAGATGGAGACCTGGTGATAGAGCATTTGAATGCATTTAATATTGTGGTAAGTCAGTTAGCATCTGTTGATATTAAAATTTCATATGAAGATAAGTGCGTCAGTTTGTTGTGTTCTCTACCAGATTCATGGGATAGTCTGGTTATTGCAATAGGTAGCAATGCAACTTCCTTGCAGTTTGATGAAATAGTCTCATCCTTGTTGACAGAGGAGATGAGATGGAAAAATATGGAGAGCCAGAATGGTGATGCCTTGTCTGTACGAGGACAGTCCCAGAACAGAAACAAAAATAAGTCATCGAGTGGGAGATCTAAATCTAGAGGGAGATCTAAATCTCCACGAAAACCTGTAAAGGTGGTGTGCTGCAAATGCAGAAAGGAAGGGTACTACAAAAGAGACTGTAAATCTAAAGCTCTTGATAAAGGAAAGGGATCTGATGATGCTCCTTCTAGAAAGGTGAAAACCACCTCAGATGAAGGTGGGGATGTGTACTTGGCTTCTTCAAGTACACATGTAGATCATGAGGCATGGTTGATTGTCTTAGGTGCATCCTTTCACTTCACTCCCCATAGAGAGTGGTTCTGCGATTATGAGAAATACGATGGTGGTGATGTCTTCTTAGGGGATTATAGGAAGGCTAGAATCGTTGGTCATGGAAAAGTAAAGTTGAAGTTGCAAGGTGGAAGGGTTAGAACACTTCGGGTGTTCTGCATATTCCTCCATTGGCCAAAAATCTGATTTTTGTAAGCAACTTGGATGATGCAGGTGTAAAAATAGTGTTCGAGAATGATACCTGCAAGATGGTTCGGGGAGTACTGGTATTGATGCAGGAAGTTTGAATTGGAACTATGTACAAGCTGCAAGGTAGCACGGTTGTTGAGGGGTGCAACAGTTTTGTGGTTCCTGAAAGTGGAGCAGAAAATCTAGTGGTCTATAGAGGGAAGACCATGTTGTGGCACCAAAGGCTTGGACATATTTGAGAGAAGGTCCTTCGAATACTTCATGGTAAATGTATGGTAGAAGGTATGAGTAATAGCTCTCTAGATTTTGATTTCTGTGAAAATTGTGTATATGGGAAGCAGAATCGGGTGAGTTTCCCCTCTAGTGGTAAGAGGGCGAAACATATGTTAGTGCTTGTGCATAGCGATGTGTTTAGACCTATGAAGATTCCATCACTGGGTAAGTATGTGCACTATGTATCATTTATAGATGACCTCTCAAGGAATACATGGATATATTTCCTTAAGAAGAAATTTGAAGTCTTTGACAGGTTTAAAGAATTCAAGGCTCTAGTGGAAAACCAGAGAGAGAAGAAGATAAAGGTGCTGAGGATAGATATCCGTGGAAAGTTTTGTAGTAAGGAATTTAAAGAATTCTGTAAGAAGTGTGGTATAGCATGACAAAAGAATACTCCATATACACCTCAACAAAATGGAGTTGTATAAAGAATGAACAAGACGTTGATGGAAAGGGCAAGAAGCATGCTTAGTAGTGTCTGGTTAGGACATGAATTTTGGGCAGAAGCAGTGGAGACAACATGTTATCTAGTCAACAGATCACCTTCATCAGCATTGGAGGATAAAACTCCACAAGAGGTTTGGACTGGTAAGAAAACCTCTTTTTCACATCTGATGGTATTTGGATGTGATGCATATGTACATTTTCCAAAGGAGAAACAAACCAAGTTGGATAGTAAATCTGAAAAAGTGCATCTTTATTGGGTATAAGGATGGTTTAAATGGTTATAAGCTTTGGAACCTAGTAACAAGAAAGGTTGTGTATAGCTGAGATGTGGTGTTCAGAGAGGTGAAATATGTTATTAAACATGAAGTCTAACCAAAGGAACCTGAGAAGATAGAGTTTGAGATAAAGGAGGAAGAATAAGACTCTACAGCAGAGGAGGAATCAGAAGATGAAGAGCCACAAACTCCGAGTGTGAGAATATCAGTTTGAGAAAGAAGGCAGCCAGAAAGGTATAGTCCATCTGCTTTTTGTTCAAATTTTGCTTTATCTATTACTGATGATGATACCAGAACTTTGAAGGAAGCAGTAGATTCAGAGGATGGAAAACTATGGAAAGAGGCCATGGTTGATGAAATGGCATCTTTGCACAAAAATGAGGCTTGGGATCTGGTGGAGTTGTTGGCTGGAAGGAACCCATTGGCAGCAAATGGGTGTTCAAGAAGAAGACAAATACAAAAGGAAAGGTGGAGAAATACAAAGCTCGGTTGGTAGCAAAAGGTTATTCCCAGGTACCAGGAATTGATTTTGGTGATATTTTTTCTCTTGTTGCCAAGGTAACTTCTATTAAATTACTTTTATCTATTGCAACTGCTTTTGATTTTGAGGTAGAACAGATGGATGTGAAGACAACCTTTCTTCATGGGGATCTAGAAGAGGAAATATACATGAAGAAACCTGAAGGCTTTGCGGTGAAGGGTAAGAAAGAACTGGTATGCAAGTCAAAGAAGTCTTTGTATGGGTTAAAATAGTCAACAAGGATGTGGTATCAGAAATTTGATACATTTATACAGGGACTTGGCTTCACCAGAAGTGAAGCAAATCACTGTCTGTATTTTAAATTAATTGGTGACCGTGTTATTTATTTGGTTTTGTATGTGGATGACGTGTTGCTGGTTGGAAATGACAAAGAAATTATCTAGGATTTGAAGACCCAAATTGTCCTCCAAATTTGACATGAAATATCTTGCTTCTGCAAACTATATTTTGGGCGTGGAAATTAAAAGAGATCAGGCAAAGAGGAAGTTCTGGTTAAACCAGAGGAAGTATGTCGAGACAATATTGCAGAGATTTAATATGCAGGATAGTAAATCGATGAAGGTTCCTATTCCTGTAGGTGTAAAGTTATCTGCTGAACAGTGTCCCAAGACACAAGAAGGGGAAGATGAAATGTCCCGTGTTCCATATGCAAGTGCAGTCGGTAGCCTGCTGTATGCAATGGTCTGTACTAGACCAGACATTACACATGCAGTGGGAGTATTGAGCAAGTATATGTCAAAACCAGGAAAGGAGCATTGGACGACAGTGAAGCAGGTTTTCAGGTATTTGCGTGGCACTAGTGATTATGGTTTGTGCTACCAAGGAAGACTAGGATTGGACAGAGTGTTGGATATTCATGGCTTTGTTGATGTAGACTGGGTTGGAGATCTAGATCAAAGAAGATCTACAAGTGGGTATGTGTTTAACCTATTTGGAGGTGCAATTAGTTGGATGAGTAAGAAGCAATCTGTAGTGGCACTATCAACTACAGAGGCAGAATACATGGCAGCCACTCATGCAAGCAAGGAAGCAGTTTTGTTGCAGAGATTGTGTTCAAGTATGGGGTTAGTACAGGGAGATATAAGGATAGACTGTGATAGCCAAAGTGAAGTTTTCTTTGCAAAGAACCCTACATATCATTTAAAGACAAAGCACATTAATGTTCAGTATCACTTTGTGAGGGATATGATTGAAGACAAAAAGGTGTTTCTAGTAAAGGTGGACACTTTGAAGAATATTGCATATGCATTGACAAAATCTGTGAGCTCTGAGAAGATCTCTTGGTGTAGAGAAGCAATGGGCATTGCAGGGTTGGATAAATGACTAAGCTCTCTTGTGCCCCCCTATGGGAAGAAAACAACAAGTGGGAGAATGTTGGGTTGTGGTATATTCTTTCCATGATTAGCCCACGTAGTTAAACGGGCGGTTAGAGGGGGGGGGGGGGTGGGGGGCGATGGAGGAGCCCCCCCCTTCATTGTGCCGATTGCATAGCGGGGGGGTCACAGGGGGTTTGAGGGGTGGAGGTAACCCCACTCTATGGCGTTCAGGGCAACGGCCCGGAAAATTTTGGTTTTGGAACCTATGTTAGGTTGGGCAGCCCACCTATGGTTTTGTGCATGATTTTTGCACATGTTTTTGGATGCGATGGTTTTCATTCCATGGTATTGGATGCATCGGCATGTATAAATATGTATTATAACATTGAAAGAAACATAATGAAAAATCAAACTGGTAGTCTCGGTTTTGGGATCTAGGGGAAAATCTCTGTATATATGTGTTTTATGTGTTATGCTCTCGCATTGTTTATTTTATGTGTTTTAGAATTCGTATGCAGGTAATTTCTTTACGGGGTTAAAACCTATAGTACTAAAGGTCCTTATTAATAAAGAAGAATATTTGGTGAAGTATTGTGCATCTTTCTGTGTTTGTTATCTATTGTTATAAATATCAGTATGCATTCTTTTTGTTGAATTATGTGAAAGAATACTTGTTATATTGTTATCTGTTATATTTATGCGTTAAGTACCAATCTGTGAAGTTAATCATTAGCGCAAATTTATTCATGTATTTTAAGTTGTAGATATAAATACGATATAAGTGAACACATGGGCACCACAATGCGGATATCCCTCTAGCTTCATAAACCTGATTCTTCAACCTCCCATAACCGTTTTGGTTGAGACTGTGATTTTCTTGCAGGTCATTGCCAAAAGGGCTAGTGGTTGAGGGTTTTGTTGGTGCACAAAACACTCTAAACTTGGCTCAAGACCCCTTAAACCAAAAAATGGTTCTGTTGCTGAGACCAAGATCTACTTAATGGATATGTTTTGGCATCCGCTAAAGAAAGAAATCTAGGAGTGGGTTGAATAGAAATAAATATAATTTGCAGAAAAAGAAAATAGAAACCCTCAATTACCAGCTAAGGTCTGGTTGTAGAAGTATATCTTCGAAGAGCAATATGAAATATTCTTTGGTTCGTTCCACATTGAATTGTACGAGTGGGTATCTCAGTTGACCGAACATAAGACTTGTTTCAAGCATGATGAACCTAAGGAGTGGAATCCAAAATTGATACGGAAACTCAAGAACATCTATAATAGTATATAAATGGTTGTTGATGTCTGGATCGATAGCATTTCGGGAGGATTTATCACTGAGTTCACAATAGATGTGATCGTATCTTATAGCGAAGTTGAACGAAGATTTTTCAAAGGACTGCGAGGTAAGTTCTTAAACTCTTTTAATATCTGGATTAAAACGTTACTGTGTGAAAAGGGGATTCTTCGAATGCAGTCAAATTATCGTTTGGACGAAGAGGAAATAAGCCTGAACCAATGTCTAGACGAAGTGGACAATGATATAGAACAATTCTGAAGAAATTTATTGAGACTAACTATAACCCCTTATTAGGAGGATTTGAGAGCGAAGAAGAAAGAAGTAACCCTACAACCCCTGTGACATTCCCCCTCCCATCATGATGGCGCGTCAAAGTTAGGAGTTGAGAAAAATTAGGGCACCTTTGGGATTCCCCATTTCGATAATTCCCCTACACCCCCACCCCCTCCCCCTCCACCTAGCCCCCCGAGAAGGAAAATGGTCGATAATATTAAGCTACTTATTTTTAAAGCAATGGAATCAAAGGATTCTGATCAGTTTTGGTTTGTATTTGATGTAGTATGGACAGCAAGACAGATCATTATTGATGATGTAAAGAAGGCACAACTCATCACGTTGTTGCGCAAAAGAGTGCTAACATGGTATATGAAATTCTTTGCGACTAATCTTACTGCTTCATTTGATGAAATTAAGAATCATTGGTCTCCGAATTCAAGAAGCTGATATTAGAATCATACTACATCACAAAGCTAAAATAAATCAAACATGAAGAAACTGAGTCTTTGTGGGAGTTGGATCAGAGATTCAAGGTGTTAATGGACAAATAAGCTTTATCCTACCTCTAGAACATCATAAGGAATGGTTCATAGCCACATTACTACCACATATTAGGCTAGCATTGACACAGTAGAAGATCGTGACTCAAGTTGAAGCATTGGAGATTTCAATGAAGCTGGAAGCCTCGTCGATTGGGGATGCTCATGCAAGAGTACAACAGATTCAAAATCAACTAGCCAATTTGACCTTGGAGTTGCAGGATCTCAAGAAAGGAAAAGAGACCAGATCAAAAGTATGGTGTACAAAATGCAAAGTAGATAGTCATTGTAAGGATCAATTCCCTCTATTTAGAAATTATTTGGCAAGTGGAGCACCTAATCCAATAAACCTAGGGATGTGGTGTGAGATTTGTAGAATGAGAGGCCAACATCTCTTAGAATATTGATACCTATTATAGAAGTACATGAAGACTCCAAAGCAACTATTTTGCAACTTTTGTAGATCAGTAGGCCATGACAAGAAAAATTGTCGAAGTTATGACTTACTGATGGATTGCATTGTTGATACTTATAAACTGCAAGCTGAAGGAAAACACACGTTGAGCCAGGCTAGCACGTTGGTCGAGGGGGATTTCAAGGACGAGGACGGGGACAAGGACAAGGATGAAGATGATGAGATGGTCGAAGACATGGCCAAATCATCTGTTATAACTGTCGATAGGCATGACACTTCACAAGAGACTATTAGAGGCCTATGACAAACTAAAACTACTATAAACATTTTAATAATGTGATAGAAGAATGCCCCATCCTTATCACGAAGAAGCAGGAGAAAAGGAACTAACAACCTGCATCAAATATTCAAATGATGACCGTTGAGCTAAGGGAGGATCAACTGTGCATGGGAATTGTAACAAGAAGTAGAGCTACGACTGGAAATGATAAAGTGGAAGGGAAAAAGGAAGTTGAAACTACATGGATAAGGAAAAATAATGAAAAGGCTCTTTCCTTTGATATAGATAAGGAAAAACAAGTTTTCAAGGAGGCGAGGCGAAGCTTTATGGATGATGGGGCCTCGACCTCTACCGCGTAGCTGACTCATGAGGATAACTGCGAGATAGTAACGGTTGCAACAAAAGATGTGGATCCATATATTTTGAAGTCTTTTCTGCAGACTTGCGTGAATTTGTTGAGAAATCAGAAGGTTGTGGAGAGATTGCAGGAATTGATAGACTCTTGTACTTCTAAATAGGTACCGCATAGTGAGATGCACATAATGAATAGTATACATAGACACAAGAAGAGAAATGGAAAATAAATGAGGCTTACATTGCAGATTGGAGAATACAACATGGATAAGGTTATCTTCAATCTAGGATATGATGCCAATGTATTTTCGAAGCAAACTTGGGAATTCATGGGTAAGCCAAAGCTGCAATGGTAAACTATCCAGCTAAAGATGGTGAATCAACATAATATTGTCCCTCTAGGAAGATTGTTAGGTATCACAGTAGACATTGATGGAGTACACACTACCACTAACTTTGAAGTGATTGAGATTGTGGATGATAGTAATCCATATCCCACATTGCTTGGATTAGAATAGGAATATGCTAACATTACTATAATTAACTTAAAGAAAAGGAAAATAATATTTGAAAGCAATAATATGAGAGTTATTATTCCCTTAGATCCATCAGAGGGAGCGAGGTCTAATGAACCTGTCAAATAAGAGTACAACGTGGATGACATAGACAACATTTATCAAATAACAACAAAAGAAGAAGAATGAATTAACCCTGCTGCAAATGGAAAAATGACTTGGGATCAAGATAATTCTTGCACTTTAGATTCAAAAGAGGAATTGGAAAACTTATAGAACATGTTGCATGAAGTGTCTACAAGGCGATGTGCAAGGATCACAAAAGCAGTGTGTTGTATGACAACTAAGGTATGTGATTTACCTTTGTATGATGGTTTGGGTAATATAAATACTTTCTTTAGAGATTATGAAAGATAGGTATTCGAATATCAGAGATTGTTAGCTCTAGATCAAGCAATGAGGGCTACTCATGCTAGATGGAGGGGTACTCATAAGAAGAAAATAGGATATTGGAAAAAGTGAAGAAGGTTGATGTGGGTAAGGTTTGGTCAAGTTGAAACAGATGTCATAGATAAGTATGATGGCCAGACTAGTCCTAGAGACCACATACAACTATGTATGGCAGCTTGGGGAGAAATTTCGTGAGAAGAATGGGTGCATAGCTTCATTCATACCCTGGAGACAAATCTCAAAATTGGTATCTAGAAACTGAGCTTTGACATGGTACAGCTAGCTAGGCATAAATGGTTGATGGATTTATAATGACATTCAGGTTTGAAGATGATTGTCCACATATAGATGTAGCTCTGAATATAGTTAAGGAGAAGTTTTTTTAGAATGAAGTTTCAGTTATCTGGCAACTTGATTGGGCTGCACATATACATAATGTAATGGAATGCTATAATCTCACCACGAAAGAGGGTGAAAATCCTCGCAATATTGACATCAAAGAAATAGAAGGTCATTGCAAAGTAAATGGAGATGAGATAGAGATGCCTAATATAATGAAGCCATTGAAGATGAAGAAGGTGAATATAGGGTCAGAGGTTGAACCGAAGTATGCAACAAATGATTCAGAGAAACAAAAATACTACACAAGGCTGCTGGCCCAACCATAGAGGTATTTTTGGAGGAGGTACCCCGAGAGGAGAAACAAATGGCAGATATAGTCCAACAGTACAATGCAGTCTACAATTGAATTGTATCGAAAATAAAGGGAACCACAGCTGAGTGACTCGAGATGAGTCATGGGTGTTGGGGGCCTGTTGGGTGCAACCCAACGTGGTCCAAATTTTGGTCAAAGACTCCGCATTTTGAGGAGAAAAGCACACAAAGCTGGCAAAGTTATATTCATCAAAATGTTTAAGGGCTTTTGGATGGGTAAAAATCCCTAATTTTGTAATGGGTATCAGGTATTAGTCCATTGTTTTGTCGGATCCATGGTATGTGGACCATGGTATTCTAGTAAGGAAAGTTATATAAAGAAGATTTAATACTTTGTCAATAGCTAAGCACAGAAGGAATTAACAGATTGATCATATTTTTTGTCTTAGGTCTGTATTTTGAGGAAGGCTCCGCAACTGAGTGCGTAGAGGCCTTGGAAGAGTCTGTAGCTAAGTGCATATCCCACCTGCAGCTGGGTGTGCAAGTTAGAGAAGTGAATGTATTGAAGGTCCTTATTAGTAAAGAAGAAGTTTTGGTGAAGTATTGTGCATCTTTTTGTGTTCATTATATGTTGTTATAAATATCGTCATGCATGCTTTTTACTGAAATATGCAAAAGAATACTTGTTATATTGTTCTCTGTTATGTTTATGCGTTAAGTATTGTTAACACCCAGGTTGTTCCCTATGACTCCCAAGGGAATACGACCGGGGTAACCACTAACCAATCTTTGGATCACAGTTCCTAGCCAAACTGTAATCAGAGAGGGCTCTCTCTTTATGATTTGTCTCTGTTTTGTTGGTGTTTTTAGGCTAGCTATTATGCTCAGGTTTTGGTTTATGTTTTGGTTGAAGGATTTCTTTCAGGGCTTAAGATGTAGTGTTCAGAGAATAGTATATCATTGGGCAATGGAGTCTAGAGTTCTGAAATGCAGGAGTGATGATGTTCAGACTGCAGGGCCTATTGTGTATCTCAAACAAACAAATTTAAACTTAAGTGGTGATGCATGGTCAGCCAACAGAAAGCAATTAAGAATTCTCTATTAAGCTGGTGATGTGAAAGTGAAACCTGTTGCGCAGGAGCAAACTTGAATTCCTGAAACAAAGGTCACTGTGAAAGATATATTCTGAAAGTGCAGCAATTAAGAATTACACTTGTCAAGATTATAGCCGAAGAAAAACATTCATTAACAACACAGATTGAACTCAGGGTATTGCATGAATAAGTCCTGAAGGTTATTCTTTTTCTTTGTTGTCAAACACTTAGAAATTAGAAACATATATGGATTTTAACAGATCGAAAATACATAACAAGGAGAGTTACAGAAACTTATTGTATTATGAAATACACAGGAATCCAGCAGTTTTCAACAGACACCAGAACGCATTCAACACTTCAGAAATCCGAGAAATTCCATCACTTTCTTTATTAAACTCTGAAAGGATTACAGCATAAGAACTTCTTCAGGAGAAATCAACAACAACCCCTCAAGCTTATGCGAGGGGCAAATATATACTATCGGTCGTTACAAAATATCTGAGTGCTAAGTTATCTCAGAATTGAATATCTTCACCAACTTTTCAAGATATTTAGATCAGAAAGTTATTACATCATTGAATACAAAGTAAATGCATCTTTATGCTTGTCAGAAGATATTTTGGCCTTTGGAGGCCACTGAGTCGGTTGGAGTGATCTGCATAAATGCTGTGAAATGCGCTTTTGGAGCTGCTCTGCTGTAGCTTTTCGGCCTGGACACCTGTAGCTTCCTACTTTGCTTCGTTGGCCGAAATTTCTGCTGAGTTGGCTCAGCTTTAATCTTTAATGCATGCTGATTCTTTTAAACTGTCCTGTATATGGCAGTTTACATTTTCCATGAACAAAATTTGTTGAATGGCACCCTGTTTATAAAATAGTTTGTATGGCCTTGGTCCACCATTCTAGTGTAGGTAGTTGATGCCTGAGAATTGCATCCATAGTCTCCTCTGCCTCTGTATACTTATAAAAATTGGGAGCCACTTCAAACAGGTGTTTGATTTCATTCATTATAAAAAATAAATATTCTACTCTGTTGTAGATAGTCTGTCCTGTGGCTGGCCCTGTTTCCTCTGAGCTGCTGGGCTTTTCATTGATTTGGCTTGTGGCAAATGTATTGACTCTTTTGGCATACTGCTCATGTGTGAACAGTCTCCCTGCGCTGTTCAGTAAGCTAGGGAGCCCTCTGTTTTCTAACACCTGAAACTTCTCCAAAAACCTGTTCACCTCAGTCTGCATATCCTGGGTTCTTCTTTCCAATGTTTGCACTAAGTTTCTCAGTGTGAGAACCCTCTTGATTAACTGAATGTGCTCAGTTCTGTTTGAAATTCCCATGGAAGCTAACTGAGTGCTTGTCCTATTGTTAAGCACATTGATCATTCTGGTGGCAACTTCAGGCATGTTGCCTAGAGCAGCCCTTGATCTATGAATTTCCTTCTGTGCTTTTGGAATGAGCTCTAACTGCTCATGGATTGTCTCGATGTACTGCCATTGGTCAGTAATATACTGGCCAATGTTAGCCCATAGCATTGCCTTAAGCCCAACTACGACCTTATCCAACTTGAGCTCATTTTCTAGCTCTTTGATCCTGTCTTTGAGGGCTTTTACCTCCCTGCCCTTCTCTGCCACAACTGCTTGGATTTGTCATATCTGTCATTCACTTGGGCCAATTTATCCCTAGTCTCATTCAGCTCTGTCATTTGAGCTTCCAGGGCCTGGATCTCATTCCTCAGCTTTTGCATGTCCAAGCTTGGGGCCTGCTCTGTTGCTGGTGGTGCTGCTGAAGTGGATGTTGCTGCCTATTCCGCTTGCTGAGGAGGAGGAACAGTGAGTGGAGCAGTTTCCTCAAGGTTTATTACTTTAGGAGGAGGCTAGGAGGTCTGACCTTCTTCTCTTTGCTTCAAAGCTGCCTGTAATGCTGCCTGTGCAGCCTCTGATTCTCCCAGCTTTTCTTATGTCTGGATTAACTGCTTATATAGAGACACCAGCAAATCGGTGGCATCTTTATCATGCCTCTGCTGTGCAACCTCATCTGTTTGAGGGTGAATTGTGGCTGGCATTTTGATCTTTCTCTTCAAGGCAGCCATGTCTGCATCCCTTAACTTCAATATCTCCTGGATGCCCTTGATATCTTTGGGATCATGCCCAATCTCAATAATTATATCTTCTAAGGACCTAATTCTGTTGTCCTTAGCCTGTGATGATGCCCTTTCCAACTCAAGTTGGGCGGCTGTATTGTTAAGGCTATTTTCCAGCCTGTAATTGTCCAATGTTTTGTCTGCCAAGGAGGCATACACCATCTCACCCGTTTGCTTATGTAATTCAATTTTATCCATTGGGTGGATGTCCTTGGCAAGGACCTCAAGATTGGTCCTCAAGTAATCTGAAGGGGACTGTGGCTGCAAAGTAGTTGGCATGAAGTGGCTCATGATCATCTTGCCCTCACTTACATCAAAGGTAGACATTAGTCTCTGCTGGTTAGTGGGAGCCATCTTCAGCAAATGATTGTACAGCTGTATTCTTATGGGCTCATTCCTTTTCTTTATGTCTATGAACTGCTGTTTAATGCTCAGTTCACCCTCTCTCTGCTGGCTAGAGGAGCTGACTTCTCCTCTTACAGTTCTGTTCTGTTCCTCTTGGAAGGAACTTGCAGATGCTTCCCTGCTAGGTGGGCCCATGCCCAGAGACTGCCCTGTTGGCATTTCCTCTTCAGAGAAAGGACCTAATCTCTGTCTTTTCTCACCATGACTTATTGATGTGGTCAAGGGAGTCTCTCTGTCCCTTTTTCTGCTAGTATCCTCCTTTTGTGGAGTTTGGAGGATTGATGCATCAACTGATGTTTCTTGCCTAGGAGGCACCGTGTTTTGTGCCTGTTGTTCCATGAAAATTGGGGCCTCAACGGCTCCTTCTTGCTGTGGGGGCTGCTCTTTGTCATGCTGCCCTTCTTCTTGCTGTAATTCCTGTTGTTGTTGTTGTTCTACCTGCTGCTGCTGTTGCTGCACCCTCTCATGAGGTGGCTGTTCGGTCTCCATTTCCTTTTCCTTGCCTTTGCTAGATATATCTTCAGTGGCTTTGGGTGCTTGCTGATTTACAGTAGAGGAGGATGCAGCTGCTCCCACTTGTATGCTTGGAAGGGAAAACACCTGTGAACAAAGTTCAAGGTCAGCCATCTTCTTCAGATTCCTCACCGCTCTTTGATTCAACTCTTCTTGTGTAATAGGCTCTTCTAGGGTTCCTCTCCTCCATTTTGCTTGGTTTGCATGTTTTTCAATATGAGGAATCTTCACATGATCATAGGCAGACAGCTTATATTTGAGCCTTCTCATCGTGATGAAGTGGTTGGGGTCATAAGGTTTCCAAAGGAAACTGGTTTGAAGGCCGAGGGACTGAAGCATCCTGTCTGCTTCTCTCCAACCTTCCTCCCTTTGGTTATAGATAAAGTGGCCAAGCTGGTTCCTGACCTTCAACTGTGCTTTCTTGCCTTTGCCTGAAAAGTGAAGCACATCAACATTGCCAAATTGCCTGAAGTACTCCAGGGCAAACAACCTCATAGGCACATATTTGGGTAGTTTGTAGGGAGGCAATTCACACCCATATATCCTGATGACGGTGTGGTTCTGGTAAAAATACCAGTCCCCAATGCTGTATGTTTTGGATAACTGCAGGATCCTTTGCATGTCACCAGTGAGTCTTGGAGGAGGTGAGCTCATCATCATGGACATAGATGGGTGGATGAAGAGATCTATGAACTCACAATAAGTATAAGGAGACTCAAATCTACTGTGAAAAACAGAGGACCAATAGACCACTGATCTTGGATTGCCTTGGGCATCCACTCTTTTGATTGGAAAAGAGAATTTCTGATATTGATGATATAAGATTAAGTGGTAAATGTAAGAGGTGTATCTGAACAATCTTTCTCTTGCCAGGTTCATTAGTTGCTCATGTATTTTGTCTGCTATATAGGTGGCATAGTCATAGCAGATAGGAGACTTGCCAGGGGCAAACATGAGCATTATTATCAGCACAGTCTGATCAACAAAATCAATTGAGTTGTAGCCCAAAATGGGACTAATCATGTCTGCAAGATCTCTGCCCAGTTGGTTGAGGTATACTTGATTGATAGGAGGATACTTCACAGAGTCAGAGTCAATGTATAGCTAGTTTAATTTGGTGACCTGAGCATCTATCATTCTGGCTCCTTGATTTATCAGGTCTACAAGTGATAGAGGGACCAGCTTCTTCTCAGTCCTGAAGCAAAGCATATCCTTGATAGCTTCTGGGGTGATATAAAACACAGCTGATCCTGAAGGGTCAAGAACTGCCCTCTGAATGGGGTCATAGTTTTCAGCACACAGATGGATAAAATCAGGGAATTGTCTGACCTGAGGGAGTTTGAAAATAGGGAGGAAAGACTCCCATATACCCAGCACATCTGTTCCAGTCTCATGCTTGGCCTTCAATTCATTGAGCAGGTGGATATGGAACTTGGTCCTCATCAGCATTTCCTCTGAAATCTGATAGTCCATGTCTGCCAGAGGCTGCCATTCTAACTCTCTCTGAGGGGCATTCAATGGAGCAACGTTCAACGCTATAGGAGCTACTGGTGGATCCATGACTTCTCCTAGAATTATGGTTAGAGTTGCTATGCAGAGCAACAGAAAGAGTTTTCTTTGAGGGAGAAATGTGAATTGGATGGAACAGAGGGTGAGTGAAACAGCTGCAGCAATTGAAATACTGTTTAAAGTGAAAATAAGACCAATGTGTGGTCTCAATCTGTCTTTTTAACAGGTAGGTGCAATTTGAGTAAGTTGTTTCGCGATTGCGCGAACAAAGTGCAGTTTTTTGTGAAAGTATGGGCTAACAAGGCTCAGCTGGTGTTTTTCGAGCTCACAGTTGTAAATGGGGGCTAGGCACCAAGATTTCGCCGGTGAATTTTGCAAGTTCTTTGTCGTTTAAGCTCTTTTGAGGGAATTCACAGACAAAATAGGCATATGAAGAATTTGTAATGGAGAATACCTGGTGAAGAGCGAGCAATGGTCACGGATGACTGTGGAAATAGCGCGTTGGACGTTTCCGAGTTGATTTGAGCAAAGGTGGTATACTTTGGACGTAAAATTATGCAGAGAAAGCAACAGCTCTTGCGGCAAAAAGTGTGAAAAAACGCAAAAATTGGCCTAAATATGGACTTTTGGGACTTTGGCGCCTTTTTGGGATGACGTCAGCATGACGTCATCGGGTGGGGTCAAGGTCGGATGACGTCAGCATGACGTCATGTGGTGACGTGGCACGTTGCGATTGGTCCACGGGGATGATGCGGTGGCAGACACGACAGCGGGGTGGCACTGACATGGGTATGATGTGGTGGTGACGTTGGCTGGGTGGATCAAACGCAAACCGGGAGCGGTTAGTGGTTTCCCATCGCACCGCTTATGATACGGAAGAGGGATTTGTCAGGCGTACCTCCGATGAGCTGTGGGGAAGGCGCGTGGCGGGCGCCTGACGTCACCTTCTGACAGATATCGGAAGGTATCTGTCGGACGTCGGGGCCGGTCCGATATGGATAAGGACCGTCGGATCAATGAGGTCTGATCTGACGGCTGTTGGATCAATGATGTGCTCGGGTAATACGGAATGGGGCGGGATTATTAAAATACTTATTTTCGGGATCAGTGCTTGGCGGAAACTCTTGGTATAGGCAGATTTATAAAGGTTTTTCAATGCTTATTTAATATAAAAATATCCCGGCGCCCATACTTTGGATAAATGAGAAAAGTGGGTTTTTTGTTTATTTTGCAAATTAAAGCGGGTATGGGTAAAACAAGGTCTTTTATAAGGTTTTCTTTTAGCAAAAGAAGGTTTCGCTGGGCCAAATGAATTCAAAAGAAGGGAGGGGGGTTAGACTTAGGTTCAACAAAGTGACCAGATGCCATTTTGGTCCCTGACAGAAGACATATGGCTATAATGCCAAGGGGAGGGATATTTATACAATGTTTGGGGTTTATACACCATGGTGTTATAATACTAGGGAAAGGGTAATATAGGGGAGTTACATAATAGAGTTAGGGTTAATATGGATGAAAAAGAGTGGAAGAGGGGGGATGACACTAAGTTTATTTGAAAATAACTTAGCTTAAGGAGTAGATCAAAATGAAAAGAATCTTTAGACAAGAAATGTGGCCTTTAAAGGATGAAGAACCTCCATGAAACCATAAATCCTTCCATGAATCTCAACTGATGAGGGGATGTTAGTAACAAATGGGAAAAGGGGAAGAAGGGAGGTTAGACATGCTTCTTTGCTTTGCTTTTCTTATCTTGACCATCAAGGTTAAATCTGAAATGAATATCACTTCTGCAACCCCATCTACTTACCCAGCTACTTTGCCTAGCATTTTTTGTTTCTTCTTGGAGGGTGCATTTAGACTTGCAGACCCTTTGTGTGCCTTTTCTTTTCTTTGGCTTTTTCTTTTGTTTCTCTATCTACTCCTACCCTTATTTCTTCCAAGGTCCCAGATTAAGCTGTTGGGAACCTTTCTTCTCTACCTAAACTACTTGTCTGCCAAGATTAAACAGTTTGGACAGACTTCTTTCTCTATTCTACAACTGAAAATTTAAAACATGGCATGATCCAGATTAGACTGTTGGACCATCCATCAAAATTTGAGTCCACATCAAGCTACAAGCACAGATTGTATTCTCTTGGAAATATGTGATCTTTGCATCATCAAAGCAGAGCATATTTGGACCTTTTCAATGTCAATCATGAAATATGAAACCTATTGGTATAGGTAGCTAACAAGTATTAATCTATTCAATCGCACACACACATCATTTATAAGAAACCTTCACACCAAACAAGAATCAATCCATATACCTATTACACAATACAATAATAATGGGAGAACAAGTTGGGTTGGTTGGGCCCTAGCCAACCAACTCGTTTCCCTTTTTAAGGAAAACGATTAATCTATGAGAGCAGGATTAACATCACAGGAAATAGAAAAAATAGATGCATGAACCTGGAATTTTCCCTCTTTTATTAAAATGATAAAAGTCTCTGCTCAGTACATGATATATAGCAACAGATCCAACTCCTAGAGGGATTGTGGTGATACAAGTTCTCAAAATAAAAAAGCCAAAATTTTCCCACAGTATCGCCACCCTACATTCTGATCAAACTTCAATTTATACAAATTACATCAACTCTTAGTCGTGTTAAGCTAATAACAAAAATATGCAGTTGTTGGTAATTGATCCCTATATTTAGAACCCTTGAACGCTCCAAGCCATATACAAGAAAACAGGGATAAGTCTTCTAAAGTAAGTGCACACCTTTTCCTCTGACAGCTAAGATGGACTCTTAGTTAATCTTCTCGAATCAACGATCGTCCATATCTGGTGCAGGAACCAAAGTAAGTGCAGGAATATCGGGATCTTGTACCACAACCACTTTTGACTTCGAATTAGTGATCATGCATTTCCAATCCATAAGGTAATGTAAACGATAAGTTACATGGAAAAACATAGACCTATTTAACCTTTTAATTAATATAAGCATACATATCAATTTTCCCAAAAAGCCATTAAGATAAACCAAAAATACTTGCAGAGAGGCCTTATTGAGGTTGTAAAATAGAGGCTAGGATAGGGTAATTTGGCTAAAAATTAGGACAATTACAACAACCAACGGAACTCTTGTAACATTCAAGAGACTTGATGATTTAGCTTGGAACTAGAAGAATACCCTCATCCACATCTCAAAATTTTCAAATATTTATGTAGGTTTTAACCCTATTGATGAGCCCCAAATTTGGTAACATTTTGGGCTCATTTGGCCTCACTACCCTTGCTCAACCCTTCATTTTTCATGACTTATGCATCATTTTTTAGTATATTTATGTTATTTGTACGAATGAAGGGCAGTCACTATTCCTAGGTGGCTAATACATGTTTATTTCAGGTTTTTTGACATTAAATGGAGCAAAACCACGCAGATGAAGGCTAGGAGACAGCCAAGGTGGAATTGAGGTTTTGTAGGAAGGTTGTCCATGGCATTGAATGGCCTTCCTCGTGATCTCCACCCACAACTCCGAGCTCCAACAGCTATCACCACCGAGCTAGAAGGCAGCCAATGGATTCTAAGGGAACAGCAATTTACTTTTAGTTGGTCAGCCAAGCCCCACTAATTTAGGAGGCCAGCTTGGCCCTCATAATGTATAAATGTTGAGGCTGTAGCCTTCGAAAAAAGACTTTTGAAACTTTGTTGCAGATTCTGAATTACGAGCTATAGCCCTGTTTTGCTCTTTGTAAGCCATTTTTGGCATGTTATCAGACTTTTGACTATTATCTTTTAATGAATAAGCAGACAGATTTGAGGCAGATCTGAGTTCTTAAAGGAGCCTAAGCTCTCAGGGTTGGGCCCAACCTGAGAGCCTAAGGCTTCCTTCCTTTGTATTGTTACCTTTCTTTCTTTCAGCATTATATTTCTTTTCCTTTACATGCACTTGGAACACAGTTTGTTGATTCGAATTTCTTGGTGTGGTTACATAGGTTAGTGTTATGAAAAAAGTTGCTTCAGTAGTTTAGATTAGAGTAGGGAGATTGAAGTTAATCTGAGTTCCAAAAAGGGTTGAATGCACACTCACTTTCACCTCTGTTTGGGGACTGGGAGTGCAGACCGTGCCAACTACCAAAAACACAGTTTTACATGTTCATGCAAGCTTTAACGTAATATTTCCGTTTGTAGAAGTGTCCATGCATTTAGATCTTGAGCAATAACTCTTTGTTTCAGCACCATGCACGATTTTCCCTTAAAAACGACATTGTTGTTCTTTGGTTTCTAATAAAACAGTTAGAGTAGGTTGATGACATTTCGGTTATACACAAGACAGGGGTGATTTGTTTCATTTACACTGCGCAGCACCACTCCATCGTTTCCTTATCCTTCTAAGTTGTACCTAGGCCATCTACTTACCTCCCAGTTAGATCATTTGCCTCCCAACTCTTCTATTATCCACGTTGTTTTATCTTTTCGGCCTTCCATTGCCTCTACCCTCCTCTAGACCAACCAGCTTTACACACCCCCTCTCCATCTCATCTCTCTGTCCATAAGCCATCACAAGCTCCCCTCCTACCTCCCTATCCACCCATACAGCTCATTCACTCATCCATCACCCAAAACTCCGATTGCAGAACATCCTGTAGAAATTACGGGACTTCCTGTAGAAATCCTGAACTTCCTGTATAACCCCCTGCAGACATCCTGTAGAAGCTTGCAAACACGGTTGCCAGGCATCTGAACTTTGTGAACTTCTGTGGAATGATGTTAGGGATCCCTTAGACCCTCTCAGAGTCCTCCTGACCTTTTCCAAGCCTTCCTCCCCTTGATCTACCCCTGCACAGTCAAGACCCAGTAAGAAGCACAGTCATAATAACTCCAACAACTTGAGAAAAAATACAAAAACATGTTCTCCTCAGATGAAAGTAGTTCAGAAACATGCATCTCATCTCAATAGAAGTAATGGCATCACTTTTAGAAGTTGCATTCCCACCATTGCATCATAAGGATTAAGCTGGTAGAATTAGGGTTTACTAGGGTTTCCATGTTTTGTTGGCTTTCAGTTCATTCTTGCAAAGTAGGTTAATTTCCTTTGAGATAGCTTTCGTTCATCACTTAAAAAGCTTCTTCTGAGAACATATAGAAGTTGGCTTGAGCCCTAGCGGACTTGTGCCAGCTGACCAAGTGACAGTTGCGACAATAGCTAGTACTTGTGCATACAGCACCGTCGCTTCCAAGTTTGTTACGAACTACCGGGTTGATAAAATTAGAGAAGGAAGCTCCAGGAGTTGTAGCATTATTGCTACAATATTGGAGCCCACCATATTTTTGGCGCCGTTGCCAGGGAAGTGTCAGAGTATTAGTAATTGTTGCTTTTCTTCTATTTTCCTACTCTCGCCTTCTGCCAAGTAGTTTATTTCATTTCCTTTCTGCAAAAGTAGCATAGACATTTCTTGCTTTCATAGATTAGCATTTCAATTCCGCAATTTCATTTCCGCAAGCATAGATTAGCATTTCAATTCTGCAAGCGTAGACTAGCATTTCCATTCCTGCAATTTCATTTGAGCAAAGTAGATTAGTTCTTTCCTGCTTTCATTTCAATTCTACATTTTCCTTTCAGCAAAATAGTTAGTTGTAGATCCATCTGTTTCAGTTTTGCAGGTACCAGAAAAAACAAAAGCAATCAAAAAGTCTTTCCATTTCATGCCTTGTAGGAACCGTGATAAAACAGGCAAATTCTTACCCAACACCCCCACTACATCACTGAGTCACCCTTCTCTCTTCTTTGGTGACAGTGATCCAGAAAAACCTATAGGTGAACCTCCTGAGATATACGAAGATCCTATAGCAGAAGAAGAGTTAGAAACCATTCCATCTGAAGTTATGGCTGACAATAGGGGAGAAGATGAGAGAATAGAAGGTGCCTTCCCCATCCGAGAGACCAATGGAGACATGAAAATGAAGAACATAAGCCCTTCTGCTTTACCTCACTTCCATGGACTGACTACTGAAGATCCTGATACCTTCCTGTTTGAGTTTGCTGTCCTTTGTCGTACCTATGACTATACTGAAGATGAACAGAAGCTGAAACTCTTCCCCTCAACCCTTAAAGATGCAGCATTACGCTGGTTCATGGGCTTACCTAGGAACAGTATCACCACTTGGGCTCAGATGCAGCAAGCTTTCAATA
Source organism: Pinus tabuliformis (assembly GCA_031772625.1). Classification (NCBI taxonomy): domain Eukaryota; kingdom Viridiplantae; phylum Streptophyta; class Pinopsida; order Pinales; family Pinaceae; genus Pinus; species Pinus tabuliformis. The sequence continues at coordinate 126,678,976 of CM062808.1, read as the reverse complement.
CCAAGTACTGGGACTACTGTAGGTCCAAGGAAACCAAGGTAGAAATCTTTCAGATGACCATGGGAAATGATGAGTCCTTAGAAGATTATGAGGAAAGGTTCCAACTTAGCTATAAACGGGCCAGGTGCACACTTGACCCTGAATCCCTCAAGTTTGTCCTGCTCCGAGGAGTCCCTGAAGACCTCCTAGATACCCTTCATATGTTAGCTGGAGGAGATATTTACCAACTGCCTTATGAGGACATAAAGACTGTGTTTAGAAACCACTCTAGGGCAGCCCGGAAACGAGGTAGAGGAAACCTCCTCTCAGCTGGTATTCCTTTCTCCAAACATGAGTTTGCAAATCAATTAGAGGATCTCAAGAGTGAGGTGAGACAGACCATTGCGATGCAACTTGATACATTCAGGATCCAGCAGAAGAAGGAAGAAGCTGAGAGGGCCTTGGCTATCTTCTGCCCTAGGTGCACAAGGAAACACCCTAAGAACGAATGCCCATTACATTCGGTTGAAGTATGTTTTGTTTGTGAGGAGGACCATCCCACAAACCAATGTCCAACCTTACATAGGCTTAAAGCCATGTATCAAGGGACAAAATCCCCCACCGAACCTCTCTATTTCCTCAACCAAAGGAGGCCACAAGGACCTAGACCTTACCAGCAGGGGATGCAAGGGGCACCCCAAGCTTATTACAGCCCCAACCAATCTACTCCTATGCCTTCCTGGGGTCCCCCTGCTCATCCTTCCTGGTCTGTGCCTCCTCCATGGTCTTACCCACCTCAGTACCATACTCAACCCACTACTCATTCGTATCACTCACATGCCCAGCCACAGCGTCAGTGGAATGCACCTCAATCGAGGTGGAGGCCCCAATACAATACTCCTCCCGCCATTTTTCCTCCACCACCAGTTCAACCACAACCATTACCTCCTGCTCCTCCAAGGCAACCTCAAATGCCTGCTCAACTAAACCCGAACCCCAACAACAGATAGGCCCAACAGGTATATACTGGGGAAACATCATGCCCTACCTATGCTGTGGAGATCCAGGAGATCAATCTGCGATCTGGAAAGACTCTTCCGGATCGCCAACCTCCTCCCCCAGAGGACGAGGAAGACAAACAGGAAAGTGAACCAAAGGCTATTCCACCCTTTCCTGAGAGACTAACAGCCACCACACAACCCAACCCAGAGGAGGATGAGCTTCTGGGAGAGCTCAAGCAGTTGTGTGTGAAAATACCACTTCTCCAAGCCATCAAGGATGTGCCAATATACAACAAACTGGTTAAGGAAAAGTGTTTCAGACACCCAGGCAGGCGAAAGAGGGATGCTTCAACCATCAATGTCATAGGACAACTGTCTAACCTCATGTTGGGACAAGTCATCTGCCCAAAGTATCTAGATCCTGGGAGTCCTGTAGTAGATGTCCACATCAATGGCACCATTATACCTCACACCTTGATTGATCTGGGGGCTGCCATTAATGTGATGACCAGGGATACCATGCTCAAACTCAATCTTCAGGGTTCCTTGAGGAAGACCTCGACAGTCCTACAACTAGCAGATCGCTCCACCATGACTCCCGAAGGGATTGTGAAGGATGTCTTGGTCTCTGTTGACTCTTGGGAATACCCTGCAGATTTCTTGGTGCTACAACCAAAGGAAAAGCTCGCTGGATATCCTCTTATTTTGGGAAGGCCTTGGTTAGCCACCGCAGATGCTTACATAAGTTGCCGTGCAGGAAACATGACCATCAAAAATGGTCCTATGTCCAAGCAGCTAGTCCTATACCCTCCTGCCCAACCCTCCTTAGAGCATGACTTACCACTTTGGTTGGAGGAAGGAGAAGAGGATGAGGTGTACTCAGCACCTTTGTGCACCCTAGACACCACTAGGGGAGACCCCCCAACCGAGGATGATTTGATTGAGACCTTGATCCAGAATCCACCTCCTAGTACACTGTCCTTAGAGGAATTGGTGGAGGATGCCCAAGCCAGCACCTCAGTGGACCTTTGTGCGACCAACCCTGTCACTCCCAGAGTCAAGAATGTGGAGTTCGGCCCTGAGAGAACGTTAAAGATCAGCTCCTCCCTATCTCCTTCTCAGGAAAAGGAGCTGTGTAGTCTGTTGGCCAGTCATCTAGATGCTTTTGCTTGGAGCTATAAGGAGATGAAAGGAGTCCATCCTTCGGTCTGTACCCATCACATCTACATCAAAGAGGATTGTAAACCGGTTAGGAAACCCCAGAGGAGGATGAATCTAGCCCTTAAGGACATTGTCAAGGAAGAATTGCAAAAACTGTTGGATGTCGGATTCATTTACCCCATCTCAGATAGCGATTGGGTGTCCCCTCTGGTGTTGGTTCCCAAGAAAAATGGGAAGTGGAGAATCTGTGTGGACTACCGAGAACTGAACAAAGCTACCAAGAAAGACCATTTTCCTCTACCTTTCATAGATCAAGTGTTGGATGGACTGGCAGGAAAGAAGTTCTTCTCTTTCCTAGATGGGTTTAGCGGGTACAACCAAATCCAAATCAGCCCGGAAGACCAAGATAAGACCACCTTCACTTGTCCTTGGGGTACCTTTGCCTACCGAGTTCTTCCCTTTGGGCTATGCAATGCTCCTGCTACCTTCCAGAGAGCCGTCTTGAGCATCTTCTCTGAGCTGGTCCATGATGCGGTGGAAATCTATATGGATGACTTCACCCCTTATGGGTCCAACTTCCAGGAAGCATTGTCCAATCTGGGAAAAGTCCTAACCAAATGCATTGAGATGAACCTATCCCTTAGTCCTGAAAAATGTGAATTCTTGATGACTGAAGGGACCGTGCTAGGCCATACCATTTCTTGCCAAGGGTTACAGGTGGATCCTAACAAAATTGCTCTCATCAAGAAGGTTCCACCTCCTCAAAAGGTAAGGGATGTTCGGAGTTTCTTAGGATTAGCAGGGTATTACATGAGATTCATTAAAGACTCCAGCAAGTTAGCCTCGCCATTGTTTGGCCTCTTGGCAAAAGATGTGGAGTTTAAATGGACTGACGATTGTCAGAGGGCTCTGAATGAATTAAAGGACAAGTTGGTGTCTGCCCCAATCTTAAGAGGTCCAAACTGGGCCCTACCTTTCCACATCCACACTGATGCCTCGAACAAAGCCATAGGGGCAGCCTTAGGACAAGTTGAACAAAAACTTCCATATGCAATTTACTTTGTTAGCAAAAACTTATCCAAAGCTGAACTGAATTACACTCTAACCGAGAAAGAATTTTTGGCCGTGGTCCATGCACGGAACAAGTTTCGACATTATATCACGGGCTATCAAACATTTGTACATATTGATCATGCTGCAATTAGAAATTTAATGAATAAACCAGATGTGAATTCTCATATTATTAGATGGTTACTTTTGTTGCAGCAGTTTGATTTAACCATTGTTGACAAACCAGGTAAAGAAAATGTTGTTGCTGACTTTTTATCTAGATTGGACTTGTCTGGAGATGAGGATGGAACAGTGGATGACCAGATGCCCGATGAACATCTGTTTGCTATTTCAGTACTCTCTCCATGGTTTGCTGATATAGCGAACTACCTTGTTTCCGCACAGTTCCCTCCGCACCTGTCCTCAAGAGAGAAGAGCAGAATCGTCAGAAAAAGTGCCTCGTTCACTTGGATCAGGGGCAACCTATTCAAGCTTGGCCCTGATCAGATCTTAAGGCGTTGCGTAAGGGAGGAGGAAGTCTTTGATATCCTCCTCACTTATCATGATGGACCTTGTGGAGGACATTTTGCAGCAAAGAGGACCGCCTTCAAAATCTTGCAGGCAGGCTATTATTGGCCCACACTTCATCAAGATGTCAGAAGGTATATCAGCCAATGTGACCAATGCCAAAGGATGGGGAAACCAACTCAAAGGGATGAAATGCCTCTCCAACCTCAAGTGACTCTTGAGCCATTTGAGAAGTGGGGTATGGATTTTGTGGGTCCCATAAACCCTCCTTCGAGGCAGAGATCTTACATCATTGTGTGCAGCGACTACTTGACAAAGTGGGCAGAAACCAAGGCAATCAAAGCAGCAACAGAAGAAAAGGTGGATGAGTTCTTAAGGGAAAACATCTTCTACAAGTTTGGCTACCCAAGAGAGCTAGTCACCGATCAAGGAATCCAGTTCACATCCAACTTAATTGAAGACCTACTAGCTCATCACAAAATCAAGCATAGGACTTCCACCCCCTATCACCCTCAAGCAAATGGGCAGGTGGAAGTCACCAATAGAGCATTGGAAGGGATCTTGACTAAGGTGGTGAGCAGCAGCAGGAAGGATTGGGCAGATCGCCTGGTTGAGGCCACATGGGCTTACAACACCACTTGGAAGACCAAAACCGGCTTCACACCTTATGAGCTGGTCTATGGGAAGAGAGCTTTGCTGTCTATCGAATTTGAATACAACACTTTGAGGATGGCAGCTCAGCTGGACCTAGACCTCAGCCATGCCCGACAAGAAAGGTTATTGCAGCTAAATGGATTGGATGAGCACCGAATGCAGGCCCTTCTTCACACAGAAGTGGTTCAACTTCAGAGGAAGGTGTGGCATGACCAAAACCTCAATGACAAGCAATTTCAGCCAGGAGATTGGGCACTGTTGTATGATTCCAGGCATAAAGATTTCAAGGGGAAGCTGAGAACCAGATGGCTGGGGCCATATGCAGTGGAGAAATTTCATGACAATGGATCTGTCCTCATTCGGACCATTGACGAGGAGGCCATCCCCATGCTTGTCAATGGGCATCGACTGAAAATCTACAGGAAACCTCTCTCAAGACAAGAATTCATTAAAACTGTGGAGAAATCAGTGCTGGTCATAGAGAAGGGTTCTACCTCTATTTTGGGCATACCCTGAAGACCTTAAAAAAAAAAAAAAAAAAAAAAAAAAAGAGAAAAAATAAAGATCCTTGGGTGAAAACCTCTCTGAGGCTCCCAAGGCAGATGGTAGGGGTGAAAACCTCATTGAGGCGCCCCTGCTGTCTTTCAAAAAAGAGAAAAAAGTATAAAAAAGACCCTTGAGTGAAAACCTTTCCGAGGCGCTTGAGGCAGATGGCAAGGGTGAAAACCTCATTGAGGCACCCCTGCTGTCTTTCACAAAAAAAAAAAAAAAAAAAAAAAAAAAAAAAAAAAAAAACAGGGACAGCAAGTTCACAATGTGGTAATGCATGCAGGTTGCAGGTTTATGAAGGAAGAAGAGGTCCCGCAACTTGAAGACAAGGGTCCATATCATGCTGCCAGGAGACCCTACCAGCACCTCCTCAAAGAACACTCATCTTCTCCAAGGTATGGGCATGATTTCATCACAGCTTAGTCTTCTACAGGAAGTTACAGACTTTCTACAGGAAGTTACAGACTTTCTACAGGAAGTTACAGACTTTCTACAGGAAGTTCTGTATTTCTACAGGAAACTTCCTGTAGAAGTTTTGGACGGCCCAAAACTAATTGTATGAGGAGATCTAACGACCAAAGTCCGGTATGGATGCATGCAAGCTACTATTTTCTCCCTCACACACTGCTGTCACCTCCTTCTACCACCCCTGTCGACATGCAATGAATATACCTGCACAATCAAAGCAGATCAGTGAATTATCGAGGAAGAAATTCTGAAATGAAAGAAGATGCTAAGATGCCATGCAATACTCAACCCAGCTATCCAAGGGCCCTGCGAGCGTGATCGTGATGCCACTGTCTTCATCATTCAGCATGCACCCAAGGAGGACAAACTGTTACAGGACATCCTACAGGAATCCCGTAGCAGTTTAGCCAACTAGAGTGTACACCATTCGATCGCCTGCAACATGCAATAACAAAGCGGGTGCATGCAGCGGAGTCATACGCTTCATCATCAGCAGTAGCAAGCAAATCCGGACCTGTGCAAATAACAGCAGCAAGCAAATCTAGTCGTCGTCGTCCTGAAGCCTGGAAAAGCATGTCGCGGCCGCACAGGTAAGTGCCTCGCCCTTTCTTTCGTCGAATTACATGAATATTACTTTGAAATGTTTGCAAGCATGAAATGAACGGGTTGAGCAGTTGCATGGCCATTCAACTGGCCACATCAACTAGTCAGCTGGTCTAGCCGGATGTGTAGAATGGTGGCTGTGGAAAAAGAACGGGTAGTCGACACGTGAGAACCGTCCAGTCGGGGAGAAGCACATTTTAACAGAAATGGCGGCGGCGGATCTGCGGAGAATGATGCAGCAGTCAGGGAATTTGCAGGGGAATGAGTAGACGACGTCATCCAACGGTCTGGCAGGGACAACTCACCCCCGCGCCACGAATTCCGCCGGATTCAAATCTATCGGCTAGATCGCCACCCCACGCATTTATCATCAGCCGTTTGGAAGTCGAGTGAGCATCCGCATTCCTCTGAAGCTCGACACTCCAAGCCTTCGGCCGTTCGAACGTCTGATAGCAGCACAGAAGGCGCAGACCCACTGCAGTATCCTCCAGAATTCGTGTGCTACTTCTACAGGAAATTGGGTTCCTCACGTCAAAAGGTGGCGGATTAAAAAGGTAAGCCTGAACCTTCCATGCAATTGGTTTCGAGGGTGGCAGATTCGACGTTCTACAGTCTGGTCGTAAAAAATTGCAAGTATTGTCTGCCATTTGTATGAATTGTCGTCCTACAGGATGTGAGTTATAATTAAGCCGTGTTAAGGCTCATCGGGAGATAAGTTTTCGTGAATTGTATGCGTGGCAGAGGCGTAATTCTATGCTCTATCCCAGTAGGCCAATTTTCTTCCGCACTCGCCATCTCCAGCTAACACAGCAGTTTTTCACCATGTCGGGTGGGTTCATCAGAAGGGAACCAACCGACTCAACAAAGCTAAGAGAGAATCCTGAGGTGGTGGAGCTGTTCACGCAAGCGCAATGGATGTCGTTCTACGACAAATTGCAGGGCTATGACGATGAGGTGGCAGAGGAGTTCTTGCAAGCTCTGAAGCCGAAATCCAAAACATTGGCCACCGTCAACTTCAGGGGTTTGAGTCTCAGACTCACCCCACAATTCATCAGCCGAGTTACTGAGCTGCCAATGGGATTACCATGGGATAAAGAAGAGAGGAAATTGGGCCAGAAGGCTAAGAAGGAATTCTTCCCCCCCAGAGGAGGAATTCTCAGAAGATAAAAACGGGGTTCGTAGAACCAGCTTACTGCCACTTTGGAGTGAAGTTAGCCTCCAGATTATGAAGTACATCACCTGTGAAGGTCGGTTTAGCATTGTATATGGGTACCATTTTCGGTTACTCATGGAATTAAGGCATCAAATGGACCTACCTGTAGAAAACAAACTAAGTATCCCCTACTTTCTACTACAGTCTATGATTGAATGTGCCACCAAGTTGAAAGAAGGCACACCAGACCAGGTAGCCCACCATGGACTCATTAAACTCCTCGTGGAGGATGCGCTCCACACATACAAGGTTCCTCTCTCATGGGAAGCCTTCAGAAATTTGACCAAGGATGGTGATATAAAGATGTTGACCGAAGAGCTCGGTTCATCCAGCAGTGAGGAGAAGGAGTCAGTGCCCACAGGGAAGAAAGAAAAAGGCCAGAAGACCACGACCATGGAGCAGAAGAAAGAGCAAAAGAAGAAACAAGAGAAAAAGGGTGCCAAAGAGAAGGATGGCACACCCATGTTGACGGCCAGAGAGAAAAGGTTACAAAGCAGAGTGGACAAGGCTGAGCAGGTCCACGTCAGCAAAGGCACCTCGACAGCAGCCGCAACCAAGTCAAAAAGTAAAACACATTCAGCAAAACAAACTAAAACGGTGCCACCTGTTTCTACAGGAACACCAAAACCAGCTTCTACAGGAAGCCAGAAATCAACTGAAAAAGGGTCTTCTACATGAAGCCCTGAGAAAGCGAAACCCAAGGAGAAGAAAGCTGACATTCTTGCAAGGGAGGCAGCAGCCGTGCTGACTGCCCTCAGTACACCTCCTAAGCCAAAGGAGAAGAGAAAGAGGGAGACCCCTCTATATTTCAAAGCTAGGATAAGTGTGAGAATAAAAACGGGAAAGCCACAGCCTCCATCCAGCAGCCCAATCACTATAGAGGATGCCCCTACTTCTCCCAAGGAGAGGTCCCCCTCAAAGATATCAGTCACCTATGAGAGGGGGAGCCCGAAGAAAACTACTTGGAAGGATAGGTTGGACCAGTTGGCCTCAAAAGCCCGGCTACAGGATGTTGAGGATGCTCTACAGGAAACCTTAGCCCGGCTTAAGGATACCAAGAAGATGGAAGGAGAAGCACCCTCATCACCACCGAGGGAGGGCGAAGTAGAGCCACCAAAAGAAGTAGAGAAAGAGCATATTCCAGAGCCTAGCCCTCAGCCAAGTCTGAGTTCATGTTACAACTTCTTAGAGGCCGACAAAATTATACCTCAGAAATTCACTATGCCACTGTTCTTTTCATTGGAGGAAGAGCGAGTACGAACCCACACGTGGATGAAAATAGCCAAATCAAAAGGTGTGGCAGACATAGGCCCCTTGGAGGAACAACTCAAGGAGGCTAGAAAGGAATTGGCTATGGCTAAACACGTGGCAAATTGCCAGCGGGTGTTCCTACAGGAAGAAAACGAAAAACTTAGACTGCAGCTACAAGAGCTGAGGAGAGGAACAGGCACACCCTCAAGGGACAGCATAGCAGAACAACAAGGCAAAAAGGAACTGCAAACCGGTCTTGGGGAGCCAACCTTGCATCTACAGGAAGCAGAACAGCAAGCACAAATTGAGGTGCAAGCTCTCAGACAACAGCTGCAGCAGAAAGAGGCACAATTGGCCTGCATGGCCAGTTGGGCCATGGATGCTATACAATGCAGACAGCCGGCCAAATCCTATGGCCTGTACCTGAAAGACCAATGGCTGCAATTTCAAATCAATACCTTGGCGCAAAAGGGTATCTCTCAGCTCCAAGACCCGCAGCAATTCACTGAATTATGCAGTACCAGCTCATCAGAGGATAAGGCCAAATTAGCGGAGTTCTACCTCCATAATTTGGCCCTGCCTAATGTAATTTCATGGGATCCCAATACGGCCTTAGGAGATATGCAATTAATGGCATTTGCCTCATGGTTGAACCATGAGGACAAAAGGGCAGCAGAAGCCAAAGCGGTCATGAACCGAGAGCTGAATGAGCCATTGCTAATTAGAGCAGAACCAGGGGATCCAGTTGCACTAATCTCGGCACACCAGCACTTGTCCACCGACCCTCAAGCTTCATTGAGATATATGGATCAGCAGGCCCAGGCCATAGCGCATTTTGAGGACATGGAGAGACTGTTAGGAGACAACTCTGTCCAAGCTTGCACCCGCCGATGGAATACATTGGCCCACAGTCTGAAAATCAGAGAGTATCATACCCCAACTCGGATGAGGGAAGCTCTAGTACGGGTGGCCTTCTATAAGAAATCCATGCAAAACCTCCAGGCCAGCTGGATTGGCCTCAAGCTAAGCCCACCACTGCTGCTAGGATTGATGGAAGGCAGCACAGAGAAAGATGATCATGAACAGTGGGAAGAGGTGAACAGAAAGGCTGGGTTCCATATCAGCAAGGAGGACACTACTACAGAGGCTTGGGATGTAAGGGTGGCAGTAAAGGCAATGAAGGATGAGGAGCTGGATTAGTTGCTCAAGGATGAGCAAATATTTTAGCTGGGGGGTGATGATGAGCCCCAAATTTGGTAACATTTTGGGCTCATTTGGCCTCAGTACCCTTGCTCAACCCTTCATTTTTCATGACTTATGCATCATTTTTTAGTATATTTATGTTATTTGTACGAATGAAGGGCAGTCACTATTCCTAGGTGGCTAATACATGTTTATTTCAGGTTTTTTGACATTAAATGGAGAAAAACCACGCAGATGAAGGCTAGGAGACAGCCAAGGTGGCATTGAGGTTTTGTAGGAAGGTTGTCCACGGCATTGAATGGCCTTCCTCGTGATCTCCACCCACAACTCCGAGCTCCAACAGCTATCACCACCGAGCTAGAAGGCAGCCAACGGATTCTAAGGGAACAACAGTTTACTTTTAGTTGGTCAGCCAAGCCCCACTAATTTAGGAGGCCAGCTTGGCCCTCATAATGTATAAATGTTGAGGCTGTAGCCTTCGAAAAAAGACTTTTGAAACTTTGTTGCAGATTCTGAATTACGAGCTATAGCCCTGTTTTGCTCTTTGTAAGCCATTTTTGGCATGTTATCAGACTTTTGACTATTATCTTTTAATGAATAAGCAGGCAGATTTGAGGCAGCTTTGAGTTCTTAAAGGAGCTTAAGCTCTCAGAGTTGGGCCCAACCTGAGAGCCTAAGGCTTCCTTCCTTTGTATTGTTACCTTTCTTTCTTTCAGGATTATATTTCTTTTCCTTTACATGCACTTGGAAACACAGTTTGCTGATTCGAATTTCTTGGTGTGGTTACATAGGTTAGTGTTATGAACAAAGTTGCTTCAGTAGTTTAGATTAGAGTAGGGAGATTGAAGTTAATCTGAGTTCCAAAAAGGGTTGAATGCACACTCACTTTCACCTCTGTTTGGGGACTGGGAGTGCAGACCGTGCCAACTACCAAAAACACAGTTTTACATGTTCATGCAAGCTTTAACGTAATATTTCCGTTTGTAGAAGTGTCCATGCATTTAGATCTTGAGCAATAACTCTTTGTTTCAGCACCATGCACGATTTTCCCTTAAAAACGACATTGTTGTTCTTTGGTTTCTAATAAAACAGTTAGAGTAGGTTGATGACATTTCGGTTATACGCAAGACAGGGGTGATTTGTTTCATTTACACTGCGCAGCACCACTCCATCGTTTCCTTATCCTTCTAAGTTGTACCTAGGCCATCTACTTATCTCCCAGTTAGATCATTTGCCTCCCAACTCTTCTATTATCCACGTTGTTTTATCTTTTCGGCCTTCCATTGCCTCTACCCTCCTCTAGACCAACCAGCTTTACACACCCCCTCTCCATCTCATCTCTCTGTCCATAAGCCATCACAAGCTCCCCTCCTACCTCCCTATCCACCCATACAGCTCATTCACTCATCCATCACCCAAAACTCCGATTGCAGAACATCCTGTAGAAATTACGGGACTTCCTGTAAAAATCCTGAACTTCCTGTAGAACCCCCTGCAGACATCCTGTAGAAGCTTGCAAACACGGTTTCCAGGCATCTGAACTTTGTGAACTTCTGTGGAATGATGTTAGGGATCCCTTAGACCCTCTCAGAGTCCTCCTGACCTTTTCCAAGCCTTCCTCCCCTTGATCTACCCCTGCACAGTCAAGACCCAGTAAGAAGCACAGTCATAATAACTCCAACAACTTGAGAAAAAATACAAAAACATGTTCTCCTTAGATGAAAGTAGTTTAGACACATGCATCTCATCTCAATAGAAGTAATGGGATCACTTTTAGAAGTTGCATTCCCACCATTGCATCATAAGGATTAAGCTGGTAGAATTAGGGTTTACTAGGGTTTCCATGTTTTGTTGGCTTTCAGTTCATTCTTGCAAAGTAGGTTAATTTCCTTTGAGATAGCTTTCGTTCATCGCTTAAAAAGCTTCTTCTGAGAACATATAGAAGTTGGCTTGAGCCCTAGCGGACTTGTGCCAACTGACCAAGTGACAGCTGCGACAAGAGCTAGTACTTGTGCATACAGCACCGTCGCTTCCAAGTTTGTTACGAACTACCAGGTTGATAAAATTAGAGAAGGAAGCTCCAGGAGTGGTAGCATTATTGCTACAATACTGGAGCCCACCACCTATACAATTAATTTTTGCAAACTAATTCTTAATATAACTAAAAATATGCAATGGAAAACACACACATGAATACAAAGGTTTTATCCTAGAAAACCCCCAATCCAAGCAAAAAACTAGGTAACAAAATTCCATTAGTCCCTTAGCCAAAATGCAGCTAAGTGAGCCCTCGCTGCTCACCTCCCTAGCACATTACAATGAAATCTTTCGAAGCATTTTAAATGCTTCATTACATGCAATCCATAGGCATGAAACCATGAGCAAGAAAAATCATGTGCCCCAAAACCATCATTGTTTCATAGAACAAATTTGACTCTTTTACCAAAGCAAGCCTACCTAACAATTTTAACATTAATGACCACAACTAGGAATAGTTATTTTGTAGCACAAACTTGGGAGATGGTGCTCCTAAATCCTCCTCCTACTCATCAAACTTAGAGTCTCCTTTCTCATCACCTTCTCCATCATCAAAACCTCCTTCATTCTCCCATGCCCTTAGTCCTCAATCATCTTGAGCATTCTCTGAAGGGTTTTGTTCCATATTCAAATCTTTTACTCAACCCTTCTATTTCTATGATGGTTGAACATATCTAATAAATTCGCTGCATGCAAGCCCACTCTTCCTTTTTATCCTATTAATATCTCCTCCCTTTTTCTCCTACCCTCAAATCAAATCATAAAAGAAGTGTTGCCAATAAGATATTGTAATTGGGGTGAAATACCTTAAAAAAAAAAGGAAAGATAAACAAGAAAAAAAAACATTAAATATCCAAATGACCCATCTAAATGTATTTGAAGTTGGAAGAAATCCTCAATGTATCCAGAAATAAGAAATTAATAAATGCAAAATGAGACATAGTGGGAGTATATGCATGAGATTGACGAGCCCAATAATGCCTAGAACAATCATAAGAGGACAATCAAAACAAAAAACAACCATAAGAATCAGATAATCAAAACAAAAAGCAACCATCGTAAAAATTAGATAAGTGAAACTTGTGTACTAAATACCTCCTTTCACCTCCTTACATATTTGAATTTTTAATATTATATCATTTATAAAATCGTTGAGTCAATTCATTGAACAATACACCTGCGAGTGGATAAACAAGTGAACATAGTTCTATTTACCAAAAAACAAAAAACAAACTAACTAAAAGAAAGCTCTAAATCTAACCTAATATTTTATTTTTTATATTCATGGTTGTACACCACATCTTTTTTTCATTAATAATGCGACCATGAGTTCATGGTAGAAATGACGCAGGGTCACACAAACCATTGTGTGATTTCAACGAATCCATGATGCTTTTTAAAGTTGACGTGGTTTTGGTAGTTAGGTGAAATATTAGTTTATACTAAGTGTAGTTTAACTATGTAAGGCTTTTAATTTTTTTTTGGTGAGTTGGGTTTGTTATTTTTGAAATTATAAGTTTGAATTGTACGATATTTCTAAGTTTTAATTTTTATTTTTTAAATGTTGAATGTATTATATATTTTAAATAATAAAAAATCACAATTTTATTAATTATTTTTTTATCCAATTTTAATAAAAAGAAATCAAAATATCTTATAATAAAATTAATTTTTATATTTTAATTTACAAATAAAAACATGGTATAATTTATAGATGAAATAATTTTTTTAGAAGAATTTAATGATACAATTTCAAACAAGATTGTAATTTATCATTAAACTTGTTTAAGATCTACATATGAGAATTTTGTTATAGATGTTTTGGCGTTAATAACCAAGTCCATTGTCGACAACAAAACTCTTTGTAGATCTTCCTTCCTAAACAAACAACTCCAACTACAAAAAGCTTAACATTGCACTAAATGTTTATTTATATTTTACTTTCTAATTTTTTTCTATAAAAGTATATTTTAAAAACATTTCTAGTATATTAAATAAATTATCGTTGTCCTTTATATAATATAGTTTTAAATATTTGATTTTTGCATGTATTTTATTATGAATAAATATATATTTTTGTTCGTTTGTTTATCAAGCGGTCTAAGTTCATCAAAGATTACTTCGGGCTTGAGAAATTGTTATCTAGAGTCATCTAAGCCCTCAAAATCATGAGGGGATCGCACCCAGCCCGAACCACACCAACTCTTAACATGACTGGAATTTTGCCCACGGATGACCTTCACATCAAGGAGTGACTTATGAGTACACCCCATCACCATCTGTTCTATGCCTTGTGGGTAATGAATAAATAAATTCTATATAAAAACATTTATTTAAATTTTATTTTATCTTAATTTGAGATCTAATTAGCACCAAGAGTAATCAAATCTCTATTTATTCTAAACGAGGTTTACATCTCAAGAGATTTGATTTTTATTAGGGCTTTGTAGATTTAAAATTAAAATGGATTTAATTATTAATTATAATTAATTATACATATAACTATAAATATACTTATTAATTTTATATTTTTTATTCTATTTTTTTTTACCAAATCAAAATTTTAAACATGACATTACAACATCTTTACTGTACTAGGTTGGATATTGCTTTTAAACTTAATAACTAAATTTTATTTAAAAACTCGACTTGTCCTAAATCTAAACTCTCTACTAATTTATAAAGTTAACATTATCTTCTCATCCAACATTTGCCCTAAATCTCGTAGAAAATTTGTGGTGACTCAATTTTTTGAAAATATTAAATCTCTTTCTACATTAAAAAAATATTTTAAATAATAGACCATTGCAATCTCACCCTCAATTCTATTGTCAAATTTTAACAAAAACAAATTCAAAACATAATAAAACTACATATTTATACTATAATCTATACACAAAATTAAACATACGAAAATGAAAACAATATCCAAATTAACTAGAATAAATAATTATTAATATAAATATAAATATAAATACACTTTAAACGTTTAAGTTCAAGAAAATGTAAATAAAAATCGAATAAATATTTTCTTTCACAATATAAACAAAATGTAAAATTCGATAATCCTCTAATAATTTATAAATATGGATTTGAGACTTCTGCGATTTGTATTTTGTGTGGTTGTATAATTTATAAATATGGATTTGAGACTTCTGCGATTTGTATTTTGTGTGGTTGTATAATTTATAAATATGGATTTGAGACTTCTGCGATTTGTATTTTGTGTGGTTGTATCTTCCGGATTCATCGCATCTATTGTTTTTAGTAAGATCTTGTGTGGTTGTATAATTTATAAATATGGATTTGAGACTTCTGCGATTTGTATTTTGTGTGGTTGTATCTTCCGGATTCATCATCTGTTGTTTTTAGTAAGATCTCAACAGATGCGATGAATCCGGAAAATACAACCACACAATTTATAAATAATCATAAATCACTAAACTTTTATTTATATTTTACTTTATAACTCTTTTCTATAAAAACCCTCTCATAATCTATAAAGCTAGCATTAATATAAAATAACTTTGATGTTATGGAGTGCTGGCTGTGGGGTTCGAACCCACGCGCACTTGTGTGGTGGGATCTTAAGTCTTCCCCCTTAACCACTCGGGCAAACCAGCTAACTTGATAAAAGTAATACGTCAAGAAATTTGTTGACGTTACCAATTTCTTTATTCTGTAATCACAATCACGTGAGTCTTGCGGTTCCGTGCGTGTAATATAACGTTCGGACTATCATTATTGATAGTGTCTTTTCTTCGGTTCTTCTGACGACGAAATCTTGTCCATATCTGAATTCCTTAAGAATTATCGGACTGGTATTTCGTTCAGGGGCATGAATTTCTCTGCAGGTACAGAAGGTCGCGAGTTCGATTCTTGCAATGCCGCTGTCAAATGGCAAAATAAAGTAACATCAAAATCCCAGTGATCCATTGGAAGTATGCATGCAAATCATACAAAGAAGAAGCAAACATCGAAATCAGCACAACGATATAAAAAGGATACGTTGGTCAGCGTGTTGTTTCATTTTATTTTTAGTCATAACCAACTTGTCCTCTAATCTGTGTGGGTAGTGGGCAATGGCTTCTCTAGTGTTAAAAGTGTCATCCATTGTTTAAATCTTGGAGGTGCTTGTTGCTAACCAGGGTCCTTATTCTTAACCATAGAGTGCTCCATATGTAGTGATACCTTTGATCATCTATTTTGAGATGATACATAGTGTTTATGTTAACTTGGGTACTTTGAAATTTAAATCACTTATATCAAAATTGTTAGTGAATATAGGGTCATAATTTGAGATAATGGAAGTGGGTATGCCATGTAACTTAAAAATATGATCCATGATAACATGAGAAACTAAAGAGGGGGTAAATGAGTACAATAAGTCACAAAGATGAGCATATTTTGAAAGAAAATCAACTACTACTATGATCATTGATTTGTTACTAGATCTTGGGAGTCTCACTATAAAATTCATAAAGATATTAGTCCATATATATGTTGGGATTACTAGAGGTTGCAATGTCCTTGGTGACTTCACTGTCTCACCCTTATTTCCTTGCCAAATGTCACAAGTTGCTAGAAAATCCAATGAACATTTAGCTCTTTCAAGGTTTTATGAATGCGAGAGTGACCCACTATAGGTGATTATTGCAATTCTTCTAAGAACTCATATTTCAAGGCAAAATTATTTACCAAGCCAATGTGCCCTTTATACCTCAATGTATCTTGTCGCTAGTGTACCTTTTAGGAGGGTTGAGATCTTCCTAAAGCCTTTGGATGAGTTGCACTATAGTGTTATTTACTTTCCATTCTCGACAACCTTCCTCAAGCCAATCTAGAATAAGTAAATATAAAGTAAAGAGGGATCTGACCTTCTCAGATTCTCTATATAAAGAATCAACCACCACATTTTTTTAGACTATAGACCAATAATAAAGATAAGCATGGAATACATATTTTTCAAATATACACATATAAATACATTTTTATGACTATTGGATTGATATTCCAAGGTCTCTTGGACTCTTGATGATGGTTCATATTCTTGACCATAACCAAAACATATTAGGTGTCTAATATTTCCCCCTTAATTTGAAGGGGTGTTTGTGAGTCTAAGAGGAGAGATTACCACAATTGTTAATGGTTGAATGTGTGCTCTCAATCTAGTGGTTTTGGGATGACCACAAACCAAATGGCTAGTAGAAGCCAAATTCTTCCACTAAATGGTGGTTTAAGGTTGATCACCAACTTTGGAACTTTTCTCTAATGCTCAATAGTTCTTGAAACTTTTCCAAATTTGGATAGAAGTTGATGTCTTCTGCTTACTGAAATTTCTTGTAAATGGAAATTTGAAGGTGCTTGCAAACTAATGGTGGTTTAAAGATAACCACAAACTATGGAACTTGGCTCTAAGGCTCAATAGTTTATGGGAAATTTCCAAATTGGCTAGAAGTTGATGTCTTCCACTGATTAGAAGTGCTCGTGAATGACGATTTGAAGATGACTGCAAACTAATGTCTAGTACAAGTTGTAAATCTTCTACTAAATGGTGGTTTCAAGGAGACCGAAAACAGAATCATGATCAAGATACAACTCGCACTCTTGCTCAACTTGAGGCCCTCATTCTAGTTGTGGCTTGGGCTCGCTTGTACATGTTCAATAAGTAGGGCTTCCAAACTAGAATCCTCATGATCAAGCACTTATGCAATTCCCCTCCTATCATACACAAGGTGAGAAGGAAAAACATTTTCTACAATACTCACAAGGATGAAGACAAAAAAATACTATCACCAACTATAAAAGACATAGTGGGCATGCTTAATACATTATTGTAATTCGTAGATATTTGTCCATTAGGGTTTGTAAACCTGTCATAAGGTTGATTTAGATATCATAATTTGGTCCCTTGGTGCATTCTACTTTAGGTAATTATTGGCCCATACCTTTGCCATCTCACAAGTAGTACACATATCATTTCTATTATCTAATTGCCTCATTACTTTCTCAAGAACCTAACAATTTGCATATCGATATCCCTGCTACCGCTAGATGATCAATAGCATATTTGGTAACATAAATTTTAAGGATTTGTTTGTGTCATCAAATGCTCCATTATCAAATCTCCATATTCAAAGACTACATATTTGCATTACTAGCTAGCAAGCCTTGGGGAACCAATAGCCTCCTTGATTTCCCCCACAATCCTTGAGGGACAAGCCAGTAGAGAGGTTCCAAAATCCAAAACCTTTGCTAAAAAAACCTATTGAATGACCACCTATGAGGAAGTCTCCTATTTTAAATTGCTAGTAGCCTTCACATGTGATAGGAACATATGTGTGTTCTCATTGGAGGTTATTGGGATCAACACTACCAAGGATAATCTCTCCTTGAGTATGACATGGGAAATTGCAGAAGAAATTATTGTTGTAAATTTTCCTTTGAACTTCACTAAATGGGCCCCAAAGGTTATCCAACCTACAATCCTAATTGATATTGTGAAACAACAAGCTTGTAGGATCAACCCTTGAATGACCACCACAACAACCACTCGAACTAGGCATTCTTTTATGAGAATGGGCTCTCCTCATTGGAAAATTATAACTTGTGCTTCTATACCTTATTTCCACATCACAAAGGTGGTTCTAAGAGGATATATGTAGAGAAAACTACTTAAACGAATGTAGAAAGTGAGGATATGTAGAGAACATTGTTGATGTTATCTAGCTCACTACATTTGCTAGGGATTTTGGAGTGCATGAGAGTGTCGATTAGAAAGAAAATGGGCATAGTAGGTGAAGGGATTTTGAATGAAATGATGTTGAGAGTGTGGGACTCAGCTTGTGAGAGTTTCTAAGTGAAACAAATGTACATTATAGATGGAGCAGTGAAACCACTACTACATTTTCCTTCGAATTTCGCTAAATGGGCCTCGAAGGTCATCCAACCTACAATCCTAATAGATATTGTGAACCAACAAGCTTGTAGGATCAACCCTTGATTGACCACCACAACAATCGCTTGAGCTAGGCATTCTTTTATGGGAATGGGCTCTCCCCATTGGACAACTATAACTTGGGATTATATACCTTATTTTCCACATCGCAAAGGTGGTTCTAAGAGGATATATGTAGAGAAAACTACTTAAAAAAAGTAGAAACTGAGGATATGTAGAGAACATTGTTGATGCTATCTAGCTCACTACATTTGCTACGGTTTTTGGAGTGCATGAGAGTTTCGAGCAAAGAGAAAATGGGCATAGGAGGTGAAGGGATTTTAAATGAAATGATGTTGAGAGTGTGGGACTAGGCTTGTGAGAGTTTCTAAGTGAAACAAATGCACATTATAGATAGAGTAGATGAAACCATTATCACATTTGGGTGGAAATTCTAACGGTGGAATCAGATGGAACAGATAAAATCAGAAAAAGTGTCAGAAGTTAAATGTATCTTTTTGCTTCTTCTTTTTTCTAAAATCCCGACACCCATCGAATCAATAGGTCTTTAAGGGTAGAATATTCAAGGGATTGTCCTATCCCATTGATTATCTTATAGTTTCCTATAATCCCTCCTATCGTCAAATATCCGATTTGCATTTTTCTATTGTCGGATATTCAATGCCCTATCCAATATGAAAATATGTTGTCCAATTTTGGACAAAATGACAAATAACCATTGGATAACATTCAATTCCACCACTAATGGATTTTTTCACTCACAATGTCTAATATGGGACCGCTTTATATTGATCAGTTTAACTAATTAGAATAAATATAACATAAAATTATAATTAAATAAAATATTATTATATATATATATATATATATATATATATATATATATATATATATATATATATATATATATATATATAGCAACTATGTCTTTGAAAGGTTGTAGGATTATTTTGAAGTTAATTTTTTAACAAAATCATCACTAAAAATTTGGCGAAAAAAAAGTCACATGACATTCCTCAAGGACACCAAGGATATGTGTAAGGATCGACACCGAGGGCTTCTAGTGAGGATGGAAAATGTTATTACCCTTGCAGAAATTGCAAGGGCTTGAGGTCAAGGAGAATTCTAATAAAATTAGCTAAACAGCATTGTAGAGGCTATGCACACACTCGCGAACATGAATATCATCCATTTGTAAGTTATTTATTATATGACTTTTTATTGTAGATTGTTTTTGTAAATGTTTATATGTATATTGTATTTTAGATTGTATGTCTTTGTATAATAAATTGTATTATCTTTCTATTGTAAATGTATTTTATAATATTATTTTGGGAGGTGTTTGAACTATGTTGTCATCCTAATGATATCGGGTTATTAATGATTAATGGTTTAGTGGTTAGGGGTTAAGGGTTTAGGGGTTTAAGGGCTTAGGGGAATGTGGTTAATGTGGTAGGGGGTTAATGTATGTTTAGGGGGTTAGTTTAGACCTAGAGGATTTAGAGGTTAATCACGGGTTTTTATGGAACATTATCAATAAATATTTAAAGCATATTATGCAAAATATGACATTATAATGATGAATGCAAACTAAGATCAATATATTTTTTATTATGGTCATGATTATATATCTCAGAAAGTGTCTCACTTCAACCTACATGTCAAAAAACGTAACATATTCCTTAGATTTTTTCAATATATTCTTAAATATCTTGATAAATTACAAAAATATCATCATTGAATATTTGTTGTCTTTGTTTCTTGGTCTCACCTAATTAGTTGTATTTCTCTTTTTCTTTATTGTCTTCATTTTCCTTATATATTATAATTGTAGATTGTTGTTATATCAACATTTCAATATTTTCTATATATACTAATAATACTTTATTGATTTTAATTGTATAGTATCGACCTCCTAGGGCATTTATCAAAGAGGAAGAGGTGGTTCTAATACAAGCGTTTGTTCAAGAACATGAAGAGATTAATATTGTGCATCAAGCTAATGATCATGTTAGTGTCTGTTAGTCTTGCCAGTCACCGGTGATCAAATATGCTCTTACAAGGTTTGTGTTAGGGTTTCAAGTTAGATTTTATCATTTCATTAGGTTTTCAGAATAAAATTTGGTCACTGGCTAGTGTGTCTAGGTTTATTACTGCTCCTTCAAAATTTTCATGTTCCGATTACTGCCATCACTCAGTTGGATGTGCCATCAATGAAAAATCATCATCATCATCTCATTCATATCACCATGGTATTCATTAAGCTCAATGTCACAAATAGGTCATTAGGGTTAGAGTCATCAAAATATGTCATTTCATTCATAAATCCAACAAATGAAGGTGTTGGCATTATGACACAGGTTTGGCTGCTATGGCACAGGTGTTGTCCTTGATGGCAACTCACTCTGGTGACAGATCATAGTTCAGGCTCTCAGAATGAAGGAAATCATATATATGCAGGTTCACCTTGAGGAAGACGCGTATACACGTGGGTTAGACATTCCAAAGTAGCGTATGCGTATACAGGCACTTTCACGCAAGGGAAAGCGCGTACATGTGGGAGAACTTATTTTTGGTCCATGGTATCTCGTCAGAAGTGTTGATCCCAAGTATTGGGTCCATAGTATTGATTTGTTATGGTTTTGGACCGTGGTATTGAGAAAGGCCTAAGACTATAAAAGAGGAAGGAGATCATGAGGCAAGGACATCATTAGAATTATTGAATATCTGATAAAGTGCTAGATCTGGAATATTGGTGATTGGGTTATGGTGCAGATCTAGATTTGAATGAAGGAGGAACCTGAGCGCAAGAAGGATAAGTTCTATTGATGGGTCAAAATCTTAAGACTTGAATATTGGTATCTCTGTATGATTTTGATCTGTTATATGTGACGCACACTTGATCTATAAATCTGATAATATGGGTTAACTAATGACTGAATGTTTGAAAAAATGAATTATCCTTTATAGATTTGTATGCAGGTTCAGTGAAGCGCAGGTGCGTATAAACGCTGTTTCTGTGAAACAAAGAGGCGTATACGCAGGTTGGTCTTGACACAGAAGCGTATACATGCAGGTTTCGGGTATTGAAGTAGTGTACGCCTCTTGAATTATGTTTTAGCTACTTCTGTTATTGCTGCAGTGTTCTGGGGTCAAAATTGGTGAATGGTTACTATTACTGTGTTTTGGGTACAGTGGTCAGAGAGGCGTTTATTTGATTTAGTGTTGATTGGTAAAAAGGAGATTGTTTGATGCAAAAATTCTTGATGTTTGATTGATGTTATTCATGGATCCAGTCTGAAAATTAATGAAACGTGGTCCCTGAAAGAAAGAAAGAAGGTTGTAGCCTTCTATAGGTCAGCATCTACGTACTAGTATCTCAGCTAGTACAAGAGCTAAGGGGGTTGTAGCTCCCTTCTAGGAGAGGCTGGAGAACGAGAGAAGGTTGTAGCCTTCTGTAGGTAGAAGCCTGCGTACTGGTAAAGACTGCACCAGTACAGAATCATTGTAAAAAGAAGTTTCTAATTAAAGGAAGATAGAGATGAATTGCAGCAGGGGGTTTTCACCCACATTGGGTTTCCTCCTTATATCTTGTGTTCTTGTGTGTGATTGTCTTCTGCTCTGTTTCACTATTTTTGGTACTGTCTATTTGATTCTGATACACAGATTAATGATTAACATCTGTAAGATAAATTAAATTATAAGTCTGCTTGGTATACGCGGGTTTCTTTATCTGTAGTTGCGTATATACGCGGTTTTTACTAACTGAAGTAGCATATATGATCTGGGTTTGAAAAAGAAAATAATTGACTTGATAATACTGATTCAACCCCCCTCTCAGTATTATTTCCAACAATTGGTATCAGAGCAGGTCCTTCAGAAGAAGCTTGATCGCTTGAAGGAAGATTTATCATCATGAGCAACTAAGAGAGAGAAGCATCGATCAGGACACCAATTTTTGATGGGACAAACTTCGTCTATTGGAAGGTAAGAGTCACAACCTATCTTCAATATCTTGGTACAGAAGTCTGGGATATCATAGATACAGGGTACACTTTTTCATCAGAAACTCCTACAGATCCGGCTGGTAAGAAGCAATATGAAACAAATGCAAAGGCTGTCAATACTCTATTAGGATGTCTATCTCAATCAGAATTCATCAAGGTTATGCAGTATAAATCTGCAAAAGAAATATGGGACAAGATTGTTCTGAGCTATGAAGGAGATGAGCAGGTAAAACGTGCAAAACTTCAAACCCTTAGAATTCAGTATGAAAATCTCAAAATGCACAATGATGAAAGTGTGGCTAACTATTTCCTACGTATAGATGAGATTGTTAATTGTATGAAAAACTTGGGTGAAGAAATAAAAGAGACTATTGTGGTTGAAAAGGTTCTAAGATCTTTGTCCTC
Organism: Pinus tabuliformis; assembly: GCA_031772625.1. NCBI lineage: Eukaryota > Viridiplantae > Streptophyta > Pinopsida > Pinales > Pinaceae > Pinus > Pinus tabuliformis. The sequence continues at coordinate 126,655,909 of CM062808.1, read as the reverse complement.
TAAGTTTGAATCAAAAGTTTCTGCAATAGAAGAAAAGGAGAATCTACGGAACCTTACTATGTCACAGCGGCACAAAATTCTAACTGCTTACGAAATGAGGAAAGGAGGACCATAAAACAGGAGAGAAGCTGCATTCAAGGCTTCAGGCAAAGGAGATTACTATGAGTCAGGACATATGTCAGAAGAAGAGGAAGAATCAAATTTTGTCAAGAATCTTCAACGGGGTGCTGGAAGATTCAGAGGTAAGTTACCTTTCAAATGCTTTTCTTGTGGAAGAGTCGGTCACTATGTTGCCAAGTGTCCTCATAAAGATAAGCTTGACAAAGGTAAGGAACCTGTTAGATGGAACAAGAAACATAATATAAATAAGAAAAGCTATTACACTCATGAAGATAGTGATGGACTTTCAAATAGTGATGAAGAAGAACAAGGTAATAATCATTATAGACTTTTAATGGCTTTTGAAGATGATGATTTCTTGGATGCTATAGATGAAGAAGGTCTTTATGAAGAGATTTCTAGACTCAAAATTTGTTTAGAAGAGAAGAATGTGATTATAGACACTCTACAAGTCCAACTTGCTGAAAGGGAAAATCATCATGAAAAGTTAGAATGTGCAATTGTGGGACTTAGAAAAGAGATTGAGAAACCTAAAGCTCTTAATCTTAGATTTGTTAAAGGATCTGAAACTTTAGATGAGATTATCAAAGTGCAGCATTCTCCACTAATAAAGACAGGTCTGGGATATAATGAAGAAGCATCTCCAGCGCAGAAGCCATCCACCTCCAAAAGTTATCTTGATGCAGCAAGGAGAAGTGAACAAATTGACAATCGACAACAAAGGCACAATGCTGCTCACCAGGTAAATCAGGGACATTGTTCTTCAAGAATGAACATACATCACCAAGTTAATTAGGGGCAATCTGCTTCAAGGATAAACAGAAGCTACAACAGACCACAGGTAAATCATTCTCAATTTGCCTCAAGAATGGATGTCAATGAAAACTACAATCATTGGATTCGCAGGGTTGATAATCGCAGGAATTTCTTCAATGGCCAATGTTTCTCTTGTCATAACTTTGGACACAAAGCAACTCAGTGCATTGCCTACAAAACTATCATGACTAGAGAGGCTCAAAAATAGAGGAGTATGACTGGGATCATGAAAAGGACCTACAATAACTTTTCTGCTCTTGAAAATGAAATAGAATGTTCTATTTGTAATAATTTTGGTCATGAATATTCTGAATGCAGGAGCAGGTTTCGACAGACAACTCAGAAGGAGAAAGCCTCAAATATCAAAACATGGAGAATGAAAGAACCACAACCAGAAAGATGTGGTATAGCCTTATATGCAGAAGGGCAGGAAAATCAATGGTACATTGATAGTGGATGTTCGAAACATATGACAGGTGATAAAGAGAAACTTCAATCATATAGTGCCTTGGAGAAGGAGAAGAAGGTCTCATTTGGAAATGACACCCTTGCACTCATAAAAGGTAAAGGTTCTATTCTTTTAAAAGAAAAGGTCAAAGCAGGAAATGTTACGTATGTTGATGGCTTAAAGCATAATCTATTGAGTGTCAGTCAGATGTGCAATCAAGGAACAGAGGTAATATTTTGATCAAATGGATGTAGTGTTCGTGATCTTGATACAGGAAAAACAGTGATCAAAGGCATAAGAACTCCAAATAATTTGTACATATTCAAAGAAGGAAAACAACAATGTTATCTGAGTAAGAATGATGAACACTGGCTATGGCACTGGAGATTGGGGCATCTGAGCTTCTCACAAATAAGGAAAGCATGCAAATACTAGGTAGTTCATGGTCTTCCAAACATCAGAATTCCAGACAATACAATATGCAAATCATGTCAGTTTGGTAAGAAAACCAGAACTAACTTCCCTGAGAAAGAAGGATCAGCTAGCAGACCACTTGAACTTGTCCATACTGATGTATGTGGTCCATCTAGGAAAAGGTCACCTCGAGGAGAAGAACACTTTATATTATTCATTGACGACTTCTCCAGGATGGTTTGGATAGGACTTATGAAGCACAAAGATGAAGCCTTCAAAAAATTCAAATCTTTCAAAGCCTTGGTTGAAAACGAATCAGATCACAAAATCAAATGTCTCAGGTCTAATAGAGGTGGGGAGTTTAGCTCAAATGAAATTTTTGATTTTTGTGAAGAACATGGAATCAGAAGGGAATTCTCTACTGCAAGGACTCCTCAGCAAAATGGAGTAGTGGAAAGGATGAACATAACAGTTCAACAAATGGCTCGTGTTATGATGGATGAGTCTGGAACTCTAGAAAATTTCTGGGGTGAAGCTACATTTGCTATCGTTGTTATTCTCAACAAGACAAATGTCCGGGTGAACAGCACGCAAACTCCTCATGAGCTTTGGTATGGTCAGACTCCTACGGTAAAACATTTCAAAATTTTTGGACGCAAATGCTATATTAAATATAATGATGAAAATCTTGGCAAGTTTGAACCTAGAGCAGATGAAGGCATTCTCCTTGGTTATTCTCCCCACAGCAAAGCATATAAGTGTTACAATAAAAGACTTGGAAGAATTGTTGACAGCATTGATGTAGTGGTTGATGAAGAAGGAAACATTCCTAGGCAAGTAAATTCAGAAGATTTTGAAAATGATGAGGACCATCCTTCAACATCAAATCAGACTTATAATGAAGAATAAACTCAAGAGGCACCAGAAGAACAGAGAAGGCTAGAAGAGAAGACTCCATCCATGTATGTACAAAAGAATCATCCAGAAACTCAATTTTTGGGGCAAAAAGAGGCAAGTATACAAACGAGAAGAACAATTGCAGAAGCTTCAAGCTATTTGGCGTTGCTCTCCTCCATTGAACCACAAAATGTAAGAGAGGCATGCAAATATGAATGCTGGGTCAAGGCAATGGATGAAGAGCTTGAGCAGATCGAAAAGAATAACACTTGGGAGTTGGTTCCTAGACCAACAGATAAGAATGTCATAGGGACAAAATGGATATTCAAAAACAAGTTGAATGAAAATGGGGAAGTGATTAGAAACAAGGCCAGACTTGTTTGTAAAGGGTATGCTCAACAAGAAGGAATAGACTTTGAAGAAACTTTTGCTCCCGTTGCTAGACTTGAGGCCATCAGAATGTTCCTTGCTCTCTCTAGCTTTCATGATCCAGGTGGATGTTGGTGGCCACCCACCAACCCATTTGGACCCCCACAACTGTTTCTTTCTCAGCATTTTCAGTTTCCTTAATTGTAGCACAGTTTACTATTTTTAGCAGTTTTTCGGGTCCTGAACTTCCGGAGCCGTTTTGAGGCCCTAAACAACGTTTTTTTGGAATTCTGGGGCGACCGAGCCCTATATTGCCTCCCAAAGTGGTAGTACTCGGATAGATCTTTCTAACGAGCTATCGTACGCGTCAAACGGAGATCGTATGCCAAAGTTACGACCCCGGGAAATTGATGTACCAATTTACCCAAACGGGGCCCACAATTTGGCGTTTCATCTTCTAGGGTTAGGTTTCGGTATGTGAAGGGTTTTCCATTGTTTCTCAACAATAAATAGGCCTTCGAGCCTCATTGTAATACAGTTCAGAACAGTTCAGAGGCATGTAGCCGCACATCTCTTCTCAGAGATAAGCTACCATCGCCCTAGCTGGTTTCTTTCCATTTCTGGTTGTAAGCATATTTCAGTATTTTCCATTAATGAAATGAAGCATTATTTCCACTGCACCTATGTGTTTATGGTTATTGCATCTCTGTATTTATGGTTATCTCTGTAATCTATTGCGTTCCTGTTTAAATCCGGATCATTTCAAAAGTTCAAAGTATTTCAAATGGACGTGAAATCAGCCTTTTTGAATGGAAACTTAGAAGAAGAAGTGTACATTGAGCAACCAGATGGTTTCATCCTTGGGAATGATCCAAATCTTGTATGCAGGCTAAAAAAGGCTCTCTATGGGCTTCAACAAGCTCCAAGGGCTTGGTACTATCATTTGGAAAAATACCTTCATCAACAAGGTTTTTCAAAAGGATCAGCAGATATCAATCTTTATATAAAAATTGAAAATGACAAATTGTTAATACTTATGGTGTATGTAGATGATATTATCTTTGGCAGCAATGAAGAAGCTATGAGTCAAAACTTTGCCTTGGTGATGCAGAAGGAATTCTAAGTGTCTTTGCTTGGAGAACTAACATATTTTCTTGGTTTACAAATCCAAAAAAATAAAGGCGATATCTTTTTATCTCAAACCAAGTACCTCAAGCAGATCTTGAAGAAATATGGCATGGAAGATTCGAAACCAGTATGTAACCCTATGGTCACAAGATGCAGCCTCAGTGCAAATGATGAATCAGTAGCAGTGCATCGACCAACCTATAGATCCATGATTGGAAGTATGCTCTATTTAACAGGTACCCAACCAGACATCATGCATGCAGTGGGAATGGTTGGAAGATTTCAAGCGAATCCAAAGGAAACTCATCTTCAGGCAGTAAAGAGAATTTTCAAGTATCTTCAAGAAACTCAAAACTATGGCCTATGGTATCCTAGAGATACAGATCTCACTCTTCATGCTTATACAGATGCAGATTGGGCTGGAAGCGTGGATGACAGAAAAAGCACAAGTGGTGGTGCATTCTTTATGGATTCCAGACTAGTATCTTGGTTCAGCAAGAAACAAAGTTCGATTGCTTTATCTACAGCTAAAGTAGAATATGTGGCTGCTGCATCTTGTTGCACACAACTCCTTTGGATGATGCAAACCTTACAGGATTTTCAAATCACTTGTACTCCACCTGTCTCCATCTTATGTGATAATACAAGTGCAATCAACATTTCAAAGAATCCTGTCATGCATTCAAAGACCAAGCACATACCTATAAAATACCATTTTCTTCAAGAACAAGTGCTTGAACAAAAGGTCAAGTTGGAGTATGTTCCCTCTAAGGAACAAGTACGTTTCACTTTTCCAATTTTAAGTGACCAACTTCAAACTTTGATTCTGAACAAATGAGAAACGTTTTTTGAAACCTGGAGGAATTTTTTCTTAATAACATATATAATAACATAAACCTATCTCGGTTTTTCAAAAATCCTCATGGTTAGATAGATATGACTCCATCTTTAAGCCCTATTTTTGTAAAAACCTAGAATGTTTTGGTAATTTTGACACAGTCATGGAGACAAAAACGCAGCGTGCTCCACACTGCGCTTTTGTTAGGGAGCTCCAAATAACTTTTTGTTTACATATATGGAATTGGAGTGGCTTATACATCACATTTGGCTTGAGGGAAGCATACTTTTAGTAAGTTTTGATAGGTTAAAATGCCCAAAAACCACCTAAAAACCACCTTTCTACAACCTTGTTGGAGACCACGTTGCGTTTCTAAGAGTACCTGTGGGAGAATACCATTTTGAGGGGCTAGAAGTGACCTTTTTTAGCTCCTAAAGCATCCATCATGTAGTAGACATCCACAACTTTCCAATGAGCCATTAAGATCGGAATTTGGACTTCAATAAGGCCTTCAAAAATCAGTTCTCCCAAATTTGCTGCGTTTTCTCCAGGCTCATTGCGTTATTGGCTGATTTCGCTACGTTTTTTCTTGTGACATCTTTTCTTCAGTTTTATCAATTGGATTCGACTTTTTATGGTGTAATTGATTAACCTTGATGTAATTATGATGTAATGATGGGTAAATAGTCTTGTTAAAGTTGTTTTTATGTAAATTTAGGCTTCATTAATGAGAGTGGTTTGAGTCAAAGTTTAATTGGAGGAGTTGTTTTAACCTCCCTAGACATTAGGGTTTGGTTGGAACACCTCATGTAGCAGTTCCTAGACTCATGGATTTGACCCCTGAGAGAAAGGAGGTGTTGTTTTGGTCTATATGTATCATTTCCTCAGTCATAGAACAGGTTGGACATCAAAGAAGAGAACACTCGTAGCTTGTACATGGACACTTTATTCAAGAAATCAAAGGAGCAGTTTGTAACTATTATCTAGTAATTTATTTGCAGTGAGTTTGTGATGATGCATTTTCTATGTTTTAGTTTTATTTGAATGATATACATCTATCCTTTCATATCTTATTTCTTCAGTGGTTTTCCTTAAAGTTTATAAACAAAATTCGTTGCATAAAGCTCTGTTTTGATGGGAATATCATTTTGTGTAATTTTCCTTCTTACTTAATGAATCCATGATGCACATGCTCATTAAGACCTTTTTCTTCTTCCAAACAATACACTACACCAAAAAACCCTAAATCTATCACAAAAGCATTTCTACCTTGCTCCTCTATATCTTTTCTGTTATAACCCTTTGATCCTTTGACTTAGCTCTAACCTAGTTTTCATCCCTTATCCAGTATCAAAACCTAAAACTTTGAAAACCCTACCCGAGCCTAACATATCTAGCCTAAAATCATTTTCCATTCCAGTCATCATTGGCTGTGAATTCATAGAGAGATTCCTCTCTGGTTTAGCATGGCTAGCTACTGAACTACAAGTGGTTTGAGGTTACCTCCTTCGATTTGCCTTCTCAACCTTGGGATATTGTGGAGGATAAAATTTTTGTGCCGTTTCTGTGGAAATGAGAGATAATATCTTCCTTAGGAAAAAAAGACAAGGATCAAATATGATTGATGATGGTGGATATGGGCCAGACACAGGGAGGTTGAAATTATTCACCTGGGGACTCCAAATAAATTTCAAATTTAATTCGAAGACTCCATTTGAGGATGAACCTTAAAAACAGAAACATGCAGGGACAATATGGGAAGATTAGGTATTCAAGTTTGAATTTCATCTAAGACTTCATGTTCTCTGTTGTAAATTATTTCTTTTCTTTTCCTGAGAATGTCAAGAAGGTTTTCCAGAGTATATTGTATTTGAGAAAATATCCCAGACCCACATTTGATTCCTTTCCTTTTAAGATTGTGAAAACAAATTTTGGTTTTGATCAAGACCCTTCTTCCAAAACTTATGTTGACCATCTTCAACTTGATAAGCTTCAAGATATCAAGACTAATCCTACAACTTCTGTACATGCTCCTACACCTTGTAAAATTCCAGATAGATACAAGCCACTCATCTTATCTCTTATAATCCATGATTTCCCTGAAAATTATTACAAATATATTCTCAGGTTTGATGGAGAATCTGACAACGTCACCGCTGAAAAACACATTCATAACTTTGAAAATTTTCTCGACCCTTTTGAGGTTGAAGAAGATCATGTCAGTATGAGTATTTTTTCTTTATCTTTGTAAGGAAAAGTCAAGAAATGGTTCAAGAACTTACGAGATGAAAGAATGTTCGATTTCCATTAGTTTGTGAAAGTCTTTCTTGATAGATGGGTGATCAAGAGAAATTATTTTCTTATTCTAGAAGACTATAATCATTTGGAAAGACATCCAGGAGAAACAATGCAACACTTTTTAGTTAGATTCAATCAAGTATACCATTCAATGCCTACTAATATAAAACCACCTCTCGGTTTATCTCTTTTACGCTAACCGAATGCCTTGATCCAGAAATGGCATTTCAATTGAGAGAAAGGAATACTACCACACTCGAAGAAATGAAGGATAGTGCAATAGTTGTGGAAGCTAATTTTTTGGTCAAAAGGTCAAAGTTGAAAGAAGAAGTGAGGGAGAACATAGAGAAGGAACATCTAACATCTTCAGAAGTGAATATTGACATTTTGGTAAGCACAATGGAAGAAATGATGCAAAAGATCATCATGAGAGATGAACTTATTGTTCAAAAACACCATGTGCCACATATTGCAGAAGAAGAAGAGGTTGTCGACCCTAACCATTTTGCTGCTAATCTTAGTTACTATAGATTAGAAAGTGATTGTATTCGTTTATGGAAAGTCATGAAGATGGATCTGTAGATCAAACCATGGAGGATCAATCTGCTGATCTAATGTGTATGTTTGATGTCATTCCTTATAATGATGAGTTACCCAAGTATGATCAGTATGATGATGATTATGTTGTTGAAATAGAGGCTGACTCTACAAGGAAATCAACGACATGTTTTTGGGAGGAAGAAGCTTCATTACAGTAGCTCAAATGTAGCACTCAGCCTATGCATATCAATCATGAAAACAATGAAGAGAATCTAGAAAATTTCAAATTAGGTGAAAGGTATTTTCCTTTATGTTTTACTTCATTTTAATTACTGAGAGAAAACTTTCCTAAGATTATAAATCAACATTCTTTCAGTTTTGATGTTGAGCATGGAGATGGCCATGAAATTCTTGACCAAGGCGCCTTACCTTTTTGTTTCTCTTCTTTCTAAATAATAAGAGAAAACTATAAGGTTACCAAGGAAGAAAATCAACAAGTTAACAGTAGTTGGAAACCTTCTCCTGAAGCTATTGACAATGTTGCTTGTAATATAAAACCTTTTTTCATTCCACAATCACCATTACCAAGCAACATTTGGTTTGAAAATGAAGCCGAAAGTGTGGATCATGAAGAGTTTATAGAAAATCATGTAGCCTCATTGGAACCAATGTATCACAAGTTGCAACAGTCCTCTCAAGTTCTCCTTGATCCAATAACTGATGTTGTGGATGCTATCTATAGTCCTTCACCATTAGTTAACTATGAGCTTCAAAACAAAGATGACACGAATTTGATCAGGCAGTTGGCTTCATTGTATTTTTCAGCATGAGTCTCGTTACAAAGTTCATCCAAAAATTTGTAGTCTACACCTGTTTCTCTTGAGAATGACAAACTTCACTTTATAAAGAAACCAATGTCTAAAAAGGAAGAAGATTTTTGTCCCATTGTTGATCATCAAGAAAATGTAGTCATTCACAAGCTTCAGGATCCTTGTGTCAAGTTGCTGCAGTCATCAAGGGAGGTGAGTTTTAATATATTTATGGATCATGTACACATGTTCAGTGGACACTTGGAGTGGCCTAGATTTTGTTTTTTCTGCCTACTCAAGGAAAGTGTGAGTAGGACTCAAGTAGCCATTTTCTGGATGAGTTACACTAGAGGGATCATTATATATGACTGTATATAAATCTTTAGCAGGATGGTATTTATCATCAGAATTTTGAAGCCTAAGGTGGAGGCCCTAAGGCTTCTATGATCAACTATTTTTTTTTAAGTTGTAAAATCAGTTTTTCAGTCAGTTTTTCATTCGATAGTCAATTTTAGAGTTAAGTCGGTTTTTCAGTTTATCAATTCAGTTAAGTTTTTCGGTCATTTTTGAGTTTTGAGTTTGGTCTTTTTGTTTTTTACTCCATGCCCAATGGACAAGGATACCTCGTCTATGGTGTTCTTGACACCTCCTAAAGGAGCCACCATCCCCAACTAGAGCCAATGTTAGTGTCTGTCAGTCTTACTAGTCACCAATGATCAAATATGCTCTACAAGGTTTGTGTTAGGGTTTCAAGTCACATTTTATTATTTCATTAGGTTTTCAGAATAAAATTTGGTCATTGGCTAGTGTGTCTAGGTTTATTACCGCCCCTTCAAAAATTTCCTATTCCGGTCACTGCCATCACTCAGTTGGATGTGCCATCACTGAAAAATCATCATCATCATCTCATTCATATCACCATGGTCTTCATTCATCTCAGTGTCACCACTAGGTCATTAGGGTTAGAGTCATCAAAATATGTCATTTCACTCACAAATCTAGAAAATGAAGCTGTAGTCATATGGAATTTACTCAAAGGTTTTGTTTCAAAGTGTAATTTCTTTCAAAATATGATTTAATAAGTCAAATTCTCTAACTATGCATTCAAATGTTTCAAAGATACATAGTTTTCAAAGAAAAAGTGAAAACACATGGTGGGCCACCCTACTATTATGAAGAAGTTGATTTCCACAAGCTATGAAAGACCAAAACACAAGTTCATTTGCTCATTCCACATTCAAAAGAAAGGGTTTTTCTCTTCCAAGGAAATCCAAATCATCATTTCATGTTCCATACTATCATTGGCAAGTAAGTGGGTCATCTTATACCTTGTTTCACTTTAGTTCATGCTTGGAAAGATCATATTTCCCTCTTATAGGGTTTTCTTGGGTTCATAGTCTCTTTGGTGGAATTATTGAGAAAAACCCTCAAAAATAATCCTAATTACCCTCCCACACCTTCCATATATCCCCATAGACACATTCCCACACCCCTATCCCTCATCTACTCAATTTTTCCCAAAACCCTAGCCTAGACCCTACATTCCTAGCCCATGACTATTTTTTATCTCTTTTGGATCCCTTCCTCTCATCCTTCCCCTAAAATTGAACTTTCACCTAGTCCCTAACATCCTTCCATATCTCACCAAATTTTATGAAGAATTTAGAGACCCCCTAACCCCTCCATTTCACTCAATTTCTAAAAGTGCCCAAATCCCCTGTTTTTCCCTGCACTAAACCCTAATTTCCACTTCCATTGAGCTAGCGTTAGCTATCGATTTAGAGACCATTGAGAAAAATAGGTACAAATGGGGTCAAATCAATAGATACAAAACAACTTCAATGCAAGAGATAATGTCTTCACCATTTCTCAAGAAATCATTCCAAGAGATAAATCATTTGTTGTACATAGGGACAATTTTTCTTCAAAGTATGTTTCTGACCGAATGGAGATGAATTTTACTAAAGTGAAATATTTTTTTTTCAATAATAGAACAAGAAACAAAAACCTCCTTAAGTTTATGCACATGTGTTATGATTTGGGAAATTCCCAAAATACAGTTATCACAAGAGAGTTGTTCCACTTCTGGAGTAGTCTTGGGAGATTTAATTTTTAGGTGTCTTCGAGAAAGTGTTTTCAGTTCTTGATGACACTATTGTGTAGGTGACATTCCTAGATTTCCAACCATACCACTTAAAACCCAAAAATCCGCATGGAAGGCTTCCAAATCACTCTCCAAACTATTTGCTTCGTTTTTTTTGTGAGCATGCTGCGCCTTTCCAATTTTAAGCGACCAACTTAAAACTTCGATTCTCAACCAATTTGAAACTATTTTGGAAAATTGGAGGAGGTATTTATTCCTAACATACGACAGAACAAAACCCTCTTGCAGGTTTCCAAAAAATACTTCTGGTTGGATAGATATGGCTCCATATTTAAGCCCTAATTTTCTAAAAAACCCAGAATGTTTTGGCAATTTTGACACAGTCATGGAGACAAAAACACAGCATGCTCCATGCTGTGCTTTTGTTAGGGAGCTCCAAATCACTTTTTGTTTACATATCTAGATTTTGCAAGGTTTATACATCACATTTGGCCCGAGGGAAGCATACGTTTAGCAGGTTTTGATAGGTGAAAAAGCCCAAAAACCACCTAAAAACCACCTCTTTGCCACCCTGTTGAAGACCGTGGTATGCTTTTGAGAGTACTTGTGGGAGAATGCAGTTTTGAGGGGATAGAAGTGAGATTTTTTAGCTCTTGAAGAGTCCATCTTGTAGCAAACATCCACATATTTCCAATGAGACATCAAGATTAGAATTTGGACTTCAGGAAGGCCTTCAAAAACCAGTTCTCCCAAATTCATTGCATTTTCTCCAGGCTCGCTGTGTTTTTGGCTGATTTCATTGCGTTTTTTCCTGTGACAACTTTTCTTCAGTTTTATCAGTTGGATTCAAATTTTTATGGTGTAATTGATTAACCTTGATGTAATTATGATGTAATGATGGGTAAATAGTCTTTTTAAAGTTGTTTTATGTAAAGTTAGGCTTCATTAATGAGAGTGGTTTGAGTCAAATTTTAATTGGAGGAGTTGTTTTAACCTCCCTAGACATTAGGGTTTGGTTGGAACACCTCATGTAGTAGTTTCTAGACTCATGGATTTGACCCGTGAGAGCAGGGAGGTGTTGTTTTGGTCTATATGTATCATTTCCTCAGTCATAGAACAAGTTGGACATTAGAGAAGAGAACACTTGTAGCTTGTACTTGGACACTTTATTAAGGAAATCAAAGGAGTAGTTTACAACTATTATCTAGGAATTCATGTGCAGTGAGTTTGTGATGATGTGTTTTCTCTGTTTTAGTTTTATTTGAATGATATACATCTCTCCTTTCAAATGTTATTTCTTCAGTGGTTTTCCTTAAAGTTTATAAACATAATTCGTTGCATAAAGCTCTGTTTTGATGGGAATATCATTTTGTGTAATTTTCCTTCTTACATAATGAATTCATGATGCACGTGCTAATTATGACCTTGTTCTTCTTCCAAACACTACACTACATCGACAAACCCTAAAGCCATCACAAAAGCATTGCTACCTTGCTCCTCTATATCTTTGTTGTTGTAACCCTTTGATCGTTTGACCTAGCTACCTAGTTTTCATCCCTTATCCAACATAAAAACCTAAAACTTTCAAAGTGCTACCCAAGCCTAACATATCTAGCCTAAAATCCTTTCCCATTCCATTCATCATTGGCTTCGAGTTTATGAAGAGATCCCTCTCTGGTTTAGCAGGGCTAGCTGCTGAACACCTAATCCTCTAAGGGTTAGTGTGGAAGCCGAATAGACTAAAGGAGTCCAAGAGACCTTGGGATGTGGAAACCAATGGTCAGAACACATACTATAAATGTATATCATTTGTTAATAAAAATATATTCTCATGTTTGATCTTTCAGATTATGTTGCTGCCATGTGTGTGTCTAACATGGTATCAGAGCGGGCGAATTCTGGCCCTGCTCATATTTGAGTCACTGTTTTCTTGTGGCCTTTCTCTCAGCATCAGTTCTACCCTCTGCTCATCAAACATGCTACCATACCCTGTCTGCTTGTCAGAACTGCTTCCCTCCATCATTTCTCTGTTTGAGAGCCAATACCTAATTCTTCCTTGAAGAACGCTTAGTTTTCCAAACTTGCAACCTGCAAACACTCACCCAATAACAACTCTCTGCGGTGGTCATTGTCTACGCTCAATCCTTCTACAACCTTATAAATAACGCTTATTTTTTCCTACTATTTGTCAGGCCTGTAAATAACGTCTCTGCCCACCATTGCTGGCTACCAAATGCACTTGACAATCCATAACAATTTTTACAGTGAAACGCTTGTAGAAGACAACGTTCATTTTTTATCATTGACCTATCTGAGGGCGCTATTGTATTCTGCATTGAACGTTACTTCTTTTGATGTTGTCTATCCTCTTACTTATCGCTGTAGACTTTTGGCATTACATTCAATCATAGTCTGATCACTGCATTTCTCTTAAAATTCTGCGTACCATTCAGATTTCTCTATACCTTTCTGGCACACCCACCATCCTGAAACCGTCAGATGTTACATTCCTCCAATGTTGAATCACTGTTTGAAGTGTGGTCAGCTCTGGTGGTTGGTTTTTTGACTGCTGTATTGGAGATGGTATGTGCAACGGAAGCATCGTGAACCTGACGTGAAACGAACACGCAACCTTCCATTGTTTTTCCAGCTTTTGAAATAGTAGTAAAAGAAATCCACATAAAGAGCTGTCTGCACAAGCCCAGATACCCAGGGTATCCATTGGAAGTAATGTTTTTCAGTGAAATAGCGATAAATCCAATTTAGGATGTAGAACCCCCTGTAAGCCCCAAGAAAGAAAACATTCGGAGTTACAAACCTAGATTTCTCCTTTGTCTGTTGGTGTATATGCTGAGACCATGTAATTGAATTGTGTGTTGCATTGAATGTGGAATATGCTGGTTGTGAAAGAAGAATGGTGAAGTCAAAGCCCACAAAATCTGGTTGCATTACTCCTCTGCATTGAATTGGAGTCGTATGGTATGCTGCGTTCGGTGCATGGATACTGTGTAATGGTGTATGGTGAGCTTGTGGTGGGTTGAACCTTCTCTATGTGTGTTCTATTGTGCAGTAGTCCTACAAAATGATGTGTTGGTTATGATATGTTCAAATTAAGAGCGTCGAATTGATATGTCAAAGCCATGTGTTGATTGGTATGTATGTTGTGTTGGAATTATTCTATCCTGCGTTAATCTAAAATCAATGTTGTACATGAGGGTTGTGTGTTGAATTTTATATGCCTTGGGTCATTTATATGTGTTGGAGCTATGGTATATGGTATGAATATGCTTTGAATTCCTTTCTTGAAGACTGTGCCAGAGAATAACTACGGGAGTGGCTGAGTTGAGCCTCAATTTGGTTGCTAGCTTTCTGGTATTGATGTGCATACACAGGTTTCTAATCAGCAGTTTTAGGAACCTTTCTTAGCAGTAGTCATAGACCCCATAAGAACTGTATCTGCTAGAAAAGTTGATATTGGTGCTTTTCGAACATACCCTGAAGGATACAAACCTCCTGATGGGCCTGCCTCTGAGTATCAAATAATCCCTCTAAATAACATTGAGGATTTTGGTGTTCACTGCAAGCGATATTATGCTCTGGATATTACATACTTCAAGTCATCCCTTGATTCTCACCTCTTGGACCTCTTATGGAATAAATATTGGGTGAATACTCTTTCATCTTCGCCACTCTTAGGGAACTGAGATTATGTTGCAGGTCAAATTTCAGATCTTGCGGAGAAGCTAGAGCAAGCAGAAAGTCAATTGGCGCATTCACGTGTAAGCTCATTTCTGGTGCCTCCATGTAGGAAGAAGGAGGAGGAATCACAACTTGCAAAGATTACGAAGGACAACTTATCAAGGACATCTTGTTTAATTTAGTTCACTAGTCAACAAAAAAACCAAAATTTCTTTTGGCGAGGGATCAAGACCTGAGCCCATGGTTGAGACCTGATGCTTGACTAAAAAGGCCTAGCTAATTGTGCAAAGTCGTTTGCCAATTGATGTCTCATTTTTATCTTTCATTGATATGCTATTTTTCCATCGCATCAGTCTCTTGTTCTGAATGTGTAAATCATTGCCATCATTTGCTGGGAAGTGGTAAAATATGATTAGCCAGACAACATCTGATATTTTTGTTCCCATAAACGTTGCTAATCTTTTGGTGGAAGTCTTATCACTGAAAATATTTCAAAGGAAAAGGAGAGCAGAAATCTTCATCAAATTCAAGCAAGGCAGCTCCTCAATTAAGCAAGGTATTTTCTTCAATTTGTTTTGTCTAAAGAAATTTCAAAGGAGAAAATGTCAAAAGAAAGGAAAATATTATCATCAGTACAACCATCACCAATGTACAAGAATGACAGAAACAAGGCAGCCAACAGTCAAGAAGAAAGACAGAGCTTTGAGGAGGATAAGGAGAAATTTTGAAACTAGCTACGAATCCACGTTTTCGTAGCGCAGACAGTGTAAAAACCCTGTTTTGCGCTACGAAATCAGTAATTTCGCAGCGCGCTGCGAAACCCCTGTAGCAGCCTGTTTCAACTGAAGAAACTCTGTTTTCTGCTTTTACTAGTCAATTTCTAAAAGCTTTCCTGAGCAGCTGGGAACTTAATTTTTCAAACTGAAAGAGGCTTTTCTTCCTAACATGCTGCAATACAAAAACCTCTTTCATTTTCTTCAAATTCGTTCTGAGGTGGGAGGAATTTATGGTTAAACTTGCGCTACGAAACTGCAGAAAGTCAAGCTTTGTCTACTGGTTTTAGTAGTGTTTTTCAAAATCAGTTTTTGGTCACATGAAAGGCTATCTTGGAATTATGAAGGAGGTTTCTCTTCATAACATGTCCAGATACAATAACCTATCTCACTTTATTCTTATGTGTTTTCAGTTGGGAGATAATAAGCCTTTATTGAAACCCTAATTTCAGAAAACGGATTTTTCCCTGTTTGCCATGTGTTTTTCAAGGACAGTTTCTGGACAGCTGGAGAAATATTTTCAAAAACCAGGAGAAGGTTTTGTTCTAGGAATCATGGGCTATAAAAACCTCCTTCAGTTTCGTAAAATG
Source organism: Pinus tabuliformis (assembly GCA_031772625.1). Classification (NCBI taxonomy): domain Eukaryota; kingdom Viridiplantae; phylum Streptophyta; class Pinopsida; order Pinales; family Pinaceae; genus Pinus; species Pinus tabuliformis. Next base: position 126,640,066 of record CM062808.1, on the reverse strand, counting down.
TGTCATGGATGAAGAGATAAAGGCTCTGCAATTTTCAAGGAACTAATCCTAAAAACAGGGAAACATGTTCCCTAATTTCTAGGGTTTGTCATCAACAGTTGGGTGACCACGTGGGAGGCTTCATAAAATTCGACCTCATGGAGTGTTAGGTGTCAAAGAATGCTTTAAATGTTTAGATAAGTTTGTTGTAATCATAATAAGGAGTTACACTCCTAGTTGTATTAGGTCTCTAGGACTCCTAGTTAGCTGTCCTTTGCATTTAATAGTTAGTTTTGAGTGTCATTAGGTGTCAGGTCAGGTAGAATTCGAATTTTCCTCATCCTAGAAGAGGAATCTAAGTTGTGTAAAGAGCTCTATATATAGCAAAAGAGCTGATGTACAAAGGGTTGGATATTTTATACAAAAACAGAGTTTATTTGGGCCAATGTAAAGACTTATTACAGTAATAGTAAAACAGTGGTTGTTTCTTCTCAAGATTCTCAATGGATTATTTTGTTCAAATGTGATGGTGGTGTATTCTCTCAATGTTCTTTTACAGCCTTGTTATAGCATAATCACTCAGAATTCATTTTTAATGCTCTGACTTCCTGTATGTTTAGCAAGCTGTGGTTTATGTGAAATATGTTTGAACATCTGATGCAAAGAGCCTTGACTTCTATGAAATGACTGTACTTTTGTTTATTAAATGTGTGAGACTCCATAGCCCAATGAAGACCAAATTTGATGTGTGTCCAACCAGCTTTATTTTCATAAGTGTGTGAAGAGTTAGCCATCTGTTGTTGTGATTGATTTCTATCAAAAGTCTGTGAGAGAGCCCTCTCTGACTAGGAAGGCTAATTCCTAGTCTAAAGTCTGGTTGAAAGAGTTACATAAGATCTTACTTGGTTGCAGCCCTTAGTACTGATTTTGTGGTAACAGGAAGATTGTGGATGATGTTGGAGCATTGATCATTGGTGGAATACTGAATGACCCTACATTAAATCATTTTTATTAAGAACATGTGTTGACTAGGAATTGGAGTTATATTCTGGTCGATATATATTTTGAAGATCAACCATATGATAGAGGCCGTGTGTGAAATATTTGTGTTTAACAAATTGGAAATATTTTCTGTCTTATCTTGCAAATTCCTCAACATGATCGATATCATCAAATAGCTATAGATGTGAAAGTCTGGAGAATTAGAAGCACCGCAGAACAGCTTCGCAGTGGCATGGAGAGCAGAGAGACTCGCACAAGAGAAGCTGTGTGTTAAAGCAACGAGCTGGTCGGTTCATCTCTATGCATTCATACTTGCATGAACATGTGGAATAATCATTTCATTGGTGCGTAGCTCCTACAAGTGGGTCATTGTTGTGTTCATAATTCTTATTGGAATACTGGAGGTATCGTTGACTCTATATATATTGTATTATGGCATATGCATTGTTAGCTCTCCATAAATTCTGTGTGATTTATGAGGGCATATTGTTTTCTTTGAAGAAGTGGCAAGATCAGAGAATATTTGTTTGTACCCTAGTCAAAGCATTTATATATGAGCATTCAAGTCCTGTCCATGACATGGTGCTATAGTTGTTGAAGTTTTGATAGCCATCATTTCTGCTTTGAAATTGAAGGAGTATTTGAAGGATCCAAGAAAGTTTCCAGTTGTTGCTGCCCCAGTGTGGCATTGTATTTAAAACTCATTATCATTTTTGTCTACATATATATGCATTGATTCCTTGATTCGACTACTGCATAAGAGTTTGTTGGGCTGTATAAAGGCAAAGACTGTTTTGACAAATAAAAGTAATATTTTGTGGAGAAAAGTTTAGTCGGTTGTATTATGAGAACATAGTGCTGGTCATGAGTAAACTCTTATTTTTATGTAATGGATTGTAATTGGTGCTTGCACACTAATCATTTGCTGCACATTTATAAAGGATATTTTTGTGTACTGTGAGTGGGTATTACTTTTATGCATTGAGTAGTAGTTGTGATCAGTTTTTAAGGTGTAATCCTGACATTAAAGAAAAAATGGCCAGAATCAGTGAAGTATTAGAGTTCCTCAAAACTTTGATATTGTCTACTACTCATGATGCATTAAAAGTTGGCAAAGTTTCTCTCACAGACATTCAGGTCTGTCTACAAAGTGCACAAGAGAAAATTGATTTTTTGCAGCTTGAATCTTAGCTACAACAAGAAGAATTAAAATAGAGGAGTCATTCTGAACCTGTTTATGTTCAGAAGATTGAAATAGACTACCATAAAGAAACAGTTGTACATGCAGATGCAAAAGTTTAGTTTGCACTTCCCAAGCCCATCATTAGACCTTGGGAAGATCTTGTTCACAACAAACACAGAACTGGCCTCACATATGAAAAGGACTTGTCCTTTCATATTCCAGACTACTCAAAGCCCATTCAATTTCAAAGTGTTGGATTCATTCATGACAGTTCACATCTAGATGTTCCAGATTCTTCTCCTCTTCCATAGCAACAACAATAGATTGTGGAATCCCAACACCGTGACCGAGTTGGCCATTTGAAAGATCACTGTTTTTATCTTCATCCATGTAAGCACTATCATAAAACCACCCATTCTTCACACAGATGCTTAAGAAACAAACGTCCTGCAAGAACAAAGATTCATCTTGGATGGATCAGTTCTTCGCAATGGGCATCAACATCCAAGAAGATACTCCAATCACATGTCAGAACTTGTTCCAAAGTATTGAACAATCTTGCAGTTGAGTCTTCTCCATCATCTCACCTTGTATCTGACAGGGGGGGAAATGATGGTCATCTACAAGCTTCAAAGTCACATCAAGCGAACCTTAGCCACAACCTACCATACAAGATTTAGAGTTGTAGCCAGAGACAAAGATTCCTGTGAGCATGCCTTCAGTTGGTAATCTGGGACACTTCCTCTAGCAGGAGACTTCAGCTTGTTGCTAGTTTCGGAAGAATTCCAGGAAAAAAATTGGGGACACTTCCTCTAGCAGAAGACTTCATCTTGTTGCCAGTTTCGGAAGAGTTCTAGGAATTGCATTAAGCATTCCAGAGTTGTTGGTCATCCTTAAACCATCACAGGTTGAGACTTACCTTTTCAGGTTGAAATTCTCCCTTTTATGTGGGGTGAGACCTCCCTTTCATGGTTGAAGGTTTCCCACTTCAAAACAATAGGAGCAATTCCTCTAGTAGAAGACTTCAGCTTCTTTCCAGTTTTGGAAGAGTTCTGGGAACTGTACTAAGCCTTCCAGTGTTGATGGTCATCCTTAAACCACCACCCTTTATACCAACATTTCAAAGAGCACATTCAGCCTAGTGCTGCCATGCATTTTTGAACATTTTGTATTACAACTCTCTTAGATTCATACATAACCCTTTGGATTAAGGGGGGGAATGTTGGACAACTAATCCTCTAAGGGTTAGTGTGGAAGCCGAATAGACTAAAGGAGTCTAAGAGACCTTGGGAAGTGGAACCCAATGGTCAGAACACATACTATAAATGTATATCATTTGATAATAAAAATATATTCTCATGTTTATTCTTTCAGATTATGTTGCTACCATGTGTGTGTCTAACAACTGCAAGTGGTTTGAGGTTACCTCCTTCAATTTTCCTTCTCAGCCTTGGGATGTTGTGGAGGATAACAGATCCTATGGAAGATGATAATGATGTTAATAACATAGTTGAAGAAGATGGGACAAATATATTGATCCATGACACATTTAATAATTTTGGAATGGATGATGATGAAAACCAGTATGATGGTCGTTCTTTTTATTTACCTGTACTTAAGATGGCAACCAAACCTCTTTATGAAGTCTAAAAAACATCTCTTCTCTCTGGTGTATTATTTCTGGTCAAATTAAAGGTGGTGAATGATTTGTCAAACACATGTCTGACACAACTCCTAAGATATGCAATATATTTTGTGACATTTAATACTATATCCATGATAAAGCAAATACTTTTTCTGTCGTTTTTAATGTTAGTATGTTCATCTACATCATTTCATTAATTTGTAACATTTGGATACAATATGTATGATTAATATTATTTAGTACATTAACCAATAGTATTTTTTTATGTTGTAGATTATTATGTGAATTTTTGTTACCACCATTAAATGTTTTACCTCATAGGTATTGAGATTTACATGCCATTATGAATTATATTGGAATGTTGTATCAAGCTATTCATGCATTCCCTAATGATGATATTCTCTATTATAAAGAAAATGTGTTGAAAGACAAATTCCCAAAATGTGATGAGTAGATATCAAACTGATAAAGTAACAAAAAACGTGTCTTGCAAGGTTCTTCATTATATTCCCATAATTCCACATCTGCAACAATTGTTCAGATGCAAACATGTGGAAAAATTATGGATTACCATGCAAATAATATGAGTGAAGATTGTGTTCTTTGAATGCCTTCAGATGGATCTGCATTTAGGAATATAGAGGAAAAGTGGCCAAAGTTTAAAAGAGAACCTCACAATCATAGTATTTCATTAGTAGCTGACACTGTCAATCCATTTGGAGAGGCCATATCTACTTACTTGGTATGGCCCATTTTTGTTATCAATGATAACATTCCTCCATGGAAGTCAATAAAGAGGGAGCACATAATGTTGACAATGATTGTTTCAGGTATTAATTTGTTTAGAATAATTATTTTTAGCACAATAACATCTCATTTTTATTTTTTGTTTCATAATTATTTCTTATATGTATATATATTTTAATTTAGTCATATATATTCAATTATGTCTTATAATTATGTTTTATAAAAAAAAATATTTACTCATATTTGTACTAATTATGCATTTTATGTTCAATCAATTAGGTAAGTACTAGGTCAAAGAGATGGATGTATATATTGAGCCTCTTATCAATGAGTTAGTGGAGTTATGGAATGCCACTATGTATGATATCTTTATGCCAGTAGTTGCACAAAGAGAATTTGAATTCCATTCAATGATTGTATGGAAAATTTACGATGCCCCAAGGCTAACACATTTATGTGGTATGTTATAACGTTACCCTATAATGGAAGTTGCAATATAATAGAGTCTCTCAAGGTATGGATTGAATTGTCTATGTATCAATATACATGATATGTTTGGATTATTTTATCTTTTTATGACATTTTCTTCACTGTACTAATTGATAGGTTATATTGTTGTTATAATATCTTTAGATATGATTCACGATGTATGTCATGAAGGCATTAATAATAGGGTTCTTCTACGAGGAATGAAAAGTTATCCCGAGAAATTCAATAGACTCCCTACTATGAGCACCTAAAAATTGTTCATTTGTTTGATACAATGCACATCGGGAAGAATGTAACATAGATCTTTTGGCAAATATTAGATGGAAGGAGAAAAAAAAGAAATATTTGTCAAGATCTGTAATGACATTAAGGAGGCCAACCATGCATTTCAAATTGTGATTCATTCAAATAGCGATAGAGAAGGCAAAAATATAAGCACCATTCCATGGTTATTGATGGAGCAGCAAAACAAGCATGTTAAAGAGGTTATTGAAAAAAAAAATTTCTAACTAGATTTTCTTCAAACATAAAGAATATCCTAACAAAGAAAGGTGAAATAAGTGGGGTAAAAACTCATGATTGGCATACGTTCATTAAGGTAATTATTTTGGTGCATAAATATTTTATACATTAGTGAAACATCTTGTTAATTAATGATTTTTTTTTCTACTAATTTGGGAAAAAATAATGATCAATCATTATTTTTGTTACAGTATGTTCTACCTTTATCTCTCCCATAAAATGTTGACAAAAATGTCAAACAAGTTATATATGATCTTGGAAAATACATGAGGTAAGTGGATTTATGTGCAAAATGTAATTTGTTCAATAAGTTGTTGTGTCGCATATTTTTGACTGCATGTGTTTTTCTTGTCATCATATACTATATTACATTTTTTGTTGAAACTTGTGATTTTATTGTTTCAGTTGTATATGGTTGTCATCTAAAGAAATCAATAAAGAAGATATACAATATTAGTGAAAACAAAATCCTCACCGAATGTGTAAAATGAAAAAGTATCTACCTCTCTCATTTTTCAATGCACAAGAACACTACCTCATACACCAAGTCAAGAAGGATGTAAAGTGTGGACCTATACACACAAGATCAATGTGGATGGTTGAGAGGCACTTAAAATCACCGAAGGATTTGGTGATACAAAGAGCATGTCTGGAGGGTTTTGTGGTAGAGGGATATATTGTATATCAAACCATGGTTTATATTAATCAATACATTGATGATATAGGAAATGGTATTAATATATTGGATCACGTTCGGGATGTCAACTCCGTGGATGATTTTGAAGGGCAACACCTATTGGGGAAAGGTAGAATGAGCAAAGTGAGATGTAAGTAGATATATAGTGGATATTTATAACACATTTTCATTTTTTGTTTTTATGTATATCATGCTTATTTAATTTTTAATCTTCCTAAATTAAAGGATTAATATGAAGGTATAACATGGTAACTATATATATATATATATATATATATATATATATATATATATATATATATATTGTTTTATTTTAATACAACCAGTCGAGAGTGGAATGCAATACGTTTATACATTGAAAACAATCAAGATTGAATAATGGTATGGATTGAATGATGCAACCAAGCTAATAATGGTAGTTTATCATGGTATGGTGTGTCTACATTGTGTCAAAGAAGCTCAACGTAGTGGAGATACCAATCTTACACAAAGGAAAATTGATTTAGCGTATGGTTTCAAATTTTATCAAGAAACCATAGTCACCCGTACTACTTAGTTTTTTTACAATTATATTGATACATATGACGTGTTTTATTCTTAATTTTCAAATATTGCAAGTATAAATATGCATTCTTATCAATTGACAATGCATTTTTTTATGTGTTTAATGTGTATCAATTAAAACACCACAACAAAATGTGGTGCAATGGCCGCAAATTTTGCATGAAAACTTTGGATGACAAGATGAAAACTTTTGATAGTGGGATAACTCCAGTTTTTCAAAGTATCAATGTTTCCTCTAGAGGTGACAAACCTCCAAAACTCTCTGAGAATCAATACTATGGGTATTTGCATGATGTAATTGAGTGTGACTTTGAATCCTTCAAAATATTTGTGTTAGATGTCAAATGGTTTAGGCTGTGAATCCATGAATGTGACCCTGATAGAACTGTTATTGAGCATGATAACTAATTTATCATCGTTGATATAAGGAATCTTGAGCCAGGATCAGAGCGATATGTTCTTCCAAGCCAATGTGAACTAGTATTTTATGTATATTCTATAGGTAAAGAAGGTTGGTCATATTTTGTTAGATATGATCCTAGAGGAAGGTCCGTAAAGTATAATGTAGTGGAAGAAGATTAAATCGAAGAAGAATATGATGTATAGGAGTAGGGGGTTCATGCAGTGTCAGACGAAGATGTTGAAGAAGTTCAAGGAATATATGTTAATTGAGACAATGTTAATTTGGATGAACTATATGACATTGACATTGTGTCAGACGAAGAACTTGAAGAAGTAGAGACAAATGTAGAAGAGAATATTCCAGATAATGATATACTAGATGATGATGATGATAATGATGATGATCCTGATATGGTGAATCCTTTGTACATGAATTCTGAACTGGATGATACAGATGATGAGATGGATGAGGAAGAAGATTAATGATATCAAAATGTTGAAAAGTATGAGGTATGTATTTATATGTTTTTAGTTGGTTTGTTCTCTTTTGTTCACCTTAATTTTTTATTTTCCTAGTTTTTATGTTTAAATGTTACTGTGTTTCTTTCAAATATATTATAGTAGATAGATTGGGTATCAGGGAATTGAGAGTGATTTGAGGGGGAGGGGGAAGGGGCCATATGAGCTTCCTCGTTTACGTGGTTGGCCTTGTTAAGTAGAGAATATATTATGCTTGAAATGAAGAGAAACTCATTTATGTTTATACCACAATTTCCAATTTTGACTTTAATGGTTCATTAAGCAGACGTACCGGGAGAGTTAGGTGATGAGTGAATCAGGCGACACGATGATTAGGCAGGCATGCGAAGTACGTTTGGCCCATGACTTCCCATGAATTGAGTTCCCACCAAGGTGTCTCATAATGATTTTTATAAAATTGACTAAATTAATGTTTAGGTGTTAAAATTCAGTTTATAATTGATTGATTATGTAGCATGGACATACTAACAAATGATAATATTTTGTTTTCATTGATGAGCTAATGATTTATGTTCACTGATTTACACAGAAGGGAAAATGCCCACACCCTGGACACACCTACACGAAGGCAGAGCGCCTGGGCACCGTAAGGGGCGTCATAAGTTGGGCAAGCCATGACATCCACCCAGTAGGAGTGCCCATGCAACAAGTTGGTGGCTCAACCCGACTTGGCAAGTGGCACTCACATAAAAAAAGTAAGGACGACCCATGACTGCCCATGGGGACGTCATGTGCTGGGCACGCCAGGGTGCCCACTTCGCGGGGGCATCCATGGGATGAGTTGGTGGGTCAGCCTGACTTGGCAAGAGGTGCCTGCACAAAAGAAGTAATGTCAGCCCATGACTGTCTATGAATAGAGTTCCCACAAGGGGGTTTCATATTGATTTTTATAAAGTTGACTAGATTAATGTTTGGGTGTTAAAAGTTAGCTTATAGTTGATTGAACATGTTGCATGAAAATAAAAATGATGATATTTTGTTGCCATTGATGAGTTAATGACACTACAAGAAAAATACCTTCTAGCAAAGGTTATAATAGGTTTTTAGTGTTATAAAATTTGAAAAAATTGTCAAAAAAACATACGCTAAAACATTTGTTTGGGATAGCAGAATATTTAGCATAGGTTTTAATGGAACTTCATCACCATTGAAAGAGTCTGGGCCATCAGAGGTTGTAGTAGATGCTTTTTCCAGTGTGCTTAATGGAATAATTAGCACTAGGCGACATACATAAATAAAAGCACTGAGGGTTTAAATGCAAAGAATATTAGTGCCAAATATATACCGCATTGATGCTAAGAGATAAAAAAGGCCTGGGGTGTTCTTCTAAGGAATGACACCATGGCACGAAAAAATAATTGTTGTGTCAATGTTTTTTTAAACATTCAGTGCTGATGTGTCTGGTGCTTTAGTTAGTAGGACCAGTGTTGTTAGTTTTCATAAAGCATCAGTTTGGAAATAATATTTTGTAAGACCAACAATATAAACTTTGAAACGGGAACTATAAACTCAAAACGTAAACTCTAGCCAAAAAACCCCCAAAAAACAAGAAAAACAACGGAAAATAAAAAGTGTTGATTCTTAGATGACCTTTTTTATTTTTTATTTATTCTTTTCTGGGTAATTTTTGACTTTTTAAAAAAATGGCAGTAAAACCCAATAAAAAGCAATTTTTTTTGTTGCAAAAAGTAACTTGAAAACAAAAAATGTTAATACTGGAATAACAAATTTTTTTTTTTCGGTAATGGGTGAGGTAAATTTTCAGTATTTTTAAAAATGATAGTAAAAGGCAATAAAAACTATTTTTTTTTGTGCAATATAATAAGGAGTGAGTGCAGGCTTATCATTTGTGAAATTATTGCATAGTAACTATTCACACTAAACTTCATATTATTGCATATTTTGATCTCATATGTACTAAATATATATATATATTTTGGTTTGATTTGATCATCAGTGAATTCATAAATTAAAGCTATCAACAAATTCGTTCTTTATAATATGGCAGTGACACAACCATGGGTCGCATTATACAAAGAGAAGAAGAGGAAAGTGGATAGTGACATGAAATAATTCAAATGGTTGAATTGTAGAAGCATGCCTTATCCTTATCATTTGAAAGAAAATATGCCAACGACATGCCCTAATAGTTGGGTTGTTGATCAAGTCAGAGAGAAATATAGTGCATCTAGTTGTTACCCATGTGTTGAAAAGGATGTGCTAAACATAGGGATTGGGTGCAACAAATCAATAATTATATTCTCTTTATGTATAGTTTTAACTTCATAATGCACCTTTGAATTGTAATATCTATATATATTTTTAATTTTTAATTATGTCCAAGTTATTATACACATGACCCTATGATTTTTTTACTTTTTTTATAGGTTCATTTGTTCCCATCTATGTCGACATATGGACATAATTTTCACACATAGGATGTCAATGATGGATGCATGTCTCAAGACTGTGGAGTGGAAGTTGAGTTCGAACAATCTAGTCGTGATAGCCACCGCGATAAAAACCTAATGCAAGGGACGTTAGGTTACAATGGCAAGAAACAAGAGATCATTCAAGTGTACTTCTCTTTGTTCCAATGTGTTATTTTTAGGTGCAAGTGGTGGGATACCTTCGATCGGAATAATGTAAAGGAAGATCACGATAGTGAGCTGATATCTATCAACTCTAGAAAGATGTGGCATGAAGCTAGGGAGCGTTATGTTTTCCCAAAACACTGCAATCGGGTGTTTTTTTACCCAGATGTGTTGGATAGGAATTGGTGGTTCGTATTAATACACGACCCTAGATCAAAACATATTTTTAAGAACAATAGTGTTATCTTGCCAAGAGAGGAAGATAACCAGGGTGATGATAATGGACAATGATATGTACTTTTTATTTCGTCATTTATACTATTGTTGTATGTTTTTGTTGTCATTATTTTGCTAATTATATTATTTTTCTATTCGTCTTGTTGACATTTTATAATATAATTGGTAAGATTCACAAATGTTTTTACACATTTTTTTGCAATGGAAACATTTTTACAATACTTAAAACAAAGTATTTCCAATTGTCTACATTATCTATGATAATAAGGATTCAAGGTCACAACCCCTCTCAAATAGGAACATATCAGGCACACCAAACTTGTGATGGTGATTAAGAGGCATTTGGTTGACTTTCAAATAGACTCAGTGATGCATTTTTGTCTCCTATTTAGATTATGTGAAATAAATATCTATTTTTTATGTATTTATAACTAAATTATTTAAAGTAGACATGTCTTTATCATTGTGAATATGATGTAATATTAGTTAGGAAAAATGTGTGAAACATGAATTTTAATGACTATCTCATGATAAGTACGTATTAAAAATAATATTTTCTAAGTTGTTCATTAAGAAATAATCAAATATATTATTTTTCAAAAGTTTAAATCTAATTTATTATCATTTTTGTAGTATTTAACTCATATTTATTATTAAAAAGAGTTAAATTTAAACAAGTACAATAGCAAATAAAGAACCAAAATAACATCAAATTGTTATATATTTAATACTAGAAAAAAAATTCACTTTCCTCTTTAAGGGATAAATTCCAATAGAGAAAATCTTGAGCTACAAGTAACTTCACGTGAAGCCTTATCATGTTACATTTATTTGTGTAGGAATTTATAGGGTAAGTTCCTCAGAAAGAATACCAAAAGGACACCGCTCACAACCAGATCACAGATCAATACACCAGTATTTTTGACGTGGTTAAAACCCTCAAAGAGGGAAACAGTCCACGGCCTGTCCCAACGTGGGTACTACAAGCAATTTATTAATCAAAGAATGAAAATTTACATAAGCTTCTCTCATGCACGGATTACCCGAACAATGACCCTCCATGCGCTTTAAATAGAACTCATGGACCAATCGGGTGTCAAGCCACGGATCAAGTGTCGGTAATACCGAGGAGAGAATGAACCGTTAGATCACTACATATTGTGACCGTCGGATTGTAAGTTACAAAATGTACAACGGTAAAGAAACACACTTTACCTAACTCTATACCTAACTCCATACTAGACCAAGTTGAACTTAACTATTTCCTATGTGTCGGAATATCCTAACATCCCCCCTTAAGAACAACTTGGGATAGGATTGAAGGATTTACAAATATGACACAATAGGAGAAGGAAGGAGGCACTAGAGCCTATCCCCCCTTGGTGAAAACTTCCTGAACTCCAAGCATATATCGAAGTTTAGTGAACTTCGCCTCTGTGAGAGCCTTTGTGAAGATGTCTGCAACCTGATCATCCGTTGAACAATATTGCACTTCAAGAACATGGTCATGAATGAGCTTTCTGATGAAGTGCATGTGTAGTTCAATGTGTTTGCTGCGCTGATGCTGGACTGGATCTTTGCATAGCTGAATGGCACTTTGATTATCACACCAAAGTGTGGTTGGATGCTGCTGCTCAAAGCCAAACTGTGATAGGATCTGACGAAGCCACAAGGCTTCCTTACTAGCTTCCACGGCACCACGGTACTCTGCTTCTGCTGACGAAAGAGAAATGGCAGCCTATTTCTTACAAGCCCATGTAATAGGTCCTGAACCAAGAGTGAAGACATAACCGGCAGTAGACTTCCGATCATCAGGGTCATCAGCCCAATCAGAATCAGTGAAACCAACTAACAGATGAGCTGCTTTGGCACTGTAATGAATCCCAAACTGTACTGTACCTCGAACATAACGAAGTATTCTTTTAGCTGCTTTCCAATGACTTTCACGGGGGTTTTGCATAAAACGAGCAACAAGGCCAACAGCAAAGGAAAGATCAGGACGAGTATGGGTTAAATACAAGAGTTTTCCTACAAGTTGACGGTATAAGGTAGCATCAACTTCAGGAGAAGTACAAGAGACTGAAAGTTTGACTCCAGACTGAAAGGGAGAAGGGGCTGGCTTACAGTCTTCCATGTGAAAATGACGAAGAATATCACAAGCATACTTGGACTGGGAAAGGAAAATACCCTCCTTGGATTGCAAGACTTGAAGACTGAGAAAATAGTGTAAGTGTCCTAAGTCTGTCATTTCAAATTTCTTTTTAAGGCTGGACTTCACATGGTTTATAAGGTTGGGATCACTACCAGTAAGAATAAGATCATCAACATAAAGAACAAGGATGATAAGAGAGTTGCCCACTTTCTTGGTGTAGACAGTATTGTCAGAATGACACCTAGAAAAGCCAGATTCTAAAAGAAAGCTATCCATTTTGGCATACCAAGCCCGAGGAGCTTGCTTGAGGCCATAAAGGGATTTCTTAAGTCGAAAAACAAGGCTGGAGTCTGTTTGTATGAAGCCAATGGGTTGTTCCATATAGATTTCTTCCTGCAAGTCCCCATGCAAGAAGGCAGATTTAACATCCATCTGATGGACTTCCCATTTTAAAGAGGCAGCAAGGGAAAGAACAAGGCGGATAGAGTTCATTTTGGCAACAGGGGAGAAGGTTTCAGTGTAGTCAATGCCTTCAACCTGTGAAAAGCCCTTAGCAACGAGACGAGCTTTATGTTTATCAACTTTCCCATCTGGTCCATACTTGATTCTGTAAACCCATTTACATCTAACAAGTTTGCGTCCCTTTGGTAGAGGAACAAGATCCCATGTATCATTTGTCATCAATGAATGATATTCTTCATTCATAGCTGCTTCCCAATGTGGATGGGCTGAAGCTTCTGCAAAAGTGTCAGGATCATGATTTACTGGAGCTTGAGCCAGTAAAGAAGAGGCTCTTTCAAACTAAGAACGTGTATGTCGCTGATCTGTAGGATCATCGGCAAGATCACCTGCTGCATCCCGAGTAGCACGGGCCCATCTTGGAAGTTGAGGATCCTGAGAAGGTGGGGGAGGATTATCATCCTCGCTTTCATCATCTGAAGAAGAAATGTTTTCAAAAGTAGAAGAGATAGGAAGAGGTGGCACATCCGCTGGACTAGGCTCGCAGGCCTGATCCAGGTGGATGTTGGTGGCCACCCACCAACCCATTTGGACCCCCACAACTGTCTCTTTCAGTCTTTTCAGTTTTCTAAATTGCAGCACAGTTTACTATTTTTAGCAGTTTTTCGGGTCCTGAACTTCCGGAGCTGTTTTGAGACCCTAAATGACGTTTTTTTTGGATTCTGGGGCAACATGGGTCCATGGACCAATGTTTTCTCCCAAAGTGGTAGTACTCGGATAGATCTTTCTAACGAGCTATCGTACGCGTCAAACGGAGATCGTATGCCAAAGTTACGACCCCGGGAAATTGATGTACCAATTTACCCAAACGGGGCCCACAATTTGGCGTTTCATCTTCTAGGGTTAGGTTTCAGGATGTGAAGGGTTTTTCATTGTTTCTCAACAATAAATAGGCCTTCGAGCCTCATTGTAACACAGTTCAGAACAGTTCAGAGGCATGTAGCCGACACATCTCTTCTCAGAGATAAGCTACCATCGCCCTAGCTGGGTTATTTCTATTTGTAAGCATATTTCAGTATTTTACAGTAATGAAATGAAGTATTATTTCCGCTGCATCTCTGTTTTTATGGTTATCGCATCTCTGTGTTTATGGTTATCTCTGTAATCTATTGCGTTCCTGTTTAAATCCGGATCAGTGGTATCAGAGCGGTCTGCTTTTTCTCTGTTTTTCTTTGCATGTCCCCAACGAGGTCGGGATATAAGGAGTTAGGGCTTGAACTGGTCGAACCTTTGCAAGACCAGCCTTGCAAATCCCGACGGCCTCCCATGGCGGATGAGAAGAAAGACGAGGGGGCAGGAGATCCTATCAAAATCTTGCTTGAAGAAGCGCTCGAGCGGCAAAGGAACGCGATGATGGATAGCTTTGCACAGATCCTTCAGCGACTACCCAGAGGCGACGCATCGACTTCCAACAGCGACTCTGGAAACGCCACGCCGTTTAAGGTACAAGTTAATTTTGAAATCCCCATCTTCGAGGGTCAAATAGACGCAGATGCCGTAGATAAATGGTTAAATCTGCTAGATGGGTATTTTTCTGTTCACGAATTTTCAAGTCGGGAAAAGATTGTTTTCGCTCTTCTCAAAGCAGCACCCCACGTCAAGGACTGGTGGGAAACTTACTGCAAGCAGAAGGATGAAAGTACAGGCTCACTATTTTCAGCCGCACCCACTTGGAATGACTTTCGGGATGCCATCAAGGAGCAATACTACCCTGTCGGAAGCTATGAGGACAAATACATCAAATGGACCACACTGCGGCAGGGACGAGACCAAGATGTGCCAGAGTTCACAAACAGTTTTCATACCCTTCGCACACAGTTGGGTATCAAAGATACTGAGCGGCATCTGGTACTCAAATACCGCGGCTGCCTGCACAGATACATCCAGGAAGAGATGGTGTTCTTGAACATTTCCTCACTCGGCACAGCATACCGATACGCTGTCAAAATCGAGCAAAAGTTCAAACAAAAGAAGCGAGACTTTGGATCTGCAAATCCGAAGCCCAAAGGACAAAGCCAAGGCGGGGTGACCCAAGACAACCCGTCAAAGCCGCAAGAAAAGAACAACACCACGAAGCCAAAGAAGGACACAGGGAAGTGGTGTGAGTTCCACAAGAGTCCCACTCATAACACAAGTGAGTGTCGGACCAAGCAGTCGCTTGTGGCTGAGTTGAAGGCTTCCGAATCAGATGCATGTTCCGATCCTGAGCCAGAACCCGACAAGGGGAATGGCAAAGGGAAGAAAATCATTGATGCAGATCCCAGCGCCACTGTTGCGACCGCCAAGATCCAGAAAGATGAGCCCGAAAATCCAGAGGAAGGGGAGCGTCTTTTCCACTCACAGATGTGGGTGAAGGGTTCACCGCTGCAATTCATTGTCGACAGTGGTAGCCAAAAGAACCTAGTTTCAGCAGAGGTCGTGAAGCGGTTGGGCCTACCGACTACACCACACCCGCAGCCATACAGTATCGGGTGGCTTCACGAAGGACGAGATCTCAAAGTTCGCCAGCAGTGCCGCCTTCCCTACAGCATCAAACCATTCACAGACGAGGTATTGTGTGATGTTACACCTCTGGATGTTTGTGATGTATTGTTAGGCCAGCCATACTTGTGGAGGCGACATGCTGTGTATGAGTCAAGGCCTCGTGCTGTCATTATTTCTTTGAATAATTCATTATACAGGATACCGGAGGTAGCCCCACCTACCGCCACATCTTTGATCACTACCAAGAAAGGCAGCAAGCTCATATCACAGACCAGGAAATTCATCTGTCTGGTTCACTCCCAAAATAAGGGGAAGATCATTGCTACATCCATGACCCCTGCAAAGGGTTCCTCCATGCAGCAGCAGCAACAAAGGGATACGGTCATGACAGAACACAGGAATAACTTCTCCTCACCCACAAGGGTACCACATAAGTTTCAGGTGAGCAACAAAGTTTGGTTACATCTACAGAAAGAACGCCTTACAAGAGCCCATCAGAAGCTCCGACCACTCTGACATGGTCCTCACAGCAGTACCAAGGCTATGGGCAACAATGCTTTGAAGCACAACATTCCTCCATTCCTTTGCCTGCACCAAGTGTTCAATATGGACCATCGTCGACCATGCTTCCCACCATTACTGGACACACCAGAGATTGCAGGACAAGTTCAGCAGATGGAGGAACTCAACGCAATGGGGACCATTGCTTCCTAAGGGGGGAGGAATGATCCAGGTGGATGTTGGTGGCCACCCACCAACCCATTTGGACCCCCACAACTGTCTCTTTCAGTCTTTTCAGTTTCCTAAATTGCAGCACAGTTTACTATTTTTAGCAGTTTTTCGGGTCCTGAACTTCCGGAGCCGTTTTGAGGCCCTAAACGACATTTTTTTTGTGATTCTGGGGCAAGATGGGTCCATGGACCGATGTTGCCTCCCAAAGTGGTAGTACTCGGATAGATCTTTCTAACGAGCTATCGTACGCGTCAAACGGAGATCGTATGCCAAAGTTACGACCCCGGGAAATTGATGTACCAATTTACCCAAACGGGGCCCACAATTTGGCGTTTCATCTTCTAGGGTTAGGTTTCGGGATGTGAAGGGTTTTTCATTGTTTCTCAACAATAAATAGGCTTTCGAGCCTCATTCTAACACAGTTCAGAACAGTTCAGAGGCATGTAGCCGACACATCTCTTCTCAGAGATAAGCTACCATCGCCCTAGCTGGGTTATTTCTATTTGTAAGCATATTTCATTATTTTACAGTAATGAAATGAAGTATTATTTCCGCTGCATCTCGGTTTTTATGGTTATCGCATCTCTGTGTTTATGGTTATCTCTGTAATCTATTGCGTTCCTGTTTAAATCCGAATCAAGGCCGATTTATTTTCATCAAATTTTACATCTCTTCTAATGATAACATTTTTGGACTTAAATGGAATAAGTCTATAACCTTTTACATCTTCAGAATATCCAACAAAAGTACATTTCTCACTCTTAGGTTCTAAAGCTTTATGCTTTTCATCTGGAATATGGGCCCATGCTTCACTTCCTCTTAAACACACATGGATAGCAAGAGAATAGGAAAGATAAATCAGTGAGTACAATTTTTATTAACAATTGATTTACATTTATAGTACAATATCTGACTCTTGGGTTTCAGATCCCAAGGTCTCTTGGACTGCTTTTGTCCATTCGAATTCCACACTAACCCACTTAGGATTAGGTGTCCAATATTCCCCCCATTAATCCAAAGGGTTATGTATGAGTCCAAGAAGAGAGCTGTAATACAAAATGTGCAAAAATGCATGGCAGCACTAGGCTGAATGTGCTCTATGAAATGTTGGTAGAAAGGGTGGTGGTTTAAGGAAGACCACCAACACTGGAACGCTTAGTGCAGTTCCCAGAACTCTTCCAAAACTGGCAAGAAACTGAAGTTTTCTGCTAGAGGAAGTGTTCTCAATCTGTGATGGTTTAAGGATGACCAACAACTCTGGAATGCTTAATGCAATTCCTGGAACTCTTCCAAAACTGGCAAGAAGCTGGAGTCTTCTGCTAGAGGAAGTGTTCTTAATCTGTGATGGTTTAAGGATGACCAACAACTCTGAAATTCCTGGAACTCTTCCAAAACTAACAAGAAGCTGGAGTCTTCTGCTAGAGGAAGTGTGCTAGATTGCCAACTGAAGGCATGTTCATGCATCTTTGTCTCTGGCTACAACTCTGAAACTGGTGTGGCAGGTTGTGGCTCAGGCTCGCTTGATGTGACTTTGAAGCTTGTAGATGACCATCATTTCCCCCCCTGTCAGATAAAAGGTGAGAAGATGGAGAAAACTCAACTGCAAGACCGTTCAATACTCTAGAACAAGTTCTGACATGCGTTTGGAATATCTTCTTGGCTGTTGATGCCCATTGCCAAGAAGCGATCCATCCAAGATGAATCTTTGTTCTTGCAGGACGTTTGTTTTTGAAGCATCTATGCGAAGAATGGTTGGTTTTATGACAGTGCTCACATGGATGAAGATCAAAACATTGATCTTTCAGATGGCCAACTTGGTCACAGTGTTGGCATTTCACGATCTGTTGTTGTTGTTGTTGCTGCTGTTGTGGAAGAGGGGCAAAGTCTGGATCAGCTGAAGCTGAATTGTCATGAGGAGCAGGTGAACTGTCATAAATGAATCCAGCACTCTGAAACTGAATGGGCTTGGCATAGTCTGGAATATGAAAGGACAAGTCCTTGTCATATCCAAGACCAGTTCTGTGCTTGTTGTGGACAAGCTGTTCCCAAGGTCTGATGATGGGCTTGGGAAGTGCAGACTGAGTTTCTGCATCTGCATATACAACTGCTGCTTTATTTGAATGAACTGTAACATTATTAACATGCTGCTGATGGGTGGTTGTCTCAATGTTCTGAACAAAAACAGGTTCAGAATGGTGTCTATTTTGATGTAGCTCTTCTTGCTGTAGCTGTGATTCAAGCTGCAAAAAATCGATCTTTTCTTGTACATTTTGCAAACAACTATGAATATCGGTGAGAAAATCGCTGCTGATTTTGACTGTATTATTCATACTAGAGAGTATTAGATTGTCCACTAACTCTAATATTGCACCGATTGGAGCCATTTCTAACCTCAAAAGATAGTAAAACAATGAGGAAAAGATGGACACCAAATAAACTTATGGCAACAACTTCAAATCGATCAGCTTGCAATAGATTCAACATACAAAGAATGGTGATATCCAGAAAACAGACTCCTCATTCAAAAAATGAATTTTCTTCAATTCACCTGAGAGTTTAACTTCCAACAAAGCATGCTCCACTCTTCAGCAGGATCCAACTGGGCACTTTCTGTCACTATAAAGATCTGAGTTTATAGTCCTCCTTTTATAGTATCAGCAGCAAGCTTTTGGAGTTATATCCAGGAAGCTATAAAAGAAAATAGCTGATACATAACCATAGACAGAAAAATGTCCTTACAAGCCTGTATGTGGAACACTCATTAATCTTTGTATCTAAAATGATTGCTCTATAGGGATTCTCAAAAGATATACACTTTTGGCTGCAAATGACACTTCCTCATGAAACAATTACTGATTTGATTCGGTGTACAACTGTGAGCCGATACAGGCACTCGTTACCCTCCAATCTAAACAACAAATACAGTGCTCTTGCTAGCCACAAGATCTTATTACGAGGCTACACATTCAATACTTGATTTTACACGGCAATAAAAAGAAAATAATCTACAGTCTACAAAATGTGGCACACTGATGAGAACGTTGGGTGCCAGAGCTGTATTCTATAAAACCACGAGTCTCCAAAATGACATGTATACAGGTTACTTTTTCAAATTGTTACGTGAAAGAATTCGCTTGCCAAAAGGACTACTGCGCAAAGTTGGTAAATGTGGCCGAATTGCATCAACCAATGTAGAATGAAGAGAACCCTTTGACTCCTTTAGAGCACACTGGATGACATAGTTGGCAAATGGATCTTGAAGAAGCTGACCAAATAAGGAACTGTTCTAAGGTTCTGAGCTTCACAACTGAGCTCCCACAGGCAGACTACCTGAGCCACCACAGATTTATATCTTCAGTTCTCCACAGGTTAGGTCTGAGACACAACTGCAATAAGTCCGAGATGTAATCTTCTTCACACTTCTGTCTGCGCCTATGCCTCCTCCAATTAGCTCCACGCACCAGTGTTTGGACAATAAATCAGATTCAGAATGCGTGCCAGAGGGAAAAGAATTAACACCCAGCTACAGAGAATAGTTACAGCTCTCGTCACAGTCGAATTCCCTTTCAGTTCTGAAGTGCGTATTCTTATTTAACTGGTGCAGCTTTCCAGCCAATACAAGATTCACCTTCAGAAATTGATTTTTGCAAATCAATTAGATAGCCATGAAATAAATGTGTGTCCAAGATACATTAAGATTTCAGCCACTGGGAGAGGAGATTCATATGAAACTGAGCAGAGAGAATCAAAACAACTTGACCGGAACTGAACAGAAGTCGACTCCAGCCACTGGAAGAGTAAATTCATATGAAACTGCTGCATCCTCTAAAATTTAAATCATTTTTGAGTGGTTTCTTTGGCCATTAGCAAGAATGTAGCCACTAATATTATAAAGGGAGGAATTCATGTTTCCAATCTCTGTGCGTAATGCCTTTATCCTCCATGTTATCTTCTTGGACCAAAGCTGTTCTATTACTTCTTCTTCTAAGATAAGCCGCCACCGAAGTCGGGCTCCTTCCTCTTTCTTGGACACTTTCCACTCCCCTTCGGCCTTCGAGTACTCGAAAAACAAATGCCGCATCTTCTTCGCGATGCTGCGTGCAGCAGTACAGCTCGGAAAACACCACTCAAGCTCCGAAAATGCCATTAATGTTGGGGAAACACCATGAATGCTTCGAAAGAAGCTTCAACAATAGTGGAAATATGCATAGTATATAGGGATTTCAAATGGTAAATGACATAGAAAGGTCATCGGATCGAACCTGTTCGAAGGTGGATAACTGAAGAATGAATCCTTCAAAACGGAATGTCACTGAATGCACCGTATTCTCATCGAAATCTATAGAGAGCGTCTACAGAGAGCGTCTCTACCGTTCGAGTTCAGGTGGTGTGGTATCATTATTTAAAATTCAGTATGCAGATTATTGTAAAGATATACGCTGCAAACCCTGCAGACCCTGCAAAGAGCAGATTTGTCAGGATAGAGAGCAGAGAGCGTATGCAGCGCTGGTGCGCCAGGGAGCAGAGGTGTGTCAGGGAAATGCTCAGGCAATGCGCTCAGAGAGCAATCAACTTATTCGGATGAACAATGCAAACGTTCCTCTGTCAAGTGAATGTCAGGCGCAGGTAAAGAATGGCACAAATTTCGCTGGGTGAAGGAGCGTTTGTGTGCAGAGAGCAGCGTATTAAATGCAGGTGGAGCAGCACTTTTAAATGGGGCATTTATGGACAGAGAACGCAGGTCTCATAACGGCTTGGACAGATGCGTTATATGGCAGAGGGCCAGGACTGACATGCACATAACAGGCCACAGAAAAACAAGTGGCTCCGATACCATGTTAAACACACATGGATAGCAAGAGAATAGGAAAGATAAATCAGTGAGTACAATTTTTATTAACAATTGATTTACATTTATAGTACAATATCTGACTCTTGGGTTTTAGATCCCAAGGTCTCTTGGACTGCTTTTGTCCATTCGAATTCCACACTAACCCACTTAGGATTAGGTGTCGAACACTTCCAAACACACGAAAGTGACTTACATCTGGTTTAATGGAACTCCAAGCTTCTTCTGGAGTGATATTCTCTAGAACCTTAGTAGGAGTGCGATTGATTATATAATTTTCAAATTTAATTGCTTTGGCCCAAAAACTAAGACTGAGTCCTTTAGATTGCAGCATACAATTAGCCATTTCCTTTAAGGTGCGATTTTTCCTTTCAGCTACACCATTTTGTTGTGGAGTGTATGGAACAGTATGTTGCATTTGAATTCCATTTTCGGTGCAAAAGTTGATGAATGTGTTTTTAACATATTCTCCACCATTATCAGTGCTTAGCTTAAGAATTTGATGTCCAGATTGTTTTTCAACAAAGGCTTTGAAGGCCAAAAATGTGTTAAATACTTCGCTCTTGAGTTTTAAGAAGTATACCCAAGTGCATCTGGAGAAATCATCAATGAAAGTTAAGAAGTACTTGCAGCCAGAGAATGAAGCAACAGGAAGAGGACCACATAAATCACTGTGCACAAGCTGTAAAGGGGCTGAGGCGTGCCAAGAGGAACGTTTGTCAAAACTGTCCCGATGATGTTTTCCGAGTACACATCCGGAACAAACACCATCTCTGCAAGATACCATAGGAAGACCTGTCACCATATTTTCTTTACATAGATGCTGAAGGGAGTGATAGTTTAAGTGACCAAATCGCTCATGCCAAAGTTTGCTCACTTCATCATTATGAGCAACAAATACTGAGGGAAGATTTGATGAGCCAAAGTTGTGAAACTTATACAACCTTGTGGAATCATCAGCAAGACCAGTAGCTAGAATCTGTTTAGGATCTTTTAGATCCTTGATTACAACATCATGAGGTGAAAATTCAACAATTTTACCTTCACCTGAATGAGTTATCTGATAGACAGATAGAAGGTTGCAGGATAAGGTTGGAACACATAATACATCATTAAACTGACCATTGTCTAGATGAACAGTTCCAGTCCCTACAACATTAAGAGATCTATCATCACCAACATATATATTTTTGGTGTTACAATCATTTAAAGAAGAAAACATGGCTTGGTTTTTGGCCATGTGATAAGAGGCTCCAGAATCAATGAGCCACTCATGAGAATGAGAAGAAGAAGAAGATACATTTAATGCATAACCAGAATGAGATGATTGACAACGACATGTAGAAAGTGCCATTCCGGAAGTTGAAGTTGAAGTAGGCTCCACATGGATGTTATGTTTCTTCATTGCGGCTTCCAAGGCTTCCATCTTCTTAAAGAATTTAGATTCTAAGTGGCCATCTCGATTACAAAAGTTACAATGTCTATCAGTCTTCTTCCATTTGTTTTTATTGGTCTTATCATTTTGCTGAAATGATCTTTCATTTTGAGGCTGAGTTGGTTTAGGACCATTCTTTTGAGGATATGACTTCTTAGGATTCTTTGAATTTGGTTGCTGCTGGGTGGCTAACGCTTTCGTGGAAGAGTTTCCAAGATTAAGAAGACCAAGGTGTAAGAGTTTTTCTTGTTCTCTTATTAAGGAATCACAAAAGGAGTCAAAGGAAGGGGCCTTGTAGTCTTTTCCTTGACAAATGAAAGCTTCCCTTGTAGAATGGAAAGTGGAAACAAATACAGAGTAGGCTGGTCCTAACTTAGTAAGGATGGAATAAATAAGGTTACCATCTTCTTTCTTAACTTTAACACCTTCCAAGAGATATCTAAGGGTCTTGAATTTGGACAAGAAATCTTCAATGCAAGAAAAATTATTAGGATCCAAAGTAAGCAACTCATTTTCAAGTTAATGGGCTCTAATTTCATTTTTAATCCCAAAAACTTTAGCGAGTTTTTCTAATGCTTCATGAGGAGTCTCAAGTTCTGCAATGTGGAATCTAAGATCAGGAGAAATAGACATCCCTATCAAACCACGTGCTTGATCTTGTCTATTTTCCCATTTTGCAGCCTTGTCTTCATCTTTTGGTTTCTTCTCTTGGTCTGTGGCTATTCTGAAGAGACCTTTACTTCTAAGTAAATCTTCCATGTAGGCTACCCATTGGAAGTAGTTAGTGCTATCGAGAATGACTTGGCATGGACTTTCCATTTTTAAAAAAAAACTGAAGCTGAATATGCTGAAATTAAGTGTTCCAATGGATAGATCTCAAAAAAATAGGCAGTTTTAAAAAAAACGGCTCTGAAAAAGGCTTCCGAATGAAGACGTTATGGCTTTTTGAAAAAAAAATTGTTGACGTTGCCGGCAAAGTGCGCGAATGTGCGGGAATGAAAAAATCCGCCCCCACAAAATGGAGACTTGAACCCAAGACCTCTACTCTCTTAAAATAGCTTTGAACCAATTGATCTATACAAAAAATTTGAGAGAGAGAGAGAGAGAGAGAGAGAGAGAGAGGGGGGGGGGGGGCTTGGTTTGCGTGCTTGCCTTGAGAAAGCTCTTTTTCCCTACAAAACACAAAACACAAAACCCAACACGAATATGCAAAGAAAAATGAACCTTGCGGCTCGAAGTTAGCTTTAGCCAAAAAACTAGAAATTTTTGAAAAAAAAATCTCAAAGTTAGCTTTAGCCGAAAAACTAAATATTTTTCTCAATGTTTCTGATTTTCCGAGATCACACTAAGGTGCAGGGAAAAGAGCATACGCATGAGAAAAATCCTTCCTTTCTGTTTCTGATTTGCCCAGATCACACAGAGTCGCAGGGCAAAGAGCATACGCAGAAATGAAAGGTATAGATCCGGTTAAAAAAAAAGGCTAAATAAACCGAAACCGAAATAAGCAGAGAGAAAATAACAGTAAACTGCAAAAAACACTGTATACCTCCTGATCTGAAAAATGACGCAGCTAGGGCTACCGGAAACCTTTTCGCATGAAACGAAAGGGGTTCCTCACTGGAACAGATGCTCCGAACGCAACAGAGCAGTCCTCTCGGCCCGAAAGCAGTCAGAAACAGCAGATCTAGGAAACGACAGCCGCATGCAGTTCTACCGGCTTCAGATTTGGATCGCCAACGGACGTGGCCCTCAAATAGCTCTGATACCATGTAGGAATTTACAGGGTAAGTTCCTCAGAAAGAATACCAAAAGGACACCGCTCACAACCAGATCATAGATCAATACACCAGTATTTTTGACGTGGTTAAAACCCTCAAAGAGGGAAACAGTCCACGGCCTGTCCCAACGTGGGTACTACAAGCAATTTATTAATCAAAGAATGAAAATTTACATAAGCTTCTCTCATGCACGGATTACCCAAACAATGACCCTCCGTGCCCTTTAAATAGAACTCATGGACCAATCGGGTGTCAAGCCACAGATCAAGTGTCGGTAATACCGAGGAGAGAATGAACCGTCAGATCACTACATATCGTGACCGTCGGATTGTAAGTTACAAAATGTACAACGGTAAAGAAACACACTTTACCTAACTCTACACCTAACTCTATACTAGACCAAGTTGAACTTATATCCTAACAATTTGTCCTTATATTTAGAGAGAGAAATTTCTAATTTAAATTGGTAAGAGTTGCAATAAATATTAAATTTAAATTGCTTCAAAATCTCATAACCTTAGCAATAAATTAAATTTTATAAAAATAGATTATTTTTTAAGTTATATTAAATCTAAATTAATTGCACTAAGAGGCACTCTATTGGGCGCAACCCAACTTGGCCTAGATTTTGGTAAAGACTCCACATTTTGTGGGGCATAGTGCACAGTGGAGCGTGAAGTGGACCGCACAGTGGAGCATTTTAAATATACTGCGCGGTGTCGTAAGGGCTTCAGAGTGGGTTGAAGCCCCTCCTTTTTGTAAAAGCACACAATTTTGTAAGGGGTCAATGGTTTTGGGACCACAATTTCTTGTTTTAGGGAGTCCATGGTGATTGGACCATGATATTTTGATGATGTAACCCTACAATGTAATAATATATATATAGGGTAAAATAATAAGAAGATAATCATCAAATTGATCAAATCGAATTGATCCATATCAGTGTTATGGGAAAATTATTGTGATCTGTAATTTGGCAGAGAAGGTGAGGCTCTGCAGCTGAGAGCACAGACGCAGACAGCCTGCAGCTTAGCCCTAAACTAGGGTGAACCATAGCAAATTGGTGTTTTGATGTGTATATTTACTTATTATATATTGTAGAGTAGCAGTTATTATAGTTGTATGTTTTTACTTCAACAAAGTGATGGTTTATATGGATATATAAGTGATTAATCTAATGCGGCGAAGTAATTTATAAGTACTAATAATAACATAACATAATAATACTACATCTTCCAATACTTCAAGGCTACAAAAACTTGGTTCTTCTTCCTCTCATAGTCACTTTGGTTGAGACTGCAATTTGCTTAGAGGTTGTTGTCGAAAGGGCAAGTGATTGAGGGTTTTGTTGGTGCAAAGTATAGATTGAACTTGGGTAAGCCCAAACCAAGCCAACAAATGGTTACATTGCTAGGACCAGGATCTATTTGAAGGATATGTGGATGTGATACCCATCGAAGAAATAGATTCAAGACTAGATAGACCTGAAAGAGCAAGAATTTGCGGTTCAAGAAAACAAAAAACCTTGTTTGACATCCAAAGCTTGGTTACATAAGTATATTTTTATAGATCAATACGAGATTTTCTTCACTTCATTTCCTCTGGAGATGTATGAGTGGATATCGAGGTGGACCGAAAGGAATAATTGTTTTAAAGGGGAAGAACCTACAATGTGGACTCCTAAACTGATACAACGAGTCAAGAGCATTGACAATAGGATTTCAAGGGCTGTTGATTTATGTATTGATAACATCTTTGGAGGATTCATTACGGAGTTTGTTGTTGACTCAATCGTGTCCTACAGTGAAGCGGAATGATGATTCTTCAAAGGATCATGAGATAAGTATTTAAAATCTCTGAAGCTTTAGATTAAGATGCTTCTGTGTGGAAAGGGAGTTTTGCAGATGAAATCATATTTCTAGTTTACTTATGTTTGCAAGGAGAGAGAATAAATCTGAGCAAGAGACCGAAGTAATGCAAAGTGGAAAGAGATATAGAGTAGATGCTAGAAAGAGATCTCGTGGACAAGACCCAAATACCTTTGTAGAGACTGATTATAGTCCTCTTTTAAGTGAACCTAAAAGTGAAAGAGAAGAAAGCCACCCTGATAACCCCCAGGTAACTTCGCAGTATTCACCCTCCCATCCTGAGAGGTCACAAAAACCAGAACCCAGTAATAGCCAGGGTGTTTTTGACTCTCCCCCTCCCCCTTACCCTCCTACTCCCCATACCCTTCCCCTTACTCCTCCCCCTCCCCCTCCCCCTCCAAGAAGAAGTATGGATGACGACACTAAGCTACCTATTTTGAAAGGAACTGGATTGGAGGATCCATAACAATTTTGGTTTTTATGTGAAGTTCTATGGGCAACAAAGTAGATCAACGATGAGAATATAAATAAAGAATATCTCATTATGACATTTCGAGATAGAGCATTGACATGGTATATGAAGTATTCAAATAATCATAATAAAACATTTGGAGATATTAAAACAACAATGATAAAAGAGTTTCAGAAGCCAAAGTGTGAGTCACAATGCATCACTGGTTTGAAAGAGAACAAACATAAACCTATTGAGTCTGTTTTGGATTTTGAGAAGACATTTAAGGTGTTATTGGATCAATTAAAATTTGACATAGATTTCTAGAAACATTAAGAATGGGTTATAGTTACGCTGTTACCACATATCAAATTTCCATTGATGCAACAAAAGATAGAAAGTCAAGCCGAAGCTTTATAGATCGCGATGAAATTAGAAGCTTCACCTATATGAGATACTAATGCAAGCATGCAATAGATTCATAATGATTTTGCAAACCTAACCCTACAGATACAAGACATCAAGAAAAAAAGATAAGTTAGAGAATAAGTATGGTGTGAAGTCTAGATCAGAGGGCCATTCTAAAGAACAAAGCCCTATCTTAAAAAATTACATAGCTGGTGGGGCATTGAATCCCCTGAATGCAGGATCTAGCCTATGGTGCAAAATATGTAATAATAGAGGCCAACATCATTCAGAACATTGTTACTTGTTACAAAAATATGTACAAACTCCGAGGAACCTATATTGCAAATTTTGTAAATTGGTAGGAGATCATGAGAAAAATTGTTGGGCTTACGAACTAATGATGGAGTGTGTTGCTGAAGCTTATATAATGCAAGAAGAAGAGCATAGACATGAGGACAATGGATAATGTGGTGGTCGGGGAGGTTACCGAGGAAGAGGTCGAGGTGGTGGAGATGGTTGAGGACATGGACAGATCATTTTCTATAATTGCAGCCAGCCAGGTCATTTTGCGAGAGATTGCCAGAACCCCACAATGACATGTAAGTACTATAAATCCTTTGACCATGTAATTGAAAAATGTCTTGTACTTATGGAAAAGATGCAAGAGAAAAGGAATCAACAACCGACACAAAATATTCAAATGATGATTGTTGAAAGAAGGGCAGGCAAACCTCAAATTCATATTGTCACTAGAAGTGGAGTTGCAATCGGTAGTGATAAAGTAAATGAAAATAAAGAATCTGAAAGTGAATGAGTCAGAAATATTGTTGATAAATTTCTTGTTTTTAATATTAAAAAAGAAAAAGAAGTATTTATGGAAGCAAAGTGAAGTTTTAAGGATGTTGGAGCTTCGATCTCTAATGCAAAACCAAATCCTGATCATAAAATTAATTGTGATGCGTCATCAACTTTGACACAGGACTGAGCTCCGATACAAGATCGAGCTCCAACACAAGACCAGTATTCAACAAATCAAGTAGGTATTTTAAAGTCTTTTCTGCATACTTGTATGAAATTGTTAAGAGATCAAAAGGCTATAGAAGGGCTTCAGGAGTTGATAGATTCCTATGCATCTAAACAAACACCGCGAAGTGAGATGCACGCATTAATAATTTGCATCAACAAAAGAGTATCAGAAGAGAGGTGAGGATTAATGCGCAGATAGGAGAGTATGAGATGGATCAAATTATTCTAGATCTGGGATTTGATGCTAATGTCTTGATGAAGAAAAAATGGGAATTAATTGGTAAGTCGAAGCTACAATGGTAACCTATTCAGTTAATGATGGAAAATCAGAAAAAGATCTTCCCTCTGGGAAGACTACCAGGTGTCACAATGGATATTGAAGAAGTTTGTAGTACTGTTGATTTTGAAGTAATAGAGATCGCCGACGATAGTAACCCTTATCCTACATTGCTTGGAATTGAGTTGGTATTTGACAATATGGCCATAATTAATCTGAAGAAGAGACAGATGATATTTGAAGGAAACAATATGAGATAATTTTTCCCTTCGATCCATCATAAGGAGTAAGATATACAGAACCAGTCAAAGAAGAATATTTCACAGTTGACATAAACAATATCTATCAAATGACAGCAAAGGAACATGATTATCTTAACCCTACCGTAGAAGGAAAGTTGAGTTGGGAGAGTGATATTTCTTGTACCTCAAACTTAGAAGAAGTGTTGGATAACAGGAAAAATAGGTTGCATGAAGTATCCATAAGGTGTTGTGCAAGAATTACCAAATCAGTTCACTGTATGATATCTGAGGTATGTACCCTGCCTTTTATGATGGCTTAGGTGATGTAAATACTTTTCTTAATCATTATGAAGAACAAGTTAAAAAAAATAAAAGGTTGTTATCGTTAGATATAGCCTTGAAAGATACCTGTATTAGATGGTGGAATGCACACAAGAAGAATATAGGAGGTTGGTAGGAATGTCAAAGATTAATGGGGATAAGGTTTGGACACATAAATACAAAGATGGAGATAAAATATGATGGTGAATCTACTCCTAGGAAGCATATCCAGATATGCACTATAGCATGGAAGGAGATTCCACAACAAGAATGGGTACATGGATTCTTTCCTACATTAAAGAAAATCCCTAAGAACTAGTACCTAGAAATGGAGCTTCGACATGGTGCTGTGAACTGGGAAGACATGGTTGATGGATTCACATTAAAATTAAGCTTTGAGGATGATTTTCCATACATATATTTGGCCCTTCAGACAGTCAAGAAGAGGATATTTTAGAATGTAACCCCACGAACATGGAAACAACCTGATTGGCTTGCACAAATAGAAAATGCACTAGAGTGTTATAACCTCACTGCAGATGAAGAAGAATATACTCGCAACATCGATATAGTAGAGTCAGAAGGATATTGTGAAGTAACTTGACCTGAGTTAGAGATACCAGATATAATGAAGCCACCGAAGACTAAGAAGGTGAACATAGGATCAGAGAAGGAACCTAAGTTTGCAACAATAGGAGACTACTCAGATGAGGAGACAATCAATAAAGTTACAAAGGTACTTCATGAATATAAAGGACTATTTCCCACCAAGTTTTCACACATGAAGGGTATAATAGGAGATATAGGAGTCATGAATATTCCCCTTAAGACTGATACGAAGCCAGTCAAACAAATAACCTACTGGCTAAACCCGAAGTATAAGGAGAAAGTGAACATAGAGCTTGATAAGATGATAGCAGCAGGAATTATTGAACCTTTAGAAGAATCAGAATGGGTGAGTCCTATGGTGTTGCAAGAGAAAAAGACTCAAGGAGAAATTAGGATCTATGTTAATCTGAGAAGGTTGAATGATGCATGTTTACATGATCCCTTCGCTACCCCTTTCACAGATGAAGTGCTAGAGAATGTAGGAGCTCAGGAAGCTTACTCATTTACATATGGATTCTCAAGTTATCATATTATTAGGATTGCCCCTGAATATTGGCATAAGACCACATTTTCTACAGAATGGGGCTCATATGAATACACAGTAATACCTTTTGGATTAAAAAATGCCCCTGCTATATTTTCTAGGGTGGTGGTTGCAGCTCTTAAAGACTACATCCACATGCTTTTAGAGGTATATTTTGATGATTATACAATATTTGGATTGTTGAGTAAACATGTTGGAAGTTTAAGACTTATGCTCGACACATGTAGATAGTATCATATCTCTTTGAACATAAAGAAGTGCATAGTCTGTGTACCTTTTGGCATATTGTTGGGACATATTGTCTATAAGCAAGGACTAATGGTTGACCCTGCTAAGATTTCTATCATTTTGAACTTGCCTCCACCTAAGATAGTAAGACATATTCACACTACGATGGGACATACTGGGTATTATAGGAAGTTCATCAAGGGGTCTGCTCAGATCACTGTGCCTATGGAGAAGTTGTTGAAGAAGGATGTAACCTTTTGTGGAATGAAGAATGTCAGAAGAACCTCAACATATTGAAAGAAAAAATGGTAGCTGCACCTATATTAGTGTTCCTTGATTGGTACAAGGAATTACGTGTCCATGTTGATGTCTCTTGTATAGCTTTAGGAGTGGTAATGGCACAACCTAGTGCAGGAGAGATTGATCATCCTATAGATTTTGCAAGTGGAAAGTTATCTAAAGAAAACAAGAATTACACCACTACAGAAAGGGAAGGACTGGACATGGTATATGCTTTGTAGAAGTTTAGACACTATTTGTTGGGGTTACACTTTAAAATGTTTACAGATCATTCTACACTAAAGTATTTGGTTAATAAGCCTATCTTAGGAGGAAATATTTGCATATGGTTACTATTGTTCCAAGAATATGACTTTGAGGTCATTATTAAACCAGGGAGACTGAATGCAAGACCTAACCATCTATCAAGACTAGAAATAGGGGAAGAACCAACCAGCATAGAGGATAATCTCGCTAATGCACAATTATTTACAATCAGAGTTGCAAATGACCATTTCATAGATATCATTTAGTTTTTGACCACAAGAATGGATCCTTCAAAGTATATTGCGTAGAAAAAGAAAGAATTAGTGGTTAAGGTAGTTGACTTTTCATTAATAGCAGGACTATTATATAAGATGGGACCAGATGAGATACAACACAGATATGTTCCTGAACATGAAAGACATATGATTCTACCAGAGGCTCATGGTAGTGCAGTTGGTGGACACTATGTAGGAAAATTTACTGCGCATAATATTTTGAGAGCAAGATTGTGGTGGCCTACACTACATAAATATGCGAAGGAGTACTGTCGAGCATGTGATGTTTTTCAAGGAACAGGGAAGCCTTCCAGAAGAGACGAGATTCCATTGGTACCACAAGTTACATTTCAGGCCTTTGATAAGTTGGCCATTGATTTTTTTGGACCCATTAACCCACTTGGAAAGAGGATTGGTGCAAGTTACATAATTACAATGACTAATTAATTGACAATATGGGCCAAAGAAAAACCAATAAGGGATTGCAACGCATAGACTACTGTGAAGTTTATTTTTGAGTACATATTGTCTACATTTGGATGTCCAAATATTTTGATGAGTGATCAAGGTTCACACTTCCTAAATAATACTATTGAAGCATTGACTAAGGAGTTCCAAGTTTATCATCAGAATAATACCCCTTATCATCCTCAGGTCAATGGAATAGTAGAAGCATTTAATAAGATTTTAGAGAATGCACTTACTGAGGTATGCAATGTGAATAGATATACGTGGGACCTTATAATTCCAGCATTATTATTGGCTTATAAGACTACATGTAAAAAGTTGACAGGTCAGACACCCTTCAAGTTAGTTTATGGGTAAGAAGTTGTGATGCCCATGGAGTACATCATGCCTAGCTTGAGGATTGTAGGTTTTATAGATATGGCAGACCTTGATATAATGGAGGAAATAATGTTGAAGTTCCTTGCTTTGGAGGAAGATAGATTTATAGCTAAATTCCATCAACATGTATATAAATCAAGAGAAAATGCCTGACATGACATACATATTAAGTAGAAGAAGTTCTAGGTAGGAGACCTTGTTCTCCTTTATGAAAGTAATTTTGTAAAATTTCCAGGAAAATTCAGGATGCATTGGTTGGGCCCATACATTATCAAGCATATTATTGATGGAGGTGTAGTTCAATTAGCAAAGTTAAATAGATAATTGGTTCAAGGAAGAGTAAATGGCAGTAGGTTGAAGTTGTATAGGGACAACCCTGACCCTATAACATCACTCTAAAGAAGGGAGAAAATTCTTAGTGCCACCTGCAGTTGAAAGTGGGCACTGGACTATAAACTACGCTACAGAGAGAGCTTCGACATTAGGATTATTTCTAAGTTTGTAGGAGTCTCGATGTAAGAGGGGTTGCTCGCTACAATATGGGATGCGTCGAAGTTTGTTGGAAAAATATTATTGTTAAAAAGGAAAGTTATTGTTGAAACAAATGAAAAGATGTATTTATGAAGTCAAATTGACTGGATCTAGTGACATATATGAAATTAATGAAAACAATATGAGATAATTATGTGGTTAGAAATTTAGATTTTCTATAAAAAGTTGCGTCCCACCCAAATTTGGCACTTTATTGTCCTGAGCGTTTGAATATTTCTATTGTGAAGAAGTTGCATAAATTTTCACATGGATGCCCTGATGCCTGAAGAACTTATTCGTATGTTTAGTGAAAAGGGATTATCTTGAATCATGGAAGCAACATTAGCTGATATGCCCGTAACAACATCACCACCCACAATAGAAACATCATGCATGCAGTGAAAATTTCCACAAAATAAAATGACCACAGAGCAGAGAACAAATAATAAATAAGAAAAGAGACATATTGAGCCTTAGAAAGAGCCTGAACAAGTGAGAGATAGTGAGGAAGAAATAAAGAAAGTGCAAATGAAAACAGATGGTGCAACATTTTCGTCACCTCTTCCACCATATATTCCACCAAGAAAACCATATGCAAAACTAGTGAAAGAGTCGAAGGACACGAAGCATGCAACCTTCACACCTTTATTGTTAGAATCAGTGTGATTTATTGGAGAAACCTTTGGGAAGATTCTGCAGTTGAAGTTCGCGGACTATGATTTCAATGAAAGAAATAAATATCCACAGTTCGCACCAGACATATACTTAAAACAGGTACACTACCCTGAGAGTTGTGTGACAAGGTTAGAACTACATCGGCGAGTGGCTGGATTGGTGCATTCGGGCTTGATGAATATGTTTAATGTGTCGCACTTCGGTAGAAGTCCAAGAAGCATATATTGTGTGAGACAAATTCTCGTAGTGGTGCATGATGGATGCCTGTGGATGGGGAAGAGGATACCTATCGACCCAATTCTAATATGGAGAATCACAAGAATGCCTTATCAAGGGATGAACCCTGCAAGGGAGTTTGTTGGGAAATATCAGGATAAATCCATAGTAGAAAACATGAAGAAGAAGTTTGGATTGACAAAAGGGAAGCAAGGTTATGATATCAACTCGATTAATGACCAAGGATTTCACTTCGCATCACATATATTAGCTAGAAAAATCATGACAAAGTGTTGATCTAATGAAATCCCTACACCGATCATTTCATTAGTTGCATAGTGTGCAAATGAGTACAACTAGGTTGCATATCTATGCCAAGAATTTTTGAACGATTTCTACAAGGCTCAGGAGAAAGGTACTATGTTTCATTATGCATGGTTAATTTTGATAATTGTGATGCTTGCATGGAGAGAGCTGGATGATTCATAGTTCCCTCCAATCGAATATTTTTTAAGCCATGCGATATGCCTTGTTGTGGTATACCACTAAACCGATGTGAGCATAGGATAACATAATGTTTTTGGTTTTATATCATATGGACTTCCACATGTTCGTGAACTAGCACCCTTGCCTTTCACCAAGCCTATACAAGAAGTATAGCTCTATTGTGGGGTTTAAGGTTGAATTCCAGAAAATTTACATATAGGCTCGTAGGGACACAAAGAATACATGGCATTCCCTGCCATATTTAGTGACAAAATATGATCTCCTAGCACAGATACAACAGTGGCCTGCAGAGTGGATCACTATACTGGAGACACAAACAGAGGATACTTCAATAGAGGAGGACACGATTCATTTTGGGGAAGTGAGTGGGAAGGATAAGGATGAGAAAGAATCATAACAAGAGGAGAAATATGACAAGGGTCACTATGATCCTCCTGAAGGTGATGAGAAGAATAGAGAGTAAAAAAAATAGAGACAGACCCAGTTGTCTCATAGAAGAGGAAGGCACACACTGAAGTTGCCATAAGAAGAAAAAATAAGAAGAAGGTAGATAAGACAAAGGACATAACACCATTGGTCCTCACTGATGGGGACTTGGATCAGATTGAGGATAGAATTTAGGATGAAATGGTGGAATCATGGAACAAATTAGAAGATCGCTGTGCCACACTTCTAATAGGTGTCGAGGAGCACATTGCAGAACTATAGATATTGGCACTGATGGTCAAACAACCAGTGTAGGCAGAGGAAAATATTGGAGAGGAAAGACTAATAGCCTACACTTACAGCATGGATAGCACTAATTCTTGCCGGAGCCCTACACTTTGACTCTGTCGAGGTACAACAACAAGCCAAAGGGTTGAGGTATGTTAAACTTAACATTACAACAATACCACTTCAGAGATTACATAAGCTGCATCTAGAGATCATAGATGAGCTGAAGCTATGCGAATAAGAAACTTCATAGTTAAACATTCAGGTATAGAGAGAGCGAGTTTCGTTACAATAGAAGCTTGACCAGGTGATCTAGGAAAGGAATTAGGGAGTACAACAACAACATAAGCTAAAGGTGATGGTCGAAGCAACATGCTGTGAGATTCTAGACATTAATGTCTGAGAAGAGGAACCACTGGAGGACAAGGTCACGAAGGTCGACCTTGTAGTAAAAGAATACAAACTTAAGATCATGAACAAACAATTTGCCTATGATATCAAGATCAGTGAGCTACAGATGAAGCTACAACCAACCACACCACAAAAAGTGCAAGAGCAGAGGGAAACCGCCTTGAAGATTGCAATGGTTTTATTCTCCACAACAGTGGCAGATTATGGGAAGCTATTGGATAAGAGCTTATAGATTTGGACTTTGCTGCAGGAAGATATAAATGCACTGAAGCTACAAGAGGATATTTAGCAGACGAAACAATGACTTGAGGAGATTCAAGAAACATTGAGAATCTTACCAATCTTAGAGAAGCTCACAAAGGTCAATGAGGGAATTTCCCTCCAGAAGAGGATTAAGAGCTGAGGAAGGAAGAGCAGGCTCTGATAGAGAGAACTTAGCCATGGAAGGATGAGGCTCTCCAACTATCCCATGCAGTGGATGAGAAACTTCAAGAGTTTCGATAGAGAGAGATAGTAGTGATGCATAAGGCTACAGAAACGGTGATAGAAGCACTATTGGAGGAAGTACGGAGTGAAGAGAAGCAGGTCGCAAACATTCTATCACAATTCAATAATGCCTACAACAAAATTTTAGTAAAGATCAAAGGCAAAGTGGTTGAGTGACTTGAGATGAGTCACATGTGAGTATTGGAGGCCTATTGGGCATAGGCTAGCTTGGCCTAGATTTTGGTAAAGACTCCACATTTTATGGGGCGGAGCGTGCAGCGGAACATGAAGTGGACCATGTAGTGGAAAATTTTGAATATATCGCGTGGTGTTGTAAGGGATTAATGGTTTTGGGACCATACTTGCTTGTTTTAGGGAGTTCATGGTATTTGGACCATGGTATTTTGATGATGTAACCCTACAATGTAATAATATATATAGGGTAAAATAATAAGAAGAGAATCATCAGATTGATCAAATCAAATTGATCTAGATTAGTGTTATGGGAAAATTATTGGGATTTTTAATTTGGTAGAGAAGGCGAGGTTCTGCAGCTGAGTGTGCAGAGGCCTGAGTCTATAGTTGAGTGCACAGAGGCCTCAGTCTGCAACTAAGTGCACAAACAACTTGTAGCTTAGTGCACATGACAATAATTTTTTGTTGTTCAAAGGTTTATTATATTAAGCAACAGTCCTTCGCCCTATACTAGGGTGAACCATAGTAAATTTGTGTTTTGATGTGTATATTTGTTTATTATCTGTGTATATTTGTTTATTAGAGTTGCATTTTACTTCAACACAGTGATGGTTTATATGGCATGTTTAAGTGATCAATCTAATGCAGTGAAGTGATTTATAAGCACTAATAATAAAATAACATAATAATACCACATCTCCCAATCCTTCAAGGCTGCAAAAACCTGGTTCTGCATCCTTCCATAGTCACTTTGGGTGAGATTGCGATTTGCTTGCAGCTCATTGCCAAAAGGGCCAATGATTGAGGGTTTTGTTGGTGCGCAGTAAAATATTGAACTTGGGTCAGCCCAAACCAAGCCAATACGCTCTACATCTTAACATGGGAGAGATGTTGTCACATAATGATACATTTAAAAATAGTAAAATAATAATTTAAATTAACAAATTAAAAATAGTAATAACAAAATATACTAATGTTGACCATAATTACAATACTTCAATTTACACATTAATCTTATATAACTTTATATAGAGATATAAAGTGAAAAAAAAAAAAAAAAAACTTAGCTTTTATTATGAGGAAGAACTGTAATGAGTAAAACAATATAATTTATTTTTTACTACAAGGAAGAAATGTAAATTTTCACCTTATAAGAAATAGTAATATGGATATTACATTATGTGTAAGTCATTCTATGTTCCATTTACATGTGATATTTAAAAGAAATATATATTTATAAAAAAATATTTTACTCGCATCCATATGTAAAATGTTTCAATGTCCATATTAAATAACAAGATTTTATAGATACGTTATATAGAGAAAAGTAAAGTAATTTAAATTGAAAATTTTCTTATTTTTTCACTTTAGTGAGAAAGATGGAGATAATTCTTATTCCATTAATACTTGCTTTCTAATTCAATGTATGAGGGATGCTTGTAATTTTTTCAATGTTTAATATGGATTTGATATGTAATATTTTACAAAATATTAATAATAAAAATAAGTAAATGTATATAGATAGGAAAATATTATGAAGGGGCATATTTTAACATTTTAATGTGGAGAACAAGAATTATAAATAAAATATTTCAATGTAAACTACATATATATTATACCAGCCTAAATCCATATCATCCTATTATATCAGCCTATTTTTACAATCATAGTTTCAACCATACTAAACTTTGTAATTTATAAAAATATCTTTGCATTTTTTTAAAAATCATTTTGCATGCAATTTCATATATAAAAGTTTGATCTAAATTCACCAATACATAATCTATAATAAATATTATTTCATGAAAACAAACATCATGATGATAATCATCTAACAGTCGTAAACATTATCTAAGATACACATTTGAATTCACTACCATCATCTAATTATATACACCCCTAGCACATATAATCATCATTAGATAACACACAAATCTAATAATCTAACAGGGCATCATCATCATGATCACATCTAATAAAACACAAAAATTCTAATCTAACATCATCACTACACACATCCTTAAGTTAATATAAATATCGTGTCAAATAAATGTTATATTGACATACACATCTATCTACAAGAACATTAAATGAACATATCTAACATGACCTAACAATATACACTTCAACACCAACATATCAATTAAGTACATAAATATGAACAAAACAAATGCAATATATATATATATATATATATATATATATATATATATATATATATATATATATATAATTCAAATAAATACATAAATAAGTTTAATCAAATATATGATAAAACAAACATAGTGTGAGGTTGGTCTGTGGTAGAAGACGATGGATGGTCAACTACTACATGATCAACGTCTGTCAAACTCTATTGAGGTGAAGAAGGAGGTGGCTAGTTTGCATGAGTCGAATATGATCGATGGTAAACTACATCAGTGCCTTGAACGTGATCTGGAGAACTCTGACATGGAGGAGGAGGTGGTTGGTATACTCTGTTAGGAGAAACATGAGGCAAATCCTCTAGCTCTGGCATCTCATCATCAAGTGACTGATGAGGGGGTTTACTAATAGAAGGATCACCGACAACCTGATGGCCATGATATGATGGGGTCATAGTACTAGAAGCAACATGATCACCATGCTCATCATCATGATTATGATCATCACCCTGATCATCGTCATCACAACCCTCATTTGATGTATCTGCTATTGCATGATGCCGACCTATACCCCTCATCATTGTTAGTACCCTACTAGCTTCGATGTTATGCCACATAAGAGACATCATCTCGCGTGACAGTCCCTGTATAGACCCACAAAAATAGGATTCATGATGATATCTCGATGCCTCATAAGGCGGATTCCCTTATTAAACAAAACTATAGCCAATCTATCGTAGTAGTCCATCCGAACTCGCAAAGCAAGCCTACAGCCCCGGATGCACGCACCCCTTGACGATGCTCCTCACCCTCTTGGGCCTCACCCATCTCTTAATATCCTCCGATATCCAGTGGGGGAGGAGACACGTCCCCATCGAATGTGTGATATCTACAAAATATATAGTACATATAAATAATCATAAAATTTCATTAAACAATTTAATAAAACATGTTACATAACCTACTACAATAAATTTTGTTTTACTTCATTAAAACAAGAAAATGGAACTAGTTTATTAATTTAAAGAAAACACTAATATTACCTCTGTCATTTGGAGGCTCGACCGTTGTGAAAAATATGTTGGGACACTCTCTCCAATCAATCCCCGCGTATGGAAGCACCAACGTGACAAACACATGGTCATCCTCACTGGCTAGTAGCGCAAGTGCCTCGTGAGAAATATTGGCTAGAAACTCCAGTAGGCCCCTCTTGGGCATCATCTTCCCCCACATGTACATCTTGACCTCAGTGATTGGCCTAGGAGGGCGAAAGAAAAATGTAGGCCTAATCTCTAGAAACCTATCAAAAAAGAAAAAAATAAGATCAGAAGCGAAAGGGAAAGTCTCCCTCCCATGTCTCAACGACATCTATCGAAAACCATGCAAAAATACCTAAACAAAATGTTAGACCATCTAATGCAACGTGGTACTTGAATCAAAGAATAAAATAATAAAAAAGAGGACTAATGCACTACCCGTCACTACTAGAGTGTGCAATGGTGGTGACTAATAATGAGAGACAACTAACCTCCTCTGCAGCAAAATAAGAAATATGTAGCTTTCCACCATGGACCTAAAACGTTGATGGATGAACACCATTATACCCGACATATGTCAAGAGTGTATGCAAGCTGACTCAAAACTACAACCCCATAGAAGACATCAAGGAACTGGGAAAAATGCTCCCCTGTCATAAATAGGCCAGTGATAAAGTATATGTCCTCCTCAGTGGGCCTATACCATGCCCTAGGACTGACATGGAAAGCCTGATCCTGGAAATTCCATTGGTAGATAAGATGCACCCAAAATATAGAATGTTCCTTCAATTATGTAACCTCCTCATGGTACTTTAGGAGGCCTACATTCCTCAAGAGCTCTTGTGTCACTGTAGTAATGGGAAGAGGGCATAAATCCCTCTCCCTTTCTCTAGCCTTCCATGTTCAGATCATATTGTATGGGTCTACCTGCTGCTCCTACTCTTGCTATTTCTCCCTCTGCTGACATCTACACTACATGATTGGCATATAAAATACCTCATCCTCGTGCATAAAATAAATATGGAAACATAACTTTCAACTACAAAAAA
The DNA here is from genome assembly GCA_031772625.1 of Pinus tabuliformis. Lineage (NCBI taxonomy): Eukaryota > Viridiplantae > Streptophyta > Pinopsida > Pinales > Pinaceae > Pinus > Pinus tabuliformis. The sequence continues at coordinate 126,599,910 of CM062808.1, read as the reverse complement.
AATAAAAATTATTAGTGCACACAAAACACAGTCATGCACCAGTGCTGATGCACATTCAACTAAAACCGCATTGTTATCAATGTGCAAATAAGTATGACTCATCACTTTTGGCTCACAATTTTAACTTTTGATAGTGGTGTAGAAAATTTGTGCACCGATACGTACATATAACATTTTCGCACAAGTATGAAATGTTCAGGTTATCAAATACACCAAGCTATCGCTATATTTTTAAATATTAAGTTTTTGGTGCGTTTGGTAAATATAAATGCACCAGGTGTAATGCACCAATGCACAATTTGTCACATTAGTCTTGGTGAATTTTAGTTTACAAAATGCATCGCAACAATGATGGTGTGTTATGTTCCTGCACCGAATTGCAGTGCACCCTATAAGTTTTCATGGTGCATTGCTATTAGTGCAAGCCAAATGTATCGAATGCACCACATGGTAAAAGCAATTGAAAAACAATGGAAAATTTATCCTAATTTACAATTATAATCCTTGAATTAAGACTTATGTGATCCATATCAAAATGTCGAGACATGTTTTCAGCAATAATCACATCAAAATTCATTTGTCGACGTGTTTCGAACCAGCAAGTGTGGTTCATCGTCAGGACAAGATGAAGAATCAAATCATGGTAACAAGTTAAATAGAGAGACTGACCATTCAAACGACTAGAAAGAAACAACTACTTTTGACCAAAAGAAACAACTACATTTGACTGGGCTTCAGCTACAATTGACTAGACTAGGAGTTAGGGAATTTTTTATTAATTAATTATTTAATTATTTAATTTGTTTTTTTAGATTTATTTATTTATTAATTTAAATATATAAATAACTAAATGCTTATAATTAACTAAAAATAGTTTAACTATGTTTATATGTAACCTTGTTTATTATAAATACTATGTTTAATTACATGAAAAGTAATTAAAAAATATATATTAGTTAAATTATCTATATATATATATATATATATATATATATATATATATATATATATATATATGCTTATCATTAAAATATTTTAACTATGTTTATATGAAAATTTATTTATTATATATATGAGGTTTAAAATAAATAAAAATTAAACAAAAACATATATATATATATAGATATATATATAACATAGATTTATTTATAGTATAACTATATATATAACTAAAAATGTATTCTTACAAATAACTAAAAATACCATGTATTAATTAAATAAAAGTTAAAAAATATATATTAGTTAAATATTATGTGCTTAAACAAAGAAATTAAACTTAATACATAATTATTAAGGGAAATTATTCTCTTCTTTTCATTAATATCTATATATATATATATATATATATCTATATATCTATATCTATATATATATATATATATATATATATATATATATATATATATATATATATATATATATATATAAACTTATATTAATACTATTATAGGAATATGTTGACGATGCTGGACCCACCAACATGTAAGGTGATCTCCCCAGTAAGAAGTCCCAATTAGACCTCAGACCGTTTGGTGTAGGAGTCCCAGCAGTGGGTCGTAAGGTAATGCATTGACCGCGATGTTGCATAGAGGCAAGTAAGATAACTCTATCAGTAGCAAGGGTGTGACCACTGCAATGAGTCAAGGAAGGTGAATGAGAGGTTCTAACACATGGGGGATGACATAAGTGCACCCCTTGGCAATTTGTAGCAGTACTCAGCGAAGAAGGGAACACATGAGAGAATATGCACCACAAGCTGGAAAGTAGATTAGTCGGAAATCCAAAGTGATGGTTAAACCAATAGCACATCTGCAACAAGATTCATATAATCACATACGAAGCAGTTCATACACAACTATGTAATTTAAACAACATATATTGATAAGCAACCAGAGTAGTCCAACTACAATAACAACATATGCATGAAAATGTGTTGGCTCTTATTATATAAAGAAGTGTAAGTCCCAATCATACAATACATCCATGTAAACCTACTAGCCCCAACAATGGAATGTTACAACCACATCCGCTTGCTCCTCCAAAGCGATGAACTAGCTCCGTGCAGTGGAGAAGCCAAGGTGCATTACAATATTTTCCAAGCTTTCTCCAAGATAGTCTTATCAGAAGCTTGGCTGACCAAAAGCCCTTACAATTTGTTATGAGGGAATATTTATAGCAAAGGGTGAGGTGACCCTTGACATTCCCCTTTGTGACATTTCAACTACCCTCATGACTCTTCACCTACTCTATGACTGTTACATCCAACTATTGACACTTGAATTCCTCTTGACATGACTCAACATTACAATTCACATGTACTCATGTGAGACAAAATGGCTTGAGAGGGCCACGCAATACATCATTGACACTCGGTCTGTTGTGATGAGACCAACTATTTGACATGCTTGCGATGGGGAAGGTGGTGAGCTGATGCCAAGCTTGGTTAGCTGTGATGGTGTGCATGCACCCCATGTTGAGATCTTGTTGAGGTGAACTCTTGCCTTTGCTGTATCCGGTGCATTGGTTCGGCTCCTTCACCCAAGTCATCTGCTAACATGCACATGATCTTTTGGGTGCGACTGAACCGGTAGACACATATGTATAGTGTCCATGTTGATCTTCAAGTGTGTGCTGGTGGTCATGCGCATCAACTTGCCGAAGTACATGTTAAGCTCTAGTTGGACTTTCTTCTTGTCTTCGCCTTGGTGAGTGTACTAAATGGGTTGGATTGCATGCATGTGCATAATGATGTGCATGCTGCTGAATCCCTTGAATTCGATCAACAACACTGCTCACCATGTATGCTCCGTGCCAGCTGTTGGGATGGATCATTAACTTGTACGGGCATAGTTTCATCCATGAGTTCATGTTGCACCCACTGTTGTTCCTATTCCTACTGCAACTCATTCATATGTCTATGCAGCTACATGTTCTTCCTTGAGTTGTTGCTTCAACACATGAAAATCCTTCTTTTTTCCATTCTCTCTCTTTGCATGATCTTCATGTCGTGCCATCACCTCATAGCCTGAGTTCCCCAAGTTGCTTTCATCATTAGTGGATCTTCTTGATCGTGTAACTTTGTTCTACCTCTGGGTTGTCAACAACTTTCGTCTTGCATTCATTGCATTCACTGCATTCGCTGCATTCGTTACATTTGGTATGTTGCCTTCAGCTGTTGTTCATGATGCTACTCACTGTGATATCTTGATGTTCTTGTCTATGAACAACTTGATGTCTTCGTGAGTAGGCAAGCTCATAGACATTTGATCGACTACATCTCTAGGTGTGCTCTGAGTGGTGTCATCGACTCTGCCCTCTTGGAAACCATTGCACCTGTAATGCTAAGAGGTAGATGAACACCTGCAATAGCTGGAGATATGGCAACACTCATGGCAAGAAATCTATCAATCGAAAACCAAAATGAATTTGAGAACTAACTTGCAACATACCTGTGTGACTAAGCATTATGGTTGCGCAATTTCTACTGGGAGGTTGGGAGACTAACTGCCAAGATTGTGAAGGCCCAGTCTAGGCTGCTGACTGATGGAATTGCGTAATGTGCAATCTCAGCTAGCAATGGTTGTAGGCTTAGTGACTGCATTGAGAAATTTTCTGGGCCGGTAGTCACTGTCCCTCAGAAATGTGCAAAACAATCCTAGGGGATAGTCACTGGGTAGAAATGCACATTTTCTAAGAGGAAGACAAAGCCTTCCCTCTCAGGATTGCGTAATGTTGTCTTGGTGAGGCTCTTTGTGAGGCAGAGTTTGGGCCAATGCTGCCTAGACTCACCGACCAAAAACTAAAAGTGAAAGTGAGTGCAAATGTGTGGTGATATTGAGTGTAAGAATAAGTGACTCATCATGCATGCCAATGGTGAATGACCGATTTAGAAAATGGAACAACTTGCATGTGGGTGAGGCGAGTCACCGAATCAGCGACCGTTCATGAAAAATAGTTTCATGCATGCGACAATAGTGAGATAGCACCGAAAACTGAAATAGTGCTAGGAAAAGCTAATATAAATGTAAATGATAGCAAGTGCTCACTAAAATCAAGAAAATAGTACTCACACAAGAGAAAACACAAAAAGTGACAGAAATGTAACACAAGGCATGGGAAGCAAGCTTACTCCAAAACAACTGAGCTGAATGTGTTGACAGCTCCTAGATGTGACATTGGATATTAGAGCTACAAGTTTGATGTGAGAAATGAGCTCTACAGTGTCCGCTTGATGATTTTTGATAACATTGAGGATGTGACATGCATGCCACAAATATAGGGAAAGCGACACTTGGTGGGAGGCTTTTGAAATGATCCTTGCATGTAACCTCCAACTTCTAGAAAAAGATCCCTAAAACAAGGGATGCCTTTACATGCTACCTTGGGAGAAGAAGCTCATGCATGCAAGTTAGTTTTTCTCAGTCCTAGAGGGACTAGGTCAACTCAGATGCACATGCAAGATAGTGCTCAAATGCTGGGAGAATATGCACATTTCTGGTTGGGAGCTAGGTTGGCTACTATTATTGAGAAATCTAGTGTCTACTCAGAACTGCTAGTCCCACTAAGACTGGTAGCTGTCTTAGAAACAAACAAACTAAAACTACTTTCATTTTCCTTTATGATAAATAGATAAGAGCAGAATGAAGGACACCAACCTCAGTCTTGCGCTTGGTTCCTAGCTCGGTTCCTCTCCCTTCTTCTAACAGATCCTTGCCACTCCTCTCTCGTCAACACATCTTCAAAGATCACCTGTGGAATCAAAGCAGCATAATACTATCAAAGAAAAAAGATCTACAATCATAAACAATATAGGACCAGATATATATTGACCACACAAATGCATATATCATCAAACATACAAGAATGTGGAGGAAAACTTGAATAGATTTATTAATATCAAGAGTAGCAAAGAGGATTAAAACCAATTTCTCTGACCCAACGTCATCCTCCAGCATGAAAGCCCTTCTTTCACCTCATGAAAAGCTTAGATCACCCAACACTATGATGCTCCAACAAGAAACCAACATCACTTCCTTACAAGATACAAAATTCCAGCCTCCGGATCTCTAGGATGAGGGATCCATATATAGATGTTTGTAGGGGGGTGAGTCAGCTGTTGGGTTTGTGATTAGTGTCCTCTCTCTGATAGTTCTTGATTCCACTTGGAGATTGTTGAGCTTTTACTCATCCCTGGGCGAATTCAGAGAGGCAAGTGTCATAGGAGAAGTTTCTAGAAGATTCCATGTCGATCCACTTTGCAAACTGTCTCTGCCATCTGTCCACTCTCACTCATCGCACCCTACAGAAGGGCTACCTAGTATGCATTGCACATTTTACTCTGGGCAGGTGGGATGCATCGCACCTTCTGCATTGGGCAGTCTGTATGGTCCAGTTTTGACCAGTTCTGAGCAGTTTTCTATGGAGAACTTCTGGGAGATGATGTAATCAGCTGACCTTGTTCCTTTAGGGTATTAAACAACACTTTTAGGGACTTAGGAGCCCTTGGTTTATGGACATGTATGATTGGGGTTGTAGTGCCCAAAAATGTCTATAACAGTTGCCCCGTAAAGCATGAGGTCGTTAATCTTTTGATGTCGGGTGAAATGCTTTATCATGAGGATCCGAAGTTTTCTCGAGCTGGAAGGCGACCTATAAGAAGATACAATACAATACATTATCTTCATAATATTTTCATGATCTATCTGAGGTGGGCATTCCCATGCTCAACTTTATAAATTCATTTTCATGTACATAAGATAGACGACTGTCTGTGTGCAGATTGATGATTCTGGTAGAGTCATCATCCCTTGATTTGGATGATCATCTGCTTGGTAATGATGTACATTTCATGTCTTTATTTTCCTAAATATATCACAACCCAGATGGATGAAACTAGATCTGGGGTCTTCAAAATCGTCCAATCCTTACTCAAAGTACAACTCGATCCATGTGAAAAATGTTCTGGAGTCAAACATGGAAAGACATCGCTTGATTACCAGCCATTGATGTAAGCTGTTAACAGGCACGAGAGGAATCACCGATAATGATGATGACCCTCAAGGTACGACAGTACAATTCACATGGTTTGAAAAAGGGACTTGGCATCGAACACCACGTAAAATCTCTCGGTCGAAGGCCATTGATGTAAACCTGTTGCCGGAAGTGAGAAACTTGCCATTGAGGCATGCAAGCTTCAAAGTACTGAAAGGGTTGTTCCTAGGTCAACTTCTTGGATAATGAGCTGATGTCAACAAGAAGTGACCCATCGTAGGAGGGAGTTAATGAATCCCACATCTATGACACGGAATGGAGCAAATGATTTGGTGGAGGTGACAACGATCTGATAATACAAAGCTCAGGGTGGTGGTCATGAAAAATGGAGCGTGAATGTGATGTAGTGGATGAGACACACGTGAATTCTCTGAGCGACTTCTCTTGAACATACCGGCGACACTGACATGGATTGGTAGCATTAACCCCAAATATGGATGGTGTGACGGACCAATGGTGATATGACTGGTGAACAGAACAACCCAACCTGACTCGGATGCGGAGTGAAAGTGTCATGTTCAAGAGCGACCTTGCTACCAACAAAGTTTCTTCAAGTTTTCTTCCCAATTTTTCTCCAGTCATTGCTGACCAGTACCTCTTTATTTTTGTCAAGCTTGAGGAGGATAACATATGCTTGTTCTATAATTTTCCCTTCGGACAAACCCGTTGCTATATTTTAACGAGCCTAGTGACAGTGAAACTCATTCTTGTCTGTATGGACAAGTTTGTTGCTATTCAGTTTTAATGAGTTTAACAACAAAGATAACTCACCCCTTTTCAATTTTAGAGAGTCTGAAAGGGACGTAAAGGAAACTCCAATAATACTTTTTCGTCATATAATCCCTTAAGTCCAAAAAAGTATAAAATAATACGAAAGGGATGAATTTTCGGTAATTTTAACGAGCCGAACAAAACAAGCGCTCAATCTTTTTGTGTAATAATGCCTCAGGTCCAAAAAGATTAAAATCTAGAGGAGGGATAGCACTTCCGGTCGCTTTAACGAGCTGGAGAGGCCAATCGATCGGCAATATTTTCATGTTTTACGAGTCAGGTGAAAAGAGCTTAAAGGAGACTTGTTTTTTGAGGAACGAGTGATAATTTCGGGTAGCAGCTGATTCTAGGTAAGGTTTGGAATTTTCCAATCACGGCAGTGTCACAAGGATGGCTAACTGTATCACTTTTCGCAGTTTTTCCTCAAAAGGGGTAAACAATCAAATGGAGGTGAATGATCGGCCAAAACAGAGTGGAAGTGATGATGAGAACATGACCAAGGTGTAAAAGCTGATGATAATGCATTCACAATGGTTATTTAGCGGAAATCGGTTCATTTTTTAATGAGCTTAAACTCTGGGGGAAACATTTGCTCATTGCTTATGTTTAATTTTTAAAGAGCTTGAACTCCACATAAAAAATAATCGTTCTAGTTGTATGATAAGGATGTCTCATTGATAGATGCCATTTTTTATGGAGCTTTCACCTTTCAAAGCTTTGCTCCAGATCTTTTTGTTATGCAAGCTAGGAGTGACCAATCCTATGAGTTTAAAGGGTTAGAGGATCTACAAATTTAGAAAATAAATGATCACTCTTCACTTGCATGCAAAAAGGTTTGCATGCCCCCAGGTATAGTGAAATATTTCCAGGTTACCATATAGGAGTTCTTGCATTTGCAAGAGAGTTTCCATCCACACCGCAGACAGAAACACTCCCTGGCTTAGTCGATCTGGAAAAGGGTGGTTCTAAATCCCAACCTCCTAACCTTGACGAAGGAACCTTATTCCAGTCTAATCCCATTTTCCTTAACGGATGGGTGTGTCAGACTAGTCATTTTCTTCTGCGGAAACCTACTCTATACCTAGATTTTCCTTGCCGGAGCAGGCCAGGGTGCATTGCCCCTGGGATTCAGTCATGTCCTCCCGAATCACTCGCGTTCAACAGGTGGACGGACTGGAGATTGATGAGACATTCCTTGCGTGAAAAGACCATTTAGGGATGGTATTTGACTATTTGCTATGTGTGAGTTGGGGAACAACAACTGGTGTATGAGCTTGACCACTCTGCCTTCATACGGAAAACACATTACTCTAAAGAGTGAGGAGACGATGGCTCCCGTGCAATAAATATAGTCATGCCAAAGGAGTAGATTATAATCTAGTGGTCCTTGGACTACCACGACGTTCATGTGAATGGTTTTCCTTCTCAATGTTATCGGCACATTGGGAAGGATCCCTAACGGTCGACTCGTTCCTTTATCAAATCCTGTCAGATTTCTCATTTTAGGCAAAAGCGATGGTGAACCAAGCGCTTTCCAAGTATTCGAGGAAAGGATACTCACAAAAGCCCCTTCATCTATGATGGTACCGGCCATGACCATTCTGTATATTTGTGCAATGATTCGGAATGGTACACTAGACGGTAAACGGGGTCTGCCTAGAAGATTCCAGTCAAAGGAAACGACTAGGTTGCTTGGAGGTGGGACCAAATAAATGGCCGGGTATGAATCTGACGAGCTTCCTTCCTACGGTAAAGGAATGGGATGATTGCCCCTATGTTCATCGGAGTCTTTGTTTACGAAAATAATTTGAGTGGTGTTGTTCTCCTTCTCTTCGGTGACTGTATCATCTAAAGATGGACCTTCTGAAGGCAAGACCGGTTCGACCGCCGCCTCAACCTTTTGACTTTTGTCTGGTGTGGATTCAGAGGGTTTATCTTCAATGATAGATGCTCCAACCGACCACAATGGTGTGTCAGTCGGATTTTCAACTAGTGATGGACTTGGCAAGAGTTTCTTGTATCCAGGAGGGAGCCGTAACGGTGAAACCGGATGGTCATCTAAAACTCTTTTAGCTTCATCTAGGAAGGGACAACGGTGGACGACGTGATCGCATTCACATAGTTTACAAGGAAATTTACATCTCCTTTTCTGTCCAGATACTTCACTTTCACTAGTTGACGGTGTACTTTCAACATGATCATCAGAGGTTGACGACACCGGATTGTGCAAACGAGGAGACCAGTCCCTTAAGATCCAAGGGATGTAAGGAAAATCTCGGTGATAGTTGTCTCCTTTGCAAATGACACATGGAGATTTAGGCTTAAACGATGCAGTGTGCGGATTTTCGCTAGACGATGCATGGTTGCCCCCTTTCACTTTTGGCTCCTTCTTCTTCTTTTCCTTCTTCTCCTTCCGCTTCTTCTTCTTCTCAATCACTTGATCTTTAGCTTTACCAGCTTCATCAAGCGAAGAAGAAGGAGGGGAGGGAGAAACGGACGAAGTGGAAGGTTGGGGGGTAACTCTAGCATCATCTAGTTGCTGACTTGATTTTTCAGGAATCACGATGTTCTGAACGAGGGAAGTTGAGAAGAGCCATATGGGCAAGCCAATTGTCAATCTTGGAAGTGACAATGTGGCCATATGGGGTGCACCAACATCTCCCCAAGAGGAGAAGGGACTAGGATTTCCTCCAAGGGGAAATCCTCGGTTGGTGGACTCCATTTTTCTCAACCTAAGACCAACGCGGGAAAGGTGATGTTATTCCGATTAAAATAAATTTTAGACGCTTTGACACAACTTGTTTTTTCAATTTTTAAGAGTCGAGAAAAAACAAAAGATAACTCTAGTCGCCTTCGATTTTTAATGAGCTTGAAGTGACAAGTGCTCAGATGGACCTTTTCCTTTAACGAGTCTGAAAAGGAACGAAAGAGACTGCTCTGGAAATCTGGATAGAGGGATTATCAAACCAATCGCAAAACTGCAGAATACTTTTTACGGTACGGCAGTCAATCTTCCCGAATGCTGTGGTCAGTGCATTGCGATCGATAGGGCGTAGACACGGCTTCCTATGGATAAAGGATATAGCCTATTGTGGTCTCCCAATATATACTCGACGGTACGTGGGAGCACAAGTCCGTACTGGCACTTGTCGTCTCAAAGAGGAGGAATCACCCAACCAACAGTGAGAGCCATAGTTACCAGGCTTTACGACGCCGGAATACGTCTCTAGCCTAGACTTCTAGATGTTGTGCGTTAGGTTCCAAAGCATTTTTAGGTTCATTAAATTTATTTTACAGTTGATCTTTCTTAAGAAATTTTCCTTTCAGGTTCACCGCATGATGTAGATATACAATTCCTAAAATGCAGTCTAAGATGATAAACAATCGTTTAATCTTCTTTTTGCAATGAAAATCCTAGCTACTAAAGAAAGAGAGATGACATTCCTTCAACATAGAGCATAGAGCACACACTAGATGCACTGTCCTAAATCAAACCAACAAGCAGTCTAAATGCAAATGCACATGCATGTATTTGTTTTCAGCCTTCTTAATGTGTGAATGACAAGAAGAAAGCTAAGTACAAATCTGAATTATCTTTTCAAAGCGACAGTACTAACAAGTTTTTCTTCAAAAACGAAAGGACGATAATGATGACACTTTGCTATTTTGAATTGAAAACTGCTTTTGACACTTGAAAAACTACTAATTCAAATCAAATACAAGAGTAACTATATAATTGACCATCAAGAACAATAGAATTCTTTTCTTTGACTGAAAACGACACTTGCGACACTTCCAAATCAAGAAACGACAGTGCAGTTATGCTATGACTTTGTAAAAGAGAACTGAAAATGGCAGAAAATACACAAAAACATTCATAGTTCTTTGCACAATAGAGGTGGAATAATGGATAGGAAGGGGGTTTACATAGAGGTATACTGACTACAGACAACAAAACTCCTGAATAGAGCTGAAAAGAGTGAAGAAAAACCAAGGTCTGGAGGCAAAATTAGCCTTTTCTGATCAGCGCACCTGTAACACAGGGAATTCAGTATGCATCCCACCTACTGCAAATAGGAAGTGTGATGCATACTGATATCCTTGAAGAGAGGGTGTGATGGTACAGTGTGAGACTTTTGATCCAGTTCTTGATCACAGTTTGCATCACAGTTCAGGGATTTACGCTGAGCAAGTGATAATCAGTAAATAAAAATCATAGGGGCTGATCTAAAGAGGTTACTAGAGCCACCACTAGAGCAATTAGAAAGTTTGCAAATCGATCGTTCAGTTTATAAACAAAACCTGGAGATAGACTGAAGCAACATTGATCTACTTTGCACTTGCATAGCAAATGCAGTTCGAAGGCTATCTGGCTTTACTTCAGGCTCTGACTGTAAGTTTATAAAGCAAACAAATATAGACAAGAAAACAAACTATTCGATCCCTAGTGGAGTCACCATTTTGTTATCGGGAAATCTAGTGTCTACTCAGAACTGCTAGTCCCACTAAGACTGGTAGCTGTCTTAGAAACAAACAAACTAAAACTACTTTCGTTTTCCTTTATGATAAATAGATAAGAGTGGAATGAAGGACACCAACCTCAGTCTTGCGCTTGGTTCCTAGCTCGGTTCCTCTCCCTTCTTCTAACAGATCCTTGCCGCTCCTCTCTCGTCAACACAGCTTCAAAGATCACCTGTGGAATCAAAGCAGCATAATACTATCGAAGAACAGAGATCTAAAATCATAAACAATATAGGACCAAATATATATTGACCACACAAATGCATATATCATCAAACATACAAGAATGTGGAGGAAAACTTGAATAGCTTTATTAATATCAAGAGTAGCAAAGAGGATTACAACCAATTGTTCTGACCCAACGTCATCCTCCAGCATGACAGCCCTTCTTTCACCTCATGAAAAGCTTAGATCACCCAACACTATGATGCTCCAAGAAGAAACCAACAACACTTCCTTACAAGATACAAAATTCCAGCCTCTGGATCTCTAGGATGAGGGATCCATATATAGATGTTTGTAGGGGGGTGAGTCAGCTGCTGGGTTTGTGATTAGTGTCCTCTCTCTGATAGTTCTTGATTCCACTTGGAGATTGATGATCTCTTACTCATCCCTGGGTGAATTCAGAGAGGCAAGTGTCATAGGAGAAGTTTCTAGAAGATTCCATGTCGATCCACTTTGCAAACTATCTCTGCCATTTGTCCACTCTCGCTCATCGCACCCTACAGAAGGGCTACCCAGTATGCATCGCACCTTTTACTCTGGGCAGGTGGGATGCATCGCACCTTCTGCACTAGGCAGTCTGTATGGTCCAGTTTTGACCAGTTCTGAGAAGTTTTATGTGGAGAACTTCTGGGAGATGATGTAATCAGCTGACCTTGTTCCTTTAGGGTATTAAACAAGACTTTTAGGGACTTAGGAGCCCTCGGTTTATGGACATGTATGATTGGGGTTGTAGTGCCCAAAAATGTCTATAACAGCTACCTAGGAGATTTGCACAATTTCTGTGCACAGTAGCTAACAACTGCCTAGATTTGCACAAATTCTAGGCTGAGGAGCCTTGTTGGGGAAAATTGCACAATTCTTGCTGGGAGTGTTGATTGGCATAATTGCAAAATCTTAGAGCCCAGTAGGTCGCCAGACGAAATTGCACAATTTCTGAAGGGAATGCTATTTTCCCTCCAGAAATGTGCAATTTTCTTGGGGAAGCTGCTCAGCTTGTAGCGGGACCAAGTCCGGGTGAACAACCTATGAGGGGAATGCATCAAGCTGTGATCGACATGCTGCCTTTGTGAAAGAAAAACAATGAATCTTGTGAACCTGATGAAGCATAACAAGATGCTGTGAAGGTTGGAAGGGAGGCTCCAAAATAAAGCTAAGGAAAAATTTTGGATGGTGGTTGTTACCGCTACATCACTTGGCAACACACTAGTAGAACTCTAGCTCTTTGAATGGACCTTGCTCTTGAAAAGCAAGTCTAACACCTTCGAAAGTATTGCTCAGTTCTCAATTCCTCTTGGTTTCACACTAGCTTGATTGTAAGATGTAGCATCTACTAAACTCTTGTTCGATTCACACACATTCCAAGCCAGGTCAACATAGTTGTTTTGATTGGGGCTAAGGGGTATATTGATGCACAAGAAGTATAGTTTCCAAAGTCTTGGTTTCATCTCTGGTGTTGCTCCACTGCTAGCATGCCTAGACAGTACCTCGACAGAGTCACATAGGAACACAAGCATGGCTCCACTACCAGCGAGCTTGGTTAGTACCCTCGCAAAGTTACTTCCATCACATATTTGCACAAGAAACCTTACTCTTTTTTCGCCTTATTCATTTTCATTTTTTTCAAACTTTTTTCACTTTTTCATTTTTTTCATTTTCATCTTCATAAATGTGCATAACACATTCATTTCAGAGGTGGAAGAGGGATCCTGAATTATTGAGATCAGAAGAGTTTTTTCCTATAGAGAAGTAGTTTATTATACCACTGACATGCCTATTAAGGTTTCCCCCCTCACCTTACTCTACTTGACTGAGCTGACAAGGGTTAACCCAAAAACAATCGACTAGAGTAGGTGACACTAGTTAGCATGCAAAAATTGTGTTTTCACCAAGGTTCACTTCGAACCGTACATATTTTCCATCAACGTATCATGGACTGAAAGTAGCAAGTTAATCATATAGAGGGAGGATGATAGATAACCAAGTAGTGATAGTAGGACATGGCTTCTTGTACTTTACCAAACTTGCTTTGAGAGTGATACATTGTTTCATGCGAAACTATCCTATGAAACAAAACAAGCGAACTAACAAACAACAAACCAAAGCAAGAGTAGAAGCAAAAGAGAAAGCAAGGCAAGTAAGCAAATAATCAAGCAGATAAACAAACAAACAAAGAATGTAAGCAAACAAGCATGCAAGCAAACAACTCAAAAGAAAACACTACTCCTACTCCTAAGCTAACAGTGCATGGGTCATCTCACATGAAGTGATACTTCCAATGCAGCCACCGGCACATTGGTTGACCCATGTTGGTGAAGGTAAGATTCGAAAACAAGACAGCTGTGTGAACTAGCAAACAAGAAAGATGTAACACTGAAGACAAACACACTCCGAGCTTACAAGTGACCACAAAACGAAGATGAGTGATAGTGCATGAAATGCATTCTATGGTGCTACCATGGTGTTGTGCTACAATGCGTGTAGATGTTGAGTGTATGCATTATCTTGACTGTGACATGCAAGCAAACATGAGAAAGGTAGGCCACTTGTGTTGTGCATGTGTGCTTGCTGTGTAATATTCCTCCAATGAATGAGCGATGGTATCATGTAGTTCGAGTGGAGGAAGTGAAATCTAGGTGTTTGGTTGATCTTTAGTGCAAAGAAGAGAGTGATGAGGAGCCTTGAGTGTTTCAACAATTTCTTGATTGGAAGTGAGACCAACCTCAGGACAACAAGGGCTTGACATAACCATCAACTCAGGCTGAAGTGCTTCGACAGTCTGGGGGGTTTCCAGCTCATGGACATATAGATCATCATAGACCAGTGTCTTAGATAGATTAACAATAGTTGAATCAACATCATGATCAGATGAGGAAGTGAATAGATCACGACAAACAAGATAAGAAAAATCAGGATGTTTGTCGGCATCCTCATGATTTGATGAATTGGGCAGAGGGGTAGATGAGAAGATAATATGTTCACCCTCTATGTTTTCAAGAAAGATAAATGACAGATTGAACAATTTTTTTGAGGAATATGTGTCCTCTCTGCACTGTAATGATAGACTAACATCCGAGATGTTTTGTGAATGATCGGAAGTAGAAACATCTAGAAATGAGTTTTCACAAGGAAAATTAGCAGTGGCAGAATCACAAAGGATGTCAGGATGAAGCAGATGAGGCATGGCTAGAAGGGAGTCACTCTTCATTGCAAGCTCTTCTTTAGATTTCTGCACACACTCAACATGAATGATGGCACAGGTTGGCTTCATAACACTAACTCCATCAACAACTTGATCCTCGTTCACAACAAGTGAGGTTTCCAGAATGGGAGAACAGAAGATAGTACAATCCAGAGGATCACAGAACATGAGGACGAAGGTTGAGGAAATGAGTCCATGTGACAACCAATAGTCTTGCAAGCCAAATATGCAAAAATACCAAAAGTAGGTGGGGTGTGAGGATGTGATAGTTCAACAAAGGTGTGAGCATGATCTCCCACGTCACTCTGTGATGGTGGAGCTGTTTGACGAGGTGAAGGCAGACAATCACTTGTGACAACAACTGGGCCTACCTGTGATTGTGCATCTCCATCACCGAAGTGTGTTGAGAGGGGTTCAGATATGTGAAGAAGATACTCAAATCTTCCATCAAAAATTCCCAATCAATATCATCTTCTAGGAATCGGTATGCAAGATTACAAAAGTGTGTGTGGAACTGTTCAACGGATTCAACAGGTGCTTTTCGTAATTTAAAAATTTCTTTATTGAGTGCTTTATAGTTAAAGTGATTGAAAGCACAGTCTATCCCTGCGACCAGATGAGCAAGAGAATGAATAGATTTTTTTAGTAGCGTGACACACCAATTCATTGGGTGCCCTCAAAGTGTGTAGATGAACAACGCGTAGCTCATGTATTCTTCAAAGAATCCATGTCTTTCACATGAGCCTACAATGCCGACCGCATGCCTTACCAAGGCTACATAGCCTCCACCATCAAATGTTTTATGAGACAAGTTATCCGAGAGCTTTTTCGGGATGATGAAATCGTTTCCATAAGACATACATTCCAGAAGAGCAGCTTGGTAGTGAGTCATGATAGATGTGTAGAGATTCAAAACAAATGTGAGGACTCAACTTGTCATCTGGCCCTCCTTCTAGTGCCAAAATGTTGACGGTGCTGGACCCACCAACATGTAAGGGGATCTCCACAGTAAGAAGTCCCAATTAGACCTTAGATCATTCGGTGTAGGATTCCCAACAGTGGGTCGTAAGGTAATTCCCTGACCGCAATGTCGCATAGAGGTAAGTAAGATAACTCTGTTAGTAGCAAGGGTGTGACCGCTGCAGTGAGTCAAGGAAGGCGAATGAGAGGTTCTAACATATAGGGGGTGAGATGAGTGTGCCCCTTGGCAACCTGTATCAGTACTCATCTGAGAAGGGAACACATGAACAAAGATACATCACAAGTTGGAAAGAAGATCAGTTGGCAATCCAAAGTGATGGTTAAACCTAAAATACATCTGCAACAAGATTCATATAATCACATATGAAGTAGTTTATACAAAACTAAGTAAGTTAAAAAACATATATTGCTAAGAAATCGGAGTAGTCCAACTACAATAACAACATATGCATGAAAATGTGCTGGCTCTTATTATATAACGACTTGTAAGTCCCAATCATACAATACATCCATCTAAACCTACTAGCCCCAACAGTGGAATGTTACAACCATATCTGCCCACTCCTCAAAAGATATGAACTAGCTATGTGCAGTGGAGAAGCCAAGGTGCATTACAATATTGTCCAAGCTTTCTCCAAGATAGTCTTACCAGAAGCTTGGATGACCAAAAGCCCTTACAATGAATTAAGAGGGACTATTTATAGAAAAGGGTGGGGTGACCCTTTGACATTCCCCTTTGTGTCAGTTCAACTACCCTCATGACTCTTCACCTACTCTATGACTGTTACATCCAACTATTTCCACTTGATTTACACTTGACATGACTCAACATTACAATGCACATGTACTCATGTGAGACAAAATGGCCTGATAAAGCCATGCAAGACATCACTGACACTCGGTCCATTGTGATGAGACCCACTCTTTGACATGCTTGCGATGGTGAAAGTGGCGAGCTGATGCCAAGCTTGGTCATCCATGATGGTGTGCATGCACCCCATGGTGACATCTTGCTAAAGTGAACTCTTGTCTCTGTTGTATCCGATGCATTGGTTCGGTTCCTTCATCCAACTTGTCTGCTAACATGGGCATGGTCTTCTTGGGTGCGGCTAAACTAGAACACACTGATGCATAGTGTCCATGCTGATCTTCAAGTGTGTGCTATTGGTCATGTGCATCAACTTGCCGAGGTACATGTTTAGCTCTAGTTGGACTTGCTTCTTGTCTTCGTCTTGGTGAGTGTGCTGAATGGGTTGGATTGTATGTGTGGCACAATGACATGCATGTTTTTGAATGCCTTGCATGCGATCAACAACATTGTTCACCATGTCTGCTCCAAGCTAGCTGCTAGGAGGTATATTTAACTTGTACAAGCACAATTTCATCCGTGAGTGCATGCTTCACCCACTGCTATTCATGTTCCTATTGCAACTCATTCGTCTGCTTGTGCAGCTTCAAGTTCTTCCTTGAGTTGTTGCTTTAGCACATGAAACTCCTTCTTTTTTCCATTCTCTATATTCATGTGATCTTCATATCACTCTATCACCTCATAGCCCCAGTCTCCCAAGTTGCTTTCATCATTAATGGATCTACTTGAGCTTGTAACTTTGTTCCGCCTCTGCATTGTCAACGACCTTCCTCTCGCATTCATTGCATTCGCTGCATTCGGTATGTTGCCTTCAGCTATTTTTTCATGATGCTACTCGCTGTGATATCTTGATGTTGTTGTCTACGAACAACTTTATGTCTCCGTGAGTAGGCAGGCTCATAGAAATTTGATCGAATGCATCTCTAGGTATGCTCTGAGTGGTGTCTTCGACTCTGCCCTCTTGGAAACCATTGCACCTGAAATGCTGAGAGGTAGATGAACACTTGCAATACCTGGAGACATGGCAATACTCATGGCAAGAAATATTTCTATCAAAAACCAAAATGAACTTGAGAACTGACTTGCAACATACCTGTGTGATTGAGCATGATGGTTGAGCAATTTTGGCTAGGCGGTCGGGAGACTAACTTCCAAGGCTACGTAAGGCACATTCTGGAATGCTGACTACTGGAATTGCACAATGTGCAATCTCAACTGCCAATGGTTGCAGGCTTAGTGACTGCATTGCACAATTTTCTGGGCCAATAGTCACTATCCCATAGAAATGCGCAAAATAGTCCTGGGGGATAGTCATTGGGAAGAAATGCACATTTCCTTAGAGGAAGACAAATCCTTCTCTCTCAGGATTGCACAATGATGTCTTGGTGAGGCTCTTGGAGAGGCAGAGTTTGGGCCAAGGCTGCCCAGACTTGCTGACAGGCAACTGAAAGTGAATGTGAGTGTGAATTCATGGTGATACTGAGTGTACGCATAAGTGAATGATCATGCATGAAAATGGCGAATGAAAGATATAGAAAATGGAACAACATGCATGTGGGTGAGACGAGTCGCCGAATGAGCGACCATTCGTGAAAAACAATTTCATGAATGCGACAACAGTGAGATAGAAATGAAAACTAAAACAGTGCTAGGACAAAGTAATATACATGTAAACGACAGTAAGAGCTCATTGAAATCGAGCAAATAGTACTCACACAAGCGAAAACACGAAAAGTGATAGAAATGCAACATAAGGCATAGGAAGTGAGATTACCCCAAAACAACAGAGATGAATGTGCTGAGAGCTCCTAAATTGATGTGGGATGTCAGAGCTGCAAGGTTGATGTGAGAAATGAGCTATACAACGTCTGGTTGATGAGTTTTGATAACATTGAGGTTGTGACGCGCATGCCACAAATCTAGGGAAAGTGACACTTGGTGGGAGGTTTCTGAAATGATCCTTGCATGTAACCTCCAACTGCTAGAAAAATATTTGTGAAACAAGGGATGCCTTTCCATGCTGCCTTGGGAGAAGTAACCCATGCATGCAAGTGATGTTTGCTTGGTCCTGGAGGGAACTGGTCAACTCAGCTACACATGCAAGAGACTGCTTTACTGATGGGAGAAAATGCACATTTCTAGCTAGGAGTTGGGCTGGTTGCCCAGGAGATTTGCACAATTTCTGGGCAGAGCAGTTGACTGTTGCCTAGATTTACGCAAATTCTAGCTGAGCAACCCTGCTGGGGAAAATTGTGCAATTCCTGCTAGGAGTGTTGACTGGAGGAATTATTCAATCTTGGAGTCCAACATGCTTTCAGACAGGATTACCCAATTCCTAGAGGGAAGACTGGTTTCCCTCTAGAAATGCACAATTTTCTTGGGGAAGATGCTTAGCCTGCAACTGGACCAAGTCCGAGTGAATAGCCTATGAGGGGAATGCATCAAGCTGTGATCAACAGACTGCCTTTGTGCAAGAAAAAAACTGAAGCTTGTGAACCTGATGAAGCAAGACAAGTTGCTGTGAAGGTTGGAAAGGAGGCTCCAAAATGAAGCTAAGGAAAAATTCTGGAGGGTGTTTTTATCTGCTACAACAAAATATTATGAGATAAATTAAAATAAATAAATCATAATAATATTAATAAAAATAATGATAAATAGATAAAAACAATAAACACTAAACAAATAATAGAAATACGAAAAAACAACAAATAAATATAAAAGAGAACACAGAGGAAATCTGAACAATTCAAGAGACGAGGGAATAAAATCAAAACCAGAAAAGAAAGCACCAAAAAAAGGAAAAATGGTGGGGGGGGGGGGGGGTTCTAAGAGGAAAGGGCAGGGATCCAACAGCTATTGATTTTCCATCTGTCATCCCTGTTAAGATTACTCAACCTCCTTTTGATTTCAATGGCCTCTCTAAAATTTCAGTGATGAAAAGGAGTAATCTTAGTGATGACCCACACCTCTTGAATGCATATATGATGCTTAGTCTTCTCCACATGTTCTTCCAAATTTTAAGACTAGGTCCTCCCATGCTTGATGTCGGTTGCGTGCTCATGAATTGTCTGATTAATAGAGCGCCCAATTTCACCAACATAGGGGGTCCCACAAGAATAAGGGATAACATTAAGGAGCTCTAAATGGTGTTAAGGGGTCTAGAGGTTAATGAAACATTATGCTTCCTTAGGACTCTCACAATCTTGTCAGTTGTCCCATGGATGAATGGGAGATGCACCCCTAAGATTCGATATTTAGGGTGATTTTTAACCTTGGCACCTCTGCCAGCTTTGAGGAAATATTTAAGACCTTGGTGCCTACTGTATACAATTTTAACAAAAATAGTAAGGAGATGGGCTTTATCTTTATTAAGGTGGTTCTCATTAGATATTTTTAGCACACAAGTAGCTAGTGTGTAGAGAACGCCAAGATTCTGAGCTAGGAAATGATGAGACTTGGCATGAAGATACAAATCAGTGTGGGTTTTCTTCTGAAACACCTGGTGGGAGAAATAACATCATCCTTCTTTGAAATGAGAACATCAAGAAAATGTGAGCACCCTCCAACTTCTTGCTCCATAGTGAAATTTTTGGAGGAAGATTGATTATTGAGATGCTGAAAAAATTGATCTAACTTTTCTTGGCCATGAGGCTAGATGACACAAGTGTTGTCTACTCCTTTTCCATAGCTTGGGCTAGAAACGGGCCAAGGCCAAAGCCTTGGATTCAAAGTCTTCCATAAAAATATCAGCGACAACCAGGGACAAGGGGGAACCCATGACAACCCCGCAAGTCTCCTCGTAGAATTCCCCTTCAAAGAAGAAGAAAGTAGAAGTAAGACAAATCTATACTAATTTAGTAGTATCAGGATCAGTGAGCCGATTGATGACCTCAATGGTGTCCTTAATTGGGCTGCTAGTGTAAATGGATACTGCATCAAAATTAACAAGAGTGTCCCCATGATCAAACTTTAAGCCCTTTAACTCATTGACAAACAAAGAAGAGTCTTTGACGAATGACTCTGAATGACCAACAAGGGGTTTAAGCTTAAAGACTAGGTATTTGGCTAGGAGGTAGGTAGGCCCTCATATGGTGTTGACAATGTGTCTTGGGGGGGGCCCATATTTATGGATATTTGGAAGCCCATAGATCATTGGAGTGATTGAACTACTGTCAATAACATTATGGAAAAAAGTGCCCATAGTGCTACTGGACTTTATAGCAAGAGCGACTGTTCTGGAGATCCTTTTAAGGGGATTCTTATTAAGCTTTTTATAGCTACCACTATTACATAGGTGATACAACATCTTCCTGTGATAATCCACCTTGTTAAGGATCACAGCAGCCCCACCTTTGTTGACTTCAAGAATGACGATGTCCTTATTCTGGTTTAAGGATTTTAAGGCATTAAATTCTTCCTTGCTAATGTTGTTCCTAGGGGGATTTTCTTTCTTGAGAACTAATTAAATAATTAATTAATAAAAATTTCCCTAACTCTCGATCTAGTCAATTATAGCTGAGGCCTAGTCAAATGTAGTCATTTCTTTTGGTCAAAAGTAGTCGTTTCTTTCTAGCCATTTGAATGGTCAGTCTCTCTATTTAACTTGTTACCATGCTCTGATTCTTCATCTTGTCCTAATGATGAAACACACTTGATGGTTCGAAACACGTCAAAATTTTTTATTTGATGTGATTATTGCTGAAAACATGTCTCAAAAATTCTAATCCTCTAAAAAAATTAAATTACAAAGAAACATAGACATTACCTGGAAATTTTGTTGTTGGGAAGGCGTTGTGGACATGTAATGGAGAAATTTTTTTTTGGACAGTATGGAAGAATTGAAAACTCAAAGAATGAGCACATTATGGAGGGATAGTTACAAAGAGAAGCACCGACGCCAGGGTGCTTGCATGTGGCAAGAGTGGCACTGATGCTTCAAATCTCTCCCGCAATGTAGAAATTAAAAATGAAGATTATGGCTAGGAGGGTTTTTTTAATTTAACCCTCCTTCGGTGTGTTTTCCAAACACACTGGTGCGAGATATATTGAAAAACACCATATTTCTTTAATTAAAAAATATCGCAGTGATTTTCTTGAGACGCCTCAGGGAATTTCGCTACAAGTACCTCATCTGTGTGGTTTTTTTACTATAGCACCACCATTTTTTTAGAATTTAAAAACATCCTAGTGGTGCTATTTATAAGATGGCCGAAGGTTATTTATTAAGCGTACCGCACTAGGGCTTCGTTGGAAAATAGCACCACATTTCTCTAAAATTTAAAATTATAGTGGTGCTCCTTAGTGCTATGCATTAGGACATTTTATTATGTGAAGGGAACTAGTGTTATTGACTATTCAAGCATCGATGCATTATTTTATGTAGCACACCATGATTTTTTATTTTGTAGAAATAATTTTTTGATGGTGCACCATGTTATTTGTAGCACCGACGCTTGTATAGACAGTAAAGCATCAATGCATGTGTACATTTTATATGCATTGTTGAAAAATAATCCACTAACACATCTTCTCGCCTACCTATCCTAGAAGGTATTTTCCTTGTAATGTGATTTGTGTTTACTCATTTTCACAGTAGGGTGAACACTTGTGCTCTGGGCACGCCTGCACGATGGTGGGGCACTCGGGAACCCATGGGGGCTTCGTGTGCTAGGCAGATCGGGGTACTCACCTGGTAGGGGTGCCTATGTAATGACTTGGTGGGTTGGCTTGAGTTGAAAAGTGGTTCCCACACAAAAGAAGTAATGTCGACCCATGAAAACCCATGAGTTCCCACAAGCGGGTCTCATAAATATTTTTAGAAAATTAAATAAATTAATTTTTCGGTGTTAAAATTTGGCTCATAATTGATTGATCATGCAACATGGAAATAAAAAATGATAATATTTTGGTTTCATTGATGAGCTAATGTTTTTTTTTCACTGATTTTCACAACAAGGAAAACTCTCGTGCCTTGGGGGCACCCACACGAAAGCGGGGTGATTGGGCTCCCATGGTGGTGTTGCATGCTAGCCATGCCAGGGTGCACGGCGCCCATGGGGATGTTGTGTGCTATGTATGCTAGGGCACCCACCTGGCATGGGTGCCCATGTGACGAGTTGGTCAGTCGACCTGACTTGGCAAGGGGTATCCACAAAAAATAAGTAATGTCAACCCATGACTACCCATGAGAAGAGTTCCCACAAGGGGGTCTCATAATTATTCTTAGAAAATTGACTAAATTAATGTTTGGGTGCGGTATTATAATTATTTCATATTCCATAGGTTGAGAAAACTCCTTACCCTTCCATTTCAAAAAAAATCTTACTCTTCATCATCATCTTCGTTATCATCATCATCATGAAATGCATTGTCATCATCGCCATCACCTTTGCCATCTTCATCAACATCATCATTGTCATCGTCATCATCTTTTACATCCAAATCACCATCTTCATCGTCGTCGTCATCATCGTCATCATCATCATAATCATCATCATCATAATCAACATCATCATCATTGTCACCATCATCAACATCATTTATACGAAAAGGAACGATGCCTCAATGAATCTCACATAGTTTATTATATGTCTCTCTTATGCTCTTGGTGTCAAGATTATTATTACTTATTATGGGCCTACCCCTAGGTACCAATCCACCACTTAACATTTATCAATTAGTTGAAATTATGCTTTAATTAATTGACCCAACACAAAATGACCTATGAAAGGGGCCAATGTTGAAATATTTTCAATTTGTGCTTGTATGCATTGAAATTTAGCATGGTTATAGTAGATACATTCATTGACATTATGGGAGGGTTTGAATATTCATATAAAAATATAGGAGGGTTTGGAAAAGTGTATAAGTTAGTAATATGTTTTTAATTACTATTATGTTCTAAAACCATTTTTCACCAAGCGCATATGAACAATATGTTTTGAGTTATTATTATTTTCTTGTTATATTTTAAACAATTAGTCCAAACATGTTGCATTCCATTCATCATGGTGTTAATTATTTTTGAAATTTCTCTGAAACCTCGTATATCATATTCTTTGTTTCTACTTCTTTTGGTTTCATGCCCACTTAGACATTTTATTGACTCAATAGGTTCCTTGAGGTCTATCTTCCACCCTTATATATTTTATCCTCTCTTGGCTCTCTTAGTCATTAGGTAAACCTAGAAAACATATATTCCTCATACATTTTTATTGATTGAGCTCCATTGGCTTAATTCCCACCCAAACACACATTCACTTTATGATTTGGAACTCTCGCTCACAACTCCCTTATGTCACATCACCTTCTATACCTCCTATACACTTCACCCTCTGATATCAATAATTATATATTTGGGTTTCAAATGATATTTAACATCTACCCTAGCCATTTCTCCACCTAGGATTTAATTTTCAACATTTACCCTGTTCATTTCCCTCCATAATATTTATTTCTTATATGTCTATGAAAGTATCATAATTTTCTATTTCTTAATGCTTTTGTGAAATGGTGACTTGCCAAATGAGAAATAATGTAGCCTCTTTACTATCACTTAGTTATTTTTCAACACATTGATTAAGCTTTACGTTGACAACTTGGGAGTTCTACCCTAACGTCAAACTTGATACTAAAATTTCCTTATCCAAATATGATGAACAAATGCATAAAGACATTTTGGATTATTGAATTTGTATCTTAATACTTGCTTTATAAACATACATAAATATAATATTGACAATTGTTTCTTACTAGAAACTATTTAAATTATGTTTCCATCTTTCTCTCTCTATGTATTTATTTTTACTTTGAACCTCTCTGCCCCCCTCCAACTCGATCTCTTTCTCCCCCTACCTCTCTCATTATCTCTCCTCCTTTCTTTCTCTCCCTTTCTCTCCCACCTCCCTATGTCTCTCTCTCTCTTCACCCTCCAACTCTGTGAATATCTCCCTCCCTCCCTCCTTCTCTCCCCCCCTTATATCCATCTCTGCTTCTTTACCTCTCTATATATATGATCCCCAAACATACATACTCTCTAATCTCCATCTCTCCCTTGTCACTCCCTCTCTCTCTCTCTTTCTCCACTTTTCTCTCTCTATGTATTTCTTTTTCCATCACTCTCTCCCCCTCCAACTCCATATCTCTATCCCTCCCTTTCTCCTCATCTCTCTCGAGTCCTATCTCTTCCTTTCTCTCCTACATCCCTCTCTCTCCTCCCATCACTCTTAATCTCTCTCTCTCTCTCTTCCCTCCAACCCTTTCACTATCTCCCTACCTCTCTCCTTATCTCTCTCCCCCTATCCCCCCATCCATATTTGTGTCTCCATCCCTCTCTCTCTTACCCTTCTCTCCTTCTCTCACTCTGCTCCTTCTCTCTCTCTCAATTCCTTATCTCCCCTCTCCTTCACTCTATCTCCATCTCTCCCTTGTCACCCCGTCTATCTCTCCACCTATACGTATTTGTTATTCCCTCATACATATCTATAGTTTAATGTATCATGATATATTAATATATATTATAATATCACAAAGTTAATATTATATTAAATTTAATATTGTATATAAAAAAAAAAAAAACAAACTAAAAAAAAACCAATGAAACACAACCACAGATATAACACAAAAATTAAAACAAATCCAAATCTCCCTATTAACCTGTCATGCGAGCCCTTGCCCTATCTCGAGCATGGCTCTGCCATCACGATAGAGACCTCACCTGCCTCTGCTCACCTCCAGGATGCAGCAAGAAGCTAAGCTCCACCATCGCCCCTCACCCACCTCAGCCTACGTCAATGCAACCTACTTTTTTGGATGAATTATTTTCAGTATTTCCTATATGAACATTAGTTGTGCTACCTTCTAAGGATTTAAATATTTGTTTTCTCCTTTTTTGTTAAGTACATTTTGACGTTTCATATGGAGGAATATTATCTAAAGTTCTCTTCATGTCTTTGACCAAGTCATATTCTTGTGTTTCAATCTAAACATTTTTGTTTAAGGTAGAAGTTACATGCTATGAGATGGTTACAAATTTCGATAGGGACTTCGCATGTTTTAGACCTTCAATGTTTTCTAGGGAAGATTACTCCTCAGCTAAACTCGTCTATCCTTATTTTGAACTTCACATTTCATCTTATCCATAGACTTGCTTTGAAATGAAGTGCATGTGTGATGTCTGTCAAAGGAGGTTGATTGTCTACATTATGTAGCCTTTCAAGGGTTGTTTAAACCCAATGGGAGGCCAACTTCAACTAGTTAGTTGACATGTCCTTGGGAGCATTATAAACATTTTTCCAAAATAGAAAATGAATTTATTTCTTTGATACAAGTTCCCAGATAAGTATTTACATAATGATAATGACCTTTTGAATCAAGACAATATTATATGCATGCATTGGATTCCTGACATGTTAACCAAAGACTCGGGCATGAAACACATCTTTTATAAAATTTTATTTTTACTATTTTCTTTCTTCTTTTGATCAATATATAATAATTACATCATGAAATGAGACAAATGAAAATTATGAAGAGTGAAACTAGTTACATTTCCCAACAAACAGGAGCATGTTGATTCAACTAAGCCATAGGAAAAACACCAATTATGTTGTCATTTTGAGTTTCTTGCTCAATTTGGGAAAACATTTTATTTGATACATGATGATAGTAAGAGAACTATTGTTCATAATATATGTTTCATGATGAGATTGTCCAATCCTCCAAGTGTAGTGAAAAATATCTACAAGGGAAGAAAATGATCAAGATGATGGATATTATAGACTTCCATTCTCACCAAGGCAACCTACAACACCTCCTGCAGTTTTGAACCAGAGGAAACCCTAGGATCCCTAGGGAATTCACACGTGTGAACATTAGAAGACAAAATACAAAATTTCAAAATCTTGATGTGTCTCTAAATAAGTCGAAGATCCATATTTATATATAATTTCCAAGAGGCTCCATTAGCCCTCTCTAGGACGACCTCTCCTTGGCTAGCTGACTTGGTATTGCAAGCCTTCTAGATGTTTATAATTTCAAAATAATTTTTCTTTCCTTCAAAAAAATCCCGAAATGGTCTTTTACAATATGAAAAGGACTCTTGATTCATGACAAACTGTAGGAGAATTCAATGGATGCTTAACCTAATGAAAAAGTGACTTGAGCCTCTTGGGATTGAGATATGAATCATGTAATTCACCCAATTCCACATTAATTGTCAACCTAGGGCTCTACAAGTTATTTCAAGGCTATCATACAAAGTATATTCAGGCCACAATTTCCCTACCCAGTATGGAACATTTAATTATAAACTTAACAATGTGTAACAGGAAGCAATAATTGTAACAGAAAATAAGAGTAACAACAAGGTAAGACTCACAACAACACTTTGATAATCATTCACAACAATAAATAACTTAACCAAAATAAACCAATGCGCACATCTATCCAACAACATCTGGTTAGGAGAGTGTGCCTAACTCCTTGATTAGGGTTGTGGCAAGATCAAGAAGTCACGAAATGCTCAAAAGATCAGAATTTCATTAATTATCAAAAGGATATTACAATGTATGCTATTATAGACTCAAAGTTAACGTAATTCTCTATGATCTTAACTATTGACTTTCACATCCTCATAACTCTAATACAATTTTTTAACACTAACAACTCCAAGAATTACGGTAGCTATTTTCCTACAATTACATAGTGGTTCCTTAAGAAATAAAAATATAAAGATAGCAGTGTGTTGATTGAGAGGTTGATCCACCGTTGCTGTTGATGTCTTAGGATAACACTGTTAGCTTGATGGTAACAATTCCTTAAACCATGGTCTTGATAATTCTTCCTCCAAAACTTCAAGAATAATTGAATTAGCAAGCCACTTAGGCAAAAATCCCTATGACTATGCTTCATTGATTAATGATTCATAACGACATGATAAGAGGTATAACTGTGTGGTTTAGAGTGTAAAGTAACCAACAATGATGTAAAATGGATACAGAAAATAGGGTAAAAGGGTGGGTAAAAACATGCAAATTCAGCCACCAGCATCTCCGACCAACTAGTGTTTCTGCATGTCCTCATGCAGCTTGTTGCCTGCGTAGATATGGGTTGGAGTTGTAGTGATCAACATGAAGTTGTGCAAGACCATATTTTGCAGCCAATTCTATTCCTGGAGGCTTTTATCCATCTGATTGTAGGAATTCCTTCCGCCAATCCTCACCTACCACGTAAGCTAGGGTATACTGATCGGATGGCAACGAGATAATAGGGAACTGGAACCTCAAACCCATCCATTAGACCCAACGAAGCTACATGCATGAAATATATCGAGGTACTTAAAGCCCAAGAAAAGTTGGGGGCCCCAAAAGGTTCACGTATCTTGACAGATGATGATGATAGTGTCCAGCATTTCTGGCAGCTGTCCTTGGCCTCCTCCTCACAAGTAAAAATTGTTTTGTGTACATGTCAATGCACCATTTCTGGGTTTCCAGTATCTATCCTTTCCTTCCTTCAATCTCCAAGAAGGATTGGTGTTCGTTATATACATTCACAGACTGACAATTCTCCATCTGAAGGACAAGTGGTATGTTTTCTTGGTTCTCTTCAAATGTGTCGAAGGCCTTCTTCCATTAACCTGATTAACTATGTAGGAGGGAAAGGCTCTCAATTGAATATCTCCCAAGTATCGCACCAAGTTGAATTATTGATCACCGCACAAAAATTAATCATGCATATAGAGTTCACATGTCACGTGTTGTTTCAAGGTATTGCGACTCCTCAAGATACGCAAAATTTGTATCGGGTCATTTATTACATGGCTGATTTCCTCATGAATGCTTTCTAAACAAAAGAATAAATATTTTTCATGGAGGAATAGATCATAGTTGTGGGTAGGGGGTCGAAAATCCATTACCTACTATGCCGGAGCGAACATTTCTTTCTTATCAGCCTTCAATAGATGAACATGCTTTTCTAGATCCTTGATTTTCTTCTACTGCTTCTACTGCTTCTCTTGCTTTCATTTCTCTATCTCTATCTACTCCATGTAATTGGTAACTATTTTCATAGCTTGCTCATGAAATCTCCTCACACCTTCCCGGTGGGATTCCATAGATATGGCCCCCCATTGAAGGTGAGATGTAGTAGCTTGCCACTTCTGAATTTCCGCAGTCATAAAAAATTCTTGTGCATCAATCAAATGCCAAAATGACTCAATTTGTGTAGCCATAGAGGTCATGGGCGTATCTTCGGTCTGCACTGCTGCTGAAATGGTTTTGGCCCCAGGTTCCACAACATTCTTCTTATGCCTCCTCACATTCCTTTGTAAGCATACTACCTACCTCCTTAGCTTGAGAATTTCCATTTTTAGCTGCATGTTTTCTCTGAACTATG
Source organism: Pinus tabuliformis (assembly GCA_031772625.1). Classification (NCBI taxonomy): domain Eukaryota; kingdom Viridiplantae; phylum Streptophyta; class Pinopsida; order Pinales; family Pinaceae; genus Pinus; species Pinus tabuliformis. Next base: position 126,570,901 of record CM062808.1, on the reverse strand, counting down.
ACCGGTACCTTTCTTTAAGATGAGGACTTCTTTATGCACATTGCTCAATAAATTATTGTTTGATAACGAACTCTTGGACTGGTTTCACAGTTGGTGTGGGGTTTGGCAGATCGACGTCGACAAATTCATCAACTGACTCTTGCTTTACCCTAACTCCCTCTATTTGTTTCTCAACTTAGGGAACAGTCCCATCACCTTCTCTCTCAGCTCTCAGGACCTCCAGATCTTCCCTTTGTGGCTCTATAGTATAGGGCTTTGTGGGGTAGTGTCTTTCACACCCTTTTCTTACAACTACTCTGCTTCTCGACCGTCTTCTCCTTCAGGTCTCGAGACCTCCACATATTCCCTTGGTGGCTCTGTAGTCACTGTAGGCCTTTTTGGGATAGTTTCTTTGACACCCCTTTCTTGTGACTACTCTGCCACCTGACCATCTTATTTCATCTGCTCAAAAGTTGTTTCTAGCCCCTATGGGTTAGTTTCAACATCAACATTCTCCTCTAATGGCGTTGTGGAGACAGTATCGGCCATAATTTCTTCTGTTTGTTCTTCGGTCGGCACTGGTTCTTGTGTGGAAGTGGCAACCACCAATCCAACAATTTGTGAAATTTTTTCACCGGTTGACACTAGTTCTTATGTAACAGTGTCAATAATGGTGCCTTTAATTGCCTCGACAAATTTTAAGATTGGGGGAGAGGATTTTTCCTTCATGAGGTGCCTAGGGGAACGAAATTTCCTTGCCCATCTTAGCAAAGATACAAGAAGAAAAGAATGAGAAATGTTTTCTTTAATGTCCATTCTCTCAGTGCCTTTTGCCTCATGCCTCCTTCCCTTGTGTTCACTGGTTGTTTTGTGCTCCCTTTTTCATTTTCTTCTTCTGCTTCTTCCAATTTTTCCTCCTCCTCAATAGTCAACACTGGTTCTTGTGGAGAAATGTTGACTACGACCCCTTTTTCTTCCAAGGGTTCCTTAATCACTCAAGAAGGTGATGTTGGTTATTGTGTATCAGCACCACTTGCGACTTCATCCAAAGGTTCTTCATTTTCTTGGATAAGTGATGCTGGTTCTTGTGTGTCAGCGTCACCTACAATTTCATGCAAGGGAATAAATTCTCTTCTCAAATAAGTAGTCAACACTGGTTCCTGTGGAACAAATTCGATTTCATTCTCTTATATCTCCATTTCTTCTATTCCCATTGGGCCAATAGGTGATGTTGGTTCTTGTGGAGCAGCATCCTCTCTGGCCTCTTCTATCTCCATTGCTTCTACTCCCATTGGACCAACAGGCGACGCTGGTTCTTGTGGAGCAGCGTTGTCTATAGTCTCTTCTTCTTCTACCATCAATTCTTCATCATCCCTTGTAGGAATCATAGATGCAAGTTCTTCCTCTACTAGCTCGGTGAATTGTGGCCAAGCCACAGAAGTCTGAGACAGAGCATGCACCACCAATAGTTTGACCAACCCATGATTTGTGAGGAACGATAATTCTTGTCGATACAGATGAGTAGATTGCGCCATTAGCTAAAGACTATTCCATAGCAAATATGGCATATCTAAAGAATGAATCCATGCATGGCGAAACTGAAGGCATTCAAGAAGCTTTAAATGTTACTTAAATAGGGTAGAAAACTAGCCTTTGCAAGTAATATACCTCATGACAAAATATGTAACTTCAGCCCATGGGTGCAGCAAAGAATTTCGATCATACCCCCTACCCTTTTGGACTATTGTTTCTACAGGCTGCAAAAACAGATCCACGAAATCTGGAGAAGGATACTATTGAGAAAACCATTTTTTTCCCTCCTTGCAGCAATATGTTGACAGTCGAAATTACTTCCTTTATGATGTAAATATCCAACCTAGGAACTATGGAATGATTTCTATCCAAGTTCAATGTGAATTAGACTATGATAACATCATCAAATCCTTGCAACCTCTCAAAATACACATGCCATCTTGCATCTAAAAAGACTTTCCATACGTCTGAATTGCATCGAACTTGCACTGAGTTTTATGGTTTGTTCCTAAATACTTTCCCGTGCATTCTACAGTTGCTTAGTAGCGGAAATTAGAGTAATAGAAAGACAGTTGAGGAGGAGATTCCACAAGTAAACTTGCAGTGACAGGGTTGTGGTAGTGATGGGGTGCAGTGATAGTGAACGTCGGGAAGATAATGGTGAAATATGGAAAAATCCAAAGTCGATTATGCTAATAATGAGTGATAACTATGGAAATCATTTCAAAACATTGGAAATTACCATCCATTAACACAATCATACTTATTTCAAGTCCTGATGCATATAGATAATCATGCGAAGTATGGAGGGGGTCATGGAGTGTATGCACTAGCATAGGGTTCAATGGTGATAATGACAAGTCATTACTACATTTTAATTATGGAATATTTTTATTTATTATAATACCTGCCCCCAACTAAGGGATGACTTTCCACAGTCATGTCGATTCATTTCAAAAGAATTATCGAGCAAATCCACAAAGTTGGTCAGGGGCTTACATGACGAGTTACCTTGATAGAGTAACAATAGCGAAGGGGTAACAACATTGGAGGGAGTAACAACACCTGAGGAGTAACAACGTCAGGGGGGGTAACAACACCATTTGAACACTTCGTCGGAATCACCACAAATGGAGTAACAACACTGGAGGAGTAATAACACCTAAGTACTAGTACTAAATCACCACGGAGTAACCCAGTGAAGTACTTACAAGAAAAAGAATGATAACGTAGTAATCACATTTTATTATATATATATATATATATATATATATATATATATATATATATATATATATATATATATATATAATTGATTTATTTATTCTTTTCTTTTTCTTTTTCTTTTTTAAGATCAGAGGTGTAGAGGAAAAGTTCTTTGTACTAATAATTTCAAAACAAAACCTATCAGAGAAATGTTTAATAAAGGAGTCTTTGGAAGTTGGACGGTGATACAGTCTGAGGCGATGTCCATCTATAAGCAGAGGAGATGTGTGCCTCATCAATTGTTATAAGTCTAGCAGTCCCATTATCAAACACCGTGTCAAATTCATATGGTCCCATCCATATGGAGCAAAGTTTTCCTTTAAAACATAGAGAAATGCCTAATATCCTCTTTGAAACACCTTTTTATTAATAAATATATCATGCCATTTAGTTCATTTCTACTGAATTGTAATAGTATTCCGAATAACTACCAAATGAATTACATCCAATTCATTTAATTGTTCCAGTTGCTGTTTATGGTATTCTGAAATATTCAATCCTACTTCAAGAAATATCCTGAGCATATTAATTTCTAATTCCTCTAGAAACAAAGGGGATTTCCCACAGACAAACTCTTATGGTGAAAATCCTGTTTTGTTTCGCCATGTTGTTTTATACACCCATAGTGCCGTAGGAATTGTTTTGGCCCAATTTCGACAATGTTTTTCTACTGTCTTTATAATAATATTTTCCAGCACCTTGTTTGTGCTCTCGACTTGACTGTTCGCCTGAGGGTGATATGGAGATGTTACCCTATGCTTGATTCCATATTTCTTCATAAGTCCTACTATCAGATGTGATGTAAAATGTGCCCCTCCATTTGAAACTATCTCTTTAGGAGCTCCATGCCGAGCAAAAATTTCTTCAAATAAAAAGTCTGAGACAAGTTGTTCTATTACTTTCACAACAGCCTTGACCTCTACCCACTTTGTCACATAATCCATGCAAACTAGAATGTAAAGTGTTTGATGTGAAGGCGGATTTAATGGATAACGAAATTAATAGCCCATTTTTAAAATGGCTCAAGAGCTAGTTGAGGCTGTAACGACATCTCATCTGCTCGACCAAGGTGACCCATCCGTTGTGTTATCATCCATAATATCCCAAGGCCGAGAAAGGAGATCGAAGGAGGTAACCTCAAACCACTTAGGTTTCAACAGCCAGCCCTACCAAACCAGAGAGGACTCTCTCTATAATGCTCACAACCAAATATAACTGGAGTAGGAAAAAGATATTAGGCTAGGTATTTTCAACTCTAGGGTTTTGAAATTTAGGGTTTTGATGGATCAGGAGTCAAAATCAAGGAACTAGGTCAGATCTCAAGGGTTGCAAGAGATATAAAGGAGTAGGATAAGTATGATTTTGTGATACTTTGAGGCTTTTTCGATGCAATGTAGGATGGAAAAGAAAAAATTCAAAATGAGCATGGCAGGAATGGATTAATTTATCAGAAGATAGATAACATAAACATGAAATTCCTAACAAAACAAAGCTTAAGTTTAAGAATTCTATTTAAAACCTCTCAAGAAAATCACTGAAGAGAATAGATATGGAAAGGAGAGGAAATTATCATTCATATAAGCTATTAACAAAAGAAAACCATTATCACAAACTCATACCACAAGAATTCCTAGATAATAGCTGCAAGTGAGCTTTGATTTTCTGTGAAAAGATGATGAATACAAGCTCCAATCATTTCACTCATTGATGTCCAACCCATAATACTTCGAAATCTGAAGTATTTATACAATTATTTATAGAAAAATATCTTGAAATAGAAATCAAGTTTTGCTACAAAAATTCATAAAAATAGAGCAAAAGTATTAAAATATCATTTGGTTGAACTCTGTACTATTCTAGGGATTCTGGTGTAACTTAGGCCTTGAATAAACACTTCTGTTAATCCTAATGACTGATCAACTGCGTTGTTGTTCCCATTTTTCTGCATTTTGTTTTGAGAACTGTTGTAATGAATGTGCGATTCTGGCTCCTTTTGTTGCTTAAAATGTGTTGAAAATCTCTTCATTGTCCTTTGAGCAATGGCGAAATGAGTGATCTAGTGCTCTATGAATGGAGGTTGTGGTATTTCAGTTGAGAAATAACATGAGGTACAATGAGAAATTGTGGGCGTAAAAAATTGAACTGATATTGACTATCAGGAAGAATTATGAGTTGTTGATCCAAGTTAGCTGATCCAGGATGATTAGATCTGGTCCGTTGATCTAGGCTGATTATATATCGCAATCGCAATAGGGAGAGGGGATATTAACCATGTTCCATATTGTTTTACTGACAAACTGGACCTAAAACTTTATCAAGAACAACTTTATAATATATCACATCCAGTCTGGGATTTCCACATCACAATCACAACTGGGAAGGGAGTACACGGGAGTGGGAAGGACCATAAACCTAGACCCAAAAATCTTTTGAATACAACAAATAATCCCAGCGGATCCAGAAAGGTGGTCGTGTTATTGTATCACAATCCCAGCTAGGGGGAAGGCTCATGCCGAAAGGAAATTTAGATTGGTATGATCGTTGGGGGCCAAGACTTAATCGCTGTGGGACTTATCGGTTGCAGGGCTAATCAGCTACAGGAGTTAGCAGCGAGCGGGATTTACTATGGGATGCAGGACTGATTGTGGGATGTGGGACTGTTATCGCAATCGGTGGACGGGTAGAAAGTTAACATTATAGGTAAGTGGGAATTTGCGATATGTGATAACGAGATGATGCGGGCCCAGCTTATGCCTCAGGGGTAGTGCGTTTATATATAATGTATTACATTATAATACATTACAACGTAATGTATTACAAAGGCAATGCAGGCATGTTTAATGATATGGGAAAATGGCTAGAGTTAAAGGTATAGTACAAAATGGAAATTTGGCTAGCGTTTATGTATCAAATGGACTTTTGGGATAAGGCTAGAGTTTGGGAATTAATATGAACAAAGGGAAAAAGGATTAAGGCTAGAGTTTTGGGAATTTGGATATGAAATATGAGTGTTTCCAAGGGAAAAATGGGTTTTGACTTAGGATTTAAGGATTTTCTCAAGGAAAAAGAGGTTTTAGATGGAATGAGGGGATTTATGAGGAAAGCTTGAGGGAGTATATGGAGTATGAATGAGGATGTTGAAAAAAACCAAAATCTCCTTGAACACATTATTTCCCCTAATTACTATTCCCATAATGATTAACCATAAGTGATGTCATGAATCTTTTGACCATTTTGATGGCTTGACCTATTAATGACATCTAATGGAGTATGACACTGACCATGAGATGAGACTGAGATGGTGATCAAGACATTTATTGATGACTCATCATAATGAGTGATGACATGACAAAAATGGCATTGGACCATGAAATGGAGGGAGAAGTAACATACCTAGACATACTAACCAGTCATCAAAATTTATTTGAAAATATAACAATTTGACTTAATAACCCTACCAACAACTTTGAAAGAGTATATTTGATCACTGGTGACTGAAAGGACTGACAGAAGGTAAAATTGGCTCTAGCTGGGGATGGAAACACCTTTAGGAGGTGTCAAGAACACATAGACCAAGTAGCCTGAACCATTTGGCATGGAGTCAAAAACAAAAAGACAAAACTCAAAACTGAAAACTGGCCAACAAACTGAAATGAATTTGACAATAAAAAACAAGCTGAACCTTTTAGGCCAGCAGCTGGCCAAAGATGCCTTATGGCCTTCTCCTTGGGCTTCAAGCTCCCATGATAACTACTTCACACTTTGACAAGAAAGTAAATTGGTATGTACAATGATAATGAAAATTTTCAGAAATTCATCAAGTAAGGTAGTGCTTGAGAATCCTACCATTGATTTCTCCCCTTGAATAATCTTGTCCATTCATTTCTTCTAGCAGATAGGCATTCTTGCCTCTCAAAGCTGAGATTCTGTATGGCCCTTTCCACAGATTTTCAAACTTATCATGCTTGCCCTTCTCTTCATTCTGTGCATCCCAACAAAGAACTATATCCCCCATGTTGAAATCATCTACTTTAGTCTTGCGGTCATAAATATTATTTATTCTTTCCTGAAGTTTAGAAGTATTCTGAAATACTTCCTCCCTAGTTTGCTGCAAATGAATCATCTGATTTATTCTTCGCTTCACATCATTTGGTTCGCTGCCAACTTCTTGCAAAATCTTCATGATCAGGACAACAAGAGAAGTAGGAAAGACAGTATCAATCCCATACACCAACTGAAAAGGTGACATACCTATGGATTTCTTGTTACTTTGTTTGCCCATAAAGCATTGATAATATTTTTATGCCATTTCTTATTCTTGGCCTCCAAAATCTTCTTGACTATATTGACCAATGATTTATTTGAAGATTCAGCCAGTCCATTACCTTGTGGATAATAAGCAGTTGAATTCTCCAATGCGATATGATACTTTTCACATAATTCCATCATCTTTTTTTACTTAAAGGAAGCAACATTATCAGCGATTATCTTTTGCAGGAAACCAAATCTTGAAAATATATCAGATTCAGTGAATTGAATGACTACCGAATTAGTATCTTTCCTGGTTGGGATCACCTCAATCAATTTTTTGAAGTAATCTGTGGCTATTAGGATCCATTTGTGCTAGGCTGAAGATGAAGGATGGATCTCCCCAATAAAATCAAGATCTCACTACTAAAATGGTGTCGAGACTGAAATGGGTTGCAATGGAAATGGTATTAGTTTCCTTTCCCCTAAAAAATATGACATTCATGAAAAATCATCACAGTTTTATATATGTCAGAAAAAAGAGTCAGCCAATAAAAACCAACCCTCATAATTTTATTGGTTGTGGTTTTCTAGAAGAGGTAACCGCCACAATCTCCCTTGTGAAAGTCACTCATTACTTCTTTTGCCTCACTTTCAACAAGATATTTCAACAACACACCACTTGGATACTTCCAAAATAGGACACCATCAAGGATGTAGTATTTTGAATCTTTTAATTTCAATGATATACTCTTACTTCTTGGCACTTTCCGCAGAGGATTCAAATGTTTGAGTACATAGAAAATGTGAGAATACCAAGGAGATGAAGTATAAATCTGTGATACTTGTACCAACAAGTCTTCCACTTCTTCTTTAGAGAGGGAAGCAATTAGATTGATATCCAATGTGTGCAAGTTAGATTCGGCCATGAGATTTGCCAAACCTTGTCCCTTGATCAGCTTTGTCAGTTTTATCTCCAGATCATATTCTAGCATCGTGTGATCCATTTTTCCCACCTACCTTCTGGATATGTCTGCATGAGAACATCCTTCACTGCTGCAGTTGGAACATAAGCCAAAATTTGAGAATGAAGAATGTATACCCGAAAGTCCTTTGGAGCTTTAACCAAAGATAAAGCTTATTTCTCAATAACGTTATACTTTAGTGCTACATATCTTATAGTTCGACTGAAAGAGGCTATGCATTGTTCAGTTTTTTGGTACTTTTTATGCAATAGGACAACATCCAAAGTATGCTAAAAAGAAAATGAAAATATAATGAAATCTAAAGTATAATCAGGGTTGATCAAGGTGGAAGCACAAGACAATGAAAATTTAACTGCATTGAATGATTTATTTTCATCTTCTGACCATCTTACCTCACTATCCTTCTTTAGCATATTAATCATCTCTCTCAAGTGTTCAACAAGGTTGGGGATGAATCTCCTCAAAAAGTTTATTTTTCCATTAAAAGATTGAATCTCTCTTTTGTTTCTTGGGAAATCTAACTATTGGATTGCTTCAAATCTTGCAGGGTCGATGCGAATACCATCTTTTGAAATAATGTGCCCCAGCAGTTTTCCCTCCTCCATGGAAAATAAGCTCTTCTTTGGATTCAGCGAAATGTTGAATTTCCTGCACCTTTGAAAAACAATCCTTAGATGATGCAAATTCTCTTCATCAGATTTGGAAAAAATTGTAAGATCATCCAAGTAAATAACTAGAAATACATCTTTTTCATTGGCAAAAGAAATATCCATTGCTCACTAAAATGTAGCCCATGCATTCTTCAACCCAAATGGCATCTTGGCGTACATAAAGGTACCCCATGATGTCATAAAGGATTCTTTCAATTGATCATCTTCGTGCACCAGAAATTGGTTGTATCCAGAGTATCCATCAAGAAGTGACATCCTTGAAGCCCCAACTACCCTATACAAAATATGGTCCATCTTCAGAAGAGCATAATTGTCCTTCAAGGATACTTTGTTCAAATTCTTGAAATCAATAAAAAGATGGATCTCCCCCGTCTTTTTCCTCATCGGCACAAGATTTGACATCCATTTAGAAAAATGAATAGGAACTATGATACTAACTTTGTAAAGTCTATTTACACCTTTCTTAATGGATGGTAAATATTTGGGATTAATCCTCCTGTTATAGCTCCAAATCTCACTCTTGAAATTTGTGATGCTACATTTATGGCCTAGGGCAACCCCTCCTTCCAGACTTGGTCCAAATACTTAAAAAACAATGTTTTACTCCCTGTACGCGACATTGCCATGATCTAAACACATGTGTATGCGGGTCAGTGTATACCCAACCCGCGTATATGTCTTAAAACACTTAAAAAATTAAATCTCCTTAATTTCGGGTAGAGATCACGGGTTTTACCTATTGATTACCTATTAGTGCCCGTGGCCCCAACTGTTCCCAACAAATTCCCAACTAAAAAACTACTTTGGGAGAAGTATAAAAAGGCTTCAATGGGAAGGCCTTAAGAAGGAGAGAAGAGAGAGAATTACTCTGCTGAGATTATCCCTGATCAAGTCTGAAGATCCTTGTGCTTCTACCACTTCCCCTACTACAAGAAACCCTTGTTTCCTTGAGTTATGATGTGATTTCAATAGTTGATATATCCTTGTGTGAGTCATGGAAGGAGCCTTTTGAAGACTTGGGATTGGACGAACCCAGAGGATGGTTCCGCTTGGAGCAAGCAAGAGGAAGATTCAGGTGATATCATTCATCTCTTTGTTTTAGTTGTCTACAATAAAGAAACATTTGTCTTGTTCCCAAAATCAATCTTCTTTATGCATATGATGTTATTGTTATGGTTTACATATGAATGATTGTTTCAATGTATAATTAACCATCTTTCAATAAGTTATGAAGTTGATTTTTATATGATACTTTGTCCATATATTGCTATGCTTCTTTGAATTGGCTGATTTGCAGGTTCAAGGATCGAGCGGAACTCCAAGAGGGTTTGGATCCTGGCTGGATCTACCTGAACAAAGGACCCCCAGGTGCACCTCTCTTTGCATAGTTTTCTTATTTAAGTATCGTGTCTATGTGGAATGCTTGTCTTTTACTGTAGATAACCCCTTGCTCTGCTAAGGTGTTGACCCAAAACCCTAGGGGACTTCGTCCCTCAACACCTCCTCAACTTCTGGCGGAATGGCTTTTGATTAGGCTTGACTGGTATAGTATGTTGGATGATGTTCCTTTCATACACCTTTAGATCTGAATATTCCCAAGGAAATACATCAGAAATTTTTTCCATTAAAGCAATTTGTTTACCTTTCATCTTAGGGGATAGAGACTTCAACAACTTGACCATTTTTGGCTTGTCAGTTGCACCAATGTTTATATTTTCAACATCTTTCTCTGTGGGGTGTTGGATTTTTGGTGACATCATCATGATCAAATAACTCTTCCAAAGGCATGAGACCTCATGGAATGTTATTGTCTTTTAGTTGCAACACTTTAACCACGGTGGCCTCAATTACTTGATCATTCTCATCATACACATCATCAATATGAGAATGCAAGAATTCATCCTCCATTTGCAGAAAATTATTAATTTTATTATCATCCCAAAACACCCACCAATATCTCAGATTATTAAGGACAACCGGATGATGCTTGAAATTAATTGAAAACTTCTCATTAGAGTGGATGGGGATCTCAAACATGCTTGTTGCAATGGCAAGGGAATCAACCATAAAATTCTAACTTCTAGGAATCAAAGGCAATGTATAGTCTGAAAAAGTTTTGATAAGCTCGCATCATTAGATTCTTAGCTTGGTACTCCTCTTTTACTTGTTTAATCACCATTTGGGAGTCGCCATAAACTGAAATATTCTTTGCTCCCTGTGTTTTGAGAATTTGAAGGCCCACAATCAATGCTTCGTACTCTGCCTCGTTATTTGAGCAATAAAAAGCCAACTTATATGAGCTTAATATTACATTACGAGGGACTTTACCTGACTGATTCAAGGGACCATGAATCCACATGCCAATCCTAGCTCCTTCCTTTCCCAATGCTCCATCAAACTACAGGGTCCAAAGACCATCTTCTTCATTGGAAAACTGAAATTTGGCGGGCTGACTTATTTTACTTGTTGGAGGATGACTTTCTCTCTCAATAATTTTTGTTTCTTGCACTATTTCAACAGTCTTTTCAGGTGAGCTTCCCAGCTGCAAATAGTCTACATCCTATTTCTCTTTTTCTGCAATCAAATCCTTATGTACACTACTTATAACTTCTGAAACTTCTGAAATTTCAATAATCTGACTGTCATCATCTACTAAACTCATATCATTATACAAAATAAAGGACTCTAAGTTGATATGTACAACATGGATTGGGTGATTATTAGGTGTCTCTTTGCTACTAATCATAAACTCCATATTTTTCTTTCAGTATAGTTTTCTAAGATACCCAAACACTGGTATAGTAGCATAAGAGAAATCAAGTTGCAGCGTTCCTTTCAAATTTTCTCCCCAAGACCAAGAGAGCAGTGTGTCAAACTGTGGAGGAATATCAACAAAAACCACATCCATCAACACATTCTTGGTCAGAATTTGGTCCAGAGACACTACCAAGTCTTCGATAAGATCGAGACACTTCACTCTTTCTGAATCAAAAGAATAGGGATCATGATATGGTCGGGTGATATCTAATCCCAGTTTTTCCATAATGGCTTCAGGAATAAGGTTGTGTGAGGCCCTAGAATATAACATGGCATTATGAAGGATAATCATGGATTTTCAAACTAAGGTATAATGGTGGGACTTCAGTATCTTCTAGACTCCCACCTACGGCTGGACCAAAAAAAATTGGAGGTTGATCATCTACGACATTAACCATACCTGACATCTAATCTAACTTTAACATATTGGGAATATGAAACTTATATTTATCATTCTTGACTAGTTTAGTTAGAGGGATAGAAACTTTCAACTTAGAAATTTCATTCTCTAAACTAAACAAGTTGGATTGTTTCTCTACCTCTTTTGAAGTAGTGTCCTTCTTTTTGGGTTGTCCTTTGGTAGAAGACTCCTTTCTCTAACTTTCACTTTGAGTTTCATTATCCTTCATTGCATTGCTAGTAGAGGCTTCATTGGTCTTGTCACGACGTAGAATAACAATCTCATTTTATTTATTTTGATCGACAGGGGTTGTTTCTTTGTCTTGGGCATCTCTCTCAGTACTTTGCCTATTTTGATTCAATGTAATAGGCACATTTTTTCTCCTCAAATTGTACTTCTTTTGCACATGGCTAAGAGCATTCTAATAAACCCTTAGGTATTATTCGGTCTGCACTACCCATACATCATCATTTGAGAGGACAAGTTGTTGATAGCTTGGTGCAAAATAATCCTGAGAGAATTGGTCTTCCTTAGCTAGAAAAATAGGTAGTTGATCATGCTGATCGTCCTCAAAGAAATAGTTTGCTTTAGAAATATCTTCTTCTTCTTCCAAGCCTTGAGTGTAATTTTGCTAAAATGGAGTTCTAATTTGTTGTTGTCCCTAAGGATCTTGATTCTTCTTCTCTTTCTGCTTATTTCTAACTTGTCTTAGTTATTGACCCCTATAATTTGGATTCCTTATTGAAGGCTTCACCTATCGGTCTGTAATGGTCATTCTCTCCATCATTTTTTCCATGTTTTTTATAAGAGTTTCTAGTTTACCATTAGAAGACGAGGATGAATCCTCCTTTATGGTAACTTTCTTCTCTAGTTTTATTTTGGATTTCTTAATCAACAAATTAGCTTCAAAACTCATTGCATTTCTCTATATGCCTTCTAAGGTGGTAGGGATTCTCTCCGTAAGCTGATAATCCATGTCTAGGTCAAAGGCACCAGGATAGTGGAGGAGTGCTAAACGAGGGGGATGTTTCATGTCATCAGGGATAGAAATTTACACCTTATTGAATCTAGTTGTGAACTCTTTCACTATTTCATTTGGAAGTCTCTTCATGGAGTTGTATTTAGCCAAAATCTGTAATGGATTCTTCTTTTCCCATTAAGCTTAAAAAAACTATTTCATCTACCGATATTTGTTGATGGAACCAACTTCCAAACCATGAAACCAATCCTTAACCTCTCCGGAAACGATTTGTGTTATAATTCTCATTTTAGCATCCTAATCATCAACCTATTCAAGGTTGATGAAATCCACCAATTTGTCAACGTGCTGCTGAGCTGTGATTTTTGAAGTTCCATAAAAAAGAGGAAGCCTTTGGCCATAGTTTTGAGGTAGGGCAACAAGTTGACCAGGTAATGCTAGAGGGGCAAACCTTGCCATGACTGCTGGAGGAAGTTGTATGGGAACTACAACTGGTTGTGTTGATGGGGATGATGATATCAATGGAGGTGGTGGTGATGGATTAGCAATGACAGATGATGTGGCTGATGTATTTGGAGGTATGGTAGAGGAAGTAGCAACAGACAAATTCTCAAGTTGATATTGAATGTAGGCCTTTTCGGTGGTGATCTGAAGCTGGTTAGCTAGACTTTGGAGCTTATTAAAGTTTGACCAAAGCTCATGATCAGATTTAGAAAATAGGGATTTAGAAGAAGGAAGATAAGAATCAAACTTGATAGGGTCGAATACTACCTTTGAAAGGAAAGATTCAGACTTTGATTGGAAAAGAGATAGCTCAAAATGGATATCAAAAGAAATATCTTCGACAATAAGCAATTGATGAAGCAAAGAAGTAGTTCTTACCATTTTACGAGCTCGACTTTTAGGAACAGGAGATTTGAGTTTCCTTAATAGTTTCTCAGGATCTTCAACAACAGGAGGTGGATATGGGTCAAGGTTTGACCTCGTGTGTCTTTTAGGAGCCAGAATTTTGCGCCTTAACTTGATGTGATTTAGATAAGCTTTCTTCGAGTACTAGAACTTGCCACTCATAGGACCAGTCTTCAAATGAACTTGAAGAACTAATCCCAAGGAAGATATATCACTTGTTTCCCCGACAATAGTGCCAAAATGTTATCCTCCACAATATCCCAAGGATGAGAAAGGAGATTGAAGGAGGTAACCTCATACCACTTAGGGTTTAACAACTATCCCTGCTAAACTAGATAGATCTCTCTCTATAAATCTCACAGCCAAATATAATTTGAGTGGGAAAAATATATTAGGCTAGGTATTTTTAGCTCAAGGGTTTTGAAATTTAGGTTTTTGCTAGATCAGGAGTCAAAATAAAGGAACTAGGTCAGATCACAAGGGTTTAGTTGCAAGAGATATAAAGGAGCAGGGTAGGTATGCTTTTGTTATACTTTGAGGCTTTGTCAATGCAGTGTAGGGTGGAAAATAAATAATTAAAAATGAGCATGGCAAGCATGAATTCATTTATCAGAAGATAGATTACATAAACATGAAATTCCTAACAAAAAAGAGCTTAAGTTTAATAATTTTGTTTAAAACCTCTTAGGAAAATCACTGAAGAGCAGAGATATGGAAAGGAGATGAAATTATCATTCATATAAGCTATTAATAGAAGAAAAAAATTATCACAAACTCATACCACAAGAATTCCTAGATAATAGCTGCAACTGGCCTTTGATTTCCTGTGAAAAGATGATGAATAAAAGCTCCAAGTCTTTCACTCACTGATGTCCAACCCACAATACGTCGAAATCTAAAGTATTTATACAGTTATTTACATAAAAATATCTTGAAACAGAATTCAAGATTTGTTATAAAAATTCATAAAAATAGATCAAAACTAATAAAATATCATTTGGCTGAATTTTGGTACTGTTATGGGCATTCTGGTGTCACTAAGGCCTCAAATAAACACTTCTGTTAATCCTGCTAACTGATCAACTGGGTTGTTGTTCCATTTTTTCTGCATTCTATTATGAGAACTATTGTAATGAATGTGCAATGATGGTTCCTTTTGCTACTTAAAACGACTTGAAAAGGTCTTCATTATCCTTCGAGCAACGGTGAAATGAGTGATCTGGTGCTTTGTGAATGAAGGCCATGGTCTTTCAGTTGAGGAATTACATGAAAGACAGTGAGAAATCATGAGAGAGGGAATAAAAAACTAAATTGATATTGAGTATTAGGAAGAATTATGAGTTGTTGATACGGGTTGGCTGATCTAGGCTAATTAGATCTGGGTTATTGATCCGGGCTAATTATGTATCACAATTGCAATAGGGAGAGGGGATATTAATCATGTTCCAGAATCCATAGTGTTTTACTAACGGGCTAGACCTGAAACTTTATCAAGAAAAAATTTATAATATATCGCATTCAGTCGTGGCTTTCCACATTGCAATTGCAACTGGGAAGGGAGTACATGGGAGTGGGACCATAAACCAAGACCCAAAAAACTTTAGAATACAACAAATAATCCTGGCGGGTTTGGAAAGGGGGTGGTGTTATTGTATCACAATCACAACCGGGGGGAAGGACCATGCTAGAAGGAACTTTATATTGGTGTGATCACCGATGGCCGAGACTTAATGGTTGTGTGACTTAGTGGATGTAGAGATAATCAGCTATGGGATTTATCGGCAAGTGGGAATTATTCCAAGATGCGGGACTATTATCACAATTCGCAAATGGGTAGAAAATTAACATTATAGGTAAGCGAGACTTTGTGATATGCGATAGCGGAATGATGTAGGCCCAGTTTATGCCTCAAGGGTAGTGGAGTTATATATAATTTATTACATTGTAATACATTACAACGTAATGTATTACAAAAGGAAATCCGAGCATGTTTAATGATATGGGAAAATGGCTAGAGTTAAAGGTATAGTACAAAATGGAAATGCAGCTAGGGTTTATGTATCAAATGGAATTTTGGGATAAGGCTAGAGTTTGGGAATTAATATGAACAAAGGGAAAATGGATTAAGGCTAGATTTTTGGGAATTTGGATATGGAATATGAGTGTTTCCAAGGGAAAAATCGGTTTTGACTTAGGATTTAAGGATTTTCTCAAGGAAAAAGAGGTGTTAGATTGAATGAGGGGATTTATGCGGAGATTTTGATGGGGTATATGGAGTATGAATGAGGATGTTGGAACAAGATGAAATATCCTTAAACACATTATTTCTGCTAATTAATACTCCCATAATGATTAACAATACATGATGTCATGACTCTTTTGACCATTTTGATGACCTGACCTATTGATGACATCTAATGGAGTATGAAACTGACCATGAGATGAGACTGAGATGGTGATCAAGGTATCTGCTGATGACTCATCATAATGAGTGATGACACGACCAAAATAGCATTGAACCATGAAATGGAAGGAGTAGTAACATACCTAGACATACTAACCAGTGATCAAATTTTAATTGAAAATATAACAGTTTGACCTAATAACCTTATCAACAACTTTGAAAGAGTACATTTGATCACTAGTGACTAGCAGGACTGACACACACTAACATGTTGGAAACTATCGCATCCTCAAACATATTTCCTTGCATTATGAAAAATATAAGGCCAATAGTACCCCATTTGCAACACCTTATGACTTGTCCGCTTATCTGCAAACTGTCCCTCACAGAGGCCATCATGAGCAACTTTCAAGGCATCATAGATGTCATCCTCACTTATGTAGTGCCAGATTTTTTGGCCGGGTCCTATATAAAAGCGATATCCTTCTATCCATGAATAACAGGCACTATGATGGATAATCCTTCATTTTTCTTTATATGGTAGGTGTTGAAGCACGTTTCTTGTAGCAAGATAGTTAGCAATATCTGCATACCATAAAGTATGAGTAGAAATTGCAAAGAGATGTTCATCTGGAAAACTATCCTCTACAAGTGTACCTTCATGACTAGTATCCATCTGTTGTAGTGGCTACAACCACCCTCAAAATTTTTTCCTTAGCTTCATTTTGGAGCCTCCATACCGACCATCCTTACCAACATGTCTTTCACTGTCAAGTACATCAGCTTCAACTGTTTCATAAAGTCTTGTCAGCCTGCTCATGCAAGTTTGTTCCACCCTATTTCCAGGAAAACTAGTGTCTTTTCAATCTGCTAGTCCCACTAAGATGGGTAGCTATCTTAGAAACAAACAATCAAAGTAACTTGTGATTTCCTTTATGTATGATAGATAAGAGAGAAGCAGAGAGCACCAACCTGAATCTTTCGCTTGGCTCCTTGCTTGTTTCCTCTCTCCCTTGATAGAGCTTGCCACTCCTTTCCTACTTGTCCCGCTTTAGAGAATACATGTAGAGGCAAAGCAACAAAACACCATCAAAGCATAGAGATCTATAATACCATAAACAATGCAGAATCAGAAATACATTAACCATACAATTGCATTCACAAATAGCAAGATTCACAAATACACAAGTATATGGAGGAAAACTCAAATAACTTTATTGATAGTAGAAGAGAGGATTACAACCCAGCTGTCTAATCCAGCATCATCCTCCCAGCATGAAAGCCCTCTTCACCTCATGAAAAGCAAGATCACCCAACAATACAATGTCTCAAAGAGAAACCAAAAGAACTTCCTTACAAATTACAAAATTCCAGCCTCCAGATCTCTCAGATGAGGGATCCATATATAGATGTCTTGCAAGGGGGTGAGTCAGCTCTAGGTTTTTTATTAGTTTCATTTCACTGATAATTCTTGGTTCCACCTGGAGATTTCTTTGATCTCTTACTCATCCCTGGGCGAATTCAGAGAGGTAGGTGTCATAGGAGAAGTGTCTAGAAGATTCCATGAGCATCCACTTAGCAAACTGTCTCTGCCATTTGTCTCTTCTCGCTCATCACACCCCATAGAAGGCTCTTTCAGTATGCATCGCACCAAGATAGTGTGGCAGTCAGTATGCATTGCACCTTGACCATGGAGTAGTCAGTATGGTCCAGTTTTGGCCAGTTGTGAGTAGTTTTTCAGGTGGAACTTCTGGGAAATGATGTAATCAATTGACCATGATCCTTTAGGGTATGAAACAACACTTTTAGGGATTAAAAAGCCCTTGGTTTATCGACATATGTGATTGGGGTTGCAGTGCCCAAATATGTCTATAACAGCTGCCCCCTAAAGCATGAGGTCGTAAATCTTCTGATGTCAGGTGAAATGCTTTATCATGAGGATCTGAGGTTTTTTGAACTGGAAGGTGACCTGTAATAAGATACAATACAATACATCATCATCATATTATTTTCATGATCTAGCTGAGGCGGGCATTCCCATGCTCAACTTTTATAATTTCATTTTAATGTACATGGAACAAATAACCATCTGCAGTTGTAGACCGGTGATTGTTTATACATAGAGTCATCATTCCTTAGCTTGGATGATCATCTGTTCAACTTCTGTGTACATTTTATGTCTTTATTTCCCTGAATATATCGTAGCCCGGACAGATGAAACTAGATCCGGGGTCTTCAAACTCGTTCAATATTTGCCCGATGTACAAGTCAATCCATGTGAAAAGATGTCCTAAAGTCGAACATGGAAAGACATTGCCTGATTACCAGCCAATGATGTAAGTTGTTAACAGGCGCGAGAGTTATCACAGATAATGATAATGACCCTCAAGGAACTATAGTACAATTCATGTGGTGTGAATATATGAGTCGATGTCGAACACCATGCAAAATCTTTCGGTCAAAGGCCATTGATGTAAAGCTGTCGCTGGAAGTGAGAAACTTGCCATTGAGGCATGCAAGCTTCAAAGTACTGAAAGGGTTGTTTCTAAGTCAACTTCTTGGATAATGTGCTGATGTTGACAAGAAGTGACTCGTCGTAGGAGGGCCTTGATGTATCCCACACCTATGACACGAAACGAAGCAAATGATTTTGTGGAGGTGAAAACGATCTAATGATACAAGGTTCAGGAATGGCTATCATGAAAAATGGATGGTGAAGGTATTGCAGTGTATGAGGTGTTCATTGTGTGGTAAATTATCTAAATGACTTCTCTTGAACATATCAGCGACACTGAAATGGATTGGTAGCGTTAACCCCAAAAGATGGATGGTACGAAGGACTAATGGTGATATGACCAGTGAACGGAATAACCCAACCCGACTCAATCATGGTGATGGAGTGAAAGTGTCATGTTCAAGAGTGACCTGCTACCAATAAAGTTCTTCAAGTTTTCTTCCCTTTTTCCGCAGTAATTGCTGACTAATACCTCTTTAGTTTTGTCAAGCTTGAGGAGGATAACATATGCTTGTTCTATAATTTTCCCTTTGAGAAAACTTGTCGCCATGATTTAGCGAGCCTAGCGACAATGAAACTCGTTCTTGTCCGAGTGGACAAGTTCGTCGCTATTGTTTTTATGAGTTTAATGAAAAATATAACTCGGTCCTTTTCATGTTTAGAAAGTTTGAAAAGGGACGAAAAGGAAACTCCGGTAGTCCTTTTTCATAGAATAATCCCTTAAGTCCAAAAAAAGTATAAAATAATACGAAAGGGATGACTTTTCGATCGTTTTAGTGAGCCGAAAAAGACAAGCGCTCAATATTTTTGTTTGATAATCCCTCAGGTTCTAAAAGATTAAAATGTATAGGAGGGATGGTGTTTCTCTTTACTTTAACGAGCTGGAAAGGCCAATAGCTTGGCAATCTTTTCATATTTAGCAAGTCTAAAAAGAGCTTAAAAGAAACTCGTTTTTTGAGGAACAAGTGATATTTTCGG
The DNA here is from genome assembly GCA_031772625.1 of Pinus tabuliformis. Taxonomy (NCBI): domain Eukaryota; kingdom Viridiplantae; phylum Streptophyta; class Pinopsida; order Pinales; family Pinaceae; genus Pinus; species Pinus tabuliformis. The sequence goes on along the minus strand of CM062808.1, from coordinate 126,551,216 downwards.
GTAGCAGCTGGTTCCAGGTAAGTTTGGAACTTCTCAAAACATGGCAGTAAAGAGGGTGGCTAACAGAATCACTTGTCGCAGCGGTTCCTCAAAAGGGTAAACAATTAATTGGAAGCGTTTGGTCGGCCAAAAGAATGGAGGTGATGGAAGAACACAACCAACGCTCAAAAGGTTGATAGCAAGGCAATCACGAGGGTCGTTTACTGAAGGTGGGTTTGTTTTTTAATGAGCTTGAACCTTGTGCCAACATGTGCTCAGTGCTAGGTTTATTTTTAACGATCTTCAAATTTGCGGAAACATTGCTCGTGATATTGGTCGAAGATATTTAGTTTACCATCTAACACGTTAAATTCTTTCATCAGTCATTCAACCTGCTCAATTGCTCCATCAAATTGATTAGAAATACATGTATATGCTTGAAAAATGGATTAAAAACTATCATTTTACATGAAGTATGAGAATAGCAACATAAAAAGTAGTTTTACCTCTCATTTTTACCATTTCGTTTCGAATTTTGGATTTTGGAGCTCTGGAGCGGTTTTCCCCCTAAAATTTCACCAGCTAATTTCAGGAGATTCGGTGGACTATTCTCCACGCCATCAGGACTAGGTAGGGGCTAACCCTGAGCTCTTCATTTTCATTCCATCTTTTTCTGATCTTGAGCAAGTTTTTTTCCTATTTTTGGGCCCCTAGGGTTTGGAGAATTCGTTCTCTGTCCAACACACCTAGCCTACATCGAAAGGTGTGATGCATACTGAGCTAGACACTGGCCATTCAATATGCATCTCACCTTGCTCAAAGGCAGGGTGCGATGGGAGTAGAAGGGAAACTTTGCATAGTGTTTTTTCATGAAATTTTTTCCTATTTTTGCTCAAATCAAGATCCTAATTTATCTTTTGTTTGTGTTTCAGAGATTTATTGGATCAATATGGTCGTTACATGGTGTGAACGTGAACATGAAGAAGAGGACATGATTGCCTTACACGACCAGGGCACAGTTACTGCATTACGAAACTGTGGTTTTCTCAAATTCTTCTGCATATCCAGCATGAGGCAAAAAATTAATTTGTTGCAATATTTTCTTGATGCATGGGATCCGATCAACCAGGTATACCAGATTAGAGGCAAATCCATTCCATTGACAGTCGAGGATATCTAGTATTTGACGGGATTATCGAGGCGTGGTGCCCCTCTCTCACTATCAGGATCCGCCCATGGGGGTGAATCCGTGAGGGATTATATTCACCAGTTTTGTATAGATGGATCTCAGCCTAGTACGGACGAAAAAATCAATATCTGAGATGTCACTGATCTATCCTTAAGGACCATTTTGTTCACCTTTGCTTGATTGGCTGGTAGCATGGCTCTTCATTTGGCCAACAGATCGTATATGTAGTATGCCCTGGAATGCCTGGAACCAAAGGTATTCAACTGGTGTGAGGTGGTACTTCCTGTTATAAAAGAACAACTCTCCATGGTAAAGAATTGAAGATCCAAGAACTTTGGCTATAGTTCCATTTTGACTACTTTCGTCTTTGAGAGGATTCCGCTAATGCAGCCACAATACATTTTGTTAGGGTTGCCAGCACCGAGGGAACCACAGATGTAGAGATGGGTTGATCTCATGGCCAGACATGCTGGTCAGTCACAAATTTCTTTCTCTGACGCTTTCTTTGAGTGGTTCAACCATCAGGAGATGGTTTTTGTAGAATATCCATATGTTGGGATGGATTTCCAAGGCGACCTAGATTTGGTGTTATCGGCTGCCAAGCAGTGGAGTGTCATGGGTAAAACGAATTGACCATATCTTTTCTTATCAGTTCTTTAAATGTTTTAGTGTTTTTTAAATGTTATCAAGACTAATCAAACTCATATATTTCTACAGATGTTGGGCTAGTGCAACCAGCAGCACGCCCAAGGGCAGTAGCTAACGTTCCAACAGGAGAGGTTGTAGGGAGGGCTGTCCTTCATAATTTGGACATAACAGAGACCCTTGCTGTGCTGCAAGATCAGGTTGATGGCCTCACTCTTGGTATTCCAGATGTGAGGACTGACAAGTTACCTCTGAGATTACAGCGCCATACTACTGGCGTGCCGAGTCGATGGACTAGGCTCTTGCGTATGATCGCACAGGCGGTGATGTGTTATCATCAACATCATTAGCTTAGGATGCTTTCCTGCACTCATTTTTGAGTTTTTGGTCGTTTGACCGATTTTGTCTTGGACACAAACCATTTTGTAAAAACTATAAACAATTATATATTTTTGATTTTCGGAGTTTTATCTTGGTTAAGTTATGTCATCATGATGCAAATGTTAATTTGAAATGCTTTTCTTTACAAATGTTGCAAATGTCTATCTAGCACATAATTTGCTAATGAATCAGTTAATGTGTTTAGGTTTCTAGAAATATGTTGATATTCAATGGAATCAAACTGCCTTTCCAAAAGCTTGACTCTTAGGAGAATACAATAGATTGCTGGGTTTCGAACAGAATAGACAACAATAAGTTGTAGAATAACGAATTGTGAATCTATCCTAACAACAAGTCGGTGTATACCATCTGAAATGGAATCAGAGAGAAGTTCCATCAATGCACTGTACTCAGCGATGTTGTTTGTTGATTGACCAATACATATCCCCCTGAAACTCACTAACTCACCGCTTGGAGAAAAAATGGCCCAGGCTCTGGAAGATAGGTTCCGCGTTCTACAACTAGCTCCGTCGGCATACCCAATGAATGTTTCCAAAAGGTTCGACATTTGCAAAAAATGAAAAGTGGATTACCTAACCAAAATCACAACTCTTGACAAAAACAAAAATGTAACAAAAGCATATCTATAAAGAGATTACTACACTTAATCAAGCATAGTAACGCTTAAGATACAACCCATTTCGGGGTTGCGACAGTGGAATCCCATCGTAATCTACCAACTTGTAGGCTTCTTTTGCTAATACTCATTTAACAATATAGGGGCCCATCCATAATGGTTCGAACTTGCTCCCAATTTATCAGAGTCCTGATCGTAAAGCAAGACCAGGTCGCCTTCTGAGAAAACACGAGGCTTGACATTTTTGTCAAATTGTGCTTTGACACATTTCTTATGTGCTTCATTAGCTAGCGCGGCGTCATGACAGGTTTCATCCAAGTGGATTAATTCCAAGAAATGAGCTTCTTCCTCCAAAGTTTTGGGAAGTAGATCGATTGCGAGTTTGAGAGATGAAATTTCACACTGAATCAGTAAGATAGCTTCCAGGCCATACACCAACTGAAAGGGTGTGAATCTAGTCATGTTTCTTATCGATGTTCTATATGCCCATAGAGTTGAGTACAGGATTAAGTTCCAATTCCATTTGTGGACTCCAATCATCCTTTGCAGCATGCGCTTCAGGACTTTGTTGATGGCCTCAACTTGTCCGTTATCTTGCGGATAATACAGATTAGAACTATCGTGGGACAATCCTAATTTGGCAGCTAATTCAACCATCATGTGATTGCAAAAATGTGATCCATGATCTATGACTATAGCCTGTGGAACACCGAATCTAGAGACTACATGATTGAAAAAGAAAAGAGCAGCTGTTTCGCCGCTGTTTTTTAATGTAGGCATCGCCTCAACCCATTTTGTAAAATAGTCGACAGTGACTATGATATACCCATGCCCCCGGGCCGAGGTGGGGTTACATGTCATGAAACCTATGCCCCATTTGGCGAATGGCCCAACAACGATTACTGGATGTAGCAGTGCAGGTGGTAATCTAGTTTTTCAGTCGAAAATATGACAAGCATGGCAACTTCTAACTATAATTATGCAATCTTTGAATATTGTGGGCCAGAAGTAACCAGCTTGCAAGATCCTTTGCGTTGTAGCGTAATCAGATTGATGCCCCCCACATGCGCCTAAATGACAGTCATTCAGGACTTTTTCGGCCTCCTCATGCGTGAGGCACCTTCTAAGAACTGTATCGACACCACGATGGTAAAGTGTATCACCAACGATCATGTAGTCTTTTGCTTGGTATCGAATACGTCGTTGTTCAGAGTGAGAGATATTAGGCCTAAATGTTTGGGTTTGGAGATAGATCAGCATATCTCCATTTCACGGATCGCTTGATGATATCAGAAACAATGTTTCATCCACGATTGATGCTTTAGATGTTAAATCATTGGACAACAATGGGAGGTCACAAAGCAATTCTGCAAAGACAAGAGATTTCTTTGATTTGGATTTTGTGAATTCTAGATCAAACTCTTGCAAAATGGCTATCCATTTTGAATATTTTTCTCCCTAGAAATTGACGTGACAGTATGTAAGTCATAGGGTTGCAATCTAACAAAATGGTTGTTTTTCAAAAAAGTATATAGTGTCGAAATCTTTGCACTGCTTGAACAGCTACCAAAGCCAACTTTTCAACGTAGGAGTATTTGCTTTCTATATCATTTAAGTTGTAGCTTAAATAATACACAGGATGTTCTATTCCATTGTCTTCTTGTACTAAAACCATTTCGATGGTTGTATCTATAGTGGCGAGATATAGGTTAAAGTCTTTTTAATAGTCAGGAGCATACATTAATGATGCTTTTACTAGGGAACCTTTTAAAGCATCAAAGGAAGCTTGCGCAACTTGATCCCAGTTGAAGGGTACTTATTTTTTCAAAAGACGCGTATAACACGTATAACCCTTAGCAAGTTCAGCATAATTTGGAATGAACCTCCTTAGAAAGTTTGCTTTCCCTTGGAGTTTCTGAATCTGAAGCAAATTTGAAGGTGGAGGCATATCGATGATTTCCTAGACCTTACATGGGTCGAGTTGAATTCCATCCTTAGAAACTACGAATCCAAGTAACCGACCAGAACCAACACAAAACACACACTTGTGTGGATTAAGTTGTATCTTGTAGTGTCGGAAACGGAGAAATATAGCTCTCAAATGCTGCAGGTGATCACTGCTTTCGCAAATGAGCTGGTAAATCGTCAAGATATGGTTGAACGATGTGTTTGATGTCATGGAAGGCGTAGTTCATTGCCCTCTGAAAAGTTTCCCCTACGTTATTCAGACCGAACGATAGTTCACGGTACACGAATGTGCCCCATGGACATATAAATGCAGTCTTCGACTGGTCTTGTGGGCAGATGTTGATTTGATTGTATCCGGAAAATCCATCCATGAAGGAAAAGATTTCGCATCCGGCACATTCATCAATTATCTGGTCGATGAAGTGTGTAGGGTAGTTGTCCTTTGGACATGCCTGATTTACATCCCTGTAATCAATGCACACTTTGATTTTTCCTTGCTTTTTCATCACAGGAACAGTATTCGATACCTAATCTGTTAGAGGAACAGGGTAAATGAAACTAGCATGTAGAAGTTTTCCAACTTCCGCCTTAATGGAAACGACTTTCTTTGGGTGTACTGGTCGAAGCCATTGTCGTAATGGTTTGACATCTGGATACATCTTGATTTCATGCTCAATGATACTCGAGTGAATGCCTGGCATTTCTTTATATGACCATGCAAATACATCTCTGAATTCGCTAAAGAGAGCGCAATATATTTCTAGTTCTGATGGAGAACAAGATTTGCCAACATGAATATTCTCTACAATATTAGTTTTGGTCGAGATATTAATAGCGATAATTTCCTCGATATTGGATAGATTTCGCTCGGAATCCACTATATTTATAGTATTTGATAGAAAATAAAAAACTGAAGGATGATTAAGGTCAGTGGAATAATCTTTGTTGTTATCTTGAAGATGGGAACAATGGTGGCATTCTTCCCATGGTGCCTCTCCTATCATTATTGACTGAATGATTCCTTCGTCTGTAGAATGTGTACTAGACCAAGGATTGGAAGAGGTGCCATATTCTAAAGACCTGTCTATCCAAACACTTGATGAGTGTTGATTTGGGTTTGCTGTCCATGGCCATAAAATTGATTTCTTGAACAATTCTATAGGGCTTGGGGGCAATGCCTCGTGATGATCCATGTTAACAATAGGGTCAGAGTTCTTCTTAATCTTTGATGATGTAGAAGATATCATGTGATAGGTCTCCACTGTGGCCACTTCCGCCAGATTACTTGGAGGCGGGAGGGAAAAAGTACCCATTAAGGAAGGGTCTTTTAGGAGACCTACTCAGACATTTTGAAGCGTTTGAGGATTTCCATGGATCAATGGAATGCTTCTAGTAGCTTGTGAACTGTTGGGGAGAAAAGTTAGCTGGTCAATGATTGTAATTCCTCCTTGGAAGGGAAATTCAATATTTTTGAAATATGTTGACACAACAGCAACCATAGCATAAATCCAAGGTCTACCCAGTAAGATATTATAGTCAAGGTTTCCATCAATGACCTCGACTTCAATTTCTACTATCTTGCCCCCCAGCTCAACTTGAAAGTTACTTAATATCCCATATGGAGTGTATTTTCTTCCATCGAACACTTTTAATGTTGTTGATGATCGTGACAAGGGTGGTGAGCCTAACATTTTCCAACAACTCATTGACATAATACAAGTATATGCCCCCTCGTCATATACTTGTATAAGGAAAGCGAGCTGTGCTGGTAACTGAGGTTCATATCCTTTATGGTTAAAGGCCACAAGATTTGAATCCGTTGGGTCAATCCCACCTATTACTGATAATAAAGCCTGCTTTTGGGAGGGGAAATTCTACAGTACTTCAAGTGTCGACATAGCGGATGGTGATTGAGCCAGATCCTCCACTATATTATAATTCTATGCTGCTCGAGCACGAGGATTAAATGTCGATTTATGTACTACTGCCTTTAGCGGCTTTATAGTTAATTCAGGAATGATGGGTGGCACAACTTCTGACGAAGTTGTTGTCAAACTACTGGGTTGATCTGTAGCCTTGTTGTTCGACATCTGTGGATTCCCATAATCTTTATTCCTTGTTGATATCAAAGCATCATTTTGCTGTTTTGAAATGGACAACATAAGCACTTGGGATGGGGAAGCATGATCGATAGCAACTAGATTATTTTTTGGGTTTGGAAACAGATCAATCAATACCACCAAGGTACTTGAAGTTTTCAAGAACTTCGTGACCTCAGCTCAATGCGGACAATCTTTCATCCAATGGTCCCCATCACATATGAAACATTATTGAGTAGGTTTCTTTCACCCAGTGGGGTTTCCAGAAGGTTTCTTAGGAGTTGAATCTTCTTGTTCCTTATTTTTGTTTTTCCATTTCTTCTTTCCCTCTGGTTGCTTTGGTTCCTTGCCTTGTCAAATGGCACGACATTAACCTCTGAGGCAAGAAGTTTGTCATTTTCTTTTTTACTAGAAACTACAAGGGCCTTACTAGATGGAGCCTTTGCGATTTGTGTACTTGAGGTGCCAATCACGCCATCACTAGCATGAGTGTCCCTATTTGATTTATGAGGGGGAGGAATGAAAAGTTCTGGTCTAGGAGTGTCAGGAATTTTGTCATAGAGTGTGCCAGACTGCGTATAGATCAAGTCTAGATATTGTACACGAGCAATGACTTTCTCTTCAGTGACAACTCCTCCCTTGGCCACATCTAATAGAAGGTAATAATGACTTAATAAACCACTCAGCTAGAAGCTGATCTGGAACATATGTCTTTACCATTTGATGATGATGTTGCCACTCATGAATATGATTAGATATGCGAGTGGTTGTTTTCTATTTAAAATTGGTAAAGAGCTTCGTTCTTGTTTCATACCTTATGGGTAACTGAAAGTGGGTTAAAAAAGTAGTGGCAAGGGTGTTGAAGTTGTCAAATGAAGCTCTAGGCAATTCAATGTACCATTTTTCTGTCAGACCAGTTAATGTTCGTTGAAAAAGGCAAAGCCTAATCGAATCAAGGGTGTTAGATGAAAACCACAAATGAAAAGTCATTACGTGATTTGATGTATCTTCACTCAGATTTCCATTAAATTTGGGAATATCAGAGGGAAGTTTATGAGGAATCGCTGTCCACCAAGGGGCATAAGCAATTGGATCATTTGTCAGCTGGTTCAGATTTGGTAATTCTAAAGTTGCTACAAAAGGAAACTATTGATTCAGGTTTGGCAAAGCATACCCAGGATAAGATGGGATTGCATGAGCAGTAGGTCTTTGCATACCAGCATAATGTATTTGATGCTGATAACTTTGATAAGGTTGATGGGCATAAATATTATAATATGATTGTTGATAACTGTTTTGAAAATATGCTTGCCCATTACCCGCAAAGCTTTGTTGCTCAGGTCCTCGCTAAGCTTGTTGGAGCTGTGGTTGTTGATATTGTACCAGCCATGGTTGTTGGACCATTTGTTGTTGTCCAATACTGGATGTTTGACCAATATGAGGGGTGATAGTACCCGTTTGAGCCTAAGTCGCTCCAGTTAAGGAGTCACTAATCTGAGATTGAGCCATGGAGATAAGAGGTTGTTGTATTACGACCTGAGAGACTTGAGGTTGACATACAACAGGAAACACTTGTACTTGCAACATAGTCACAATAACAGGTGTAGTGGGAATATTCGACACAGGTTGATTTGGTTGCATTGAATATACAACCCTTGGTTGTTGAGGTAGTATTGGGACCCAACCATTGGATGCAATTCCAGTTTGACCCGAATTTTGTTGTGAACTCTCATATGGTTGTTCTCCGGGAGGGAATAATGAAAAGGCATACTACCCCCCATATGGCAGAAATCTAGTGTGCAAAGGATAAATTGGTATTTGGAGACTAGACTGCCCAAATTGATACTGATGTGAAGGATCAATTTGCTGAGTTTCAACATAAGAAATTCCAGATAAGATTCCGGATGAACAAATAGTAACAGACCATGCTGTCGAAATAGTCCCTGGGTGGACTCCATCTAGCGGTTGAGAAATAGTTGGGACAGATGGTATACCAGCGAACATGGTTGGAGTAGTAGCAAGAGGCTCTGCTACTGCTGTATCAAATGACATAGTCCTTGATGTTGATGGTTGTTCAAACATATTGAGTCTATCCAAAATATTTCCTAGCGATTCGATAGGAACTTGCGATGAAGGGTGATTAAAAGAACTAACCTCTGTAGTAGAAAGATTTAGGTGGATCCCAGTTCCAAAATGAAATGGGGTACTAGATGGAATATCCTCTACAATCTCTTCTATAGCAATCAGTCTAGGTGGAAGAGGTAGACCATCAGGTCCGTAAAATATTTTTGGAGCCGAAGAAGGTATAGCTTCTGCAGTAACAGACACTGGAGGGGTGACACCTTCTGAATTCTAGAACTCAACTTCCAGATGTTCAGGTAAGTGAACTTTAGTTTCTAGATCAGCCCTATATGGAGCTAGTTCAGGGATAAAAGTGTTTACCGTTACACTAGGATCAGTTCTAATGTCCTCTTATAACTGTGGAACTTCTTCTATAAAGTTAGGTGTCCCAGGAATAATTGGAGTAACTGGAGTCTCTGATGATGTTGAAACACAAGTTCCAAATAGACCAGGAGAATTCGACTCAATTAAACGAGACCGTTTTGCCCAAAATGGTTTCATTTCCAGAGTCAAAGACGGTTGACTCGCTAGTCTCCGTGAACTATGGGGTTTTTATTAACTTTCTTCCACGATTGCGGATTACTTGATCAACTCAAAAATTAAAGCGAAAAAGTTATTCCGAATTCAATAAATTTTATGATGCTTTGACACAACTTGCTTTTTCAATTTTTAAGAGTCGAGAAAAAGCTAAAGGTGACTCTAGTCGCCTTCGATTTTTAATGAGCCTGAAGTGAAAAGCGCTCAGATGGACCTTTTCTTTTAGGGAGTCGAAAAGGAATGAAAGTGACTACTCTAGAAATATAGACAGAGGGATTACCAAACCAATCGCAAAACTGCAATATACACCTTGGTGGTAAATTAAAGAGAAATTACCAAGGACTTTACGTATAGCAGTCAATATTCCCGAATGTTGTGTTCAGTGCATTGCGATTGATAGGGCGACAGGCACGACTTGCTAAGGATAAATGATATCAGCCTATTTTGGTCTCCCAATATATACTCAACAGTACGGGAGCACAAGTCCATACTGGTACTTGTCGTATCAAAGAGGAGGAATCACCCAACCTTCAATGAAAACGATAGTTACCAGGTTTTACAATGCCGGAACATGTCTCTAGCCTAGACTTCTATATGTGTTGCATTTTTTAGGTAAACTTGACTTAGTATAGAGTCAAATTTTACCAGGTTAAATAGTGATGGTTTTGGGGCACATGGTATTGTGCACCCATAGTATTCTTCCCATGGTATTATATGTAATGGGGCTTATACAAGGCTAGAAGGACTTCATTGTAATGCAACACCTGGAGGTAAGCGGTAAAGGCTCACTTGGTCCGATTGGCTAGGGTTTTGGCCAATGCTAATGAGATATTATTAGGTTGGTTGTTCCCCAGATTTGGGGTTTTCCCAGATAAACATTTGTGTTTATGTGTTTATGCTTGTTGCTAGTTATTTCTTATATATATTCCTCTCAGTAATTATTAATGTTATGCAGTAAATTCTTAACAACTGGTATTAGAGCCAGATATTGGCTTCAAAGGGATTCTTTGATGCCAGGGGTTTATAGTGCTTGATGAGATCAATGATGCGTCTGGAAAAATAATGGTGGAACAATCGTACGTGGAAGAACCTTAAGGAGAATGTGAAGAAGATAGTGCCGTAACTGCCAGGGATCGTAGTGCATTTGCGATATTTACCGGTTTGGAATATGCTGATGAATTGTTTGTGATTCATGTAACTATTTAAAGAAGGTCAGTAGAAGAAAATTGTTCATGCGGCTTCGAAAATTGTTCGTTTTCTACTACGTGAGGCCACGAGTGATGGAATTTACGAGGTTCTCGTCGGGCTCACACTTGGAGTGGTTTGATAGAAGTTTTTGAGCAAATCAAATTGAGAGAGGATGGATCAGAATCGTAGCAGAAATAAAAAAAATAAAATTAATGAAGTCAAAATTATTGCATGTAAATGGGCATACTACTGTAAGACCTGGTAAGGCATGTGTGCCCCTCAGTGATCACCGGTAAAGTCTGAGTTAGACCTAGGTGATAGGGGGGATGTCGGGTTAACAATACCCAGGGTAAAAACTCTAAGGGGGGTAAAAGCTAGAGTGAGTGGGATTGTCTCACTTAGCAGGTTTGGCTGGAGTTAGTCAAGGAACCCCAAGTCAAGTTTAAGGGGGTAATTGTTAGGTAAACTTGGCTCAAGATAGAGTCAAAGTTGACCAGGTTAAACAATGATGGTTTTGGGGTACATGGTATTGTGCACCCATAGTATTCTGCCTGTGGTATTATATGTAATGGAGCTTATAAAAGGCTGGAAGGACTTCATTGTAATGCAAGACCTGGAGGTGAGCAGTGAAGGCTCACTTGGTCCGATTGGCCAGGGTTTTGGCCAATGCTAATGAGATCTTATTAGGTTGGGTTTTTCCCCAGATTTGGGGTTTTCATGGATAAACATTTGCGTTTATGTGTTTATGCTTGTTGATGGTTATTTCTTATATATATTCCTCTCAGTAATTATTAATGTTATGCAGTAAATTCTTAACAGCATTAGGTTCCGAAGCGTTTTTATGTTCATTGAGATTTATTTTAGAGTTGATCTTTCTTAGAAGTTTGTCTTTCAAGGTTCATCATGTGATGTAGATGTGAAATTCCTAAATATGCAATCTAAAATAATAAACAGTCGTTTGTTTTCTTTTAGCAATGAAAATCCTAGCTACTAAGGAAATAAAAGTAGGATTCTTTCAACAGAGAGCTGAGAGCACACACTAAATGCACTTTTCCTAAATTATTTTCCACATGCAGTCTAAATGCAAATTCACATGCATGTATTTGTTTTTCCATTTCCTTAATGTGAGAATGCCAAAAAGGAAAACTAAGTACAGATCTGAACTCTTTTCTTCAAAGCGACACTTCAACAATTTCTTTTCAAAATGAAAGGAAGACTAAAACGACACTTTCGATTTCGAATGGAAAACTCCTTTCGACACTTCAAATATTGACAATTCAAATCAAATACAATAAAAAAAGTATAATCAACTACCTAGAAGAGGAAGACTTTACGACACTCTTATTCTTGACTCAAAACGATAGTTACGACACTTTTGAATCAAAAGACAACAGTTCAATTAAGCTAATCTTGACAAAGGAGGATTGTAAATGATGAAAAGTACATAAAAAAACATTCACAATTCCTGATCAATGGAGATTGAATAATGTAAAGGAAGAAGGCTTCAACAATGATATACTAATCATAAGCAGCAAAACTACCAAACAGAGCTGAAAACAAGGAGAAAAAACCAATTTCCTAGGAGGAAAAATAGTACCATTCAATCATCGCACCTGTCCTTAAGGGAAACAGGGATGAACCTCACCTGCAAAACACGGGAGGTGCGATGCATACAGGCTACCAGTTAGACAGTGTGATGGGCCAGGGAATGAAACCCGAGTTTGGTTTGTGCTCAAAATTGGCAACTAAGTTAAGTTATTTCAGCTAAGCTATGATAGACACTAAGAACAAAGTATAGGGGTATGATCTTAGGAGGTTATTGAGCTACCACCAGGGTACTTAGGATGTTTTCAAGTCAGATGTTCAATTCATAAACCAACCCAGAGATTGACTGAAGCAACGTTGATCTACTTTGCACTTGCATAGCAAGTGCAATTCGAAGGCTAACTGGTTTAACTTCAGGCTCAGTCTGTAGCTTATAAAGCAAACAACAATAACAAAAAAACAAACTAATCACTCCACAGCGGAGTCGACATTTTGTTTCTAGGAAAACTTGTGTCTTTTCGATTTTCTAGTCCCACTAAGACGGGTAGCTATCTTAGAAACAAACAATCAAAGTAACTTGTGATTTCCTTTATGTATGATAGATAAGAGAGAAGCAGAGAGCACCAACCTAACTCTTTCACTTGGCTCCTTGCTTGTTTCTTCTCTCCCTTGATAGAGCTTTCCACTCCTTTCCTACTTGTCCCACTTCAGAGAATACCTGTAGAGGCAAAGCAACAAAACACCATCAAAGCATGGAGATCTATAATACCATAAAAAATGCAGAATCAGAAATACATTAACCATACAATTGCATTCACAAATAGCAAGATTCACAAATACACAAGTATATGGAGGAAAAAACAAATAACTTTATTGATAGTAGAAGAGAGGATTACAACCCAACTGTCTAATCCAGCATCATCCTCCCAGCATGAAAGCCCTCTTCACCTCATGAAAAGCAAGATCACCCAACAATACAATGTCTCAAATAGAAACCAACAACACTTCCTTACAAATTACAAAATTCCAGCCTCCAGATCTCTCAGATGAGGGATCCATATATAGATGTCTTGCAAGGGGGTGAGTTAGCTCTGGGTTTTTGATTAGTGTCATTTCACTAATAGTTATTGGTTCCACTTGGAGATTTCTTTGATCTCTTACTCATCCCTGGGAAAATTCAGAGAGGCAAGTGTCATAGGAGAAGTTTATAGAAGATTCCATGAGCATCCACTTAGCAAACTATCTCTGTCATTTGTCTCTGCTCATTCATTGCACCCCACAAAAGGCTCTTTCAGTATGCATCACACCTTCACCATGGAGCAGTCAGTATGGTCCAGTTTTGGCCAGTTATGAGTAGTTTTTCAGGTGGAACTTCTGGGAAATGATGTAATCAATTGACCATGATCCTTTAGGGTATGAAACAACACTTTTAGGGATTAAAGAGCCCTTGGTTTATTGACATATATGATTGGGGTTGCAGTGCCCAAATGTGTCTATAACACACCCCCTTCACAGGCTACTTTCTAGACTTAGTGTCAGTTGTTGGTTGAGAAGCTCCCTCTGGAATTGAGAAATTTTGGAGGGTAGCCAGCCTTCCCTCCAGAAATTGTAAAAATCCAGCTGGGTGTCATAATTGCGCAATTCTTCCTGAAAGTCTTCCTCTCAAAAATTTCACAATTCATCCCAGGACAGTTGCTCATCCCAGAAATTGCGTAATCATAGGAGACAGTCACTTGTTCCTCCCATAAATTGCGCAATCCCTCTGGGATAGCTAACCCAGCAACTAGCAAAAATTGCACAAATCCACCCAAGACAGTTGCTGGGCTCATAAATTGCGCAATGCATTCAGACAAGCTTCCCTGAGAAAATTGCGAGATCTAACACAGGATAACTACTCAGCCCAGAAATTGCACAATACTAGGAGATAGTCACCTATTCCTATTAGAAATTATGCAAACCCTCTGGGAAAACCATCTCTGCTTAGCCCGGAAACTGCACAAATTTTCATCCTATGCTGTTGTAGGGAAAAGTATCCGACTTGGATGACCCTATCCCACTCTAAGGGTGATAGTACCTCAGCAACAACTGTAAAGCAAACTACTTAAGGTTTACTTCTTTATGAAAGCAAAAGAGAGTGGAGAAATGCACTAACTGTTTCCTTGCGCTTAATGTCGAATCCAAACTCTTTTCTTTGGCCGCTTGTTATAGACAATTTTGTGCCTTACAGCAACAAGCATGAATTGTCAATAATCCAAGGGATCCAAAGTTCCCTAAACATGATGTTCCTACCCCTAGAGGAACAAGGTCAGCAAACCAACAGCTCTCAGATCAGTTCTCCACCTGAAAACACTCAAAAACAAGCAATCCTGAAATCAAAGCAGGTTCTCCACTAGGCTTCTGCGCTGAAACACAACTGCTCCATGGTGTACCTGCGTTGCAAAGCAGGTAGAACAAAGCCCACCTGCGTTGGGCGAGTTTGGACATGTGGCACAGTGAGTCATTGCTTTGGAATCTTCCAAAAATGACACTTGGATCAGGTATTTCGCCTTGTGATGAGTCAGAGGCTTTGTTTCTCCAAGAGGAAGCAAGGTTCACCAAGTGGACTCAAGAACTGAAGATCAACTAAAGATTAACTGAAGAGAGAGAGGACACAAGGCAGCTACACATCAGTTGCAAGCTGACTCATCCTTTCTCAATTCATCTATATATTGAGCTCTCTCCTATGAGCTCAGGAGGCTGGAATTTTGTGCAAAGTAATGATATGCTGTTGGTTTCATTCTTGAGTTATTGGGTGATTGTTTGAGAGAGGTGAAGAAGAGCAATTCTTTCTGCTGGGAGGTGTTGCTGGGTTGGAGCCTGCAATGGTTGTAATACTCTCAGAACCTTTATTTCTTCATTAATAAAAGCTATTGAGGTTCTTCTATGTGCTCTTGTTTCAATTATATATTGTGATGATTGCATGTTTGGTTTACACTAATCCATGAACCAGTTATGATTGCATGCCTCTTGTAGTCTCCTTCTTTGTTGTTTTGCAGGATCTCATTGTAGCTGGGCGAGCAGAAGGACAAAGAGCTAGGAGCAAGCGGCCAAAGAGGAGAGTTTGGATTCGACATTAAGCGCAAGGCAACGGTTAGTGCTTCCTCCATTCTCTTTTGCTTTCATAAAGAAGTAAACCTTCAGTAGTTTGTTTTACAGTTGTTGCTAAGGAACTGTCACCCTTAGAGTGGGATAGGGTCATCCGAGTCGGATACTTTTCCCTACAACAAACTGGCGACTCCACTGGGGACCGTATCCGTTTGATTGTGTTTGTAGTATTTTTTCTATTCATTTCCTGAACAAAAGAGTACCAAATCGAAAAGCTTTTGACTATATCAAAAGCGAAGTAGAGGGCAGCTACTCTTGCTCATTTTCTGAGCAGATTCATGATTTGAAGAGCTGATCTACAAATATCCTTATAAGCTCTTAGTGATAGCTTTGCACCTTCTAAATCATCCCTTTGAGTGTGCTTGACTGATTGCTTCTGATTTGAGCAAAAACCGTGCATTTTTGAGAAAATTATGACCCGGAAACTGTGAAAACGCAACTCTCGTTTTCCAAAGCAGGTGGTACACAGACTACCTGCTTTGCAACGCAGGTCCCGAACTAGCTACCTGCGCTGAGAGCCAGTTTGGCTGTGCAGAGCCTGCGTTGACCCAAATTTGCTTAGTGCATTTGGGGTTTCCTCCTTTCTCTTGCCTGTTTTCACTTAGTTTTGCTGCTAAGTGTCAGTCTTGTGCCCTGTTTCGAAACCAATATTACTTGCCATCATTCCGCCTCTGGTATATAACGAAATTGTACTTGTTCTTTGTATTTCTTACTCATTTACAATTTCCCATAACGAAAAGTAAACTAGTCATGCTTTTGGCCTCTTAGATCTAAACCTGTGTTAGGCATTTTGCTGGTCTAAAGAGTTAGCTTGTTTGCTGTCCATAGCTGATTAGTCATTTTACTTTCGTTAGTATGGTTTGATTTCATGTATTTCCAGTGATTAAGCAAGTGAATCTTAAGGTGTCTCTTGATTTTGGACAAACTTGTTTACTTTCGCTTTAAATCGAAATCAAAGTTATATAACCACTTTCTTTTTGTATCCATCCACATTAAGAAAGGGAAAAGAAAATACATGCATTGTGCATTTTGCATTTGACTGTGTGCTTGACGATTTAGGAAAAATTTGCATTTTAGTGTGTGCTCTATGATCTGTGTGAAAAGATTTGCCTTTCTTTTCCCTCAGTAGTTAAGGTTTTCAAAGTTGAAAGATTGAAAAGTTTGCTTCTCATCTTAGACTGCATTCAGGAATTTGTTGCATACATCTCGTGGTGATCCTTAAAGGCAAACTGATAAGCAAGATCAACATTAAAATAAATCCAATTTACATAACAACGCTTTGTAACATAACGCAAACACATAGAGGTCTAGGTAGAGACGTGTTCCGGCGTCGTTAAACATAGTGACTGTCGATCTCTACGAAGGTGGGTGATTCCTCCTGAGAGTCGGTGGCACTAATACGGACTTGTGCTCCCACGTACCGTCGCGTATATATTGGGAGACCCCTATAGGCAATCATCCTTTATCCATAGGAAGCCGTGTCGACCGCCCTACTGATCGCGATGCAGTGAACACAACATTCACGAAGATCGACCACCCGTACCGTAAAACGTATTCTGTGGTTTCGCGAAAAGTTTGGCACACCCTCTGCCTAGAACTCCAGAGAAGTTTCTTTTGGCCTTTTTCAAACTCTATAACTGAAAAAGTCCATCCGAGCATTTGTCACTTCGGGCTCGTTAAAACATCGAAGGCGACTAGAGTCATCTTTAGCTTTTTCTCGACTCTTAAAACATGAAAAAGCAAGTTTGTGTCTAAAAGCGTCGTTAATAAAATTTATTTTAAGCGGAACATAATCACCTGTTATTCCCACGTTGATCTTTCAGTTGAAAAGTATGGAGCCCACCAACCAAGGAGGCAACCTTGGCGGAAGTCCAAATCCCTTCTCCTCTTGGGGAGATGTTGGTGCGCCTCATATGGCAACATTGTCACTTCCAGGATTGACAATCGGCTTACCTGTATGGCTCTTTTCAACTAATGTAGTCCAGATCGCCACTAATCCTGAGCAGTCAAATCAACAGTCAGACCAGTCTAGAACTACCCACCAGCCTTCCACTTCTTACAATAATTCCTCTGATCCTTCATCTTCGCAAGGTAGAGCTGGCAAAAGTCAGCCTCCCATGGAGAAGAAGGAAAAGAAGAAGAGAGAAAAGAAGCAGAAGGAGCCTATGGCGAAGGCGACTGGGGGCAAGCAAAAGACAGCTGACAAAAACCCACACACTGCACCGACCGGGCCTAAATCGCCATGTGTCATTTGCAAAGGGGCCCACTTCCATCGTGATTGTCCTTGTATTCCCCGGATACTAAGGGACTGGTCCCCAAGATTGCACAATCCGGTTGCATCAACCTCTGGCAGTCATGTTGATTGCAGTCCGTCAACTAGCGAGAGTGAAGGACGAAGAGGGAGACCAAGATCACCCTGTATATTGTGTGAAGGCAAGCATGCCATCCACAAATGTCCATTCTTAGATGAGGCAAAGAGAGTTTTGGAAGATCGTCCGGTTTCACCGTTACGACTTCCTCCTGGATACCAAAAACTCGCGCCTAATCCCTCGATAGTTGAAAATCCAGCTGACCTGCCCAAGTGGTCAGCTGAAGTGTCGGTCATTGAGAATGAACCTGCTGAATCCAGACCAGACGAAAGTCTAAAGGTCGAAACGGCAGTTGACCCGGTTCTTCTTTCAGAGGTTTCATCATCCAATGACTCCGTCATTGAAGACCCATCTTCAAATGACACCCTCACTGAAGAGGATAAGGATGACACCGTCCATATTCTTTTCATCAACACAGACTCTGATGAGCATCAGGGCAATGCGCCCATTCCTTTATCGCAGGAAGGAACATCGTCAGGGTCGTATCCGGCCGTATATTCGGTCCCACCACCAAGCAACCTAGTTGTATCCTTTGATTGGAATCAACTAGGCAGACCCCGGTTACCAGCCAGTATCCCATTCAGAATCATAGTCCAAATCTACAGAATGGTGATGGCTGGAACTATCATTGATGAAGGGGCATCTGTGAGTATCCTTTCCTCTGTTGCTTGGAAAGCACTGGGTTGCCCGGCGCTTTTACCTGAGATGAGAAATCTATCAGGTTTTGATAAAGGAACCAGTCACCCGTTAGGGATTCTCCCCAATGTTCCGGTTACATTGAAAGGGAAGACAGTTTGCATGAACATCATGGTCGTCCAGGGACCCTTGGCATATAACTTACTCCTTGGACGAGACTATATATATTGCATGGAGGCAATAGTGTCCTCGCTCTTTAGAGTCATGTGTTTTCCGCACGAAGGAAGAATGGTCAAGCTCGTAGACCAACTTTCATTTCCAGGATCACGCATTGCAAATAGTCAAATACCATCCCTTAACGGTTTATTCACTCAAGGAATGCCACCGCCCCCGGTTCTACTTCCCGATAAATGCGAGTAATTCGGAAAGAAAGAACTGGGACCCAGGGGGCATGCACCCTGGCCTGCCTCGGGCAGAGAAAACCTTAGGTATAAAGTTAATTTCCGCAGAAGGATGGACTAGTCCGTACCCCGTCCGGCAGTGGAAGAGAGGGTTGTTCTAGGATAAAATTCTTTTGTCAAAGTTATGTGAGCAAAAAGATCGTCTCCCTTTGTCTAAAAAAGTGGGCTCTCCTAAGGAGGGGGTCTATTTGTGGCAGCAAGAAGCCACCATCTTTGAATGTCAAGCCTCACCCATTAAAACAAGTTGTTTTGAAGGATAAGTAGGGGCAGTCTTCAAAGAAAGAGATGAAATTGCTGCAACAAGTAGTCACCATCCTTAGCAACCTAATGATAGACATCGCCGAAAAGAGAGTTTAGTTTGTGGCAGCAAACAAAACCATTTTTCGGATAATAAGTAAGAGATGGCAGAATCTCGAAATTATACTTTATACCTGGGGGCATGCAAACCTTTTGGAGTGCAAGCACGGGACGACTATTTATTTTTTAAATTTTTAGGTCCTCCCTTTAAACCTGTAGGTCTAACCCGTTAAACTTGTAGGATTAGCCGTTTCCAGCTTGCATAAAGAAAGGATGAAGGGCAAAAGTTAAAACCTGCCAAATGGGAGTAATTAGTGAGGTATCGCTCCTTAAATAAGATTACCTCACCTAAGGCATTCCTTGTATTAAGACTGGTATAATCGAGCAGTTTTAGCAATGTTCATGCTCGTTAAAAAATAAACGCAAAAATCGAGCAGTTTTTGTGCAGAGTTCATGCTCATTAAAAACTAAACATAAATTGTGAGCAATCTTTCCCTAGCAGTTCAAGCTCATCCAGAAAAAATGAACCGGTACACAACCTCGAGAAATGTAACCTTTGAAAGCCATATTAAAAGCCCTTGGTCGTGTTTATATGCCATCACCTCCATCCGTTCATTTGGCCAATCGTTCACCTCCATATGTTTGTTTACCCATTTTGAGGAACAGCTGCGAAGAGTGATTTCACTTAGCCATCCTTGTGACACTGCCGTGATTGGAGAATTCCAACCTGTACCTGGAATCTGCTGCTATCCCTGTTCATCACTCGTTCCTCAAAAGACGAGTCTTCTTTGAGCTCTTTTCACTGACTCGTAAAATATGAAAAGTTTGCCGAGTTTTGGCCTTCCAGCTCGTTAAAGCGACCGGAAAGCTATCCCTCCTCTAGATTTTAATCTTTTTGGACCTGAGGGATTATTGCACAAAAAGATCGAGCGCTTGTTTTGTTCGGCTCGTTAAAGCAACCGAAAATTCATCCCTTCTGTATTGTTTTAAACTTTTTCGGGCTTAAGGGATTAGATGACGAAAAAGGAATTTTGGAGTTAACTTTTCGTACCTTTTCAGACTCTCTAAAAATGAAAAGAACCGAGTTTTCTTTTTCGTTAGACTCGTTAAAATGATTAAATAGCGACAAACTTGTCTTTAGACGAGAACGAGTTTCCCTATCGCTAGGCTCGTTAAAACATAGCGATGGGCTTTCCCGAAGGGCAGGTTATAGAACAAGCATATGTTATCCTCCTCAAGCTTGACAAAAATAAAGAGGTACTGGTCAGCAATGACTGGGGAAAAATTGGGAGAACCTCACAGCATTAATGGTAGCAAGTCGCTCTTGAACATGACACTTTGTCCTCCGTACCGCATCGGGTTGGGTTGTTTCATTCACCGGTCGCAGAACCATGGTCCTCGCCACACCATCCAAAATTGGGGTAATGCTACCAATCCATCACATCAGTGTCGTTATATGTTCAAGAGATGTGGTTCTGTAAAGAGTCAACCGTGTTCCACCCACTGCCATACATTATCCTTCATCCACTTCATGACCGCCACCCTGAATCATACATCACAGTTTGTTTTCACCTCATCACAATCACTAGCTCCGTTCCATGTCACTGATGTGGGATTCATTAAGGCCCTCCTTTGACGGATCGCTCCTTGTCGACATCAGCTCATTATCCAAGGAATCGATCTAGGAACACCCCCCTCAGTACTTTGAAGCTTGCATGCCTCAATGGCAAGTTTCTCACTTCCGGCGACAGGTATACATCAATGACCTTCGACCAGAAGATTTTGCATGGTGGTCGACGCCAAGTCCTTTATTCCCACCATGTAGATTGTACTGCCGTACCTTGAGGGTCATCATCCTTATCGGTGATTCCTCTCGCGCTTGTTCACGGTTTACATCATTGACCGGTAATCAAGCGATGTCTTTCCATGTTCGACTTCAAGAAATTCTCACATGGATCGACTTGTACATCGAGTGAAGATCGGAAGAGATTGAAGACCCCGGATCTAGTTTCATCCATCCGGGCTGCGATATATATTCAGGACATAAAGACATTTGATATGTACATCATTACAGCAGATGATCATCCTTTTCAAAGGATGATAAATTCGGCAGAGAATTATCAGTCTACAATCAGACGATCGTCTGTTCTATGTACCAAAATGTATTTATAAAGCTGAGCATGGGAATGCCCGCCTCAGCTAGATCATGAAAAATGTATGAAAAATAATGTATTGTATTGTATCTTATTACAGGACACTTCTCAGCAGATTGAATGAACTTCGGATCCTCTCAATAAAGCATTTCACCCGATAAACGACCTCATACTTTAGGGGGCATCTGTTATAGACAATTTTGTGCCTTACAGCAACAAGCATGAATTGTCAATAATCCAAGGGATCCAAAGTTCCCTAAACATGATGTTCCTACCCCTAGAGGAACAAGGTCAGCAAACCAACAGCTCTCAGATCAGTTCTCCACCTGAAAACACTCAAAAACAAGCAATCCTGAAATCAAAGCAGGTGCTCCACTAGGCTTCTGCGCTGAAACACAACTGCTCCATGGTGTACCTGCGTTGCAAAGCAGGTAGAACAAAGCCCACCTGCGTTGGGCGAGTTTGGACATGTGGCACAGTGAGTCATTGCTTTGGAATCTTCCAAAAATGACACTTGGATCAGGTATTTCGCCTTGTGATGAGTCAGAGGCTTTGTTTCTCCAAGAGGAAGCAAGGTTCACCAAGTGGACTCAAGAACTGAAGATCAACTAAAGACTAACTGAAGAGAGAGAGGACACAAGGCAGCTACACATCAGTTGCAAGCTGACTCATCCTTTCTCAATTCATCTATATATTGAGCTCTCTCCTATGAGCTCAGGAGGCTGGAATTTTGTGCAAAGTAATGATATGCTGTTGGTTTCATTCTTGAGTTATTGGGTGATTGTTTGAGAGAGGTGAAGAAGAGAAATTCTTTCTGCTGGGAGGTGTTGCTGGGTTGGAGCCTGCAATGGTTGTAATACTCTCAGAACCTTTATTTCTTCATTAATAAAAGCTATTGAGGTTCTTCTATGTGCTCTTGTTTCAATTATATATTGTGATGATTGCATGTTTGGTTTACACTAATCCATGAACCAGTTATGATTGCATGCCTCTTGTAGTCTCCTTCTTTGTTGTTTTGCAGGATCTCATTGTAGCTGGGCGAGCAGAAGGACAAAGAGCTAGGAGCAAGCGGCCAAAGAGGAGAGTTTGGATTCGACATTAAGCGCAAGGCAACGGTTAGTGCTTCCTCCATTCTCTTTTGCTTTCATAAAGAAGTAAACCTTCAGTAGTTTGTTTTACAGTTTTTGCTAAGGAACTGTCACCCTTAGAGTGGGATAGGGTCATCCGAGTCGGATACTTTTCCCTACAACACCGCTTGCTCCTAGCTCCTTGCTCTTTTGCTGGCCCAGCTACAATGAGATCCTGCAAAATAACAAAGAAGGAAACTACAAGAGGCATGCAATCATAACTGGTTCAAGGATTAGTATAAACCAAATATACAATTATCACAATATATCATTGAAACAAGAGCACATAGAAGAACCTCAATAGCTTTTATTAATGAAGAAGTAAAGGTTCTGAGAGCGTTACAACCATTGAAGGCCCCAATCCAGCAACACCTCCCAGCAGAAAGAATTTCTCCTCTTCACCTCTCTCAAGCAATCACCCAATAGCTCTATAGTGAAACCAACATCATATCATTACTTTGCACAAAATTCCAGCCTCCTGAGCTCATAGGAGAGAGCTCAATATATAGATGAATTGAGAAAGGATGAGTCAGCTTGCAACTGATGTGTAGCTGCCTTGTGTCCTCTCTCTCTTCAGTTAATCTTTAGTTGATCTTCAGTTCTTGAGTCCACTTGGAGAACCTTGCTTCCACTTGGAGAAACAGAGCCTCTGACTCATCACAAGGCGAAATCCCTGATCCAAGTGTCATTTTTGGAAGATTCCAGAGCAATGACTCAGTGTGCCACATGTCCAAACTCGCTCAACGCAGGTGGCCTTTGTTCTACCTGCTTTGCAACGCAGGTATACCATGGAGGAGTTGTGTTTCAGCGCAGAATCCTAGTGGAGAACCTGCTTTGATTTCAGGATTGCTTGTTTTTGAGTGTTTTCAGGTGGAGAACTGATCTGAGAGCTGTTGGTTTGCTGACCTTGTTCCTCTAGGGGTAAGAACATCATGTTTAGGGAACTTTGGATCCCTTGGATTATTGACAATTCATGCCTGTTGTTGTAAGGCACAAAATTGTCTATAACAGATGCCCCCTAAAGTATGAGGTCGTTTATCGGGTGAAATGCTTTATTGAGAGGATCCGAAGTTCATTCAATCTGCTGAGAAGTGTCCTGTAATAAGATACAATACAATACATTATTTTTCATACATTTTCATGATCTAGCTGAGGCGGGTATTCCCATGCTCAGCTTTATAAATACATTTTGGTACATAGAACATACGATCGTCTGATTGTAGACTGATAATTCTCTGCTGAAATTATCATCCTTTGAGAAGGATGATCATCTACTGTAATGATGTACATATCAAATGTCTTTATGTCCTGAATATATATCGCAGCCCGGATGGATGAAACTAGATCCGGGGTCTTCAATCTCTTCCGATCTTCACTCGATGTACAAGTCGATCCATGTGAGAATTTCTTGAAGTTGAACATGGAAAGACATCGCTTGATTACCGGTCAATGATGTAAACCGTTAACAAGCGCGAGAGGAATAACCGATAAGGATGATGACCCTCAAGGTACGGCAGTACAATTCACATGGTGGGAATAAAGGACTTGGCGTCGACCACCATGCAAAATCTTCTGGTCGAAGGTCATTGATGTATACCTGTCGCCGGAAGTGAGAAACTTGCCATTGAGGCCTGCAAGCTTCAAAGTACTGAGGGGGGTGTTCCTAGATCAACTTCTTGGATAATGAGCTGAAGTCGACAAGAAGCGATCTGTCAAAGGAGGGCCTTAATGAATCCCACATCAGTGACACGGAACGGAGCTAATGATTTTAATGGAGGTGAAAACAATCTGTGAAATATGATTCAGGGTGGCGGTCATGAAAGGATGAAAGATGATGTATGGTAGTGGATGGGACACGGTTGACTCTTTTTGAACAACATCTCTTGAACATATAACGACACTGATGCGATGGATCGGTAGCATTACCCCAAATGTGGATGGTTTGGCGAGACCATGGTGATGAGACCGGTGAATGAAACAACCCAACCCGATGTGGTACGGAGGAAAAGTGTCATGTTCAAGAGCGACTTTGCTACCATTAAAGCTTTGAGGTTCTCCCAATTTTTCCCCAGTCATTTCTGACAAGTACCTCTTTATTTTTGTCAAGCTTGAGGAGGATAACATATGCTTGTTCTATAACCTGCCCTTCGGGCAAGCCCATCGCTATGTTTTAACGAGCCTAGCGATAGGGAAACTCGTTCTCGTCTAAAGACAAGTTTGTCGCTATTTAATCATTTTAACGAGTCTAACGACAAGGAAAACTCGGTCCTTTTCATTTTTAGAGAGTCTGAAAAGGTACGGAAAGTTAACTCCAAAATTCCTTTTTCGTCATCTAATCCCTTAAGTCCAAAAAAGTATAAAACAATACAAAAGGAATGAATTTTCGATTTCTTTAACGAGCCGAACAAAACAAGCGCTCGATCTTTTTGTGCAATAATCCCTCAGGTCCAAAAAGATTAAAATCTAGAGGAGGGATAGCTCTTCCGGTCCTTTTAACGAGCTAGAAGGCCAAAACTCGGCAAACTTTTCATATTTTACGAGTCAGTGAAAAGAGCTCAAAGAAGACTCGTCTTTTGAGGAACGAGTGATAAACAGGGATAGCAGCAGATTCCAGGTACAGGTTGGAATTTTCCAATCACGGCAATGTCACAAGGATGGCTAAGTGAAATCACTCTTCGCAGCTGTTTCTCAAAATGGGCAAACAAACATATGGAGATGAACGATTGGCCAAATGAACGGATGGAGGTGATGGCATATAAACACGACCAAGGGCTTTAATATGGCTGTCAAAGGTTACATTTCTCAAGATTATTTACCGGTTCATTTTTTCTGGGTGAGCTTGAACTGTTAGGGAAATATTGCTCACAATTTATGTTTATTTTTTAATGAGCATGAACTCTATACACAAACTGCTCGATTCTTGCGTTTATTTTTTAACGAGCATGAACATTGCTAAAACTGCTCGATTATACCAGTCTTTAATACAAGGAATGCCTTAGGTGAGGTAATCTTATTTAAGGAGCGATACCTCACTAATTACTCCAATTTGGCAGGTTTTAACTTTTGCCTCACACCCTTTCTTTATGCAAGCTGGAAACGGCTAATCCTACGAGTTTAACGGGTTAGACCTACAGGTTTAAAGGGAGGACCTAAAAATTTTAAAAAATAAATAGTCGTCCCGTGCTTGCACTCCAAAAGGTTTGCATGCCCCCAGGTATAAAGTATAATTTCGAGATTCTGTCCTCTTACTTATTATCCGAAAAATGGTTTTGTTCGCTGCCGCAAACTAAACTCTCTTTTCGGCGATGTCTATCATTAGGTTGCTAAGGATGGCGACTACTTGTTGCAGCAATTTCATCTCTTTCTTTGGAGACTGCCCCTACTTATCCTTCAAAACATATTGTTTTAACGGGTGAGGCTTGACATTCAAAGATGGTGGCTACTTGCTGCCACAAATGGATCTCCTCCTTAGGAGAGCCTACTTTTTTAGACAAAGGGAGTCGATCTTTTCGCTCACATAACTTTGACAAAAGAATTTTATCCTAGAAAAACCCTCTTTTCCTTTTTCGGACGGGGTACGGACTAGTCCATTCTTCTACGGAAATTAACTTTATACCCAAGGTTTTCTCTGCCCAAGGCAGGCCAGGGTGCATGCCCCCTGGGTCCCAGTTCTTTCTTTCCGAATTACTCGCATTCATCGGGAAGTAGAACCGGGGGTGGTGGCATTCCTTGAGTGAATAAACCGTTAAGGGATGGTATTTGACTATTTGCGATGCGTGATCCTGGAAATGAAAGTTGGTCTACGAGCTTGACCATTCTTCCTTCGTGCGGAAAACACATGACTCTAAAGAGCGAGGACACTATTGCCTCCATGCAATATATATAGTCTTGTCCAAGGAGTAAGTTATAAACCAAGGGTCCCTGGACGACCATGATGTTCATATGAACTGTCTTCCCTTTCAATGTAACTGGAACATTGGGGAGAATCCCTAACGGGTGACTGGTTCCTTTATCAAAACCTGATAGATTTCTCATCTCAGGTAAAAGCGCCGGGGAACCCAGTGCTTTCCAAGCAATAGAGGAAAGGATACTCACAGATGCCCCTTCATCAATGATAGTTCCAACCATCACCATTCTGTAGATTTGGACGATGATTCTGAATGGGATACTGGCTGGTAACCGGGGTCTGCCTAGTTGATTCCAATCAAAGGATACAACCAGGTTGCTTGGTGGTGGGACCGAATACACGGCCGGATACGACTCTGAGGATGTTCCTTCCTGCGATAAAGGAATGGGCGCATTGCCCTGATGCTCATCAGAGTCTGTGTTGATGAAAAAGATATGGACGGTGTCATCTTTATCCTCTTCAGTGAGGGTGTCATTTGAAGATGGGTCTTCAATGACGGAGTCATTGGAGGATGAAACCTCTAAAGGAAGAACCGGTTCAACTGCCGTTTCGACCTTTAGACTTTCGTTTGGTCTGGATTCAGTAGGTTCATTCTCAATGAGCGATACTTCAGCCAACAACTTGAGCGGGTCAGCTGGATTTTCAACTATCGAGGGATTAGGCGCGAGTTTTTGGTATCCAGGAGGAAGTCGTAACGGTGAAACCGGACGATCTTCCAAAACTCTCTTTGCCTCATCTAAGAATGGACATCGGTGGATGGCATGATCGCCTTCACACAACATACAGGGTGATCTTGGTCTCCCTCTTCGTCCTTCACTCTCGCTAGTTGACGGACTGCAATCAACATGACTACCAGAGGTTGATGCTACCGGATTGTGCAACCTTGGGGACCAGTCCCTTCGTATCCGGGGAATACAAGGACAATCACGATGGAAGTGGGCCCCTTTGCAAATGACACATGGCGATTTAGGCCCGGTCGGTGCAGTGTGTGGGTTTTTGTCAGCTGTCTTTTGCTTGCCCCCAGTCGCCTTCGCCATAGGCCCCTTCTGCTTCTTTTCTCTCTTCTTCTTTTCCTTCTTCTCCATGGGAGGCTGACTTTTTCCGGCTCTACCTTGTGAAGATGAAGGATCAGAGGAAGAATTGTAAGAAGTGGAAGGCTGGTGGGTAGCTCTAGACTGTTCTGACTGTTGATTCGACTGCTCAGGATTAGTAGCGATCTGAACTACATTAGTTGAAAAGAACCATACAGGTAGGCCAATTGTCAATCCTGGAAGTGACAATGTGGCCATATGAGGCGCACCAACATCTCCCCAAGAGGAGAAGGGATTGGGACTTCCGCCAAGGTTACTTCCTTGGTTGGTGGGCTCCATACTTTTCAACTGAAAGATCAACGTGGGAATAACAGGTGATTATTTCCGTTTAAAATAAATTTTATTAACGACGCTTTTAGACACAAACTTGCTTTTTCATGTTTTAAGAGTCGAGAAAAAGTTAAAGATGACTCTAGTCGCCTTCGATGTTTTAACGAGCCCGAAGTGAAAAATGCTCGGATGGACTTTTTCAGTTATAGAGTTTGAAAAAGGCCAAAAGAAACTTCTCTGGAGTTCTAGGCAGAGGGTGTGCCAAACTTTTCGCGAAACCACAGAATACGTTTTACGGTACGGGTGGTCGATCTTCGTGAATGCTGTTTTCACTGCATCGCGATCAGTAGGGCGGCCGACACGGCTTCCTATGGATAAAGGATAATTGCCTATAGGGGTATCCCAATATATACGCGACGGTACGTGGGAGCACAAGTCCGTATTAGTGCCACCGACTCTCAGGAGGAATCACCCACCTTCGTAGAGATCGACAGTCACTATGTTTAACGACGCCGGAACACGTCTCTACCTAGACCTCTATGTGTTTGTGTTATGTTACAAAGCGTTGTTATGTAAATTGGATTTATTTTAATGTTGATCTTGCTTAGCAGTTTGCCTTTAAGGATCACCACGAGATGTATGTAACAAATTCCTGAATGCAGTCTAAGATGAGAAGCAAACTTTTCAATCTTTCAACTTTGAAAACCTTAACTACTGAGGGAAAAGAAAGGCAAATATTTTCACACAGATCATAGAGCACACACTAAATGCAAATTTTTCCTAAATCGTCAAGCAAACAGTCAAATGCAAAATGCACAATGCATGTATTTTCTTTTCCCTTTCTTAATGTAGATGGGTTACAAAAAGAAAGTTGTTATATAACTTTGATTTCGATTTAAAGCAAAAATAAACAAGCTTGTCCAAAATCAAAAGACACCTTAAGATTCACTTGTTCAATCACTGGAAATACATGAAATCAAACCATAATGACGAAAGTAAAATGACTAATCAGCTATGGACAGCAAACAAGCTAACTCTTTAGACCAGCAAAATGCCTAACACAGGTTCAGATCTAAGAGGCCAAAAGCAAGACTAGTTTACTCTTCGTTATGGGAAATTGTAAATGAGTAAGAAATACAAAGAACAAGTACAATTTCGTTATATAACAGAGGCAGAATGATGGCAAGTAATATTGGTTTCAGAACAGGTGCAAGATTGGTAACTGGCAGCCAAATCTATAGTGAAAACAGGCAAGAGAAAAGGAGGAGACCCCAACAGCACTAGGCAAAATTGGGCCAACGCAGGTGCTGCACAGCCAGTCTGGCTCTCAGCGCAGGTAGCCCCTTCGGGACCTGCGTTGCAAAGCAGGTAGCCTGTGTACTACCTGCTTTGGAAAACGAAAGTTGCAATTTCACAGTTTCCGGGTCATAATTTTCTCAAAAATGCACAGTTTTTGCTCAAATCAGAAGAAATCAGTCAAGCACACTCAAAGGGATGATAAGGAAGGTGAAAAGCTATCACTAAGAGCTTACAAGGATCCTTGTAGATCAGCTCTTCAAATCATGAACTTGCTTAGAAATGAGCTAGAGTAGCTGCCCTCTACTTCGCTTTTGATATAGTCAAAAGCTTTTCGATTTGGTACTCTTTTTGTTCAGGAAATGAATAGCAAAATACTACAAACACAATCAAACGGATACGATCCCCAGCGGAGTCGCCAGTTTGTTGTAGGGAAAAGTATCCGACTCGGATGACCCTATCCCACTCTAAGGGTGATAGTACCTCAGCAACAACTGTAAAGCAAACTACTTAAGGTTTACTTCTTTATGAAAGCAAAAGAGAGTGGAGAAATGCACTAACCGTTGCCTTGCGCTTAATGTCGAATCCAAACTCTTTTCTTTGGCCGCTTGCTCCTAGCTCCTTGCTCTTTTTCTGGCCCAGCTACAATGAGATCCTGCAAAATAACAAAGAAGGAAACTACAAGAGGCATGCAATCATAACTGGTTCAAGGATTAGTATAAACCAAATATACAATTATCACAATATATCATTGAAACAAGAGCACATAGAAGAACCTCAATAGCTTTTATTAATGAAGAAGTAAAGGTTCTGAGAGCGTTACAACCATTGAAGGCCCCAATCTAGCAACACCTCCCAGCAGAAAGAATTTCTCCTCTTCACCTCTCTCAAGCAATCACCCAATAGCTCTATAGTGAAACCAACAGCATATCATTACTTTGCACAAAATTCCAGCCTCCTGAGCTCATAGGAGAGAGCTCAATATATAGATTAATTGAGAAAGGATGAGTCAGCTTGCAACTGATGTGTAGCTGCCTTGTGTCCTCTCTCTCTTCAGTTAATCTTTAGTTGATCTTCAGTTCTTGAGTCCACTTGGAGAACCTTGCTTCCACTTGGAGAAACAGAGCCTCTGACTCATCACAAGGCGAAATCCCTGATCCAAGTGTCATTTTTGGAAGATTCCAGAGCAATGACTCAGTGTGCCACATGTCCAAACTCGCTCAACACAGGTGGCCTTTGTTCTACCTGCTTTGCAACGTAGGTACACCATGGAGGAGTTGTGTTTCAGCGCAGAAGCCTAGTGGAGCACCTGCTTTGATTTCAGGATTGCTTGTTTTTGAGTGTTTTCAGGTGGAGAACTGATCTGAGAGCTGTTGGTTTGCTGACCTTGTTCCTCTAGGGGTAAGAACATCATGTTTAGGGAACTTTGGATCCCTTGGATTATTGACAATTCATGCCTGTTGCTGTAAGGCACAAAATTGTCTATAACATAGGCTCACAGACCGATGCATGTGCCTTTAGGTTGGCCGGTTCCCTCTGGGATCGAGAAAAACTGATTTTCATGCACGGACTTCTTCTCCTAAGGCAACATGAAAAGGCAACCCTTAATTTAGGGATCTATTTTTAGCAGTTGGAGGTTACATGCAAGGATCATTTTAGAAACCTCCCGCCAAGTGTCGCTTTTCCTAAATTTGTGGCATGCACATCACAACCTCGATTTTCTCAAAACTCATCAACCAAATGCTACAGATCTCATTTCTCACATTGACCTTGTAGCTCTGACATCCCACATTGCATCTAGGATTCGTCAACACATTTAACTCAATTGTTTCAGGGTAAGCTCGCTTTTCATGTCTCGCACTATTTTTCTATCACTTTTTGTATTTCGGTTTGTGTGAGTGCTATCTGCTTGATTTCAGTGAGTGCTTGCTATGTTTTTGATGTATGTTGGCTTGTAGAAGCACCATTTCAGTTTTCGTTCACATCTCACTGTTGTCCCATGCATGACACTAGTTTTGCACAAACAGTCGTCATTGCAGCGACTCACTTCACACTCATGCATGTTTTCCCAGTTTATGAATCTTGCACTTGTTTTTTGCATGTATGATCATTCACTCTTTTTTGCACTCATCTCATCATGCATTTAGACTTCTCACGTTTTTAGTCACTTTTCGACTAGTCTAGGTTGCCTTGGTCCAGACGATGCCTTGCCCGATTAGCACTATGCATTTTCGGAAGCAAAGGGTCTACCTTCCATCAAGAAATTGTGCAATTTTGGCCCACCGCTAACCTCCAGGCTTGCATTGTGCAATTATTGGAGGCAGTGTCCTGCTGGACCCAGAAACTGCGTAATGCAGTTTGCTTGTTGCACGTCACTGCTGACTAAAACTGTGCATTGTGCAGTTTGAGTCCTCAACAGGCCAGGCTAGACTGTGCATTGCGTAGTTCCAGTAGTTAGTTAGCCTACTGACAACCCAGACTGTGCCTTGTGCAGTTTTGGCAATCAGTTTCCTAGCCTCCCAGTGAAAATTGCACAATCTTCATAGACAGTCACATAGGTATGTTTCATGTCAGTCCTCTAGTTTGTTTTGGTTTTCAACTGACAGATTACTTGTCATGAGTGTTTGTTGGCTTGTTGGGGCCTGACCCAGGTTCAACTTTAATTGGCCAAACAAATCCCTACACTACTGGCCCGTTTGGTATCAGCCTGTGGAAGGTGGACCAAAGTCTCACTCAAAGCAGTATGGGGGAATGATGGAACCAAGTTTCCGCACCCTGAGATGGTTGTGATGTCAGTTAATTCCCTCTATCCCTACCTTCGCATAGGTCACTTAGCTCTAGGGCTTGCTAACCTAGCCCCTTATTCCGCCCTTCAACACCTCCGCTAAAGGGTACGATCCACCTTCACACAACCATAACCTATAGCTCAGGTACTTTTGCGCTTCTATGGCAGCGTACCATGTAGATTCCCAAATTATTCTAAGTGAATTGCTTATCTTATTAAACGATTATAGTTAGCACCACGTAAATATATGTTCTTACTTATGTTCACTTGACCAACGTAATTACATACATTCATGCATCATATAAGCATTATAAATGAAATTCATACATAACAAATCAAGATGCATCAACAGAAAAAAGACTGAAATTTTAGAATATTTCTCTTTATTGATAACTTCCAAGTGATTATAGACTCTATCCACCTTGCACACATAGTTGCAGGGGTCTGTGCACTCAGCGGTGGACTTCTACCCTAGGCCTCTACGCACTCAGCTACAAAGCCTCTACTCATGTTATGACCCAAAACTTAGACTTCTTACTTTAGAGCTATAACTCCTTCATTACATTGTGTGTGTCAAACTACTTAGAGATTAGCTCTTTTTATACAATCCCATGGTCCGCGGACCATGGTAGATCTCTTATAGCTGACTTTACTTTACAAAAATAAGGGCAGACAACCCTTTATGAATTATGACACCTTTGTGCTCCATGACCACAAAATGCAGAGTCTTTACAAGTTTATTACAAAATTTGACCAAAACATGGGCTTTTAGCCCCAAAACTATCCTTGGGGGATCCCACTCCCAACAAGCCCCCAACACAAACATCGTGACTCACCCTCAAGTCACTCGGTAGGCATGGAGAACTTTGTGTGATTTCCTTCTAGCTCAACTCGTATGACCGCAACCTCAATCGTGCACTGTGCGGCCACCTGCTTCGTGTCTTCCACTGTTTGCTCGGTTACTGCTCATGCACTTTCAGCTTGAATATTTTGTTGTGTCATTTGTAGAGTTGCAAGCTTGCCTTTGATAGATCATGTCATTGTGTAAGCCTCATCCAGCCAGGGATTCAGTCTTCCCTTTAGCACTTCTTCCTTGTGCAGCGCTGCATCCACTTGTTCCTTCAGTTATTTGGCCTCCTGCAACTTGGCTAGTCTCTGTGTCAGCATGACGGTTCACGTTGTGCCCTTAACCTCATTATAGAATTGTTTTAGCTCACGCACTTTCGTCTCTAGCCACTGTACATTGGGGTCCTCTTGCAAGCTGGTCAGGACCTCAAATGATTGCTCAAACAAATATGTGTTGTCTGCTTCTGCACTATCCACCACCACTACTTCTTTTGTGACAGTGGTTGCCTACTGTTCCTTTACTTCTGGGGGAGTTGAAGGCTGGGCCCTCAACTATAACTCTGTAATTTGTAGATTCAACTCCAACTAAACCCACGCCATCTCAGTACGAGTGTCGTGCACCCTATGGCCAGCTTACGGATGCGTACCTCGACTGGATCCTCGTATGGAATGGCCAACTCTGGGACCATTCGACATCCTTCCTTGATAACCTGCATAATGTGCTTGCTATGATTGGTTGCCTCGGTATCAATGATGATGGAAGCATTTCTCTATAGGGCCATCTATTCATTGTTTATCCTTTGTTCACTGATCACCAAGCGGGCGTGGTGCTCACGGGCCCTCAGCTCTGAAATCATTCCATCCTCCAAGAGGTGGAGTGCTTCACATGGGAGCGTTGCTAGGTTCAACCCTACTCTCTTTAGGACGCTAACAGTGGGCTTTTCAGCCTCATTCTCTGTAGTCAGTGCTCCATCAGGCAGTACTATTGCACTAGAAGCCTTCACGCGCAACATCTCAGTAACCT
This sequence comes from Pinus tabuliformis, assembly GCA_031772625.1. Taxonomy (NCBI): domain Eukaryota; kingdom Viridiplantae; phylum Streptophyta; class Pinopsida; order Pinales; family Pinaceae; genus Pinus; species Pinus tabuliformis. Next base: position 126,517,521 of record CM062808.1, on the reverse strand, counting down.
CTGAAGTTCCAATAGCTAGGTTGGTAGATACTGTGACAGCTTGCAATGCGCAGGTCTGTAGCTCCTCTAACCCTGTTTGGATAGCCCCCAAGATGATTTTCTGTTGCTACTCAAATTGTTGCAACGCCTCCGTGGTGACATCCCTCTCTGTGTCATCGATATCATGCAAGTCGACCTTTGTTAGTGTGATAGGGTCTAGTGATGTCTTGGTCGCCGTCGATTTCTTTCTGGGCCTCGCTTTCTCTAGCTCCCTTGGGTACTTGATGTGGGAAGATGTCTCCTGAGGGTCTGCGCAATACTATTCTATCTCCTCCTCTATCTCAGGTGATGGTGACCTCATGCCTTTGTCAGGGCCTCCCTCTAACTCACCTGTCTGCTTCCATGTCTGCTTCACAGCCTCGCTCTCCACCTGGGCCTTATCGAAGGCCTCCTTTTTCCTCTTTTCGGCTAATTGTGTGATCTTAAGCTTCGCCTCCTCCTCCTCCTTCTGTACGGTGGACTTGCTCCCGCCCACCACCAAGTCTATGGTAGTGCACCACTTTGCCAGCCATTGATCAAGCACTGCATCGATGGCATCATCTATTGTTAGGTAAGGAAAGTCATACCATTTCACAAGGTCCTTCCGCGCCCTAATGAATACTCTATGGAACTCTACTTTAAATTTGGTGTAGCTGTGCAGGATGGCGTACACTGTAGGTGACAATCGTGGTTTGCAGTTGATGGCCATCCGAATGTCATATCCATCAAGATCCAAAATATTTATATCCCTAACTCGTTGGGCATCCTTGGTTACCCACAACGAAGCATACTTCACTTCTTCTAGGAGATTTGGCGTGACTAAAGGGAACTGGCTATCCTCTGGCAGCTCCCATGCTACTAGCATAATTGACAACAAGAGCCACGTGTAGTGGAATGTCTTGCTGAGCTCCTGTGCTTCACAGAATTTCTCCAGGAACTCTCCGTGAAGGTAGTCCAACCTATTGAACTAGACTCCTTCAGCGCATTGTGCTGCTAGCACAATGATAGGTGCTGGAACCTCATCGGCGTGACACTTCCTCATCACTTTCCCTACGAGGATTTGTGTGGCTACCTTCGTAGCAAGGCCGCAGATGCTAGATATAGCATACCCACATGAATTCTTCACCAGTTTAATTTTTCTCTCATGGATTCTGCAAGAGCCTGCTCACCACCTTTTCTGCCAAATATCATGGCTGGATTCTCTCCTATATATGGAAAGTGTGTTATCCAGTGAATCAATCTATCCATGATGGGTATCGGCTCCTCCAGCCATAGATAGCCATCAAGTACCAAGCAAAACATTTTCTTGATGACCAAAACTATCACCCGGGTGTGGTCGTAGTGTGGTACCCAAAGCAGGTTGAGCAACCCTGCCTTCTCTACTCTTTTGAGCCACCTCCACAGCTCCAATGTGGTCATTCTAGTTTTGGTATCAATGATGCACCACATCAGCTGCTCTATCGCCAGGTGTGGGAACTTCTCATGATCGGCAAAGTCCCAGTCTTCAAGTTTCAACAAAGACACTCATGCCAAGCACAGTCCATAGAAAACAATTTCATTTGGTAGTAGAGGGGTTTGGAGGGGAGTATTACTCTCATCGATGTCCTTTGGTACCTTGGTCTTGGGATTGTGTGAAGGGACATACTACAGAAACCGAGTAATAGGGTCCTCACCTTGGGCTTCAACCTCCTCAACTTCTACTTCCACATCCTCATCGTCCATCGAGATGTCTTCAATGTCTTCCTCCTCCAACTCCAAATTTATGGACTTGTCTTTCTCTTGTGTGATGGGTTTTGGTGGGTTTCTCCTTGGTGGTGCACGCACCGGTATGGTAAGCTTCTTGTCCTTTTTATCCTTCACAATCTCTTTGGCTGGGGTTGGCTTTGGGCTTGATGTTATAGGTGATTTAGGGACTTCAGCAAGCACCTCAGCGACCTCTGGATCAGCTACTTCTGCCTCCATATCAACTTTCGGCACTGATTCTTTGGTATCTCTAACTTCTATGGGTGCCGACATAATGCTCTCTAACAGTGTTCGCAATGTCTCTGGCAAGTTTGCAAATTTTGGAGTCTCTTTCAAGGCATCGAAGAATTCTCGGTTCATGGGTGCCTGAGAGCACAACAACTCAACTCTAAAAATGCCAAGTGTTTTTTGTTGGATAACCACTTGTAATTTATAAGGTATTTTGAATTCAAATCTGACCATTCCCCCCAAATTCGGTTCATTAATGCCAGATTGGTGGCAGGTTTTCAAGGATCTGAGCCATAAATTTTTTCTTAAATGTCAGCCACCCACTCAATTTTGCCGCATTTCTATTGTCAAATCATGAATAGTGACTTTAACGGTCACTTTCCAACTGACCTGCACAATTTATCCTTGGGTAGCATAACTTCCTACATGCTGTCGCGGACCATGTTACACTTCCTTGCTTTGCATAGTCCTAAAATTGCGTAGCTACCCAACCCAAGTAGTTTAGTTTATAGTCCCGCGACTCCTTTTAGCTACCTGGAGCGCTAAGAATATGCTACCTTCATCTAGTCACATGGTCAGATATTTGGTGTATGGCTTCAAGTGACTGTGATTCACCATTCTTGGGAAGGGCTCTCCATTTAATTCGACCAACTGTACCGCTCCTCTGTCGGTAATTTCCTTAATGACACAGGGCCATAACTAGTACATCCTAAATTTATGTGGAAATTTATCAAACTTACTGTCATATAACAAAACCAGGTCATTTACCTTAAAGGTGCGCAACTTAATGTGTCGATCATGCTAGGATTTTTTGCGCTGATTTTGGACCTGTTGGTGAAATCCAGCTAGAAATCTTTCTTCCTCAAGCTCATCCAACTGTGCGAACCTTTCCTCTAGGGCTCTATGATCCATCATACTTATGAGTGTCACCATGCACAGACTAGGCACAATATATTCCATAGGCATTATCGCTTCAACCCCATAGACAAAACTAAAAGGGGTTTCTCCAATCAACTTCTTGCATGTCGTTTGATAAGCCCATAGTACTGCAGGTATGCGTAGGTCCCAATCACTTTGATGAGCATTGAAAACCTTGGTCAACGCATTCTCCAACACTTTACTGAATGCTTCCACCGTCCCATTAGCCTGCAGGTGATAAGGCTTGCTCTTCTGGTGATATACCTAAAATTCCTTTGTTAGCACGCTGATCGTCTCATTAAGAAAGTGCGTACCGCAATCACTCATCAAGATCTTTGGATAACCAAATCACGTCAGTATGTACTCAAAGATGAAGTTTGCAGTAGTCGCTCCTGTGCAATCCTTCACAGGTTGTGCCTCCGCCCAATGAGTCAAATACTCCATCACAATGATAATGTACCTTGCTCCCGTCTTTCCCTGGGGCTGAGTGGGTCCCAAAAAATCTGTTGCCCATTTCTCAAAGGATTGCAATGTCATCTGTGGATTCAAAGGCATCTCATCCCTTCACGATGGCCTACCAGTCCTTTGACACACATCACACGCCTTGCAATACGCTTTTGTGCCCTGATGGAGGGTTGGCCACCACAACCATGTGCAGAGAATATTCTGTGCAGTTGCTCTTCCTGCATAATGTTCTCTCGCGGTGCCCCCACGAACATCCGCGAGGATGTTGCTTCTTTCAAACTCGGGTACATATCAATGCAATATCTCATTAGACCCCATTTTGTATAGATGCCAAACAATGATAGAGAAATCTACCACGCGCACCCGTAATTCCTTCTTTTGCTGGACAATGTATCCTTCCGGGGCACTTCCTGTTGTTAGGAAGTGTATTATGTCCTCAAAAAGACCATCCGCAACATGTACTACAAATAGCTATGCGTTAGGCAATCCCTCCTCCAAATTAGTGGGCTCTTCCCCTGTTTCAATGCGTGACAGATGATCTGGTCCTGCGTTCAGTTGTCTAGGTTTCACAATAACTTCAAAATCATACTCCTGGAAAAATAAGAGCCACCTACAGATTCTCCCCCCCAACACAGGCTTATTGACTAGGTACTTCAACACATAGTGATACGCATACATTTTAAAATGGCCACCCAACAAGTAGTGCCTAAACTTCTGGAGCGCATAACCATGCCAACCCTTCGCGCTCAGTGGTGGAATAGTTCTTCTCCGCTTTGGATAACCTTCTACTTACAAACACAATAGGATGGTCCAAATCGCCTCTTCTAACCTGTGTCAGCACTTCTCCTAGGGCTATACATGACACGTGGACATGTACATGAAACTCCTTCTTCCAATATGGGAAGACTAGAATCGGTGCGGTGACCATCCTTTCTTTCAATATATCCAAGCTCTTCTTATAGTCCTCGTTCCAACAGAATGTGACATCCTTTTTCAACAATATATCCATAGGTGTGGTGATCTGGGAATAGCCTTTGATAAACTTTCTATAATATCACCTGTATCCTAAGGTAGCGTGTAATTGCTTCACACTCCTAAATTCTTCCAAGTTCAGTATCACTGCAATCTTCGCAGGATCTACCATTAGTCCCTGTCTGCAAACCACATTCCCCAACAAGGCCCCAAAAGGAACACAAAACAAACACTTCTTCAGGTTGAGTGCGATCTAGTATCTTTGACAGGTATCCAGCATCAGGCGCAAGCTTGCTACATGGCATTTTACTAGCCCAAACATAGTTCAGTCATCAAAGTATACCTCTAGGAACTTATGAATAAATTCCTTGAATGCAGCAACGACTACGCACGAGAAAAAGGAAGGCGTATTCTTCAATCCAAATTACATTACGGTGTATTGGAAACAACCCCACTCACTCATGAAGGTTTTCTTGCTCCTATCTTCTGGAGCGATTCTAATCTGGTGGTACCCTGAGAACCCATCAATGAAGGAATGTGCTTCCTGGCCACCTACATTGTCCAACACTTCATCAGTGAATGAATTTGGGAAAGTATCATGTACGCAAGAGTCATTTAGCTTTCTAAGATCCACACATATCGTTATTTTGTCCTTCTGCTTCTTCTCCTGTACCACCATTGGGCTTACCTAGTCAGATTCTTCCACCGGTACAATGATGCCTGCCATGAGCATCTTGTCTAGCTCTAAGTGGCCTTCTCCTTATACTTTGGATTGAGATGGTAAGGTCTTTTCTTAACTGACTTCATGTCGAGCTTTAATGTGATCTTCATAACACCCAGATCCCCGATTATCCCCTTCAAATCCGTAAACTTGGTAGGGAATAAATCCTGGTATTCGTGGAGAAATTCAATGACCTTATCCACCGTCATGTCTTCCTAGTAGTCTCCAATCTTCGTGAATTTGGATTCTACCTCAGTACCAATGTTTACTTGTTTTGTTTCCAATAGTGCAGTTATATCAGGGTTCTCAATATGCAGTCCTTCAACCTTGCGATGACCTTATATTTTAGGAATATTAATCTTTCGTGGATCCTCATCTTCTTCTTCAGCAGTCATGTTATAGAATTACAGTGCATGAATTAGTTGAGTATCCCACTCAAGCTTAATTAGGTCCAAAGGATCTTGTGGATCCTAAAGATTGCTGCTTTCACCTCTTGTAGCGCCTCATCAATACAGTCAAACCCATCTTCAAAATTGAATGTCATTATGAATCCTTCGTACAAAATATCCCATTCACCTGTGCCATGGAAAATTTCTATTTCTACGTACCAATTCATCAAGGAGACGTCCAAGGTGTGACAGAAAAAGTGCACCCATTTAGGTTGGGGCTTCTCTCCATAAGTCTGGGCCCATTTGGCCAAATGCACGCACAGATCATCCTGCCCGTCATACTTGTCTGTCACTCACACCTTTGGCTTCCCAAATCATGTTCTCATCATCCTCCTACATTCACGCCAATCATCAAAGCTTCCCTTATGCGTACCCCACCATCTTGCGGGCATAGCATGTAGTGCCCAGTCCAATGCCTGAAAGCGCTGTTTCTCGAGTACCTCCCTTCAAATGCATCCAAAAAGATATCTAAATCATTCAAGCCATCATAAGTGGGTATATTCCTTACCTCTGACGACACACAACACAACGATTGGGTCATTATGTTACAACTCAGTGTATTTACTTCATGTAATTGATTTTGCCAACGCTCTAACTCTTCATCAGAGTCTGAGGTGTAGGAAATCTCACGATCACATATAATTCATCCATCCAATGTTGGATTCACCCAATCTTGGTTTCACGCTATTATCTTATATATACAATCTATATCGTCATCACTCTCATAATCGTGGACTAGTTCAGTATAGCGCGATCCTTCAGCAAGATCTAGGGGTACTATCACGCATAGCAATTTCTTCTCAAATATCATCTTTCGCTTCTTTATGTTGATTACCCTGTTCATATCAGTAGCCCAATCAATTCCCAGGAGTGCAGGATAAAGTTTTCTGTCATCCACTATCTCTTTTACTTCAAATTCAACCAGCACACTCACACCTTCAATATCCACAGTCACCCCCTGTAGTCGTCCCATGGGGATGATCCTCTATCGATTCGCCATTCTTAGCTAAATCGAAGACCATTGCAGAGCGGGTCTCTCCATTCATTCCCAAGTTATCTTTATTAGGATGTTCACATATGACCCTAGGTCCAAAATAGACTGATCCATTTCATACTCTCCTATCCGCGCTGTCAGCATCTCCCGTCCCATTCTTATTTTATGCTTGCCAATATTTTGTACTACGCGTGGCTCACCCAGAGCGTTTCCAATGCATCTATTTATAAGCTCTTGTAACCCCTTCATAGCCTTACTATCATGCAGTAACTTCATATAGGTCTCCAGGAAGGTTGTGAGCATAGAAGGGTGCATATCCTGATCAGGCTTATCCTTGCTCCCGGAGGTGGAAGCCTTAGCGAAGCTCTTGTTTGCTTCCATGAAGGTTTCATGTGCACACTCCAAATCGAACTTAGCCTCCTTTGCAAGAGCTTTACGAACCCATGTACTATCTTCTGTTTGTTTCCCCTTGTCATCTCTTGTTGTAATTCCACTTCAGAGCACTATATTCACATTTGGATCCTCTTTGTGTGGTTCATACCTCATCATTTGAACGTTCTGAGTCGGCGGATGTGGTAGCACCCCATTGTCAAGTATCATTGCTATCAACGTAGGGTAGTCTTTTGTTTCATGATCAAACAAAGTGCAATACTTACACGATGGATGTGTTGGGTTAGTGCAATTGAGGGCATAGTGTTTTGGTCCTCTGGAATTGTAGCAGATCAACTGTCCCTGACCTCTGCCAGGTCTTCCTCTACCTCGGCCTCGTCCATGCCCCTGAAATCCTATTTGCACCATCCCTGCACTTTGTTCAGGGGGCCGCATTTCTGCCTAAACCCTATAGGTGAGAGTTCTATCCATCATCAATTCATAACTCCTATAATTACGCTCATCATGCCCTATCGACCTACAAAAATTGTAGAAACGTTGTTGCGGTGTCTGTACAAACTTTTGCAGCAAATGAAAGTTATTCGTGGCATGTTTTCCTGATACCTGACATATAGCGCACCATAATGCAAGCCCCGCACTCGGTCTTGCTTGAGTTTCCGGCGTCAAAGACATCAGTCCTCCTCTGAAAGTATAGTTTGTAAAGACCAGGCAATGGTCTTTGTCATGCCCCTGACCCTTGCATATCAGGCACCATACCTCTTCGCGTGCCTCTAGATGAATTATTCTATCCTGCTTCGAACTTTTCATCTCGAGGAAAATATTTTTCAACTGCACATGGATCTACTGAACCCTCAGATTTAGATCTTGCATCAGTGTTTCATGTAGCCTCATGGAAATCTCCAAGGCCTCTGCCTGAGTTGCTATCTTCTATTGCGACAATGCAAGCCGTAAGTGTAGCATCAGAAAAGCCACAAACCATTCATGATGTGTCCATCTGTTAAGTTCATGTTAGCTTTGCGGATCTCACACTTCAACCTCTGATCTAATTCCCAAGGTGTCTTGCCTGGTTGCATCACTATTTCCTTGAATCCCACAATCGACTGTGCCTCACATTTAGGCCTACTAAATTCCCTATTCAGTGCTGTCTAGATGTCTGCCACTCCAGAATTTGGGTTATCATTAGAGTACTTGATATACCAGGTTAGTGTGTGATCTTACAGAGCACTAACCCATGTCGCCTTATTTATGTGATCATCTGTAACACCCTGAGATTTCCATACGTCTTTCACAACGAACCAGAATTGGTATGGGTCCTCATTTCCCAAGCCTTTGAATAAAGGAAACTTCACTAAATTTTCCATACTAAATTGCGATGGAGGTGGAGGTGGTATGGGTGAAGTCGCAGGTGATGGTGGTGAAGTTGGAGGTGGTGTGGGTGGAGGTGGCTTTCATGGGAAGCCTTGTCTTATTAATTGAATAGAACCTTGCGGAGAAACCTGCGCTATCTCTTCTTCATCGCCTCATGGAGGCAAAATCAATGGACTATCTTCAGGACCATTTTCCCTTTTTTTTTTGTAAGTTTTTCCACTTTGCATAGCCCCGAACATCAAGGTAGATGCATAACTTGTTTTTCACACAATAGAATTTTAATCCTAGTATTCAAATATTTCACATACTTACCTCGTGGTACTTTGAAAAAGCGTCACTTTGTTTCTAGGAAAACTAGTATTACTAAGGAATGCTAGCCCTCTAGGTTTGGCAGCTACCCTAGAAACAACAGTTTAAAGCAATTCAACGATTTCTTCTATGTGTAACAGATAAGAGAAAGATAATGGAACCAACCTGGAACTTCTGCTTAATCCCTTGCTTGTTCTCTCTCCCCTTTGACAGATCCTACAACTGCTCCCCATACTTAACACGCTTGGAGAGTAACTACACAAGTACAGCAACAAAGAACCGTCAAAGCATCGTGATCTATTACAGCATAAACATTACAGAATCAGATATATAATGAACAAATGATAACATTCACAATTGCATAATCATATGGAAGAAAACTTGAAGAACTTTAATAATAGAAGGGAGAATTACAACCCAGTTGTCTGATCCAGCATCATCCTCCCAGCTTCAATCCTTCTTCACCTCATGAAATATCAAGATCACTCCAACAATACAACGCTCCTTCCTTAATTATAAACTATCAACACTTCCTTGCAATTCACAATATTCCAGCCTCCGGATCTCTTGAATTAGAGATCCATTCATAGATGTGTGCAAGGGTGTGAGTCATCCATGGGGTTTGATTAGTGTCATTCCACTTTTTACAATTGGTTCCACTTGGAGATTTCTTAGATCCCTTATTCATCCTAGGGCGAATTCAGAGAGGCAAGTGGCACAGGAGAAGTTTCTAGAAGATTCCATGAGCAACCACTTGGAAAACTGTCTTGAAAATTTGTACATCCTCGCCCATCGCACCCTATAGAAGGCCTGATCAGTATGCATCGCACCCTGGTAGTTTACCACTCAGTATGCATCGCACTTTGCAAGTGGAGCAGTCAGTATGGTTTAATTTAGGCCATTTCTGGATGGTTTGTCAGGTAGAACTTTTGGGGAATGATGTATTTAGATGACTATGTTCCTTTAGGGCATGAAACAACTCTTTTAGGGTTTGATGAGCCCTAGTTTATTGACATATATGTTTGGGGTTGATGTGCCCATATATGTCTATAACAATTGCCCCCTAAAGCACGAAGTCATAAATATCGATGTCGAGTGAAATGCTTTATCATGAGGATCTGAAGTTTCAAACTGGAAGGTGACCTGCATAAGTTACAATACAATACATCATCATAATATAATTTTCATGATCCAACTGAGGGAGGCATTCCCATGCTCAGCTTTATAAATTCATTTCATGTACATAGATGAGATAGTCATCTGCAGATACAGACAGGTGATTCTTCAAATATAGAGTCATCATCCATGGTTAGGGTGACCATCTGTGTAGAGCCTTTGTACATTTGATGTTTTTATGTCCCTGAATATATCGTATCCCGAATGGATGAAACTAGATCCGAGGTCTTCAAACTAGTTCAATCTTCGCTCAATGTACAAGTCAATCCATTTAAAGAGACGTTCTGAAGTCGAACATGGAAAGACATTGCCTAATTACCAGCCAATGATGTAAGCTGTTAACAGACGCAAGAGGAATCAATGATAATGATAATGACCCTCAAGGTACTATAGTACAATTCATGTGGTGTGAATATATGATCCGACATCGAACACCATGCAAAATCTTTCAGTCGATGGCCATTGATGTCAACGTGTCACCGGAAGTGAGAAACTTGCCATTGATGTATGCAAGCTTCAAAGTACTGAAAGGGTTGTTTCTAAGTCAACTTCTTGGATAATGAGCTGATTTCGACAAGAAGTGACTCATCGTAGGAGTGCCTTGATGTTCCCCACATCTATGACATGAAACGAAGCAAATGATTTCTGGAGGTGAAAATGAACTGACGACATAAGGTTCAGGAATGGCGGCCATGAAAAAAATGAAGGTTGGAGGTATTGCAGTGGATGAGACATTAATTGGATGGTGGTTTCTCAATTGAATGACTTCTCTTGAACTTGTCAGCAACATGAGATGAATTGGTAGCATTAACCCCAAAAAATGGATGGTATGAAAGACCATTGGTGAGATGACCAGTGAATAGAATAACCCAACCCGACTCAATAATGGTGATGAAGTGAAAGTGTCATGTTCAAGAGCGACTTGCTACCATAAATTCTTCAAGTTTTCTTCCCCTTTTTCCCCAGTCATTGCAGACCAGTACCACTTTATTTTTGTCAAGCTTAAGGAGGATAACATATGCTTGTTCTATAGTTCGCCCTTCAGGCAAACCTGTCACTATTTAATGTTTTAACGAGTCTAGCAATAGTGAAACTTGGTCTCGTCTAGATGGACAAGTTTTTCACTATTGTTTTAACGAGTTTAACGACAAGGATAACTTGGTTCTTTTCATGTTTAGAGAGTTTGAAAAGGGACGAAAAGAAAACTCCACCAGTTCTTTTTCATAAAATAATCCCTTAGGTCTGAAAAAAGATAAATTAATATAGGAGGGATGACATTTCCAATCACTTTAATGAGCTGAAAAGGCCAAGCGCTCGACAATCTTCTCATGTTTAATGAGTCTGAAAAGAATTTAAAGAGGACTCTATTTTGAGGAGCGAGTGGTGTCTAGGGTAGCAACTGGTTCCGGTGATTTTGGAACTTCTCAAAACATGTTGATTTCTGTGAAGAGGTTGGCTTATAAGACCACTCATCGCAACTGCTCCTCAAAAAGGGTAAAACAACCAAGTGAAAGCGTATGATCGGCCAAAGGGATGGCAGTGATGGGATGTACACGACCAAGTTCAAAAGGCTGATAGAATGGTAATCACAAAAGTTAATTACTTGTAAATGGGTTCGTTTTTGACAAGTTAAACCATGGGGAACTATGCTTGGATTCGGTTTCATTTTTACACAAGCTTGAAACGAACAAACTATGCTTGGCTTCAATTTCATTTTTACACAAGCTCGAAATGAAGAAGCTATGCTTGAATTCAATTTCATTTTTACACAAGCTCGAAGCGAAAAAACTATGCTTGAAGTCAATTTCATTTTTACACAAGCTTGAAATGACAAAACTATGCCTGAAGTCAGTTTCATTTTTACACAAGCTCGAAATGACAAAACTATGCTTGAAAAAAGGTTTGCATGCCCCTAGCATGATAAAAGGGGGAGTCTCTTGTAACCAGATGGAAGTCACTGTGGTGAGGTAGGAAAGCTTCGTCCAGAATAGACAAAACACCTCTTTGGCTTCGTCTAGAATAGACAAAGGTGAATGATGTGTCAGACCAATCACATAACCTACAAGGAAACTTATCTTTACAACTAGGTTCATGCCCCCCAAGCTTCATTACACTTACCAGATTACTCATGGTTATCAGGTGGATGTAATGAAGGTTAAATTGATAACGTTGATGCAAAAGGACCATTTAGGGATGATGATTGACTTGGAGCTATGCTTGGACCAGGAAATGAAAGCTAGTCAATGGTGACAATTTTGCCTTTATGTGGGAAATGCATCACTCAGAAGAGTGTTGAAACAATAGCTTCCATGTTATAAACATAGTCATGCCCAAGAAGTAAATTGTAATCTAATGGTCCTGGGACTATCATCACGTTCAGATGAATGGTTTTTTCCCCCAAAGTGATAGGTAACTTAGGAAGGATCCCTAATGGTTGACTAGATCCTTTGTTAAAGCCTAACAGATACTGTGTAATAGGTATAAGCGGTGGTGAACCAAGCGCTTTCCAAGCAGTTGAGGAAAGGATACTCACTGATGCACCTTCATCTATAATAGTTCCAGACATGATCATTTTACAAACTTGTACTATGATCCTGAAAGGCACATATGAAGGAAGACAAGATCTTGCTAGTTGATTCCAATCAAAGGAAGTGACTAGACTACTTGGAGGGGGTACCGAAGAAACGAGAGAATTGACCCCTTGAGTTATGAGAACTGGAGGGTTTTCCTCCTGTCTTGATGGAACAGGTAGATTGCCCCCAAGGTCATTAGAATTTGAAGTAACAAAAAGAACTTGAACGGTAAGATTTTCACTCTCTTCGGGAAAGGTACGATTAGCTGAAGGTGAAATTGGGTCAACTATTGCCTTGACCTGTTGACTTTGGTCGAGTATAGACTCATAAGATTCACTTTCAAAGAGAGTGGTTTCGACTAACGGTTGATTTAAGTCAGTCGGTTTTTCAACTAGTGAAGGACTTAGGGAGGGTTTCTTGTAACCAGATGGGAGTCGTTGTGGTGAAGCAGGATGGTTATCCAACACTCTTTTGGCTTCATCCAAAAAAGGACAAAGGTGAAGAGAATGGTTACCTTCACATAACCTACATGGAAACTTAACTTTTCTCCTCTGTCCCTGAACTTTACTATCACTAGTTGAAGGTGTGTTATCAACATGATCTCCAAAAGTTGATGACAGGGGATGGTGTGAACGGGGAGACCACTCTTTCAAGATCTGAGGAAAGTAAGGAAAATCTCGATGAAAATGGTCTCCCATACAAATTATGCATGGAAATTTGGCTTTGGGAAGTTTAATGGGTGGATTTTCATCAGATGATGCATTCAAAGCAACGGCTACTTGGTTGCTCCTTTTTTGAATTGGCTTCTTATTCTTCTCCTTCCCTTTCTTCTTCTTCTCAGCCACCTGGTTACTAGTATCACTACCTTCACCAAGCAAAGAGGAAGAAGGTGAGGGAGAAACAAATGAGGAAGAAGGTGAAGGGTCAACTTCAGGATCAACTGGAGATTGATTTTGTTCAGTTGTTTCAAAAGGCGTACCCCCATTTTGAACCAAAGAGGTTGAAAACAACCATACTGTTAGGTCAATGGTAAGTCTCGGAAGGGATAATGTAGCCATATAAGGTGCACCGATATTTTCGAAGGAAGGGAAAGGACTAGGATTCCGTTCAAAAGGGATTCCTTGATTGGTGGACTCCGGATTTGTCTCCATATGTCTCAACCTAAGATCAACTAAGGAATAGGGATTTTATTCGCAGTTAATTAATTTTAATGACACTTGGACACAACTTTGCTTTTTCAGTTTCTAAGAGTCAAGAAAAGCTAAAGATGACTCTAGTCTCCTTCGATTTTTAATGAGCCTTAAAGGACAAGTGCTCAGATGGACCTTTTCTTTTAAAGAGTCGAAAAGGAATGAAAGTGACTACTATGGAAAATCTAGACAGAGGGATTATGAAACCAATGGAAAAATGGCAATATACACCTTGGTGATAAATTAAAGAGAAATTACCAAGGACTTATGTACGACAGCCAATCTTCTTGAATGTTGTGTTAAGTGCATTGTGATCAATAAGGCAATAGACTCAGCTTCCTATCCTTAAAGGATATAAGCCTATTGTGGTCTCCCAATATATACACGATGGTACGAGGAGCACAATTCCATGCTAGCACTTGTCGTATCAAGGAGGAATCACCCAACCTTCAATGAAAATGATAGCCACTAGTTTTAATGACACTGGAACACGTCTCTAGCCTAGACCTCTAGATATGTTGCATTAAGTTCCAAAGCATTGTTAGGTTCATTGAAATTTATTTTAAAGTTGATCTTGTTTAGATTTTTCCTTTCAATGGTTCACCGTGTGATGATGATTTGAAATTCCTAAAATGGAATCTACAATGATAAACAATCTTTGTTTACTTTGAGCAATGAAAATCCTAGCTACTAGGGAAAAAAAATAACAGTGCAAAGAGCAAAGAGCAAAGAGCACACCCTAGTGCATTTCCCTAAATCATATTTTCACACACAAATCAACAACTGCTAAATGCAAATGCATGTATTTTTTTTCATTCTCCTTAATGTGAAAAATGCCAAAAAGGAAAACTAAATGCAACAAAGATCTGAAATATTCCACTCAAAATTACAATTTTCGACAATTTCTTCTTCAAAAGAGAAAGGAAGACTCAACAAAACTTTTCAGTTTTGAATAAAAAATGCTTTCGACACTTTGAACATAAACAAATCAAACCAAATACATGAAGAAAAGTTCAATTGATTATCAAGGGAAGGAAGAATTCACGACACTTCTCTTTTCGACACAAAATGACAATTACGACACTTTTGTATCAAAGAGACAAATTGATTTAAGCAATTTTTTGACAAGGGATTGTAAATGATGAACAAACACACAAAAAAAATCACTAATCCTATTGTAATTGAGGCTGATCTAAGAGATGCAAGTAAGTTTCAGTAAAGAGGCACCATTCATTTGCAGCAAAACAACCAAATAAAACTGAAAACAAGGTCAAAAACCCTCAATTTCTAGAATGGAAAAAAAGTTTAGTCAGTCATCACACCTGGGCTTCACAGAAATAGAGATGCATCGCACTTACTACACTCAAGAGGTGTGATGCATACTGAGTTACAGTGGAAGACAGTGTGATGGTCCAAGGAGCGTAACTGAAATGGGTTTTGGCTTAGATGTGCAGCTGTTTTCAATGAGTTAAGCTGAGCTTTGATGAAAAATAAAGAGCAAAGTACGAAGGAATGTCTTGAGAGGTTACTGAGCTACCAAAAGGGCATCTAGATGTGCTTGTAAGTCAAATTTTTAATTCATAAACTAAACCAAAGATTGATTGAAGCAACATTCATCTACTATGAAATTGCAGAGCAAGAGCAATTCGAAGGCTACCTGGCTGACTTCAGGCTCTGTCTATAGTTTATAAAACAAACAATAACAACAAACAAACATTTGGTCTTCCCCAGCGGATTCGTCAGTTTTTTTATGGAAAAACTAGTATTCCTAAGGAAGGCTAGCCCTCTAGGTTTGGTAGCTACCCTAGAAACAATAGTTTAAAGCAATTCAACGATTTCATCTATTTGTAACAGATAAGAGAAAGATAATGGAACCAACCTGGAACTTCCTCTTAATTCCTTGCTTGTTCTCTCTCCCCTTTGACAGATCCTGCAACTCCTCCCCGTACTTAACAAGCTTGGATAGTACCTGCACAAGTACAGCAACAAAGAACCGTCAAAGCATCATGATCTATTACAACATAAACATTACATAATCAGATATATAATGAACAAATGATAGCATTCACAAATGATAACATTCACAATTGCACAATCATATGGAAGAAAACTTGAAGAACTTTATTAATAAAAGGGAGAATTACAACCCAGTTGTCTGATCCAACATCATCCTCTCAGCTTCAATCCTTCTTCATCTCATAAAATAGCAAGATCACTACAAAAATACAATGCTCCTTCCTCGGTTACAAAATATGATCACTTCCTTGCAATTCACAATATTCCAGCCTCTGGATCTCATGAATTGGAGATCCATTAATAGATGTGTGCAAGGGTGTGAGTCATCCATGGGGTTTGATTAATGTCATTCCACTGTTACAATTGGTTCCACTTGGAGATTTCTTAGATCCCTTATTCATCCTAGGGCGAATTCAGAGAGGCAAGTGGCACAGGAGAAGTTTCTAGAAGATTCCATGAGCAACCACCTAGCAAACTGTCTCGGACATTTGTCCATCCTCACCCATCGCACCCTATAAAAGACCTAATCAATATGAATCATACCTTGGCAGTGTACCACTCAGTATGCATCGCACTTTGCTAGCAGAGCAGTCAGTATGGTTTAATTTAGGCCATTTCTGGATGGTTTCTTAGGTGGAACTTTTGGGGAATGATGTATTCAGATGACTATGTTCCTTTAGGGCATGAAACAACTCTTTTAAGGGTTGATGAGCCCTAGTTTATCGACATATAAGTTTAGGGTTGATGTGCCCAGATATGTCTATAACACGCTCCACCTCACTGTAGCTGACTGAGGTGTTGACCACAAACTCAGTCACAAATCCTCCTATGATGCAATCTAGCCAATGATTGATAGCCCGAGCGATCTTGTCCTCAGATGCTTCCAATTTCTATACTAGTTCCGAGGTCCAAACAATAGGACTGTCAAGTTTCCACCTTCCTTGGCTATCTGCTAGCTTTGCGATCCACTCGTATAGCTCAACCGAAAAGGAGTAGAAAAAGATTTTGTGGATCTCATATATATAGGTATTTGTCTAACCACCATTCCTTTGTTAGTTAGGGGTTTATGTTCTCCTACGCCCCGAATTCATGGATCTTCTTATCCAACCAGTCTCTGATCTCTTTCTTAGTTGGATTCCAGTGATACGACATCACACATCTCTTATGCAGATTCCGGTCCCAGCAACGTAATGATTTGTTGTCTTGTTGAGGCCTGACCCAGGTTCAACGTTGATTAGCCAAACAAATACCTACACGACTGGCCCTTTTGGCATTAGCCTGTGGAGCGCGGACCGAGGTCTCACTCGAAGCAGTATGGGGGGACACTGGAACCAATTTTCCACACCCTGAGATGGTTTCGATGTCGGTTAATTCCCTCTATCCCTAACTTTGCGTAGGTCACTTAGCTCTAGGGCTTGCTATAATAGCCCCTTATTCTGCCCTTCAATACCTCCGCGAAAGGGTATAATCAACCTTCACATAGCCCTAACCTATGTCTCAGGTACTTTCGTGCTGCCATGGCAGCGTACCATGTAGATTCCAAAATTAGTTTAAGTGACTTGCTTATCTTATTAAACGATTATATTTAGCACTGCGTAAATAGATGTTCTTACTTGCATTCACTTGACCAACATAGTTACATACATTTTCAAATCATATAAGCATTATAAATGAAATTCATACATAACATATTAAGATGTATCAATAGAACAAAGACATAGAAATTGCAGAATATTTCTCTTTATTGATATCTTCCAACTGGTTACAGACTCTATCCACCTTGCACACACAGCTGCAGGGGTCTGCGCATTCAGCTGTAGACTTCTACCCTAGGCCTCTGCTCACTCATCTGTGGAGCCTCTACCTATGTTACGACCCAAAATTTAGACTTCTTACTTCATAGCTATAACTCTCTTCTTCACTCCATTGTGTGTGTCAAACTACTTAGAGCTTAGCTCTTTTTATACAATCCCATGGTCCGCGGACCATGGGTAGATCTCTTATAGCTGAATTTACTTTACAAAACTAAGGGCAGACAACCCTTTATGGCTTATGACACCTTCGTGCTCCGCGACCACAAAATGTGGATTCTTTACAAGTTTATTACAAAATTTGACCAAAACATGGGCTTTTACCCGCAATACTTTCCTTAGGGGATCCCGCTCCCAATAGTGTTTCTATGTATCCAGGTATCACACGTGTTTGTCCACCTCTTAGTAGCACAGGTACAATGGCTTCCAGGAGATCAGAGTCAAAGGACATCATTCATATCACACTTGGGGATGCAATCGATTAAGTGTCTATGAACTTTCCTATCTATGAAGACATCACGTTGTTCATGGAAAAGGATATCAAGATGAAATGGGAACATCATCACAGTGAGAAACACCATTAGCTATAGCAGAAGGCAGCACACTTGCACGCGTTGAATGCAAGAGGAAGGTTGTTGACAACATAGAGGCAGAGCAAAGCTGCAAGTTCAAAGTAGATCCACTCATGACGAAATTAGCTTTGGAGATTGAGGCTATGAGGTGACGATGAGACATGAATATCACGTGAAGGTAGAGAAAAGAACAAAGAAGGAGTTGCATGTGATGAAGCAACAACCCAAGGAAGAACATGAGCTGCAAAGATGATAGAATGAGTTGCAGCAGGAACGGGTACAATAAGGGGTGCAACATGCACAAACAGATGAAACTGCACCTGTACAAGTTATAGATCCATCCTAACAACTGGCACATAGAAGACAAGGTGAGAAGTGTTGTTAATCACATGTAAGGTAATTCAGAAGCATGCATATCATTGTGCACATGCATGCAATCCCACCCATTTGGCACACTCACTGAGGTGAAGACATGAAGCAAGTCTGGTTGGAGCTAAACGTGTATTTTGACAAGTTGATCCGCATGACCAACAGCACATGCTTGGAGATTAGTGTAGACACTATGCATCAACACGTTGCTAGTTTGGTTGCACCCAATATGACCATGCACATGCTATCAGATGAGTTGGATGGAGGAGCCATATCAATGTATCTGGATGCAATGGAGGCAAGAGGTCGCTTTAGCTAGATGTCACCATTGAGCTCATAGACACCATCATGGGTGACCAAGCTTGGCATCAGCTCACCACCTTCAAACATGACGAGGATGTCAAAGAGTTGGTCTCACCACAACGGTCTGAGTGTTAGTGATTTCTTGCATGGCTTGCTCAAGCCATTTTGTGTCACATGGGCACATGTGCATTATAATGTAACGTCTTGTCAAGTGGAAGTTCAAGTGTCTATAGTTGAATGTAACAGTCATAGAGTAGTTGAAGAGTCATGAGGATAGATGAACGGTCACAAATGGGAATGTCAAGGGTCACCCCACCCTTCTCTATAAATAGTCCCTCATAACTCATTGTAGAGGCTTTTGGTCAGCCAAGCTTCCAATAGGAGTATCTTAGAGAAAGTTTGGAAAGTATTGTAACAAGCCTTGGCTTCTTCACTGTGCAAAGCTAGTATATCTCTTTGGAGGAGCAGGCGGTTGTGGCTGTAACATTCCACTATCGGAACTAGTGATTGGAAATGGATGTATTGTATGATTGGAAGTTACACTTATTAATATAACAGAGCCAACATGTTTCATGCATATGTCGTATTGTATTCCAGCTATCTTGTTTACTCTAAATGATATATGTATTTGTTTTCTTATGCATGCATGTATGGAATATTATGTATAAGTATGTATGAATATTACTGAAATGTGTTGATTAGTTTAACCATCACTTTTGATTGCTTGCTAACTTTCTTTCCATCTTGTGATGCATCTTCGCTCATGTGTTCCCTTCCAAGCCACGTACTATTATAGGTTTCCAAGGGGTGCACTCACCCCAATTTTTGTGTGTTAGAACCGTTCATGCACCTTCCTTGACTCATCGCAACCATCACACCCTTGATACCAATAGGGACATATTACTTGCCTATGTGCGAAATTGCGGTCAAGGCGATATTGTATGACCCACTGTTGGGACTCCTACACCAAATGGTCTAAGGTCCAATTGGGAATTCTTATCGGGGATATCCCCTGACATGTTGGTGGGTCTAGCACTGTCAACACCATCCTAGACAGGAAATATGAAAATACATTATATTTTTGTATTTATCTACAATGGTAATATCAAATTCTTGAATTAACACCAACCATATTGTAATACGACTAAGGGTTATCGGTTTGTTCATCAGATACCTGATATTTGTATGATCAGTGTGCACAAAAGTAGGATACCATGTAATGTAATGCTGAAACTTATTAATATCATAAATAATGACCAAAAACGCCTTTTCAGTTACCATGTAGTTTAGTTCAGTAGCAGTCAAGTTCTTTCTAACATAATATATCGCACACGATTTCTTATCCTCCTGTTGTCCCTGGACTTCCCCTACTGCTATTTGAGAATCGTCTGTAGAGATATGAAATGGGAGCTTCCAGTCAAGACCACGTAATATCAAATATTTACAATCTATTTATTTGATTTCCTTAAAGACTGCTTCACAGTCATCTATCCACACAAATTCTAATCTTTAGGTAATAATTGAAAAAGTCGGAATGTTGTCTGAGAATTTTTTTCTATAAAACACCTGTAATAACCAGCGTAACCGATAAATCTACGTACCTGTTTCAGTGTCTTAGGTGTAGGAAAATTCAATATTACCTCTACCTTAGTAGAATAAACCTGAATTCCTGCAGCTTAAAGGAGGTGCCCCAACAAATTCCTTCCTTTATCATCATATAGCATTTTATCGTGCTAAGAGAAACATGTTTTTGCTTACATCTTTTAAGTACTTTCTCTAAGTTTTCTAGAGCTTCTTCAAAAGAATCCCCATATGGGGTGAATTCATCCATGTGGATTTCAGCACTATCATTGATTAGATCAGAAAAAAAATTCCTAATATTTCCCTTTGAAAGCTAGTGGGTGCATTATAGAGACCAAATGGGAGGACTCGGTAGGAAAAGGTTCCCGATGGGCATGTGAAGGTAGTTTTATCCTGATCCTCATGAGCTGTTTGTATCTAGTTGTATCCATTGAATCCATCTATAAAGGAGAAAAACTTCTTTCCGGCTAATGTATCAAGGACCTGGTCAATAAAGAGTATGGGAAAATTATATTTTAAAGTCGCTTTATTTAATTTCCTGTAATCCACACAAATTAACCACTTTCCATTTTTCTTAGGAACAATGACTAGCGGGAAAACCCATTGATTTTATAATATCAGATAAATAAAACCCACATCTAATAGCTTTTGTAACTCATCTTTGACAATGTTTTTTAAGGTAGGTTTCATTCTTCTCTGTGGCTAACTAACAGGTCAACATTCTTCTTTAATATATATGTGATGAGTGCATAAATCATCATGGATACCTTTCATATTTGTATACTCCCAAGAAAAGGCTTCTTTATGTCCTTGAAGGACCTTCAACAACTGTTCATTTTGGGAGGGGGAAAGGTCAGGATTAATATTCAACAATTTCCCTAGTTCAATTTCTATAGAAATACTATCACGAGGTACAATTACAAGAATATTTCCAACTTTTGTTTCTGGTTCCATATCTTCCTAAACACTGCAACTCATGGCAGATTAGAATAACTGGCGAGTTGGATCAGAAAAGGAGTTGGGACTGCTGAGAAAGGTGCCAATGGCATCATCCTTCGTTTCATACTTTGAAACAAAGAGGCTTACTGATGGTAAGGATAGGTCTAACTTCTTCATTCTCAGATTTAGGCTCTTTCATAGTTACATATTTTTGCATCAAGGTAAATCCTAGTTTATCTAATGAACTTGGTTCGGAAGGGGGTAGAGGATAAGATTCTTTATAACTTCCTTATTCGATATTACCATATTTCTAGACCGATGCCCAATGTAAGCATCTTCAGTTGCAAGACAATGTATTCCTAAAATCAAAGGATGTCCACCGGCTGGGGATTGAGTATGTAAAACCAAAAGGTCGACAAGGTATTTCCATGAGTCTATTGTAATAGTTATATCTTCCAGCTTCCCTACCGGTCTTATAGTAGACTGATATGTCAATTCTAGGATTGTGGGAGTTGGTTTAGGGTTTAGCAGACCCAAAGTAATCACATTTTCAGAGGTTATGACGTTAATTGATACCCCCAGATCTACTAGTACATTTGGGATATCAACCCCATTAATTTGTACTGTCAGAATCAGGTTCCTTGGATCCCTGTATTTAATAGGTATAGGATTCCCTAGTATTATGTCTGATAGTTTTCCCATAATGTGAATAGTGAGTGGATCCTTTGGTTTTCTGCCAGGTTTCTTAGAGCAATATTCTTCAATTGTTTTGGCATAAATTGGTATGTCCTTCATAGCCCGAAGTAATGAGATTTTGACAAATAAATTATGTGGTTCCCCTAAAAAGTCAAATTTAGGATGAGGACTTTATTTTCTCAATGATAATCTCCTAGGATGAGGTGGACTATTCTGACATCCTCTAGTAATAATTGTTTGTGAAGGGGTTTTTTTGTTTCATAGGAATTTGTATTGAATCATCCCCAGTTGTTCTAGTAGAATCTCTAAGTTCTGTTTCTCAGACTTCATCATCAATATGTTCAACAATTATTGTTGAAGTCTGAGTATTCACCACCTGAGCAGATTGGATATTCATTTCATTACATTCAGTGGTGCCAATACTATATGCAGGGAGATTGACTGTCTCAACCTACTAATCCCCTATATTGTTTGGATTTGGATTGGATTGAATAGGTAGTTGTGGACAATGAGGAGGATTACTAGTGGACCCATTCAAAGGTAGTTGTAGTTGTTGTTGTGGCATAGGTTGGGAGAATTTTCCTAAAGGAGGAGGAGGAGGTCCATGCCAATTCTGGGACCATGAAGGGTTTGGACCATATTGAGGGTACGATCGTTGCCAGGGCATTGGATATTGATAAGATTGCAACCATGAGGGTGAAAAGGGTACAGACTGAGGCCCAAAATTCAAAATATTAAAATATTGAGGAGGGTCTTGAGGCGTACCTTGATTCATGTTCTTTGGTCATGGTTTCCATGGTTTCTTTGATCCCATAAAATACAGTTGATCTACTTCATTTTTTCCCTGAAAAATTACCTTCAACCTAGGAAGAGATGGACAGGTGCTAGTGGAATGAATTTGTTCACATATCGTACAAGTATCAACGGAATTCAATGGGAATTCCTTCAATGGGTGTTTCCTCCTACATTGAGGGTAGAAAATGGACATAGCCTTATCTGCTTCTATCTGCTTATATTTCTCCTACAAAATATCCAGTTATGATGATAGTGTGCTCAGGATATTGGTTCTAAAGTGGTCCAACAAGTTCCCAATTTCTTCTTTTGTAATTCCATCGTTGGATGTCTTAAGAGTTTGGATCCCCTGCTTACGCCTCGTAGCTCCTAATGAAAACTTGATGCACAATTCGAAGATAGCATCAAATTCCTCTTGTGACATGTCTCCTTTTCCTACTACATTCAATAGTTCCAAATATTCCTCCCTCAGTGCCCAAAGAAATAGTATCTTCAAGATATTCTTATCCATATCACAATGGCCTGATCTCTGCAAGCTATATTTAAAACGCTCCACAAAGTCCTCCATGTTCTCATCCTCTTTCTACATAATATTAAAGGTTTCTTCCTTCACATCTTGGGATTTATAGTAGTCTTGATATTTCTCGAGGAAAATCATCTTCATATCATCCCATGTAGTAATAGATTCCCCCCCTAAACCCATAAACCATCTCAAAGTTGTTCCCTTCAAAGTAGAGGGGAGTATATTCAATTTCTAAGCATCATAAACATAACCATACCCCCGAAAAACAATGCCGAATTCAAAAAGGAGTGTGTATTAATCCTCAAAAGAAACACCATGGAAATTAGGTAATTTTGTCAAAGGAATAGGTTTATAGGCAAATCACCTCCGATATCTCCAATTGGGAATTCAATCAAAGAAGTGGTAGGAGATGTGAATATCTCCAATATTCACTTGGAATATCAACAGGTTTTGGATCTAGTTGTTCTATAATAGGTGGTTGAGGTTGTTTGACAACACTCCCTTGATAAAATGGTGCAGAGAATTCCCTCAAATATTCTTCCTTTGAACTTGTAGTATGTAGTTCCTCATATCCTCTACTTGCTACTTCTTCTTCCATAAATTTCACTTTCGTTATTTGGGTAGGTTCTGGTTGTGAAACTGATTTCCCTCCAAATCTTGTATGAGATCTCACCCTAACATAAGTGTGTGTCGATTCTCCTAACTCATCTCTTGAAATGATCTCTTAGATGTCGGTATTTATGCCTAGATCTCACCCTCTTCTTTTTAGGGGTCTTCATGTGCCCCTTTTATTTGTATCTATGTTCATTCAATCAAAAAATAAAAGGAAAACATTCAAGCAAATAGAAAGCTTAGGACTTGGATAAGGGTGAGAAATTCCCTCCCCAACACAAGAGAGTGGCCCCTAAAAAAAAATCAAAATAAGAAAATAAACCAATCACAAATTTAAGATTAGGACATGAAACAGTGTGACATAAAAACTTCCCTTCCCGGGACGTGAGAGTGGTTCCTATGAAAAGGAAGCATGACAATCAAAGCAACCAAAATGATGTAATGCTCAGGACCTTAAGCAGGGTGAAAAATGCCCTCCCCAATATGAGAGATTGATCCTATGGTCAATACTCGTCATACTTTTGAACCTTTGATAACCTTCCCTACAACAATGCCAAAATGTTGGGGTCCCGATATGAATCATGGAATTCACCCAATTCCACATTAATTTCCAACCCAGGGCTCTACAACTTATTTCAAGGCTATCATGCAAAGTATATGCAGGCCACAATTTCCATACCCAGTACTGAACATTCAATTATAAACTTAAAAATGTGTAACAACAAGCAATAATTGTAAAAACAAATAAGAGTAACAACAAGTTAAGACTCACAACAACACACTAATAATAATTCACAACAATAAATAACTTAACCGAAATAAACCTATGCACACATATATCCAACAACACCTGATCAAGAGAGTGGGCCCAACTCTCTGATCAGGGTTGTGGAAAGATCAAAAAGTCATGAAATTCTCAGAAGATTATAATTTCATTAATCAAAAGGATATCACAATGTATCTTGTTACAAACTCAAAGTTAACATAATTATGTGTGATCTTAATTGTCATCTTTCATAGCCCCATAACACTACTTATACAATTTGTTAACACTAATAAATCCTAGGATTACGGTATTTGTCTATCTACAATTACATAGTGGTTCCCAAAGAAAAACAAAATATAAATATTGTTGGGTTGTCTTATATTTTTTTGGACCCTATATTAGGTGGACGGACCTACCTATGGTTTTGCGCATGGTTTTCGCACATGGTTTTGGGCGCAATGGTTTTTCGGTCCATGGTAATGGATGCTTCGTAACATTGAAAGGAACATAAATGAAAAATCAATATGGTAGTCTCGGTTTTGGGATCCAGGGGAAAATCTCTGTGTATATTTTTTTTATGTGTTATTCTCTTGCTATTGTTTATTTTTTGTGTTTTAGAATTTGTATGCAGGTAATTTCTGTACGAGATTAAAACCTACATTTGGTTTTGGATTGCAGGTTTCTGTGGAGTGGTTTTTGAGAGATAGAATTCGGATAATCCACAGTGTTCATCTAAAACCTACATTTGGTATCAGAGTTGTTTTGGCTTCAAGAGGACGCCTTTGTGGCTGAGGGGTTTCGCTTGGGCCTGTGGTTGACGCTGTTCAGTGGGAGATTTGTGGGATCGATTCTGGTGGTGAGAGAAGATGGTGAGCAGTGGAAAGATAGAGATCGAGAAATTTAACGATCATAGTTTTGAGTTATGGAAACTCAATATGGATGATCTATTAGTAGATAAAGATCAGTGGATCGCAGTAGATCCGAGTACTAAACCAACGAGAGTGTCTGATGAAGAATGGAAGAAGTTGGATCGAAAGGCAAAGAGCACAATACAATTGTGTGTCTTAGATTTAGTATTTCTGAATGTATCAGGGGAAGCTACAACTAAGGATTTGTGGGGCAAGTTAGGGACTTTGTACCAATCTAAGTATTTGGTGAATAAATTGTTCCTACGGAAAACGTTGTATAACCTAAGGATGAAATATGGAGACTCAGTGAGAGAGTATCTGAATGCATTTAATACTATGGTACGTTAGTTATTATCTATTGACAATAAAATTTTAGATGATGATAAGTGCATCATTTTGTTGTGTTCTCTACTAGATTCGTGGGATAGTCTTATTATTGCAATAGGTAGCAATGCAACTTCCTTGGAGTTTGATGAAATAGTCTCATTGTTACTGATGGAGGAGATCAGATGGAAAAATATGGAGAGCCAGAATGGTGATTCCTTGTTTGTATGAGGAAGGTCCTAGACGAAAAACAAAAATAATTCATTGAGTGGGAGATATAAATCTATAGGGAGATCTAAATCTCCAGGAAAACCTATAAAGTTGTGCTGGAAATGCAGAAAGGAAGGGCACTACAAAAGGAACTGTAAATCTAAAGCTCCTAAAAATGGAAAGGGATTTGATGATTCTCCTTCTATAGAGGTAAAAACCACCTTAGATGAAGGTGGGGATGTGTACTTGGCTTCTTCAAGTAGACATGTAGATCATGAGGCATGGTTGATTGACTCAAGTGCATCCTTTCACTTCACTCCACATAGAGAGTGGTTCTACGAGCATGAGAAATATGATGGTGGTGTTGTCTTCTTGGGGGATGACAGGAAGGCTAAAATCATTGGTCACTAAGAAAAGTTAAGTTGAATTTGCAAGTGGAAGGATTAGAACGCTTCCGAGTGTTCTGTAGATTCGTGCATTGGCCAGAAATCTGATTTATGTAAGCAAGCTGGATGATGTAGGTGTAAAAAAAGTGTTCGAGAAGGATACCTACAAGATGGTTTAGGGAGCACTGGTATTGATGTAGGGAGTTTAGATTGGAACTATATACAAGCTGCAATGTAGCACAATTGTTGATGGGTGCAATAGCTCTGTGGTTCCTGAAACTGGAGCAAAAAATCTAGTGGTCTCTAGAGAAAAGTTCATGTTATGGCAACAAAGGCTTGGACATATTGGAGACAAGGGCCTTCGAATACTTCATGGTAAAGGTATGGTAGAAGGTATGACAAATAGCTCTCTCGATTTTGATTTATGTGAAACTTGTGTATATGGGAAGAAAAATCAAGTGTGTTTCCCCTCTGGTGGTAAGAGGGCGAAACATATATTAGAGCTTGTGCACAGTGATGTGTTTGGACCTGTGAAGGTTCCATCACTGGGTAAGTCGGTATGCTATGTATCATTTATAGATGACTTCTCAAGGAATACATGGATATATTTCCTTAAGAATAAATCTTAATTCTTCGACAGGTTTAAAGAATTTAAGGCTCTGGTGAAAAACCAGACAGATTAGAAGATAAAGGTGTTGAGGACAGATAATGGTGGAGAGTTTTACAAGAAGGAATTTAAAGAATTTTGTAGCAAGTGTGGTATAGCACGGTAGAAGACTACTACAAACACACCTGAGAAAAATGGAGTTGCAGAAAGAATGAACAAGACGTTGATGGAAAGGGTAAGAAGCATGCTCAATGGTGCTAGGTTAGGACAGGAATTCTGGGCAGAGGCGGTGGAGACTGCATGTTACCTAGTCAACATATCACCTTCATCAGCTTTTAGAGGATAAGACTCCACAAGAGGTATGGATTGGTAAGAAAACCTCTCTTTCACATCTAAGGGTATTTGGATGTGATGCATATGTACATGTTACAAAGGAGAAAAAAACAAAGTTGGATAGTAAATCTTAAAAGTTTGTCTTTATTGGGTATAAGGATGGTTTAAAGGGTTATAAACTTTGGAACCCAGCAACAAGGAAGGTTGTGTACAACGAGATGTGGTGTTCAGAGAGGTGAAATATGTTATTAAACATGAAGTGCCTTCAAAGGAACATGAGAAGATAGAGTTTGAGATAAAGGAGGAAGAATCAAACTCTACAACAGAAGAGGAATCAAAAGATGAAGAGCTACAAACTCCGGTTGTGAGAAGATCAGTTCGAGAAAGAAGGTAGCCAAAAAGGTATAGTCCATCTAATTTCTATTCAAATTTTTCTTTATCTATTACTGATGATGACCGTAGAACTGTGAAGGAAGCAATAGATTCAGAGGATGGAAAACTCTAGAAAGAGGCCATGGTTCATGAAATAACATCTTTGCACAAAAATGAGGCTTTGGACCTAGTGGAGTTTCCGGCAAGAAGGAAACCCATTGGCAACAAATGGGTGTTCAAGAAGAAGGAAAATGCAGAAGGAAAGGTGGAGAAATACAAAGCTCAATTGGTAGAGAAAGATTATTCCCAGGTGTCGGGAATTGATTTTGGTGATATTTTTTCTCTTGTTGCCAAGGGAGCTTCTATTAGATTACTTTTATTCGTTGTTGCTACTTTTGATTTTGAGGTAGAATAGATGGATGTGAAGACAAAATTTCTTCATGAGGATCTAGAAGAGGAGATCTACATGAAACAACCTGAAGGCTTTGCAGTGAAGGGTAATAAAGAACTGGTAAGCAATTTAAAAATGTCTTTGTATGGGTAACTTAAAACAGACACCAAGGATGTGGTATCAGAAATTTGATACATTTATACGGGGAATTGGCTTCACCAGAAGAAAATTAGATCACTGTGTGTATTTTAAATTAATCGGTGACCGTGTTATTGGTATGGTCTTGTATATGGATGATATGTTGCTGGCTGGAAATGACAAAGAAATTATCTAGGATTTGAAGACCCAATTGTCCTCCAATTTCGACATGAAAGATATTGGTGCTGCAAACTATATATTGGGCATGGAAATTAAAAGAGATTAGGCAAAGAGGAAGCTCTGGTTAAACCAGAGAAAGTATGTCGAGACAATACTGCAGAGGTTTAATATGCAAGATAGTAAACAGGTAAAGGTTCTTATTCCTGTAGGTGTAAAGTTATCTGTTGAATAATGTCCCAAGACACAAGAAGAGGAAGAGGAAGAGGACATGTCTCATGTTCCATATGCAAGTGCGGTCGGTAGCCTGATGTACGCGATGGTATGTAATAGACCATACATTTCACATGTAGTGGGAGTATTGAGTAGGTTTATGTCAAAACCGAGGAAGGAGCATTAGATAGCAGTGAAGTGGGTTTTCAAGTATTTGCATGGCACTAGTGATTATGATTTGTGCTACCAAGGAAGACCAGGATTGGATAGAGGATTGGATATTCATGGATTTGCTGATGCAGACTGGGCTGGAGATCTGGATCAGAGAATATCTACAAGTGGGTATGTGTTTAACCTATTTGGAGGTGTAGTCAGTTGGATGAGTCAGAAACAATCTGTAGTGGCACTATCAACTACATAGGAAAAATACATGACAACCACTTGTGCAAGCAAGGAAGCAGTTTGGTTGCATAGATTGTGTTCAAGTATGGGGTTAGTATAGGGAGATATAAGGATAGAATGTGATATCCAAAGTGCAATTTTCTTGGCAAAGAACCCTACTTACCATTCAAAGACAAAGCACATTGATGTTCAATATCACTTTGTGAGGTATATGATAGAAGAAAAAAGGTGGACACTTTGAAGAATATTGTAGATGCACTGAAAAAACCTATGAGCTCTAAGAAGTTCTATTGGAGTGGAGAAACAATGGGCATTGCAGGGCTAGATAAATTACTAAGCTCTCCTGTGGTCCCTTGTAGAAAGAAAACAACAAGTGGGAGAATGTTGGGTTGTGTTATATTTTTTCCATGACTAGCTTTCCTAGTTAACCGGGGGGGTCAGAGGGGGGCGAAGCCCCCCCTTCGTTGTGCCGATTGCGCAGTGGGGGGGTCACAGGGGATTTCAGGGGGGTGGTTAGCCCCCCTCTACGGGGTCTGGGGCAATGCCCTGAGGGAAATTTTTTTGGACCCTATATTATGTGGCTGGACCTACCTATGGTTTTGTGCATGGGTTTCACACATGGTTTTGGGTGCGATGGTTTTTTGGTCGATGGTATTGGATGCTTCAGAATGTATATATATGTATTGTAACATTGAAAGGAACATAAATGAAAAATCAATCTGACAGTCCCATTTTTGGGATCCAAGTGAAATCTCTGTGTATATTTGTTTTATGTGTTATGATCTCACTATTGTTTATTTTCTGTGTTTTAGAATTCGTATGCAGGTAATTTCTGTACGGGGTTAAAATTACAAAGATACCAGTTGTTGGGCCTCAAAATAGTCCCTATTTTCACTCCATTATTCACCAATATTTTCACATTTTACCTTCATGTCACCTCCATTCCACCTCCATATCATTACATTTACCTCGTTATTGGGTTATAACAATGCTTTTCCAAAGTTTATTAATTCTTAACATTTTTAAGTGAATTTATGGCTAAAATTTAGAAAATAAGATGCTTATACTTATACCTAACAATTAGAATGAGTTTGTTGACATGTGTAGGCACAAAGGGAGCTTCCAGGGCATCTTTATGTGGCCTTGAATGATCAAATTCGAATTTGATAAGATAAGCCTCATGGAAAAGATCATGGAGAAAATCATGGACCTCATGGAGGAAATCATGGAGGATAGGGTTATGTGTCTAGATGGTTGAGAAATGTATGGAACTAAAGAGAGATTAATGGATCATCATTATGAGTTTGTTATCTCATCTCATTGTATAAATAGGAGTACCTCCTCCATTCCAAAGGGAGGACTCTTAGAGCATGTATCCAACTTATGATGGCATAGAATAAAGCTTCATTTTTCATACTTTTCCATTATGTAGTTTTATTTCCATTATGTAGTTTTTAGATATAAGTTTCCTTAATGTAGTATATGGAATAATTTGTCTTGTTCTTAAGAGAATTGAGCTCACTCTAAAAGGATGAGAGAAACATGTTATTTCATATTAGATCTTATTTCATTTAATTGCTTAGATGTTTGAGGATTTGTTTATGATTGATGAATGAGTTTTTAAATTAGAATCTTATCAACATATGGGAGGATAACCAAGGGTCTAAGTTAGACTCTCTCTCCATTTGATTTGCATGATAATTAAAATTCATTCTTTTGCTTTTATGTTTCAAGTATCATATGAGGAGATACCAAGAGTCTAAGTTAGGCTCTCTCTCCATTGATTTATATGGTAATTGAAATTCATTCTTTAGTGCTTTTATGTTTCAAGTCATTTCATTTCTTATGCTTATGAATGAATCTTAGTTTAGTTTGGATTAGTACATGAGAGGACAATCAAGAGACTAAGTTAGTCTCTCTCTCTACTTGAATCTAAACAATAATTAAGTTCATTCTCTTGTCTTCATTTCAAGTTTTTAGTTTCATATAATCAATGATTTCTCTATGATACTGTAGGGAAGGACAACCAGGACCTCCTTAGTTAGGAGCCTCTTCCCTTGCATATTATATTGAATCATAAATCATTTAGTTAGACATAGAGTTAGTTGCCTACTCCTGCATATATTTTGCTGGCATCATCACAAGCTCACGAGTTTCCCTGGTCGACAATTTAATGCAGCAATTTAAGCCCAATAAATTGCCCAACATTTTGGCGTCATTACCGGGGATGGTGCTAAGGGATTAGGCATTAGGAATTTAATTCAGTTCTAGTATTTTGCGTTAAGCCAAAATAATTTGTGAGACCTGGTGACAGCAGGATCTTCACAAAGAAGTTTAAGTTTGAGTTTTCACATAGTTTAGTATTTAGCTAGTTTTAAATTTCGTCTTTTCAAAACCCCCCCGCCAGGAGCTCAAGAGCGTTGCCATGAATGAGGTATTCAATGCTCAACAAAAAAAAATCTTCAAGAACGCTGCCATCCGTTTTGTTTTGCATTTCTTTGGGTTTGTTTGGTATTTTTAGGATTATTTTGTTTTTGTTTATTTTGTTTTGATTTTTTCAATATTTGTTGTAATCCATTATTGTTTGTTATTACAATTAATATATTGATATATTAATATTTTAATTTATTTTGTTGTATTATTAATATATTAATTTATTATCATATTAATTTATTATTAATATGATAATTGTATTATAATATTAATTTATTATTATATTTGTATTTGTATATATTTGTATTTTGTTCTATTTTCATTGTATATATTAATATTTGTTAACTGTAATTTGTTATATTTTTCTTTTATAAGTTGTTGTATACATTTGTTAATTATTTTATTTAATTATCAATTAATGTTTGATATAAAAATCGTATTAATATATTAAATATATTAATATATTAATATGTCTTATAACTGCATTAATTAATATAGTTATAATTTCTTGTTATTTGATTATCGTTATGTTGGTTATTGATTGTTTTTTTATTATGTGGTTATAATATATGATTGTCTTAATACATTGTTAAAAAAAAAAAAAAAATTAAGTGTTTTGTGATTGTTTTTGAAACAAAACTTTGGTGGCATGAAAATTGAGAATCATGAGAATTAGAAGAACTGGAAAAAAAAAAAAAGACACACTTTTCACAAAATTCACGCAAGTTTGAAAATAAATAATGGAACATTTGGAAGAATAATTTGAAAGAACATTTGGTGGATTATTTAAATGCTGACTAACTTGTTTAGAGTGGGCAAATTGTTATTGTTGTATGCTTTTATAACGTACTAATCTGCAGGACAGAACAAATCTATGATGCCAAACTTTTCGCCATGCACCGAAGTGAGCTGACAAAAATAGGGAGTATTACTTTTCATGGTTATTTTCAAAAATGGATTGAAATTAAGATCATGATTAAGTCAATTTTAACACTTTGTCTGTCTTTAATTTGTTTTATTTGGTATGAAATTTTTGCGTAAGAAACATGAAGAAACTGGCCATTTCTTCATGAGCACACTTATGTTTTCTTTGTACCAAGTTTTTTACAGGTTACAGGATAATCAAGTGATCATAAGGAGATTACATTGTGCGCACAATTGGTCTTCAAACGACTAATTTCACGAAAAAATCTAAAAGACAAATCCATGTCCACAACCATTACTTTGCACTCCATTTTTTTGTAAAAGATTTTCCACCCATTGTCCATGTCCATAAAGCATACCATCTCCATATCCATTTTTCACAGCAAGAGTTCTTATTCATACACCATGCATTTCCTTATTGTCATTTTCCATGTCATTACCATTTCCCTTCATTTCCGCAATAAAACTCTGCTTGAGTCAAAGTCTTAGAGTCTAAGTATCATTGAAAAAACACCTAGAGGCTTGCATGCCTTAATGGCAAGTACTCTTGCCAATGAACAATGGGAGTACATTAATATCCCTTGTTCGTTGGATCTTGTAGGTGACTCGACCACGACAAATTTATTCGTACATACAAAGATGTGTTAGGCATCCTGACTCCCATTGGAATCAATGGTGGGAGTTCTTGTGTTGGCTAGGGGCATTCATTAACGACCACTAAGTCAACAACTTCTTGCTATGTTCGACATCGACACATTTAATCACATAGTAAGATTTGTGCCATCGAGCGTTGAAGACTTGAAGACCCATATTTTGTAGCAGATGAAGACTGGGAGGGAAATGTCACTTATATATTTTGTATACCTTCCAAGCCTTATAGATTTTCAGCCATATTTAGCAGACTCATCGGATTCATCATCCAACAGTAGAGGATCTAGCAGCAGATACGACTTTCAGCCATGTTCAGCAGACTCCTCAGATTAATCATCTAGTAGCAGAGGATCCAGCAGCCGATACGACAACACAGATCCATCTTTCATCCACAGCTTGAAGAAGAAGCTTCAGAGCAAAATTGTGGCAGCTGAACATGCATGATTCATCCACCATTTTCCCAACCAAGTAACGAAGACCATGAACAAAAGTTTTTGCAGCCACACGTGCACAACTCTCATCCATTTTGGAAGGGTAAGTTAAGGTATCATATTTTCTAACTTTTAACCATTAAATTCCTTGAAAAGTTGGAATAATAATTTTTGGAAAAACTTCACTTCCTTTTTCCTCGCTTTCCCCATTTCACATAATTGCCCAAATCATCCGTTTAAGGGGAAGGATACATCCACATTCATATATCACATTCATATAACATCCACATTCATATATCACATTCTTAACCCCACTTACCTTCAAAATATATTCACTATTACATGAGCATACAAATGGCTTTGTCAAAAGTATTTAAAAGTTAATTGGATGCCAACACACTCATGGTTGTTACACAAGAACCAACCATGACGCATTCCAACAAAAATACTCTGCCACTATTACATGAGCATACAAATGGCTTTGACAAAAGTATTTGAAAGTTAATTGGATGCCAATACAATCATGGTTGTTACACAAGAACCAACCATGATGCATTCCAACAAAAATACTCTGCAATAAAAATCACATTATCAATATGCAAAGATCATACATTGAATGCAACAAACAAAATATGGTTGAAACACAAGAACCAACCAAGTTGTAGTTCATCAAAATAACGCTTTGCAAAAGCTAAGTAAATGATATCATGCAGAGTTTAAGCCAAAGCTCAAAAAGTGATGTAATAGATTGCATGAGGACATGCAATACCTTGAGTTTGGGGGAGATGTTGGGCCTCAAAATAGTCCCTATTTTCACTCCATTATTCACCAATATTTTAACATTTTACCTTCATGTCACCTCCATTCCACCTCCATATCATTACATTTACCTCGTTTTTGGGTTATAACAATGCTTTTCCAAAGTTTATTAATTATTAACATTTTTAAGTGAATTTATGGCTAAACTTTAGAAAATAAGATGCTTATACTTATACCTAACAATTAGAATGAGTTTGTTGACACGTGTAGGCACAAAGGAAGCTTCCAGAGCATCTTTATGTGGCCTTGAATGATCAAATTCGAATTTGATAAGATAAGCCTCATGGAAAAGATCATGGAGAAAATCATGGACCTCATGGAGGAAATCATGGAGGATAGGGTTATGTGTCTAGATGGTTGAGAAATGTATGGAACTAAAGAGAGATTAATGGATCATCGTTATGAGTTTGTTATCTCATCTCATTGTATAAATAGGAGTACCTCCTCCATTCCAAAGGGAGGACTCTTAGAGCATGTATCCAACTTATGATGGCATAGAATAAAGCTTCATTTTTCATACTTTTCCATTATGTAGTTTTATTTCCATTATGTAGTTTTTAGATATAGGTTTCCTTAATGTAGTATATGGAATAATTTGTCTTGTTCTTAAGAGAATTGAGCTCACTCTAAAAGGATGAGAGAAACATGTTATTTCATATTAGATCTTATTTCATTTAATTGCTTAGATGTTTGATGATTTGTTTATGATTGATGAATGAGTTTTTAAATTAGAATGTTATCAACATATGGGAGGATAACCAAGGGTCTAAGTTAGAATCTCTCTCCATTTGATTTGCATGATAATTAAAATTCATTCTTTTGCTTTTATGTTTCAAGTATCATATGAGGAGATACCAAGAGTCTAAGTTAGGCTCTCTTTCCATTGATTTATATGGTAATTGAAATTCATTCTTTTGTGTTTTTATGTTTCAAGTCATTTCATTTCTTATGCTTATGAATGAATCTTAGTTTAGTTTGGATTAGTACATGAGAGGACATTCAAGAGACTAAGTTAGTCTCTCTCTCTACTTGAATCTAAACAATAATTAAGTTCATTCTCTTGTCTTCATTTCAAGTTTTTAGTTTCATATAATCAATGATTTCTCTATGATACTGTAGGGAAGGACAACCAGGACCTCCTTAGTTAGGAGCCTCTTCCCTTGCATATTATATTGAATCATAAATCATTTAGTTAGACATAGAGTTAGTTGCCTACTCCTGCATATATTTTGCTGGCATCATCACAAGCTCACGAGTTTCCCTGGTCGACAATTTAATGCAGCAATTTAAGCCCAATAAATTGCCCAACACCAGTGTGTTGATTGAGAGGTTGATCCACTGTTACAGCTGATGTCTCATAGTAGCATTGCCTGCTCAATGGTCACCATTCATTGAATGGCGGTCCCGATCATTCTTCCTCCAAATTTGCAAGAATAATCGAATTGGAAAGCCACTTAGGAAAAAATACCCTATAACTATGCTTCATTGATTAATGATTCATAGCAACATGACAAGAGGTATACCTGTGTAGTTTAGAATGTAAATTGACCAACAATGATGTAAAATGGATACAACAAATAGAGTAAAAAGGTGGATAAAAACATGAAAATTTAGCCACCAACGGAGAATTAAACCACTGCTTTAAAAAATTCATTTTATTTATTCTTTTGATAGATACATAAGAATTACATCATGACATGAGTCAAATGACAATTATGAAAATTGAAACCTGTTACGTTACAACGTACAAGTTATGCACAGGTTTGATGCATTGAAGTGGGTGCTGTGTGTAACACCTGCGCGTTGGTGGGGAACACATCAAGGGAAATTTGAAAACTGGCGCGACTGCAGGAGGATGATGCGGCTATGGTTTGGGAAACCAAAAATACAAATAACCAATAAATACGATGGACATGATGACCCACGCATGCACCTCAATAAATGAACCAAGGCCTATGGAGAGGAACCTCAACTTGAATGGGTACACTTATTCTATCATACCCTGGTTGTCATACCAAGGAACTGGTATACTGAGACAGAACTCTGACATGGTATAGGTGAATGGGATGTCGTGAAGGATTTTTGTTAAAATTTTCATTTGAAGACCCATGGGCGGATACAGTTGAAAATGTGTTGCAAGCCGTGAACGCTGCCATTTTAAAAATACCACAGGAACCATGGGAAATAGCTCAACCAGTATGGTCGCCTCAGTTAAGCCATGCCCTAGAATTTTACAATGTACAAGTGGAGGATGATGATGACGACCCCCAAAATATTAATATTCCAGAAACTGAAGGGAGTTGCGAAGTTCGAGGACCATCAATCAAGGACCCTGACATCACTTTGCCACTGAAAACAAAGCAGGTAAACATTGGTACAAATGCGGAGCCAAAGTACAGAATTCTTGGGGGTTATTGGGATGATGCCACGGTGGATAAGGTCGTCGAGTTACTTTTTGAATATCAAGGCTTGTTCCCAACCACAATCACAGAGTTAAAGGGGATCCTTGGCGACTTAGGAATGATGAATATTACTCTGAGGCCGGACATGAAGCCAGTTAAGTAGCGAGCTTACCGTTTAAATCCAAAGTATAAGGAAAAGGTCCACGAAGAGTTGGACAAAATGCTTACAACAGGAATTATTGTACCAGTGGAAGAATCTGACTGGGTGAGTCCTATGATAGTGCAGGAGAAAAAATAGAAGGGAAAAATTCAAATCTGTGTGGACCTCATGAAGCTTAATGACGCCTATGTTCACGATCCATTCCCGACACCATTTACATATGAAGTATTGGAGAATGTTGGTAGACTGGAAGCTTACTCATTCACGGATGGGTTCTTAGAGTACCATCAGATCAAGATCGCGTCGGAAGATAGGAGCAAGACAAACTTCACAATTGAATGGGGTTGTTTTGAGTACACCGTTATTCCCTTTGGACTAAATAATGCGCTAGCGATATTTTTACATGTAGTGGTAGCTGCGTTCAAGGAATTCATCCACAAGTTTTTGGAGGTCTATTTCGATGATTGGACTATATTTGGGTTAGTTAAAAACCATATAGCAAGCTTACGGTTGATGCTAGATACTTGTCGACGACACCAGATTGTGTTGAATGTTAAGAAGTGCACCTTCCTCGTCCCTTTTGGAAATTTTCTGGGCCATGTGGTTTGCAAACAAGCCCTGACAGTGAACCCTATGAATATTGTTGTCATTCTCAATCACAAATCACGACACCAATGGAATAGTTGTTGAAAAAGGATGCTACATATTGTTGGAATGATGATTGTAAGAAAAGTATTGGAGGTTCTCAAGGAAAAAATGGCATCCGCTCCCATTTTGGTTTTCCCAAAATGGGACATTGAATTTCATGTACATGTTGATGCGTCATGTATCACGCTCGGCACTGTACTCATGCAGGACAGTGTGGAAGGCATCGATCACCTGATCACGTTCGCAAGTCGGTGGTTGTCCAAAGCCGAAAATAACTACTTTACTACTGAGCATGAGGGACTGGTGATGGTAAAAACACTCCAGAAATACCACCACTATCTACTTGGTGGGCACTTCAAGATGTATACCGATCATTCCACATTGAAATACCTGGTGAACAAGCCTGTGTTGGGGGGGCCATATGCAGATGGTTGTTATTGTTTCAAGAGTATGAATTCGAGTTCATCATAAAGCCGGGATGCTTAAATGTAGGACTAGATCACCTATCACGAATTGAGAATGGTGAGGAGCCAACAAATTTGGAGGAGGTACTACCTGATGCAAAACTCTATGCAGTGCACATCGCGGATGGCCACTTCGAAGATATAATCCATTTCTTAACCACAGGGATAGTGCTGTAGGGATATTCAGTCCATCAGAAGAAAGAATTGGTGGTATGCGCGATGGATTTTTCTTTTATCGCAGGGCACCTCTACAAAATGGGAAATGACAAGATATTATGAAGATATGTACCTGAATTTTAACCAGGGCAGATCCTCGTAGAAGCACATGGGGGGTTGCAGGAGGACACTATGCAGGACAAGTGACGACACAGAAGATTCTTCACACTGGACTATGGTGGCCAACTCTACATCAAGATTCGAAAGTGTACTGTTGGGCCTGCAATGTATGTCAACAGACTCGGAAACCATCATGAAGGGATGAGATGCCACTCAATCCACAGATGATACTGCAACCATTCCAAAAAATGGCAATAGACTTTGTGGGGCCAATCAAACCTCAAGGGAAGACAAGTGAGAGCTATATCATCACCGCGATAGAGTACCTGACTCGATGGGTGGAAGCACAACCGGTTAAGGACTGCACGACCACTACAACTGCAAAATTTTTGTTCGACAACGTGTTGACATGGTTTGGATGCTCGAAAATTATAATGAGTGATCGCAAAATGCACTTCCTAAATGAAACTATCAGCGCACTCACTGAGGAGCTCCAAGTGTATCATCAGAAAAGTATGCCGTACCACCCACAAGCTAATGGGACAGTAGAAGCATTCAATAAGATTCTGGAGACTGCGTTGACCAAAGTATGTAACATGCAGTGAAATGATTGGGACTTGTGCATACCTATCGTCTTATGGGCATACTTGCCGTCATGTAGCCCTTGTACCTAGCACGAAGAGGCGCCATCTAGACCCCTTACCCTTAGTATGCTTTATTATAGATCTAACTTGATTCAGTAGTCTTTATCAATCATTCAATATTCGTTACAAGAGCGTGCAAACATAAACCTTAAAGAGATACATAAAACCATAATGGAAGAATAAACACATAGATCTACAAGCAGATGCACAATATTTCAGAAACAGTTATCCTTTATTAACCTTCTCTTCCAGTACAATCCAATTCCACCTTGCACACTCAGCTGCAGGGGTCCGCACACATAGCTGCGGACTCTACCAGGCCTCTGTGTGCACAACTACAGAGCCTACTCTTACTACTACCAATGACTCAGACTTACAAACTCAGAGCGAATAATGCATTCAACAACCCATATCACTTGAGATCAAGACTAACAAAAGATACTTTCTACACTTAGAGCCTCACTCTATTTATACATTCCCATGGTCCGTGGACCATGGGTAGGCTGACACCTTCTAGATTAAATTACAATATTTTAGGGCAGACTACCCTTTGAATTGACTTATTACAATTCACGCTTTGTGCACCTCACGGAGCCTTTACAATACCATTACCGATCTTTGTGGGCTTTAAGCCCCAAAACTGTTACATGGGGGATCTGTTGCCCAACAGGACCCCAACACAATCATCGTGACTCGTCCCAAGTCACTTGTTAGTGTGGCGAGGTGCGCTGCCATGGCTTCGCGGTCCACCATCCTTGTGAGTGACGCACTACAATCTATTGCTCCATCCTTGCCTCCTGCAACGCTTATTCAAGCTCCTGCTCCATTGCCCCTACTAATTCGCTTAGCTGATGATGCCCATTCTTCTCTATTAGGTTAACAAAAAGCGACCCCTCATAGGATTTTAACTCTAGCTGAGATGTCAAATGTGTGAACATTTTGTGCAAGAGCAGCAAGCTTGAGATCTTTGGTCTAGTATAATCAATGTTTGCTGAAGCTTGTGTTGCATTTTTGAAAGAGATTTGTTGCTGTCCGCGAGGTCCCAATCTTCAAGTTTCGTCATGGGCACGTGACCCAGGGACGGACTTTTCAATGGAATTATGTCTTTTATCCCAAGATTCACCGTCTTGCCCTTATCTTTCATAGATCGCTTACCAGACCGTGGGTTTCGCGGTGACATTCGGACCAGTTCTACTATCTGTCAGGGAATTTTCAGTACATCTCCGACCGCTGATGTTGGGCTTGGCGTGACAGCCTTGGCTGTCGACATTACACTGTCCCAAAGGTCCTCTATTTCTTTTGGCAATGTTGCAACCACTGGGCTTACTCTCAAAGCATCGAAGTTCAATGGGTCCATACCTATTGGATAGCACAATAACGTAAGTCTCAAAATGCCATGGTTTGTTCGGTGGATGAACAACTGTGATTTATAGGCCCATTGAAATTCAAATTCGACCGTTCCCCCCTTTCTGGCTCATTAATGCGATACTCGCGGTAGATCGTTTCAAATCCATTTCTAACTCTACGTCTTAATTTCCCGTCGTTCGGTCCTCGTTGTCCTAAATTGACCATCTTGTCATGAACAGTGACCTCAATGGTTAGTTTCTAACCTGTTCGCGTAGTAGCGTAGCCCCTTATGCGTGACTGCAATTCTTGCTATAGACTCACCTACGCGAAACCCTCTTTCCGTGCAGCTCTCCTGCAGGCTCGTTTACAGTCTTGTGTCTTATTTCAACTGCTTGAAGCACTGAGACTGTGCTTCAGTCGGTTAGTTAGACAGTCGGCCCACTCGTGTAGGGCTTCAGATGACTACCATTTACTCTTCTTGGGAAGGGATCTCCATTAAGCTTGACGAGCTGGACCGCACCTCTGTCTATGACCTCTTTCACCACATATGGTCCCAACCAATGCATTTGGAGTTTTCCAGGGAATTTTTCAAACCTGCTGTCATACAGCAATACTAAATCATTTACTTTGAATATGCGCAACTTGATATGGTGATCGTGCCAAGATTTCTCACGTTGTTTCTGTACCTGCTAATGGAATCCCACCAGATACCGTTCTTCCTCATGTTCGTTCAATTGTGCGAGCCTCTCTTCTAAGGCTTCGCGGTCTGCCATGCCTGTCATCGCTACTATTCACAACAGGGTACAATGTATTCCATTAGCATGACGCCTTCCATGCCGTAGACTAACTTGAAAGGTTTCTGACCCGTCAATTTCTTGCATGTGGTTCTGTATGCATATAAGACAACAGGTATGTGCAAGTCCCAATCGTTTCACTGCGTGTTACATACTTTGGTCAATGCAGTCTCCAGAATCAATTTGAATGCTTCTACTGTCACATTAGCTTGCAGGTGGTACGATGTACTTTACTGATGATACACCTAGAACTCCTCAGTGAGTGCGCTGATAGTTTCATTTAGGAAGTGTGCTCCGCAATCACTCATTAGAATTTTCGGGCATCGAAACTATGTCAGCATGTTGTAAAACAAAAATTTTGCAGCTGTAGTGGCTATGTAGTCCTTAACCGACTGTGCATCCACCCATCGAGTTAGGTACTCTATCGCGGTGATGATATAGCTCACACCCGTCTTCCCTTGAGGTTTGATGGGCCCCACAAAGTCTATTGTCCATTTTTCGAATGGCTATATTGTCATCTGTGGATTGAGTGGCGTCTCATCCCTTCGCGATGGTTTCCTAGTCTGTTGGCATACGTCGCAGGCCCAACAATACGATTTCGAATCTTGATGTAGAGTTGGCCACCATAGTCCGATGCAAAGAATCTTCTATCTTGTCGCCCGTCCCACATAGTGTCCTCCTGCAGGCCCCCCATGTGCTTCTACGAGGATCTACCCTCGTTCAAATTTAGGTACATATCTTCGTAATATCTCGTCATTTCCCATTTTGTAAAGGTGCCCCACGATAATAGAAAAATCCATCACGCGTACCACCAATTCTTTCTTCTTCTGGACTGAGTATCCCTGTGGTGCGGTCCCTGTGGTTAAGAAATGTATTATATCTTTGAAGTGGCCATCCGAAACACACACTGCATAGAGCTGTTCATCAGGTAATCCCTCCTCAAAATTTGTTGGCTCCGCACCGTTCTCAATTCGTGATAGGTGATCTAGTCCTGCATTTAAGCATCCTGGATTTACGATGACCTTGAAGTCATACTCTTGAAATAGTAACAACCATCTACATATGTTCCCCCCAACACAGGCTTGTTCACCAGGTTTTCAATGTGGAATGATAGGTATACATCTTGAAGTGCCCACCAAGTAGATAGTGGCGGTATTTCTGGAGCACGTATACCATCGCCAGTCCCTCGCGCTCAGTAGTAGAGTAGTTATTTTTGGCTTTAGACAACCGTCGA
Organism: Pinus tabuliformis; assembly: GCA_031772625.1. NCBI lineage: Eukaryota > Viridiplantae > Streptophyta > Pinopsida > Pinales > Pinaceae > Pinus > Pinus tabuliformis. Next base: position 126,475,339 of record CM062808.1, on the reverse strand, counting down.
CTTGAAAATGCGATCGGGTGATCGATGCCTTCCACACCTTCCTGCGTGAGTACACTGCAAAGCGTGATATTTTTTCCTTGAGAACCTCCAGACTTTTCTTACAATCATCATTCCAACAATATGTAGCATCCTTTTTCAACAACTGTTCCATTGGTGTCGTGATTTGTGCATAGCTCTTAATAAACTTTTGATAGTAGCCAGTGTGCCCCAACGTGGTGCGTAGTTGTTTGACACTTCGCAGTGCTTCCAGATTGAGAATGACAACAATCTTCGCAGGGTCCACCATCAGGCCTTGTTTGCAGACCACATGGCCGAGAAAATTTCCAAAGGGGACAAGGAAGGTGCACTTCTTAAGATTCAGCGCAATCTGGTGTCGTCGGCAAGTATCTAGCATCAACCGTAAGCTCACTATATGGTTTTTAACTAACCCAAATACAGTCCAATCATCGAAATAGACCTCCAAAAACTTGTGGATGAATTCCTTGAACACAACCACCACTACGCGTGAAAATATCACTGGCGCGTTCTTCAGTCCAAAGGGCATAACAATGTACTAAAAACAACCCCATTCGGTTGCAAAGGTTGTCTTGCTCCTATCTTCTGGCGCGATCTTGATCTGATGGTACCCTGAGAATCCATCCGTGAATGAGTAGGCTTCCTGTTCACCAACATTCTCCAATACTTCATCTGTAAATGGTTTCGGGAATGGATCGTGAACACAAGCGTCATTAAGCTTCCTGAGGTCCATGCAGATTTGAATTTCGCCCTTCTGTTTTTTCTCCTGCACTATCATAGGACTCACCCAGTCAGATTCTTCCACTGGTTCAATAATTCCTGCTGCAAGCATTTTGTCCAACTCTTCACGGACCTTTTCCTTATACTTCGGATTCAAATGGTAAGGCTGCTGCTTAACTAGCTTCGCGTCTGGCTTCAGAGTAATCTTCATCATTCCTAAGTTGCCAAGGATCCCTTTTAACTCTGTGATTTTGGTTGGGAACAAGTCTTGATATTCGTGAAGTAACTCGATGACCTTATCCACCATGGCATCATCCCAATAATCCCCAAGCGCGGCATACTTCGGATCCGCATCTGTACCAATGTTTACCTGCTTTGTTTTCACTGGCGCTGTGATGTCAGGGTCCTCGATTGATGGTCCTCGAACTTCACAAATCCCTTGAGTTTCCGGAATATTGATATTTCGGGGGTCGTCATCATCATCCTCCACTTGTACGTTGTAACATTCTAGGGCATGGCTTAATTGAGGTGACCATACTGGTTGAGCTATTTCCCGTGGTTCTTGTGATATTTTGAAAATGGTGTCTTTCACGGCTTGCAGTGCATCATCAACAATATCCGCCCATGGGTCTTCAAATGAGAATGTTAACAAAAATCCTTCGCGCAAGACATCCCATTTGCCCGTACCATGTCGAAGTTCTGTCTTGGTATACCAGTTCCTTGGTATGACATCCAGGGTATGATAGAATAAGTGTACCCATTCAGGCTAAGGTTCTTCTCCATAGGCCTTGGTCCATTTTGTGAGGTGTGTACATGGGTCATCACGTCCATCATATTTCTCGCTTATTCGTAGTTCTAGCTCCCTAAACTTTAGCTGCATCATCCTCCTACAGCCGTGCCAGTTTTCAAAGTTTCCTTGATGTGTTCCCCACCAACGCGCAGGTGTCACACACAATGCCCACTTCAATGCATCGAACCATTGGACTATTGCCAAAAGGTCTATTAGTTTCGGGATTTGTTTGGCTAAAACACTTATGAACCTAGGTCAGGCCCCAATAAGCCAACACATTCTTCAACATATTGAAGTATGTGCATAATTTTTTGTAATGGAAGATTAAATGTTATCAGATTGTGTTCATTTCTTAAGTTATCAGGTGAGTTCATTGGTTAGGATGAATATGTTATCAAGTTCTCAATTTTTTAAATATTACTTGATAGCATGAATAGCTTCTTTATAACTAACTTGTACTAATATAATATTCTTGTGGTTTCATTAAGATGTTCCTCAACATCCTTTATGACACTCACTAACAATTTCTCTCATTTGATGAAGTGTTATAAGATGTTCAACCAAACAGTTATTTGTCATATTTATATTCTTCAAGTGATGGAAGTTCAAGTGGGATAGAATAAATTGATCAAACATATGCTATGTCATCTAGCAGGTGAAGATCAACTGGAGGTGAAAAGATTAGAATAAAAATCTATAGACGCATGGAATTGTTTCTCGCTAAAGGGGGAACATGTTCTTATTATAATGAGAGAATAGATAACATCGAGGTGCCCTTGAGGTGCAAACATCTAGTGAATCAATGGGCACCCAAAGATCGTTATGAAATAAACACTAATTTTTCTATCAATGAAATGATATACCACATTTCCCCATCATCATTACATGGTTTGGGGATATTTTCTATGGATGACATAAAGGTATGTGATGGAGGATTAACTGAATTGATGGAGTATGTCAAACCCTTTTACAACTACAATTATTGGGTATGACTAGCCCAATATACCAAAAGTATGTGAAGATATGGAGTGGCCACAAATTATATACAACTAAAAGGCAATAATGAAAATAAAGGCTCAACTAAGTATATTGATGGGAGGCCAAAAGCAACAAGGAATATTACATGGTTTATAAATAGTACATGGTCTGTCACCACAAATAAGCAACCCAATTGCATATTCAAGGGACATGAAGGAAACCATGTATTCGTATGTGCCATTAAATCAATAGTTACAGGGGAAGAGTTGCTCATTGATTACAATTTGAATAGAATGATACAAATATTACTATTATGGGGGTGGTATGTATTCAATTTTACCCAACTTATAAGCAATGTCTATTGGTTATTATGATTGTCATTTAGTACAACATTTTGTTAGACATATCGTAAGTTGACGAAACATTTTAATACATCATGGTTAAAATATTGTGTCAGGTTAACCAAGGTCAAAGGACACCAACCTCACAATAGGTAAACATCGATGTAGTTTTATGTAAAATAATATAACCATGACATATATATACAAGTAGAATTTTATCCATTATAGAGTAAGTCTAATTCATATTTTTAGGCATCATATAACTAAATAAAACATTCACTATGCATATGACCAACTTGAGAAACTCCATTCCTTCATCCTTTTCAAAGTATTGTGTCTATAAAATATGGAATATATATTGATCCTGTCATAACGACTCTTGCAATATCCTTCCAAGATGATGATTTTTTATAAATTTATAATATTTTATATTGGTCATGATATGTGAGGAAGTTTATATATTAATTTAGACATATGTCAGTAGTGGTTTTCTTATTAATATAATTATGATTAATTGTGGATGAATTGCAAATTACACTTATTTTATCAACATGATGATAAGGGGAAGGCATCATCCTTAGAGAATTGTAGAGTCTCCAAAATGTATTCAAAATATCATCCACTTTCACCTTTATCGCCACCATTTCACTCACATGTCGCAACTCCATGACTGTATAACCTTTCATTAGCCTCCATTTTTATAATTATATGGGTTCCATTTGTGTTTTCCAAAAGTTAATTATTTCTAGTATTATAAGTGAATTAAATGGTTAAAACTTAGAAAAAAGACATATGCTTGCTAATACTTAAAAGTGGCTTGAGTTTCATGACATGCGTAGGTCATTTGGAAGCTTACAAGGCACCCTTATGTGGCATCCAATGCTCAAATTCGAATTCCTTCAAGATATGGAAGAATATTTGGATAAAGGTCAAAGAGGATATGTGTCTCATCATCACCTATTTGAATTGTAACTCTATGAGATTTTCTAGGGATCTAGAGAGAGAATAATGGACCTCCATTAATGAGGTAGTTTCTTATGTTTTTGTATAAATAGGAGAGCCTCCTCCTTTCAAAGGCATGTGAAAAGTTGGAGATACTCGGGTGTCCAAGTTAAGATTATTCATGAATGGAATTCAGATTTAGCACCATGCTCATGAGTGATGTTCACCTCTTTCTAGTAATGCTTTCATTGGGAGCCTCTCAACTTGCCATCTCTCATACTTTTGGATTGGCCACCTATAATGTGTGAGATTCACTGTTTTTCATAGATTAAGATTTATTTCTTTCATAGATTAAGATTTATTTCTTTCATATCTTTTCCTGTGTTAGAGGTTAAGACTGATTGCTTTTATTTGTTTCACATATAGAGGTTAAGAATGATTTTTTTTACTTTCATTTCATTTCATGTGGTTTTGCTTATTCATTTCATAGGACCTTGATTTGATAATGCACACATGATCCCTTAGAGTAGATTTCATTTCATACAATTTCATTTCTGCAAGCTGGCTTGGTGGGGCCTGACCCAGGTTCAGAAGTGAGTTAGCCAAGCAAATCCCGGTACTACTGGCCCTTTCGGCAATAGTCCGTGGAGTGCGGACTGAGGTCTCACCCAAAGTAGTATGGGAGGGTGATGGAACCAAGTTTTCGCACCCTGGGGATCTCTGATATGGGCGATAGGGACGCGATTCAACATTCGCCCTTACTAGGTTACGCGCACTAGTGAGCTTCTTGCCTCCTGTGGTACTGCCTTCACGCAGCTCCAGTTGCAGTGCAACCAGTGTTAAATACCCAAGTCTTCCTTAATTAGGTTTTGTTCGCTTAATTACTTAGAAGGTTTTCATACATAAGCATTCATACAAGTGCACACATATAAAAAAAAAATACATAAAATCAAAATACAGATGCACGAAACAGATGCACAATATGCCGAATCAAACTTAGATTTATTAAAAATTATCTTCAACTTCAATACAATACAAACTCGACTCTGCCCTACACACTCTGCTACAAGGGTCCGCGCACTCAACTGCAGACTCTACTAGGCCTTTGCGCACTTAGTTGCGGACTCTACTAGGCCTCTATGAACTCAACTGCAGAGCCTTTAACTACTACTATGACCCAATATGCTTCAGATCCACTTCTATCCTCTAACCATGCCTTCACATCTATCTATTACTTGTATTTCAAAAACTATCTTTACGCTTAGAGCCTCACTCTATTTATACACTCCCATGGTCCGCAGACCATGGGTAGGCCGACACAACTTTACATTAAATTACATTATTTTAGGGCAGACAACCCTATGAATCATCCTAGACTCTCGCGCTCCACATCTGCATTTCAAAGGATCTTTACATTTCATTGACCAAAACCTGGGCTTTACGGCCCAAAACCCTAATATGGGGGGATCCGTCCGATAGGCACCTAACACAATCATTGTGACTCGTCCCAAATCACTGGGTGATGATATTGGCACAAAGCCCTTCCAACTATGTTTGGGCTGCACGAAGGTCCGCAATACACTGCTCTGCCATCTGTTGGATCTGCTCTACTCGCTCGACTAAATGCTCACTGTCAGAGGCAAATCCCTGTCATAAAGCTTCCATCACTTTCATTCGAACGAGATTTCCTTCAATGTCGGCAATGATGATGAAGGCATCATCAATCCAAGGCTGGACATGTGCTTTAAGTACTGCCTCCTTTTGGTGCGTGACATGCACTTGTTCCTTCAACGCCTTCGCCTGCTGTAGCTTTTCTAGCCACCGAGTCAAGATCACTGTCTGCACCGTCCCGCACACATTGTCATATTGCATTTGAAGCTCCCACACCTCTTTTTCCAGGTGCTATATGGTGGGGTCCTCCTGTAAGGCAGTGAGGACCTCAAAGGATTCTTCCAATAGAGTTGTACAGGTCTGCACTGCTTGTCCTATTTCCTCCAACCCCTTTTGGATAGCGTCAGCGTGCTGTTCCTGAACATTCAGGGGTGTGGGCGCCTGCGCCTTTAATCGCAGTTCAACAATCTGCAGGTCAAGATCCATCTGGATCCTCATTGCTTCCTCCTTTGCCTCGCGGAATCCATTGGAAAATTTGTTGATCCACACTCCTATTGGTAGGTCTTTTGCAATTTCTAGCTCTGGGGTGCGATGACACGCTTCCTCTACTATATGTTCCAGCTGTTGATTCTATGCTAACTGTCATACCGAATGAGTCGATCTTGCGGACAAGATAGACATTCCTAGAATCTAACGATATCTAGTGACAAGAAAGCCAATCAAAAACTATCTTTCTCTAAATATGCATTTATAAACAAAGGCAAACAAGTGTTTAGGCCTACCTTAGGTCCAATGCAAGTTTGTGGAAGCCTCGCTCCTTTGATCCAAATGAGCTCCCTTGTTGCGAATCTGCAAACCAAACAAGCAAACAAATTAAATAGCACCTGAAAAGCCAATATCATAAAGCATATCTAACATGATGATCAAGGAATTCATGAAACAAATGACATAGGACAATTTGTTGAGAAAAATGAATCTGATTGTATTAATTCAAATCAAAGAAGAACTTTACAACCTATGCCTTGATGTTGTACAAGCTCCTCCCAGGGTCCAACAAGAAGTCTCCTCTACTTTGACAAGTTTCACTCTCTTCCCAATGAAGCCAAAAAGGTATGTGATCTCTCCTCGCAAGCTTAACTAGGAAGTCTCAATTCCACCAGCATTTACCCTCAAAAATGTTCAGCTTCTAACCTCTCTAGTAACCAGCCCAATACCTTAATTTATAGTGCAATGGGGGGAAGCTACTAGGTCCTCCTTCAAAGGGATAAAGCCCTCCTTCAAAGAGATAGCTCCTCTCATCAAGGGATTAGCTCCTTCTCTTTTGGGATGCATGAACCACCTAAGAGCGACCAATCCACGTCAAAATTCCTTCTAGAATCATCTAAAATTAACCCAAAGTGAGTTTTTTAGAATAAACTTGCGCCTTTTTGACTTTCACAGGGGTCTACACCCACTCCTTTAGGGACAGAGCGGGCAGGTCCGCAGTTTTGTGAATAGGGGGTGCGGGACCGCAGGCAACAGTGAGAGGAAGTGTGGAACCAGAGCTTTGTTGATTTTCAATGTCTTTCTCTCATTTTCAAAGCTTGACTTGAAGAGCTGAGGTCTAAGACTTGCTTAGGAGGACAGTACAAGTGATGATAGACCCATACTGACTGCAAATAATCATGGTGACGATATTTTTGTGTAACAAATTTCCCCCTAAAGTGCAAGTCTGTAGTAGATGAGGATTTCATTTATCATTTAGGAAGAGTGAAGTACTTTATCATTTCGAGGATCATCTTGTGGAGAGCCAGGTCAGAACCTGTAAAAACATTCAATGCAAGATATATGTATGAGATCATATCATCGTTGAGGTAGGCATTCCCATACTCAGGTCAAAAATGACTTAGAAAACTAACTACTGCTCTGATATAGGAATGATCTTGTAATACATCACAAGTATAGACTCATGTGGACACAGTATGGACGCAGCCATCTGTTTATGAATAGTCCACAATTTAATGAATACAAAATTCCTCGCAGCCTGGATTGTGGAAACTAGATCCAGGGTCTTCATTTCTACTCCCCGAAACAGTACGATTCTATCCATGCGAATGAATGTGTTGAAGTCGAACATGGTAGAAACCACTTGATTACCAGTCAATAATGTAAACTGTTAACAAGTGTGAGAGAAACCACCAGTGATGTCAATGGCTCTCAAAGTACCCAGTACAATCCATGAGATGTGAATAGATGTTTTGATGTCGAACATGTCACGGAATCCTTTGATCGAAGGTCAATGATGCAACCTTTCGTCAAAGGCGAGAAACCCGCCAGTGAGGCATGCAGATCCCAAGGTACTGACGATTTATAGATCATCTTTCTAGATAATGAGCTGAATTCGATAGAAAGTGATCCGTCGTAGGCTAGCCCACAATAAGAAATCATAGGTCAAGTTGAAGAAATTTAGTTGGAAGGACTGACTCAGGGATGGTCAAGATGGATGACAGATATTTTGTAGATGAATGGCTTATTGGCACTGACCTCTTGAACACATAACGACACAACAGATGGTTTGGTGACAATTGACCTAAAGTTAATACCCAGAAACCGGCTGAAGACTTTCAATGTGGTTTGATCAACTGTTAGGCAAAGGATTTCCCAACCCAGGTGAATAAAAGTGTCGTGTTCAAGAGTGGTTACAAAGTATGACAAACAGGCTCATTTTTCTCTCTTTTCCCCCACCATTTCTGGCAAGTACCTCTTTATTTTTTACAAGCTTGAGGAGGATAACATTTGCTTGATTATAAGCTCATCCTTCGGATGAGTCCAACTTAGTTTAAATTCGAACCCTAAGAAGGAGTGGTTCGTTCCTGTTTGTAATTGAACAGGTCCTTTACTATGGAATTTTAACGAGTCCAGTATAGGAGAAACTCGGCATTTTTCAATTTTAGAGAGTCTGAAAAAACTTAAGAAGACTCCAGGGTTGACCTTTTTCGTAAATTTGTGTCTCCCAAGCCCGAAAAGTATAAAATAATACTTGAGAGAACCGCTTGATCTTTACGACCAAGGAGTACTTTCCATAATTAGTGCCCATGATCCGAAAAAGTAAAAAAGTGATCAACGACACGTCGTTTCATAACCAATATCGAATTTGAAATGACAAAAATCCGACAATCTTTTCATGTTTTTACGGTTAGAAAAGAGCTGTAAGTGGATCGTCTTTTTAGTTCCATTTTAACAAGTTAAGAAGAAAAACTCGGCGACCTTTTCATGTTTTAGGAGTCAGAAAAGATCTTAAAGGTGACTCTAAATGTTTTTTCGTCGAAAATGATCGATTTCGCCTGAACAATCCGTTATCCTGAACAAAAATTGCAAACATTACTCATACCTGTTTGAGATGGATAAAAATGCTACAAAAATTACCTTTCTAAAGTGAAACATAAACAAATTTACAATTCATTTATTCAAAAAACTTATAAAAAGGGGTTTTGTCATTTCATTTTTACCGTTGAAGATTTGGGTGAGAAAATAGTGCTTTTGTTCAAAAACTTCCCGTGAAGATTGTTTTAAATCCATCCGTTCGAATCGAACGCCGTCTCCTCCAGGTAATCCACATCATCCTACTCTTTAATTTCAACTGTTTCAATTTGTGTTTTAGGGTTTTATTTGATTTTTTAGAGGGTTTTTAGGCCAGAAACCCACGCGTGGGGGCTCACAGGCATAACACTGGTAGCCCGCGGACCCCGAATTTTTCTCAATGGGGAAAAAGTCAGGGGTCCGCACCTTCCATGAAGGCAAGGTGCGGACCCACGCACTGTCTCTAATAGAGAGGGTGCCGACCCCGCAGCAAGGGTTTTTAACCCAAAAATTCTCAAAATTGACCCAAACAATTTAATTTTTTGCATTCTAATTCACCTTTTTGTTGGATGTAGAGTATACATCATTCTTGATTGGCGAGAATGGGAGCATGAGGACATAGATCTTGCCACGTTGAATCACCAACCTTCGATCGATGCATTGAAGGTATGTGGCTTGTACAAATTCTGGGCCATACCTGGCATGAGGGCCCAGGTGGATTTCTTACAGTGGCTGGTAGATAGGTGGAGCATACAGGACCAGTGCTTCTTCATTGGTGGTGACCAGCTCGAAATTGAGCCGGCAGACATATACTTTTTGACTGGTTTGCCTAAGAGAGGCGAAGACTTAACTCTATTCGGGACTAGGCCAGGTGGCCAGTCTGTCGATAGCCTCCGGCTAGAGTTCTGCAACAGCCAAGCTAGAGACAAAGGGATAGACATTAAAACCATATCCTGTCCTGAACTCATGGTGATTGTGTTTACTGTCACCAGACTTTGCGGGAGTGCCGCACTACATATTGCCACCGGATCCCAGATGCGGATGGCAGTTGACTGCTTTCGAGGCACCATCTTCAACTGGTGCGATGCTGTGTTGGCCAATGTAAAAGGCCAACTGAACAGAGCCAAGAATGGACAACTGAAGACCTTTGGTTATGGGGCTTTGGTTGTGAACTTTGGTCTGGAGAGGGTCCCAATGTTGGTCCCGCAGCACCTTACTATTGGAGCTGGGCTTCCTCGAGAGCCCAAACTGATGCGATGTGTTGCAGTTATGGCCTGTCATCCGGACGAGGGGACAAAGGTCGTTCGATTCAAACCTGAGTATTTCCATTGGTTGGAAAATCAGGTTTTTGCTATTCAGGACTTCCCTTATGCTGGGGTAGATTTTCACGGTGACCCAGACATGGCTCTTCCACCAGGAGAGCAATGGGATGATTCAGGTAAAATTATTTTCAACATTTTCCTATTTTATTTTTTTTATTTTTTTTTATATCGTCCCAAAATTGATAGTAAAAGTTTTAATGCAGATGTGGGTCCACAGTGACCAGCCGCTCTCTGGCCTTACGAGAGGAAACAACCAGCTGCAGTGGCGCCATCCCCACATGACGAATCAGCAGAGACCTTGGCCGAGTTGGAGAGTCATCTAGAGCGCTTAACAGGGGACATTCAAGAGATCGGCATAGATGGCATTCCTCGTCGACTACAGCGCTATGTGATTGGGGTCCCAGGACGTTTTAGGAGGTTCCTTTGTAAGGTGGCCCGTACAGTGGTTTCTTATCGAGATCATCACCAGTGATAGGATGATCGCCGATTGTAGACACATATGACATTTTTGCTTTTTGTACTTATCATTTTTGCCGATCATAAGGTGTTTTTCAACCTATGATCGAGGATGATGTATATTTTTACACACTCCTATATATATCACTATTATCGGCTTATCTTCTAAATCATGTTATGGAATGCTTTTAAATTTACATGTATGATTATTGCAAATGTCTACTTAACATTCGAGAAGCAATTGCATCTGCTAATGTATTTAAAGATCTTGGAATATGCTGATATTCAATATAATCAAATTCATGTTCCAAGAGACGCACTCTCAAAAATAATCTCAATAACACTGGATTTCTAATGGCATACACTCTATTAAGTTGTAATACAACGAGTTCAGAATCTAACCTCACTATCAAACTCTGAATCCCAAATTAAATAGATTCACATAATAACTCAATCACTACACTATACTCGGCAATGTTGTTCGTTGTTTGACCGAGGCTTACCCCATGCATAGATACCAACTCGTCAGAGGGCGAATAGATAACCCAAGCTGTGGAAGAAATGTTCTGTGTATTACGACAAGCACCATCAGCGAAACCAATGTATGTTTGGAGAGGCATCGACATTTGTAATATCAAGAGTAAAACCAAGATAAGCAGAAATAATGATGAAAAACACTCTCTATGCTAAGCACACTTTTTAAACTAAAACACACCAGCTAGAAAAAAAACTATCCTAACTAAAAATCTCCATACCCATTCTTTAAGCATAATACCTCTTCAGGTAAAGACCAATTGTGGGTTTACCTAAAGAGTCCCCATCAAAGTCTACCAATTCATAGGCCCCTTTTGCTAGCTTTTGCTTGACAACATAAGGAACATGCCACATAGGAACGAATTTTCCAGCGCCTAATTTATCATTAGCTTGATCGTACAATAAGACTAGATCTCCTTCCGAAAAATTTTGAGGGGTCACATTTCGATCATACTGAGCTTTCATACGTTTTGCGTGAGTTTCGATCGCCAATGCAGCATCACGTCGATTCTCATCTAATTGAGTCAAGTATAACAAATGTTTTTCCTCTTCGGAAGTGGCTAGAAGTAACTCGATGGCCATTTGAAATGACGGAATTTTGCATTCAATGGGTAACACAGCTTCCATACCATAAACTAGTTGGAAAGGAGTGAACCCTGTTGACGTTTTTACTGAGGTTCAATACGCCCAAAGCGCTGAAAATAGCATGTTATGCCAATTCGACTGATGAATCCCAATGATTCGTCCGATCATGATGACTAAAACTTTGTTGATGGATTCAACCAGACCATTAGCTTGTGGATAATAAGGAGTTGAACTATTGTGATGCAAGCAAAGCTGGCCTGTAAGTTCGGTCATCATAACGTTTCGAAAATGATGCCCATGATCAGTGATAATCGCTTGTGGAACACCAAACCTAGCAATTATATGATTGAACACGAAAATTGCAGCTGTTTTGCCGTCTGCCTCAAATGTAGGCATCGCCTCGGCCCACTTGGTAAAATAATCTAACGCAAGGATGATATACGCATGCCCCTTGGCCGAGTGAGGGTTACATGTAATAAAATCGATACCCCATTTGGAAAAAGGACGAACGACAATTATAGGGTGGCGAGGAGCAGGTGGAGCGTGCATCTTTCGATCAAAAATTTGGCAGTTGTGGCATTTTCGGACCACGTTAATACAATCTTTAAACAAAGATGGCCAGAAGTAGCCAGCGCGCAATATCTTTTTGGCTTTGGCATACCCAGACATATGACCGCCACACACTCCAGAGTGACAGTCATTTAGAACCCTTTCAGCTTCCTCGTGAGTTAAACAACGTCGAAAAACATAGTCCGCCCCACGGCGATAAAGAGTATCTCCAATAATCCTGAATTGTTGGGACTGGAATCGTATTTTTCAACGTTCTGACCTTGAAATTTCTAGACGAAAGGATTGGTTCTGGAGATAAATGATGATATCCCCATACCACAGATCTAAAGTGCTGATTAGAAACAAGGATTCATCTGCAATGGGCTCCTCCGCCACAGTTTCCGTGTCAGCACGCGGGAAGTCACACATTAACTCCACAAAAACTAAAGATTTCTTAGACTTAGATTTTTCAAATTCCATGTCGAACTCCTGCAGGATCACAATCCATTTGGAGTACTTGCCCCCTAGCAATTGCTTGGTCAAAATGTAGATCATAGGGTTGCAATCAGAAATTACTGTAGTTTTACGTAGTAAAATGTAGTGACGAAAACGTTGGACAGCTTGAACCTGCCAATGCCAATTTCTCCACATGTGTGTATTTTAGCTCAGTTGGATTTAAAGTTCGACTAAGGTAATATATCACATGTTCAGTACCGAATTCATCTTCCTGAACTAAGACCATTCCAATGGTGGAATGAGAGGCGGCGAGATACAAGAAGTAGTCCTGGTTGTAGTTGGGAGGATGCAATAATGTGCATGGGTCAACGCGTGTTTTAGTGCATCAAAAGATTTCTAAGCTATCTCATCCCAATAGAATGGAGTATTTTGTTTCAACCACCAGGTAAAACCCTTTGTAACCTCGGCGTAGTTAGGAATGAATCGTCTTAAAAAATTTGCTTTCCCTTGCAAACTTTGTAGTTGGCGAAGACTCGAAGGAGGAGGCAATTTGAAAATAGCTTCAACTTTCGAGGGATCGACGCGAATGCCGGCTTTCGAAACAACAAACCCCAGTAATCGACCCGTTTCTATACAGAAAACACACTTGTGTGGATTCAACCTAATCCGATAATGCCTACACCTCATAAATATTGCTCGTAAATGAATGAGATGATCAGCTCGATGTAATGAATGAGCAGGCAAATCATCGAGATAGGGTTGCACAATGTGCTTGATGTCATGAAATGCATAAGACATGGCCCTTTGAAAAGTTTCCCCAGCATTCTTGAGCCCAAAAGGTAGTTTGCAATAAGAAAATGTCCCCCATGGACAAATGAAAGCCGTTTTTGGTTGATCGGCAGGTAGAATATTGATTTGATTGTATCCAGAAAAACCATCCATGAAGGAAAATATTTCGCTGCCGGCACAATCATCAATGATTTGATCGATATAGGGAGTTGGGTAATTGTCCTTTGGACAGGCTCGATTAATGTCCCTATAATCGATACATATTCTTATTGTCCCTTGCTTTTTGTTAACCAGAACAATATTCGATACCCAATCCGTTAACGGAATCGGATAAATGAAACCTGCTTTGAGTAATTTTTCAACTTCTGCTTTAATAGCAGCATATTTTCTTGGGTGAATTTGACGCAAACGTTGCCGGACGGGTTTAGCGTCCGGGTAAGTCTTGATTTCATGAACAACAATTGCGGGGTCAATTCCTAGCATTTCCTCATATGACCAGGCAAACACGTCGCGGAATTCTTGAAATAGGGCCTTATATATTTGAATTTCATTTTCTGTACACGAGGCACCTATATGAATGTTTTCAACAATTCCAGGTTTAACTAAAATGTCAATAGGAATAGTTCGAAAGATGTTTCCCAAATTTAACTCTGAATCAGGATTTTTCATTGGATTCTAAGGTTCCTTGACATATTCAGTTGTAAAAATTGATGAAAAATCATTTTCAAAACGATCATTCTCGGGTAAGAACGAAGATCTGTGATGGAGATATTCCCATGGTAAATCATCTACACATAGGATTTCACGAATTTGCTCATCAGAGTGAACAAGTTCAGAAAACGTTGTTGAATCTGAGCTTTATGTGAAAAGTGATTCCTCACGGACCACATTCATTAAGTCAATTTTGGTTGAAGATGGGTCGGTAAATGATTGCACGGCCTCATACACAATTTCATGTGGACTCAAAGGCATAACATCACCAAATGATTCTATCTCAGATTCAGAAGGTACGATCCAAGGATCATCATAGACAATGGTGTCTGATGAAATCATATGAATGGTTGCAAAAGAAGACGATGCGTTGATCGGAGGAAAAGGAAAAGTTCCCAATAAATCGGCATCTTTAACTAGTCCTACTCCAACATCCTTATACGGGATAATCGTTTTACCGACATGCTGAATGCTTTCAGAAGAGGCTGGGTGAGACGAAAAGTAAGCCAGCTGGCCTATTGTTACGATCTTTCCATTATGAGGAAACTTTATAACCCGAAAGGCCGATGAAACGACAGCTGTCATAGCGTAAGACCAACTATGACCCAAGAGAAGGTTGTAATCTAGAGGGGCATCAACCACCTCCACATCTAGATTAACAGTTTTTCCTTCAACCCCTATAGGTAAATCTTGTAGAATGCCAAAAGGATGAAACCCACGGCCATCAAAGGACTTAAGAATCGTCGGGGATTGATTTAGTGAAGGACAACCAAGCGATCTCCAACACTGTATCGACATAATACACGTTGAGGCTCCCTCATCAATCACAGTCCTATGAATAGGCCTATTTTTTACTATCACTGGGATCTGGAAAGCCATTTGATGAGGTAAGCGTGGTGTACTATTTTCTAGATCGAAAATTATTAGGTTCGAGTCCTGAACGTCAACAGCTCCTATAGCCGACAAAAGTAATTTACGCTGTGTTGGACATGATTATAGCACTTCCAAAGCTGACATTGCTGAAGTTGAAACAACCAAATCCTCAACAATGTTATAGTTCTGAGCCGCTCTCGCATGTGGATTGAAAGCTGACTTTCGAAGTATACCCTTGGCAGGCGGTTTGATTACTAAGTTTGGATTAGGTTTCTCGATCTGTAGTGGATCAGAATCGGGAGCTGAAGTTGATGGGTTAGAATGAGAAGATTCTGCTTCTTTACCATCAACAGGACTTTTACTACCATAATCATGCGATAGAGTCGCAATCCTAACATGGGACATCATCAGTATGGGTTCTTCATTGGCACTCGAGGAAGAACCTATCATCTTACTGTCTTAACTTGGAAAAGGATCCTTCAAAACAGCAGGCATTTGGCAACCTTTGACAATCTTCACAACCTTTTCACGATGAGGGCAGTCTCTTGTAAAATTCTCTTTGTCACAAATGAGACAAGGATAACGAGGTTTGCATTTCTCATCATTTGATTCTGCTTTTTCAGGTTTCTCTTTTGAATTTTTGTCCGTTTTATTTTTCTTCTTCCCTTTCTTCTCACCACCAGATTTTGATTTGGCTGTAGATGACTCTACAACATGAATATCGGCAGAAATCTCCGTGGAAAAATCTCCTGTCGGGGAATCTGGCAAGGTTATGATAGGAGAAGAATTCTTGGAAGACTTCTTCTTACTTTTGGTGTTAACCATACCAATCATACCATCAGCGGCATGAGACCCTGAAGGAGCTGCAGCGATTTGATTTTGCTTAGGAAGATCGGGGATTTTATCGTGTAACGTACCTGACTAAGTATAAACTAAGTCAAGGTATTGTGTTTGAGTAATTACTTACTCCTCAATAACTACTCCGGCCTTAGCTACATCCTCAGTGATCTTTGGCAATAAAGATTTTACAAACCATTCAGCTAAGATCTGATTCGGAATAAAAACCTTCACTAAGCGTCGTCGACGTCTCCATTCATGAATATGATCTAAAATGTAAGTGGACGTCGACTGCTTTAATGAAGTTAGTAATTCCGTGCCATTGTCATATCTGACTGGCAACTGAAAATGAGTTAAAAACGAGGTAGCTAATTGACTAAAATTATAAAAAGTGCCTCATGGTAACTCAATGTACCACTTGGCTGCAAGACCAATTAGAGTGCGTTGGAAAAGCCTTAGACGGATTGAATCATCTGAAATGGAGTTAGACGCACACCAGAGGTGATAAGTCATCACATGGTTCGATGGGTCCTCTCCTGATTTGCCTTCAAACTTAGGAATATCACTAGGCAACTTATTCGGCATTGGCGGCAAAAATGGAAGATAATTAATGGGATCATTCGTTAGGTGCGACAAGTCAGGCAAGTCCAAAGTTGTGATAAATGGTAACTGACGATTAGGGTCCCTAAAACTCTGGGTCATGAGACCAGCCCCAGGAGGAGGATATCCAGGATAACTAGGAATAGGAATTGCATTTGGGATATTGTATCCTCCTGGAAAACCAGGATTAACCAGACCATACTGGGGTTGTTGATGTTGTACAGCAAGACCAAATTGGTACTGTCCCTAGTACGGTTGATAAGTAAATTGTGGTTGACTTGTGACAGCCGTACTTGAACCAGGTTGTCCTACAGGCATCTGAACCGAAGATTGAATTGTGGATCCAGACTGAGGTAAAGATGTCTGAGGAGTAGATATAGGAACAGTAGAAACCGGAGCTGTCGATACTCCAGAAGTAGGTGGGGTAGATTGAACAGATGTTGCAGCAGTTGCAGCAGCCGTTTGAGGCGGAGTACGAGGCATACTAGGCCCAGGCTGAGAAACTACCGAAGGTACAGAAGTTTGAATAGTAGACTGGATAGGTTGCTGGGGTGAACCAGAAACTAAGGGTTGTCTAGTTTGAGATGACAACTGTACATTTGGTTGCAAGACCTGTTGAGTTTGCGATGGATCCCACACTAAATTCATTCCGGGGTACGGACCCATAACAGGTTGAGAATATTGAGGACCGTAACCGGGTTGAGGGTAGGGTTGATAATTCAAAGGTACATTTCCCATTCCTTAAACATAGGGTTGACCGGAGGGTGGTTGGAAACCTTGGTTCGAGTACTGACCTTGGGGTTGATACCCTTTAGGCACGTACTGATACTGGGACCTTGAGGTACATATTGATACTGGGGTTGACCTTGAGGTACATATTGAGTCTGGGGTTGACCTTGAGGAACGTATTGTCCCGTAGGTATGTACTGTCCTTGAGGTTGCCCCCCAGGCGCAAATTGGGTACCTTGAGGTTGCCCCCCAGGCGATAATTGAGGATTTTGAGGCTACCCCCCAGGCGGTAACTGACCACCTTAAGGTTGAGGATTAGGAATAGTACCTGACATCATGAGAATATCTTCTACACTCAACGGCTTAGTACAATTGTTTCCAGTTAATAACCCTTGTTGAATGGGTTGAGGAGATGCTCTCGCAAAAGTACCAGAAAGTGACTGATACCTAGAAGGAACAGAAGGACCGTCGTACAAAAAGGATTTTGGAGATTGAGTAAACATGGACAACTGTCTTGACATATTTAACGGAGGATAGTAACCTCTAGGTGTTGGGTGATAAGGAACACGAGGTGGTGAAAAACTTAGCCTTGGGTTTTCCAAAAAATTAGTCAATGAAAGATACCAAGCACTCCTCCTAGGTGGACTGTAAAAGATTGATTCACGCTCCCTTAGTTCAATAACAGGTTTATTTTCAGGGATAGGGATGCCTACTTCTTCTTCCGTAGTAGCAAGTTCTTCGATAGCTATAAGTCCAGAAGGAAGATTTTGGGTAATTACTCTTTCTACCCTGGGTTAGCAGCAAATTTACTTTCAGGTTCGGATATTTCCGGTTCCTCACCTATATCACTAGTAGATGAAAAGCTACCAGTAACTTCGGAAACAGACACTGATTGTGGATTATAATCTGCTACTAAAGCTTGAAAATCAGGATGTACCACCAAAGAAGGCTCTCCTTCTTCAGGTGACGCAACTCTACTGTCTCTAGGAGTTACGAGGGCTCTTAACCCTTCAGGCTGGCTTGGTGAAAACTCAGGAGGTTGGCCCCGAAGTCTACGGGACTTCCTCAGTAATTCAGCCACGATTAAAAAATTTTAACTACTTCACACGCAAACAAAGTAAAATCTCAATGAAAACCACCTAAAGCCTGTAAAGAACCAAACAATCTTGAATCACACACCTAAAGAATCTAGGAGATCAAACACACACAAAAAGTAAATTTCCGTACTAAAAACACTAGTTGGTGATGAAGCCCAATGTCGCAGAGTTCAATACAGAAATGGCTGTTGGAACAGTTACCCTGGCAACCTGCTTAATGAATAGACTGGCACAAGTTTCTCCACTAAACCATCTCGAGTGAAGAGAACCCCCCAGAAAATCCAAGTGAGTCTAGCCGACGTCTGCTCCAGGTACAGTGGGATCTTCCCACCACTATCACCTTAGGAAAAATCCTATAGAATATGGTCACTAAGGTTACCAACGGAAACAAATATACCTGGGGGAACAGTCTACGATCCGATACGCACGCAAGGGCAGAGTAACAAGCTCAATCCCCTTGAAGGCTTCTTGACATAATCCAAGGTTTACCAACAAGTGACCCCAGGCTCCTCGACAATGGTTAATCCGAGGTTTACCGTTTTTAATACGTGAATATCTAGCATCGTTCCCAATGAGGAAGGATTGATTCCCACACTGGTTTGGACACGATCTCGTGCTTCTCCTTTAAGAGGAGCTTTCCCATAGCATAAATGCAACAATTGGATTTCTCTCCTACCGCAAGGTACAGCTACTTGTTTGTTTTACTGCCTTGGAGAGTTAATTACTCCCTACTCCAAGACACTAGCCTAAGCTATATTGGTGTATCAGAGCCCTAGAAATAAAAATATTACTAGATAGATTTTACTTTAAGTGTTATTTTTATTGGTTTTTGTTTAAGTCAAGAGGTGCAGAGATGAAACTCATGGTATGAAGACTCAACTCGTAATCACTTAAAAAATTAACTTAAGATGATTAAGCAATCTTTTCCCTTCAATGAACTTCTAGCTAGGAAATATTTTGAGAATGCAAATACTTGTAAACACAAATCTTTCTTAACAAACAAATTAAAAGAAGAGCTTTTTGTCTTTTCCAATGCACTCAAAACGAGACAACTAGTTATTTTCACAAAAATTTCCCTTTTCTTTCAAAACACTCAACCACTACAAAAACAAACTTTTCCAAAAGAGATTTTTTTATTTTCTATAAAACACTTAAAACTATGGAAATGACTAATCTTGAGATCTATAAGCTATAAAAACCTATTTGAAGTCAAAGCTTACAAGATGTCTTTTTCAAGGATGTTTTACTTAGCTACAAGCAAACTAAGGACTAATTTGTCCAGAATCACAAATCAAACAAAAAACAACCAATTTTTGTTTTCTTTTCTAAAAATGAAATCCAAACTTTTAACACAAGCTTTTCGAACTTTTGTAAAGAGAAAACACAAGGTGGATTCCTGAACAAAGGTGGATTTTGCAAATGGTCAGACTCATAAGAAGGCTAGTAAAAACTAGGGGGATCTGAGGTTTCTACAGCTTATAAGCTCAGAGCTACTACAAGACCAAACTGAAAACCAAACCCAACAATCAAAATTTCTAGGAATTTCACCTAAAACCCTAACACCAATGGAATTAACCTAAGAAAAGCTTCTGACAAGTTATATGCAGGTTTGGGAAGGGGATAATAACATCTAAACAAAAAACTAAGCTGACTAACAGAGAGAATCTTATGTTTTCCAAAATTTTGACAGGGTCCGCAGGCCCACAGTTAACACAGGTGCGGTACCGCTCTGTGCTAAAAGAAAAAGTGCGGATAGGTCCACACTGTGTCACAAGCCGAGAGTGCGGTCCTCTCCCAAAGTTATGAAAAAAATAATAATCCTAGATCTACTAAATCTACCCAATTCGACACACAACAAGCCAAAAACAGAAACGAAAACACAGTTTCTCAGGTCAAAATAAAAACAAGGAAAAAATCAAGTCCCCAGTATGGTCACCATTTTGTCACACGGAATGAGTCGATCTTGCGGACAAGATAGACCTTCCTAGAATCGAACGATATCTAGTGACAAGCAAGCCAATCAAAAACTATCTTTCTCTAAATATGCATTTATAAACAAAGGCAAACAAGTGTTTAGGCCTACCTTAGGTCCAATGCAAGTTTGTGGAAGCCTCGCTCCTTTGATCCAAATGAGCTCCCTTGTTGCGAATATGCAAACACAAACAAGCAAACAAATTAAATAGCACCTGAAAAGCCAATATCATAAAGCATATCTAACATGATGATCAAGGAATTCATGAAACAAATGACATAGGACAATTTGTTGAGAAAAATGAATCTGATTGTATTAATTCAAATCAAAGAAGAACTCTACAACCTGTGCCTTGATGTTGTACAAGATCCTCCCAGGGTCCAACAAGAAGTCTCCTCTACTTTGACAAGTTTCACTCTCTTCCCAATGAAGCCAAAAAGGTATGTGATCTCTCCTCTCAAGCTTAACTAGGAAGTCTCAATTCCACCAGCATTTACCCTCAAAAATGTTTAGCTTCTAACCTCTCTAGCAACCAGCCCAATGCCTTAATTTATAGTGCAATGGAGGGAAGTTACTAGGTCCTCCTTCACAGGGATAAAGCCCTCCTTCAAAGGGATAGCTCCTCTCATCAAGGGATTAGCTCCTTCTCTTTTGGGATGCATGAACCACCTAAGAGTGACCAATCCACGTCAAAATTCCTTCTAGAATCATCTATAATTAACCCAAAGTGAGTTTTTTAGAATAAACTTGTGCCTTTTTGACTTTCACAGGGGTCTGCACCCACTCCTTTAGGGATAGAGTGGGCAAGTCCGCAAGTTTTGTGAATAGGGGGTGCGGGACCGCAGGCAACAGTGAGAGAAAGTGCGAAACCAGAGCTTTGTTGATTTTCAATGTCTTTCTCTCATTTTCAAAGCTTGACTTGAAGAGCTGAGGTCTGAGACTTGCTTAGGAGGATAGTACAAGTGATGATAGACCCATACTAACTGCAAATAATCATGGTGACGATATTTTTGTGTAACACTAATGCTTCATCGTGTTGTATGCTAAGATGCTCGATGTTGATTCATTCTTCACTGAGCATTTGCACTGCGCGGCCTTTCCTAGCACGGAGTTCTGCTTTCGCTCCATCCTGCAGCTGATATAATATATCCCGCAGAAGGGTAGCCAAGTTTAGGCTAAGTCCCTTGATACGGCCTACCATGGCTCTGTCCTCCATGTTGTACGCTACCAGTGCTCCTTCCGGTAGCCTGATAGTATTGCCATTTTGGCCCACATCAATTTCTCTGTTGCTAATGTACCTGCGACACCATAGATGGCTATCGCTCCCTCTTATGGGGGTCACACCTGAAGTCCCTGTAGTTGCGCCCTGAGTGCCCCTAACACATTCTGTTGCTCTGTCATTGCTTCCTGGAGAACTTCCCTGGTGACCTCATGGACTGTGTCATCAATGTCGTATATGTCATCCTCTATCAGTGTAATAGGTTCCCCATCCAACTTGGAAGCTTTGGTCTTTTTCTGTGGCCCTGTTCGTTCTGTACCACGCGGCCATTTCACTTGTGTAGATGTCGTGCTAGGGTCTGTGCCTTCCGCCGTGTCATCTGTCCCCTGTCATATGGTCAGGTCTGGGCCTCTTTCCTCCTGCATCATGGTGGCCCTAATTGCTACTACTTTTTCAGCAACCTTGGTTTGCTGTGCGGCGACCTTCGCTACCTCGCAGGAAGCCCTTACCTCCTCGGCGAACTGCTCGTTCTACTTCTGTTGTGCTAGTAGATTGGTGACATCCTTCGATCTTTGTATCATTGTCTCATCATGCACTACCAGATACAGGGCGTGCCATTTGGGTGGCCATGAGTCGAGCACCGTGAAAATAGCGTCATCAATTGCGATGAAAGGGAGTTTGGTCTAGTTCTGCTCCGGATCCTTCCGTGCCTTGATATACACATTGTACATATCCATATTAAAGTTTGCAAAGCTTCGTAGATTGTTATACACCATGGGGGAATAGGTGCAACCTTTTGTTGATCCACATCTGGACGCTTGCCTCCATGAGTATCTAGAAGATCTTGGTCTTGCAGATTCGCGTGGCATCCTTTGTCGCCCAGAGCGACGTGTATTTTGCTACCTCTGGCAAGTACTGGCCAAGAGGAGGAAACTGACTGTCCTCAGGCAGTTCCCCTACAACCAACAAGATGGATAAGAGCAACCATGCGTAGTGGAATGTCTTACCCTACTCCTGGGCCTCTTTACAGTTCGTCAGAAACTCCTCGCAGAGGAACTGCACCGAGTTGAACTATACCACCTTTTCACATTGTTCGGCCAGCGTGATGACCGTTGCTGGTACCACATTTCCGCAGTATTTTCTCATCACTTTTCCTCCCAACAGCTAGGTGGCTACGTGCACCCCTATGTATTGAATTCTAGTAATGACGTAGCCCCTCTGCTTTTTCTCCAACTTGTATTTCTTCTTCATGGCTACTACGAGCACCAAGTATCTGCTTTTGCCAGCTATTTCTGTGGGGTACCTTCCTGTATAAGGAAGCCAAGAAATCCTATGAATAAGCTCCGTTGTGATGGGAATAGGCTCCTCCAGCCACAAGTCCCCATCATGCACTAGGAAAAGCAGTTGCCTGATGACAAATATCGTGATTGGTGCTTGATGAAAGTGTGGAATCCATAGTAAGTGGAGTAGCCCAGCCTCTTCCACCCCCGCAACCATTTTCGTGGCTATAGTGCTGTAATTGACCCCTCCATGCTTTGTTTCATGAGTTGGCTAGTCTCCAAATGTGGGAAATTGTTTTTGTCCGGGAGGTCCCAATATTCAAATTTCATCATGGGCATGTGGCCTAGGACTGAAACGTCAAACAAAATTCCATCTAGGAAGAGTGGAGTTTCGAGTGCGCTCTTAACCACATCCAAATCCTTGGGTACTTTTTCTTTCCCTCTCTGTGGGGGGACATATTTGGGCAACTTTTCTGCAGCGTGCATTGGCTGAATGTCTTCCTCCATTTCTTCATCTGGTTCAATCTCTTCTACGAAGGCGTGGAGATCCTCCTTCTCATCATTTGTCTCAAGATTAACCATCTTGCCCTTGTCTTCCATAGATAGTTTACCAAACTGCAGATTTTGCGGAGACATGCAAATTGGTCCTACTGCCTGTGGATCCTTTTTGGGCCTCGGTGTTCGAGGCAATTTAGGAATTTTCGGTGCATACTCCACTAGTGGCATACAACTCTGTGTGACTCCCTCTGTTGTCGACATCACTCTGTTCAAGAAGTCTTGCGTATCTTTCGATTATGTCGCAAACACTGAACTTGCTCTCACCACCTCTAAATTCGTAAGGTCCATACCTAATTGATAGGACACCAATTGAATTCTCAATATGCCAAGGGTTGTTGGGTGGATAACCACCTGTGATTTATAGGCCTTTTTGAATTCAAATTCGACTGTTCCTCCCCAGACCCCATTAGGCTCATTAATGCGATCTTGGCGGAAGATCATCCCAAATCTAGTTCTGACTTCGGGTATTAATTGCCCGCTGCCCACTCCTCATTGTCTTAACTTGGACATCTTGTCATGAATAGTGACACCAATAGTCACTTCCCAACCTACCTGTGCGGCAGCATAGCGGGTGTGACCCCTGTGACATATTGATCCTGCGCGTAACCTCCTTATCGTGCCGCTCCCAAACAGAGTCTTTTATAGCCCCATTCTCTCTTTCAACTGCTTGGAGCGCTGAGATTGTGCTCGCTACGGATAGTGAGGTGGTCACACCACTTGTGCGAGGCTTCAATGCACCTTTCAACCTAGTCTGTGCGCACTCCTCAATTTCCTCCGTGATAGTCAGTGTTGCACGTTCTTCCCTATGCGGTGTGTTCCCCTGGTTACATTGTCTGGTAATGTGTGGTCACAACCATGGTAGCAGAGCCACAAATTCTTGGTAGAAATCTTCTAATGCAGTAGCATTTCAGCCCATATCTTCTCCTGTCATTCATAGTTTATTGACAAGGCATGCTTGCACGGATTCGGCTTCTAGTTCTTTGATTTAGGAATCCATTAACACGCTTTTCTTCCTTAGTCGTACCCGATCTTTGAGTTCGTGAAACTTAAGGTTCCCCCGTCGAATGGCTTCCTGAATCTGCATATGTTCGACCTCATGTGGCTACATAATTCCTTCTTCCTGGTCCCTGCGTATTGTTCCAACTATGTAAATATTCCTTCCTTCCAAAACTATGGCCTTGACTCTACCCATCATCTTTGGGATCATCTTCGTGCTTAGATTCTTGTGCATGGCCCTAGATGCCCATCAGACCTGTTAGCCATGCTACATTAATGTGATTTTTGGAGGCTAAATATAAGCTTGCCCATATTGACTATGCTCAAAATAAAGCTCACAACGGCCATCTTCCTTCTCCTCCTTTACTTTGCTTACTCCCTCTCACCCTGCTACCTCTGGCCGGCATAAACCCTTGTTTCCTCAAGCCCCGAGCGCAAAGCTTAAACCTTCATAAAGCTGGGTCCACATGACCCCGCGCTTCCATAACCCCGGCATCACCTTTAAATCACAGCCGTTGACTCTTCCCGCTGATCCGACGGCTCCTGTCATGTTAAATAAAGTCACCCACGTGATCAAATCCACACCGTCCGATCATCTATGCCATAATTGGACGGTATTCACTCTCCCTTCGTCCACGAAGTGTCAGGGCGTTAATGCGCGATGGAAAATGGTTTCCTCTCTCCTCTGCCACCACGCGTCACACTCTTAGTGGAATCATGCACCGTTCCCCTTTTACCGCCCAACTTCCTAAGCCGGTGCGAGTAATACCACTTACCGCCCGTCCCCGTTCCCGCTCGATAACATCCACAGACCTTCTCCACTCGCCCACCGTTGGATCTGTCTACCTGAGATCCAACAGCCCATGATCATTCCACTTCTGCTTCTCCTGATAGCCCCCACCAACCCATCTTCGTCGTCTATCCACTTGATCCGATGGTCAATCTCGCTCCTTCATCCAACTCATCCACCCGCTACGCAGTCCACGTCCTTTGACTGTTCCGTGCACCCGAGGATGAAGGTGACCAGTTTGCAGTACCATTTGCAGTTTCTCCTCAACCACTATATTTAATAGACAGTATGGCTAAGGAGGGAAAGGACGAGGCACGAACAACTAGCTGCATTTAACAGTTATGGGACCTCATTGATACAAAGCACTCGAGCTGCCCGAGAGGACAGCAGAGCACAAGAAAAGATCAGATTCATCTACTAAAGCAAGAAAACACATTCAGAAGCTCCATCAGGAAACTAAATGTGGTTGGTGGTCAATTATGACCCCTCCATACCTAGAATGGCCAAGTGCCTTTGTATGGAAACTCTATATATACCCAGAAACAAGATGTAATCAGGGTTGATGGTTGATGTTTTGATGTAAGGTTCAACTTGTGGAGAATGTGACTATTTTGATACTTGCAATGTCTTGTCTCCATTTTTAGCTAATACAAGCTTATTTTGCTGTTAATTGCTCACTTTTCATTTATTCTCTCTTCTAAGTTGTGCCTGATAGGCTGTATTCTTGAACTCTTGATGTTTAGCATTAGAGTAGCTGTCATCCTACCTCTGTGTTAAAATCTTGTATGTGTCATTGAATAAGTTATGTAGGTCTCTCTTCATCTGGTGCCAGAGATCTGTCATCATGTCTGTGCATTAGTAGATTAGATTTGCAGACTTCTTTACTGGTCGCAGCCGGCCATCACATGGTCGTGTGCATCTACTGGTGTGGTCAGTATTCTCCATATTCACCCAATCTTAGAACTGTGAGTAGTTGGTGGTCTAAAGCCTTGTAGTCTGGAGGTGTTCACGCATGTATGGAGTCAAGCAAAGTAGAAGTGGTTATCTAGCTTGGACAAGCATCATTCCTTCCATTCATCCATATGCAACAATAAGTTGAATTTATATGTTCCGAGGCATCTCCGAGCTATAACCTAGGAGAGTTTCTTGGGGTGATAACATAATTGGCACCGTTGCCGGGGAAAGGAGATTGAAGGTCAGCTTCCCTGGGTGAACAACACAGCTCCAGCTTTGATGATAGACAAAGTCTGGACACATTTCTGGTTGTAATCATCTATCTGGCGACTCTACTGGAGGACCAACCTAGTGGTGACTCCACATTACAGTTCTGGCTCAGTTTGTGAGGCATACTCGAAGGAATCCTCAGAAATCACCAGCTGACCCAGTGCGTGACCCTGAGAAGGTTGTCAAGCAGAGGAAAACCTCACAGAAAGGAGCATTAGGATTAGGTAAGCCTAAGAAATCTTATGTATCTCTGCAAGAGAAGGTTATAACTGAGAATGTACAATTTGAAGATATAGAGCCTAACATTGTTAGTGAACAAATACCCTCAGAGATTCATAAAGAGCCTTGTTCATTTAGTCCCCTTTTGGATCTTAGTCCAAAGAAAGCCTCCCATATAGTCCATCATTTTCCTTTGTCTCTGTCATCTATTTCACTACTCCCTATCATTCAATTTGTCAGTGTCCTTCCACCTATCCCAGTCATGGCGGGCCAACAAGCACCCACAAAGATGGAAAGGATCATAGCTGCTAGGTATGGACCCCTGGTCTTTCCTATTCCTTTGAATGCCATGCCTGTAGGAGAGTATCAGAAATACATGCCTAAGTTTACTGGTACAGAGGGAGTAACAACTGAAGAAAACCTTGAGTCTTTTTATAGTTATGTTGATAACCTAGATATCAGTGAAGATGATGTGTGGATGAGAGTGTTTGTCTAGAGCCTTGATGGTGAGGCTAGAAAGTGGTTCAGAGAATTGGCCCCTAGGTCTTTTGGAGTACTAAAAGAGGTATGTTTTTGATGATCATTTCAGTATCTTTTCAGTAGAACTTGCAAACCTTTTTGCATCATGAACTTGGAAAAAGATAAAGAATTATAAAAAAACATGTGAGATTAATATGCAAGACTAAAACGTTGACAATTGTCATTTCCTCATGCAGGAAGGAGTGAAAACGAGGAGTTGTCGTTCCAAAGGAAAGGACAAGGACGAGATAACCACTGTCCCTTTGACGGGAGACCGAATGCAAACAATGTTAAGAAAATCAAAGCGAATCGGCCCTGAAAAGGAGGTAGAGGCACCAGCTCGGCGCAGGAGAGAAAAGAAGTGATTAAGGATTAACGGTTCGACGAATCCCTCAGGATCCTTGATCCTGAGGGATCGTTGTTTTATCTATTTTTATACTTAGACATCTCCGTTGTCACCCTTATAAAAGGGACAACATTGTTAGCTCGGAAAAAAAAAAAAAAAAGGAGAGAAAGACATGATTATGCTTTTATGTAATTTCTGTTAAGATCAAAACTTTGATCATCGAGTCTCAATAAGAACTCATTCATTGTAATTTTTCTTCATGCATTAATACAAACTTGGTGATTACTTCATCTCTGAGTCTGGATTAACCTAAAGCGGTGTACCCCTGGAGGCTAAGGGCCCAGCCCTGGAGGACACTTGCTCCTGTATTATTACGATTTGGCTTCTGTGGTTTTCTTATCGTCGTTATTTGGTAATATGATATGATTTATAAGTTTACATCACATGCTCTATTATGTTTAATTCATTAAGGTTTCCACAGACAAAACTATTGTATTGACTCTACATCATATTACTGTTCCTTTCAGAGTTGATTGAATATTACTAGTCTTAACAGAATACTGTTACTATCCCATTACAGAGCTTTTGTGTTGTGCACCTGTTCATTCACGTTACAGAATTTATCTTGGGAATTATGTTCTTTACGATTGTTGAATTGATGAACGATGCTGTTCTATTTTGAAATGCAGTCGTATTCCTTCTAACTGAGATTGATATTTGGATCAGATTACTCTTTAAGCGTGCTGTGTGCGTATATGGTTTTCAAGCGTTGTTCCATAACTTATCAGTAATCAGTACTGTTCCATTGGTGTGTGTTGTTCGATCTGCCTTAAGAGTGAAAGATTGTTGTTTGATTACGATTAATGCATTTGATTTGGTAGATTAAGTTTGTTACTGCTCACGAGACTTAGTTGTTGTTCTATTTCATAGCTGTTGTTCCATTTAAGAATTGTTGTTCCATTACAGACTTGCTGTTCGATTTCTTATTTGCTGTTCCATTTTCTTATCTACCGTTCCATTTGCTGGCGTTTGTTATTTTGGTGTGGGAGATGATCTAAGGTTGTAGTGAGCCTTGGCATTTACTTTCTGGCTCCCAGATCCACGGTCTATTCTCTAATTTCCTTTTCATCAGTTTCCAAAGGGATGGGTTATCGCTACCGAACCCTTGACTGATAAGTTGCCTAGTCTTCTGAGTGTGTGATTTACTCTTTTGAAGTAGTTTAGTTGTAGACAAGCATCCGTTTACTCTTGTATTTCTGAACACTGTACTACTAGCATTACTCTTGCAAATGATAACCTCAAACTGAGACACTCTTTGAAATAACAAAACGCTCCCGGATTGACATATTAATGTGAGGTAATTAGAGGTGAAAGAGACCCTTTTATAGCTCTACAGGTCTATAGCAGACATTGAAGCATTAGATGATGTATTCTTGAAACACTGGCGAGACAAAGAGGATCTATTGTATTACCATACTGAGTTTGGAATCCTCAAGAGGGAGAATGGGGAATCATTGCCTGATTTTAATAAAAGATTTAATCGTATGTATAGTAAAATACCAGCTGAAGTAAAGCCTCCCCCCACCTCTACCAAACTCACCTATGCCAATGCTTTTGATTCTGATTTCTGTCTGCTTTTAAGAGAAAGAAGGTGTGCCACTCTAGCTGAAATGAAAAAGGTAGCCCTAGAGGTGGAATCTAATATCATGGCTGCAGAAAAGCTCAAAATTCATGCTGATAGAAGGAGGCAGAGAGGTGAGGCTTCTTCTCCCTTTGCTTCATCTTCAGAGCCTAAGTTAGACAAAATGAATAGAATGAAAGAGTCATTGGCTGTTGAGATATCTAAGTTGAAGGTTGAGCAAAGCTCTGGAAAGGCAAAGCTTTCAAACACATTTGCTCCAAGAAACCCAAATCCATTCAGAAGAGCAAATGAACAAATGCAGATCATTCAGATGGGTAAAGAAGCCAGTGGTGAACAAAAGGTTAAGGCTCCTTTCCAAAACGTAGTCATGGAGGAGGAGCAGTTTGAAGAAGAGGATCAGATTCATTGCATGGAAGATAATGGCAGTGCTGCCTTTTTGACATTGGTTTCCTACGAAGAATCATTGCTGCAGGACCAAAATAGTCAAGAGTGGGACAAAGAGGTTGTTTCCTAGACTGATGAGCACCAAAGATATAATCTGAGGTGAAGAACAAGCAATGTCAAGGAGACTCCCGCCCAAAGAGCTGTCGTCCCAACAGAACAACAGAACAACAGACAGAAGAAGCCAGCAACTGACCCAGCCATCCTCAAAGCACCAGCCCAAGAGGTAAGAGGTCTTGACAAGTCCCCTTACCCTTTTAGCTTTGAATCAGAAGTCCAAAAGTTAAAAATGTCTGTGACTCTGATAGAACTTGCAAAGAGTGAAGTTTTTAGACAGCCTATCCTTGATGCCCTTGAGCTAAAAGCTTCAGAGCTTCTCATGACTATGTAAATTTGCAAGATGATAAGCCTACAGTTGTGCTTAGCCCAATGACTGAACCTGCTGATAATAGCTCCCCATCATTCTATATCTCCTTGACCATTCATGACAAAACCCTCCATAACTGCTTGCTGGACACATTGGCCAACCACAACTTGATGCCCAAAGTTGTCAGGGAAGAGTTATGCCTTGATATCACCAAACCATATCATGATTTATTCTCATTTGATTCAAGAAAGGTAAAATGCCTAGGATTAATCAAATACCTAGCCATTACCCTAACTCAGCTGCCCATGAAGAGCATTTATGGAAATTGTAGTAGCAGATGTTCCCCCCGAGTTTGGCATGCTGTTGTCCAGAGGGTGGACTAAGAGACTAGGTGGGACATTACAAAATGATTTATCTTATGCCACTGTCCCAGTTTTTGGAGGGGAGAGAAGGAGATTGTACAGAGAATCACAACTGGCATACATCATCAGTGATGAGAAGAATCTTTCTAATCATTCCATTTATGCTGTGGACACTGATTTTGGGGCATGTATTCTCCAAATTGAATGATCTCAGAAGGCCTCAATGCAGATCAAGAAACCAGTGAATCAAGCCATGGAAGGAGAAGGAAGTCAGGTTTGGGATATGTTCTTTGATGGATCATGTTCAAGGGAAACTGTAGGAGCAGGGGTGGTGCTGATATCTCCAGAACAAGAAAGCACACATCTTTCTTTTAAGCTGGCTTTCCAAGTCACCAACATTATAGAAGAGTATGAGGCTTTGATATTGGGCCTTGACGCAGCTAAAGATAGAGGAATCAGAAGCATAAGGGTGTTTGGAGATGCTGATCTCATCATTCAGCAAGTAAACAGAACGTTTCAAGCAAAGAACCCAAGGCTGAAAGCATATAGAGATGAGGTATGGAGACTTAAAGACTCTTTTGATAGTTTTTGTATCTCATACATCCCTAGAGTAAAAAATCAGCTCGCTGACTCCCTTGCTATGTTCTCTATCATGTTTCTCCCTCCCATGCCCCCCAAACTAGTTTATGAAGTTCAGATGAAATATAGACCATCCTTGCTTGATAATGTCCAGCATTGGAAATTTTTTGAAGATTATGATGAAGTGAATAGGTTTCTGCAAGTCATTGATGAATTCTCTGAAATGAAAATTGATCAAGAGAATGAAGCCTTGGAAGAAAGTCCCCAGTCCTAGCTTAGAAACAACATTGGCAAAAATAGCATTGTCCAACTACCCAACAACCATATACCTAAAGGCCTAGTTCCTTTAGAAAAGTTGTTTGACCAGAATGATGTGCCTTATAAGGCTGCACAAAAAGAAGACCAATCTACAGTCCATAGGTATAATTTAGGGAGCTCAGATCATCCAAGATATGTAAATCTGTCCACCCATCTATCTACTGCCCAATGTTCTGAGTACTGCAATTTAATGAAGCAATTTGCTGATGTTTTTGCCTGGGAATATAGTGACCTGAAAACTTATGACAAAAATATCATCTAGCATAAAATTCCCTTAGAGAAAGACACCATCCCTTTCAAGCAGAAGCTGAGACCAATAAATCCTTTACTCCTCCCTCTGATTGAAAGAGAAATCAAGAAATTAATGGCTACCAAAATCATTGTCCCTCTCAGATATTCAAAATGGGTCGCCAATTTGGTAGTAGTAAGGAAGAAAAGTGGATAAATCAGGCTCTGCGTTGATTTCAGGAACTTAAACAAATGCTCTAAGAAAGACAATTATCCCCTACCCAAGATGGAGCATTTGCTGCAGAAAGTCTCAGGAGCCAAAGTAATGTCTTTCCTGGATGGATTTTCAGGGTATAATCAGGTTGTTGTGCATCCAGATGACCAAGAGAAGACTGCATTCACCACTCCTTGGGGCACTTTTATGTATTCCAAGATGCCTTTTGGGTTGATGAATGCTGGAGCCACCTTTCAGAGAGTCATGGATATAGCATTGTGGGAGAGAAGGATAAGTTTGTCCTTTTCTACTTTGATGATATAACAATGTACTCCAGCAGCCATCAAGACCATTTGCAGCATTTGAAGAAAGTGTTCCTGAAGTGCAGAAGGTTTGGGATTTCAGTCAATCCTAAAAAGTCATAGTTTGCTTTAGAAGAGGGCAAGCTGTTAGGACACATTGTTTCTGCTGCAGGTGTCAAAATTGACCCAGAAAGAGTAAGAGCAATACAGACCTTGTCTGTCCTGAGATCAAAGAAGGATATCCAGTCCTTTCTGGGCAAGATAAATTTTGTAAGGAGGTTTATTCCTAATTTTTCAGAACTTGTAAAACACATTACCTCCATGTTGAAAAAGGGATTAGAAATAAAATGGATTGATGCAGTGAGAAAATCTTTTGAATCCATCAAAGGGGCCATTATGGAAGCTCCTACTTTGGTCAGCCCAGATTACTGCAGGGAGTTCCATATATTTTCGTTTGCCTCTGATGACACCCTTGTAGCAGTTTTGATGCAAGCCGATGAGAAAGGTTTAGAGCATCCAGTGACATTTTTTAGCAAAACCTTAAGGGATGCTAAGTTGAGGTATGATATAATTGAAAAAAATGCATATGCCCTTATCAAATCTTTGAAAGCTTTCAGAATTTACATTCTACATTCCAAGGTAATTTCATATGTACCCTCTACTCTAGTTAAAGATGTCCTAACGCAGCTAGATGTTGATGGAAGAAGAGCTAAATGGATTGCAAAACTGATTGAATTCAACATAGAGCTGAAGCCCACCAAGCTTGTCAGAGGTCAGGGCCTTGCTAGATTAATGGCTGAAGAAAATTGCAGAATGCTGAATACGAATTTGATAAGATAAATGCAGAGGATGGTCTAGCAGAATCTTCCAACAAAATATTGATAAGGATAATTAAAAAGTTGTTGGAAGACAACAAAAGGAATTGGGATTCTAAGCTCAAATATGCATTGTGGGCTGACAGAGTGACCACCAAGAAATCCACAGGGAATTCTCCATTCAAGCTGGTATATGGCACTGAGGCTGTATTCCCAATACAGTTAATCTTCCCTGTGGCAAATTTCTCGCAAGAAGAGCATAATGAGGAAGAGGACATGGCAAAAAGAATCACTGATTTAGCAAAGTTACATCAAATTAGAGAATAGTTGGTTGAAAAGTCTGCAACACGTTAAAAGAGAATCAAGGAAGCCTTTGACAGAAGGGCAAAAGCAAACAATTTTCAGGTTGGAGACTTGGTTCTTAAGTGGGATGCATTAAAGGAGAAGAAAGGTAACCATGGGAAGTTTGATGCTCTGTGGATTGGACCTTTTCTCATCACTCAGATCCAAGGGAACAATACTTTCATGCTACAAAACTTGGAAGGAGAAACAGTTTTTGATGGCCCAGTCAATGGGTGGTTTTTAAAAAATTATGTTGTTTAAGGATCTTTCGGCCTTAAAGTTGTAAATATGTTGTTTTATCAGTTTTAGTGTAAGCTTAATTAGACTCCATGCCCAATGGAACACTAGGAAATTTTGCTAATCTGGATTTCACAGGAAAGGCAATGGTCTGCAGTTCTTGAGACCTCACAGGGAGGCTCTCATCCCCAGAAGGAGCCAGTGTTAGCCATGCTACATTAATGTGGTTTTTGGAGGTTAAATATAAGCTTGGCCATATTGACTATGCTCAAAAGAAAGCTCACAACGGCCATCTTCCTTCTCCTCCTTTACTCCACTTACTCCCTCTCACCCCGCTACCTCTGTTTTTCCTCTAAAACCCGGCATAAACCCCTGTTTCCTCAAGCCCCGAGCGCAAAGCTTAAACCTTCATAAAGCCGAGTCCACATGACCATATGCTTCCATAACCCCAACATCACCTTCAAATCGCAGCTGTTGACTCTTCCCGTTGATCCGACGGCTCCTGTCACATCAAATAAAGTTACCCGCACGATCAAATCCACACCGTCTGATCATCTCCACCACGATCGGATGGTATTCACTCTCCCCACGTCCACGAAGTGTCGGGGCATTAATGTACAATGGAGAGTGGTTTACTCTCTCCTTCGCCACCACGCCTCACACTCTGAGTGGAATCGCACACCGTTCCCCTTTTACTGCCCAACGTCCTAAGCCGGTGTGAGTAATATCACTTACCGCCCGGTCCCCGTTCCCGCCCGATAACATCCATGCACCTTCTCTTCCCGCCCACCATTGGATCTGTCTGCCTAAGATCCAACGGCCCACGATTATTCCGCTTCTGCTTCTCCCGATAGCCGCCGCCAATCCATCTCCACCGTCTATCTGTTCGATCCAACAGTCAATCTGGCTCCTTCATCCGACTCGTCTACCCGCAACATAGTCCACATCCTTTGACTATTCCGTGCACCCGAAGGACAAAGGTGACTAGTCTCCAGTACCATTTGTAGTTGCTCCTCAACCACTATATTTAACAGATAGTATGGCCGAGGAGGGAAAGGACGAGGCACGAATAGGTAGCTGCATTTAACAGTTATGGGGCCTCATTGATACAAAGCACTCCAGCTACCCGAGAGGACAACGGAGCACAGGAAAAGATCAGATTCATCTACTAAGGAAAACAAACACACTCAGAAGCTCCATCAGGCAACTAAATGCGCTTGGTGGTCAATTATGACCCCTCCATACCTAGAATGGCCAAGTGCCTTTGTATGGAAACTCTATATATACCCAGAAACAAGATGTAATCAGGGTTGATGGTTGATGTTTTGATTTAAGGTTCAACTTCTGGAGACTGTGACTATTTTGATACTTACAGTGTCTCGTCTCCATTTTCAGCTAATACAAGCTTCTTTTGCTATTAATTGCTCACTTTCCATTTATTCTCTCTTCCAAGTTGTGCCTGATATGTTGTATTCTTGAAGTCTTGATGTTTAGCATTAGAGTAGCTGTCATCCTACCTCTGTGTTAAAATCTTGTATGTGTCATTGAATAAGTTATGCAGGTTTCTCTTCATCTAGTGCCAGAGAGCTATCATCCTATATGTGCATTAGTAGATTAGATTTGCAGACTTCTTTACTGGTCATAGCCGACCATCACATGGTCTTGTGCATCTACTGGTGTGGTCAGTATTCTCCATATTCACCCAATCTTAAAACTATGAGTAGTTGGCGGTCTAATGCCTTGTAGTCTAGGGGTGTTCGCGCATGTCTGGAGTCAAGCAAAGTAGAAGTGGTTATCTGGCTTGGACAAGCATGATTCCTTCCATTCATCCATATGCAACAATAAGTTGAATTTATATGTTCCCAGGTATCTCCGAGCTACAACCTAGGAGAGTTTCTTGGGGTGATAACAGGATCGCTGGTATGCGCAACTCCCAATCAATTCGTCTGGCCTGGTGGACTTTGTTCAGGATCCTGCATACCTGCTTGAATGCTTCTATGTGGAATGTCTGTGGTGCATGTCACTTTTCCTGTTGCTTTATCTAGTTCCGATTTTCGATCCTTAGTCTGGGGTGTGCTTGTGTGGACTGCACAACACACGTCTGTAACCAGTGACACAGGTGGGCTTGCAAGCTGCTTCATATTGGCTGCTCAGCTCTCATTCGACGATAGGGGCTTCCAAACTGTAGACGCATCCGCCTTCTACATTCGTGCCAGTTTACAATGGTCTCCTGATGTGTACTCTACCATCGTGTGGGTGTTGGGCACAGTGGGCATTCCAGCACACCGTACTGTTGCTGTTCCAGTACTGCACTTTCAAATTTGTCCAGGAATTCATCCACCACTATCACTCCATCATATGTTGTTAGTTCCCTTGCCTCTATCATTACACAACACAGTGATCTAATCATGATGTTGCAATTCAGCGTTGTCACTTCGTGCAACCGGTTCTGCCAAAGCTCTACTTCTTTGTATGAATTTGAAGTAGAGCTTTGGCAGAACCGGTTGCAGGAGCTATCACACTCCCACGAGATTTTCCCATCTAAAGTCGGATTCACCTGATCCTGGTCTCATGCCATTATCTAGTAAATACAGTCCAACTCATCGTCGTGCACTGATTCAGAGTAGCGTGCTCCTTTGGCTCGGTTTAGCGGGACTACTACGTGTAGTGATTTTTTTTTAGTATCACCTTCCACTTCTTTAGGTTGATGACTCCATTCATATCAATGACCCAATTTATTCCTAACAACGCGGGATGGGGATTGCTGTCATCCACAATCTTTATTACTTCAAAATTCATCTATGTGCTTGCACCTTCAATATCAACTATTACCCCCTGCAACCTCCCCATGGCAAAAATCTTTTGTTGGTTCACCATTCGTAATTGAATAGGGGACCACTGCAACACAGGCCTGCACATGCATTCCCATGTTTTCTTCGATATCACATTCACGTTTGACCCTAGGTCGAGGATTACCTGATCCATTTCGTACTCACCAATCTGCGTTGTCAATCTCATTTTCCTCTCGGTGCGCAGTGCATACCTTCCCAGTTTCCGGACTACGTGCAGTTCTCATGACCCCGCACACCTGGTGATCAGCTCTTGTAGCCCCTTCACTACCTTATTTTCATGTAATAGTTTCATGCATGTCTCTAGAAAGGTAGTAAGCATAGAAGGATCCATCCCTAGCTCTGGTTGATCCTTACTACCTGAAGTGGAGGCCTTCATGAAGCTCTTCTTAGCTTCCATGAATGTCTCCTTTGCATGTTCTAGGTCAAACTCAGGTTCCTTCGCGGGAGCCTTGCAAACCCATGTATCTCCATCTGGCTGCTTCCCCTTATCTTCCCCCATGGTCACACTGCTTCTAAGCATCATGTTCACATTTGGGTCTTCTTCGCGCGGCTCAGACCTCATCATTTGGATATTTTGAGTTAGAGGAGATTGGAGTACCCCTTTTTCACGCATCTGTGTGATCATTGTAGGAAAATCTATCATTTCATGATCAAACTAAGCACAGTACGAACATGATATCCTCGTCAGGTTGGTACAATCGTGGGTATAGTACCTTGGTCCTCCACAATTATAACAAATTTACTATCCATGGCCCCTTCCTGGTCCCATTCCTACTCATCCTCGACCTCGCCCCTGAATCTAGCGCACGCCATCCCCGCAGCTAGGTCGAGGGCTCGCATTTCTGTCTGTATCCTATAGGCTGGAGTTCAATCCATCATTAGCTCATAGTTGTGACAAGTGAACTCATCATGGCCTACCGACCTACAGAAATTACAAAACAGTTGCTGGGGTGTCGGTGTATACTTCTGCAACAAATGACAATTATCTGTCGTGTCTTTTCCTCTTATCTGACAAATCACGCACCATAATGCGGGTGTCACATTCGGCTCTGCCTGTGCCTCTGGCCTCAATAACATTGGCCTCCCTCCTGCCAAGTAGTTCGTGAACACTGGCCAGTGATCCTTGTCATGGCCCTGGCCTTTTCATTTTATGCACTTTACTTCCTCGCACGCCTCTGGCCACTGTGCCCTATCCTACTTCCAACTCTACATTTCCAGGCATAGATTATGTAGTTGCGAGGGGATTTGTTGAACTCCCAACCCAGGGTCTTGTATCGGGGTCTCATGCAACCTCATCACCATTTCCAACGCTTTGGCCTGGGTGGAAAGTTTTTGTTGTGACAGCACCATCCTCAAGTGCAGTGTAAGGGATGCCACAAACCATGCATGATGTTGCGCATCCATTAGCGTCATATTGGCCTCAAGGATCGTACTCTTCAGCTGCTGATCTAGATCCCAGGGTTTCTCGCCTAGAAGCATTGCAATCTATTTAAACCCGATGATTGACTGTGTAATCTGATTTTGACCGGCTAAATTCTCTGTTCAACGCATTCTAGATCTCTACTATCCCTGCATTTGGGTGGTTGTTAGAGTGCTTGATATACCATGTGTTGAGTTCTAAAATTGCCTCTTTCATAAGTAATTTCTTTGTCCTTCTTCCTTTGCTTTTCCATGAAAATGCATCCTAAATCATCCAAAAGGCATTACATGTTGCCTCAAGGAGTATATTTCAGAGATTTTCAAGTTATATTGTTATGTTTGTTATTTGGATAGGTTTTTGTTTTTCAACTATGGAATGCTCCACATTCCACAGCTAACCGGTTGTTCCGTAGCCATCTCCATGCTTTTGTAGGTTACAAGTGTCAAGAGAGGAAACGAACCATATGGGTAGCTAGGAAAACATCTGAGCATGGATGGTGTCCTATCCATTTGACCAAAATCGATGAGGAGGACCCCGATCAAAGGGGAGTCAACAGAAGAAATCTACAGCATGTAGAACTCTGTTTTTGCACGTTTCTTAGTGAATGAATCTGAGGCAGTCTCCTAAGGCCAAGGATGTCATTTTCCACCTACACAACCAGTATCCAATAGCCACTATTCAGAGATTTATGTTTCAAGGCAACCAAAGAAAAAATTTCCGGATACACTACCTATCTACGTTTTTGCTATAGATGATTCCTCTCTTCAAACAATTGTGTATTTTTTCCTATAAATATCAGCATTCAAAATGCAGAAGAAGTTCATGATTTGTGCTAATGTAATAGTGCAATTTCTGCTTGTAGATTGAAGACTTCAGTACTTTGTTTTTAATATAGAAACTCTATTTTTTTCAATGGATACCTGATGCATGTGAAGTGTTGATTTTTCGTTGCTAATCCTAGACCTTGCAGAGGGACCCTACATGGTCAAGGGTACATTTCATCTCTATACATTTTCTTTCCTCTTTTAATTGTATATTTTCTGTGTTTTTCATCATGTTCATAATTGTTTCCCAACACTATGTTTATTGCAGCTTGTGTCATTTGTTTCCACTAACCTAGGATAGTTTTATCCGAGCGTAGAGTAGTTCTTTAGTTTCCATTATTCTCTAGTCTTTTAACTGTAGTCTTTAAATTGATGTCAGTAGCATAACTAGATTTATTTCACCTGTTGTTCCTTAGTTCTTAGTTTTTTAAATTTAAGTTATTTAATGCCTTTTTCTTATTAGAGTAGTCACTCATGATATAAATGAATGTTTCCGAAGCCTTTCGTTGATGGTTAATCCTCAAACTAAATGGTGAAATGTTGCATTTATGAATGAGACTTCTTGTTGTTCATTAGTTTTTGAGTCAAGATGTTTAATGCCTTTTTCTCATTAGTGTAGTCACTCATGATATAAATGAATGTTTCCAAAGCCTTTCTTTGATGGTTAAATCCTCAAACTAAATGGTGAAATCCTATATTTATGAATGAGTCTTCCATTAAAATTGTTGCTCATTAGTTTTTAAGTTAAATTTAGTAACACATGATTTAAATGGATATTTCCAAAAGCCCTTCGTTGATGGTTAACCCTAAGACTAAGTGGTGAAATGTTTTATTTATAACTGATTTTTGCCTTGCATTTTCATGTTTACTTCTCTTAGAATGATGAAGAATGAAATCTCTCAAATATTGATATCATAAGGAGGTAATTCTCCCTGAATTATGTAGCAGAGTGACAACAATACTTCATTTAGTCTTGCTTTCATAAATAAAATAGTTGCGATTTCCTTTCACTTATTTTAGCTGCAGTTTCATATTCAGTTGTTCATCAAGATTTAATTTTGCAAATAGATCAGATAGCAGAAGTAATTTCGTTTCCAATATTTCATAGGTAGCTGCAATTCCATTTTCTCATTTAAGTTTTGATTTTGTGATTAAAGAAGATAGTAGTTTTAAGAGTCCTTTCAGCTCATATTTTGGAAACAATTACAATAGCAAGAGGAGAAGCTCTGCTTTTCACTTTCTTGTTTAAAAACCTTACTTCTAAATTTGGCCTAAAAAGTACTTTTAGCTCTCACTTCCTTTTGTAGAAATTTCACCTGTAGAACAAACCAATATATGCAATGTCCTAAAGCATAATACTTGTTCTACTTCTACAAAACATTAAGCAGAAGCATAATCGAAATCATGAGCAACATCAAGTAGAAACATGCATAACTGATCAAGAGAATTAATCACACATAACACAAGATATATCTAGGGGAAAGCACCAGCATAAAACCCCAAGCATGTATTATCAATCAAGTGGAAATCCTCTTCACAATACAAGAAGAATTAGCTCTCAAGCTATTCAGTTCTCAATGAACTATGAAGATATATCTCATGAACCACCCAAGCCTTGTTTATATAGGCTTACCCTATGGTCCTTATTTAGTTTTCTTAGGAAATAATAGCAAAAGCATATGCTCTTAATTCCAACATACCAAAAACAACCAATGGCCCAACTACGTATTCCTTGAGAACACTAGTTCTTCAACCATGCAAAAACTACTTACTAGAAATAGTTAAGCATCTGATAGTACACTGTCCCACATTTGATCTCAACTGGGTCTTTGACATAACTGACATGCAACAGTTATCCATGAGTGAATCCTCAGTTATCTAAAATAATAGTTGTCACGTGCATGCAGGCATTAACAAACTATATTTTATTATTTTAACAACTTGTTAAAATAATCTAATTGGACTTGACTAGTTAGAAGTAAGTCAACTGATTCTCTCATTATAGAACTCATGCTTATTCCCTCAATCAGTGGAGGAAATTAAGGATAAATTCCTCAATCAATGGGACAACTCATGTGCATGCTCACAAAGACTTCGAATTCGAATTTCCTTAATTAATTAACTCAACTG
This sequence comes from Pinus tabuliformis, assembly GCA_031772625.1. Lineage (NCBI taxonomy): Eukaryota > Viridiplantae > Streptophyta > Pinopsida > Pinales > Pinaceae > Pinus > Pinus tabuliformis. The sequence continues at coordinate 126,434,869 of CM062808.1, read as the reverse complement.
AATTAATTAATTAATATTTCAAACTGTTGTTAATACCAAAATTAATTTTACTTCCTATAGATAGACTAGGGACTACTATAAATAGGAAGGGACCCAGAAATGCTATTTTTAGACATGCTATTTTTAGTAGGTCTATTTTTAGCACATTCTAAATTTAGCATTTCTTGTTGCACACTTTTCAACACTCCCTCTCAACAAGAAAGGGATTATCAGCAACCCCGATCCTGTCTCCATAGAACTCAAACTTACCCTTTGACAATGCCTTTGTCAAAATATCTGCATCCTGTTCCTCAGTTGAAATATACTACAACATCATGATCCTCTTGACCACACAATCCCATAGATGATGATAGCAGATATCTATATGCTTGGACCTATCATGAAACACTAGATTCTCAGAGATTTTAATGCAACTCTGATTATCACAATATATCACTATCGGATCCATCATCTGACCAAACAATACCACTAGGATCTTCTGCATCCAGATGGCCTCACATGCAGCCTGACTTGCTGCCATGTACTCTACCTCTGCTGAGCTAAGTGCAACTGATCTCTGTTTCCGGCTATACTAAGAAACTACAGCTGAACCAAGGTTGAAGATTCTCCAAAAGTGCTCTTCATGTCTGATGGACTACCTGCCCAATCTTCATCTGTGAAGCCTTGGAGCTTCACTCCCTCTGTCTGCTTGTACCATAATCCATACTGTGTAGTGCCTCTAAGATATCTCAGCACATGCTTTCTCGCCTTCCAAAATAACTTGGTTGGCTGAACCATAGCTTGACTCAGCTAGTTCACTGCAAAGCACAAATCTGGTCATGTGTTCACTAGATACATGAGTGAACCCACAAGCTGCCGATAAACTGTAATAGCTACTACCTCACCTAAAGTAGCATCCTCCTTCCTCCAGTTACCTACTAGAGGAGTCTCCTCACCTCAGTATCTCATTTGCATACTTGCCTTGAGAAACAAATACTTCCCCATCTCTCTTCCACACCTCCATGCCTAGAAAGTAGTGCATGAGGCCCATGTCCTTCATCTCAAACTCTCTTGCAAGATCCTTCTTGCAAGACTTGATCAACTCATCATCACTTGTCAAAATCATATCATCGACATAAAGTACAATAATCAATAGCTTACCATCTACAATGATGTGGTAGAGGTTCTCATCTGCTTCACTCTTGGTGAAGCCCAACCCGGTGAAATAGATGTCGATCCTGGTATACCATGCACAGGGTGCTTTCTTTAGCCCATAAAATGCTCACTTGAGCTGACACACATGTGACTCACGATCGAAGGTCTCAAATCCTTCGGGCTGCTCAATGTATACATTTTCCTCAATCTCCGGATTGAGGAAAGATGTCTTCGCATCCATCTGATGGATCTTCCAACCCATCTATGCTGATAGTGCTAGAATTGATCTGATCGATGAGTACCTTGCAACAGGAGCAAAGGTTTTATCATAGTCAGCCCCCTCAACCTGTGAGAAACCACGGGCAACAAATCTTGCCTTATGTTTCTCAATACTGCCATCAGCTGCCTGCTTTACCTTGTAAAGCCATCGGGAAGTAACCACTGAACTGTCCCCCGGTCTAGGAACAACATCCCATACACTGTTCCTCATGATAGAATCATACTTCTCTACCACCGCATCCATCCAAACTAGTTGTTGCACTGCCTCCTCAAAAGAAGAAGGCTTGGTCGCTACACACTCCCCAACCAAGGCCATGTAGCCAGTGTATCTATCGGGAGATCTCCTCTGTCTGCGATGAGAGGATGGATGCCCCACATTCTCTCTCCCATCCTACATAAATTTGTTAGCTTCCTGAGAGCGTTTCCGCCCCTCTCTGGAAGACTCTCCAGTAGTGGTGATCTCCACCACTAGAATCTCTGCATGCGACTGCTCCGCATCATCAGGAGGCTCCTCCTCCTTAGGAACTAATAGTTCCTCATCATCACCATGCAACTTGAGCTCCCTCTCAAGTGACTCTCGCATGGATCGCTACTCATCAAACTTTAGATCCCTGCACACTACTATCCTCTGACTGGCAGGCAGAAACACCCAACAGTTGTGAGGTGTATCCGTATACCCCACAAGTATTCCCAACTCAACTGTTAGGTCTAGCTTCTTCTAAGCATCTTTGGTCACATGATAGTAAATTGGTGATCTAAAGATATGGAAGTGACTTACATCTGGATGCTTCCCTGAAAAAGCCTCCATAGGTGTCTTCATCCCCAAAATATGATGAGGACTTCTGTTCTGAAGATACACTGCTGTATTACATGCCTCAACCCACAGATGAAGTGGTAGGCTTTGGTCATGTAGCATCGCTCAAGCTACTCCCACAATAGATCTGTTCTTCCTTTCGGCCACCCCATTCTGTTGTGGGTTATGAGGTGCCATGAGTTCCCGTTTAATTCCTTCTGAAGCACATAAGTCTTTAAACTGCTAGGAAACATACTCTCCACCGTTATCACTCTGCAAGGTCTTTATCTTCCTCCCTGATTCTTTCTCTGCCAAAGCATTGAACTCACAAAACTTCAAGAAGGTTTGATCCTTCTTTTGCATGAAGTAGATCCAACATCTACGAGAAAAATAATCTATAAAAATAACAAAGAACCATTGCTTCGTGGTGGAGGCTATAGAGAAGGGCCCACATACATCTGAATGAACTTGATCCAGAACTGCTCCTGCTCTACCATATTGATCATGAAAGGAAGCCTTCGCATACTTACCCAGAGGACAACCTTTGCATGTGCTTGTCTGCTCCAGTTTACACTTGGGTAATCCGATAGAAATTTGTTGCATTATCTTCAAGACCCCATGATGCAAGTGGCATAGTCTTCTATGCCATAAATCGCCAATATCTTAGCCATGCACCTCTTCTGTCTTGGAACTGAGAGTAGCACAATCTTCTACCTGTAACTTGTAGAGATTCTTAATTCGAATCCCAATCTGTTTGGTCTGTCCAGTGCCAATATGCCTTAGGAAAACCTTGTTGCGTGTGGAGCATGATTGTTCAGAGGTCTTTGTTTCAGCTGGATGTATACCCCAGGAAGTTTGTACACCCCTCCACGCGTGGGGGTCCGGGGGCCAGCGGTCCCCCGACGGGGGCTTGGGGACAGCGCCCCTGAAGCTAAAAACAAATGTAAAATTGCCTTGTAAAAGTATAGTAATTTCTATTCAATCTGGGCCATTCATTAGGCAGATGATCTGACGGTAGAACTTATGTTTAGTTTAGGGTTTTTTGCCCTCGAAGGAAACCCCCTCTCTTTGTATGAGGGCATTGTATTTGAGGCTGAGATATAGATGTGTATTGTGTGAGAGAGAAACTGAGAGGTGAGACTGTGAGAGAAAACAGAGGATATTACAGCGGATTTGTTGTAGGTTGTGTCTCTTCATTTTGCTGGATAATAGAAAGGAAGGACTGGATGTTCGGGGTGGACGTAGCCCAAACTGGGTGAACCACGTATATCTGTGTCTCTCTTGTTTTATGCGTTCTCTGTGTTTATATTTCTGCAATATTTTATGTGTTCCATTGCTCCGTAATATATAATTTTCTAACAACTGGTATCAGAGCCGAAGGTCTATTTGGCTGATAAACTCGCAGGAAAGAAGGGTTTTCTGGTTGGAGTGGGAGCAATGGCGGAAGATGGTAAGTTTAGGGTCGAGAAATTTAACGGCCAAAACTTCTCACTGTGGAAGATGCAGATGGAAGATTATCTGTATTAGAAAGATCTATACCTACCATTGGGCAGAAAATCAAAGATGCCGACAGGTATGATAGACGAAAAATGGAACCTTCTCGATAGAAAGGCACTCGGAACAATACGGTTGTGCCTTGCTGCGTCAGTCACCTTCAACATTTCGAAGGAAACCACGACAGAGGGTTTGATTCAGACGTTGTCGAAACTATATGAAAAACCCTCGGCCTCAAACAAGGTATTTCTTATGAAACGGTTATTTAATATGAAGATGTCGGAAGGTGGATCTGTTGCAGACTATTTAAATGATTTTAATACAGTTACAAGTCAGTTAAGTTTTGTAGGGGTAAACTTTGATGATGAAGTTAGATCTCTATTATTCTTGTGCTCATTACCAGAAAGTTGGAATGGTTTGGTAATGGCCATTAGTAACTCTGTTTCTGGATCTAGTACTTTAAAGTTTGATGATGTTGTCGGTGCTATCCTTAGAGAGGAAATGCGACGGAAAAGCTCCGGTGAGACATCGGGAAATGCTTTGAGTGCAGAGTCTAGAGGAAGAAAAATGGAAAGAGGAAAGAGCTCAGGATATCGCAGTAAATCAAGGAAAGGCAGATCCAAGTCCAGATCGGGGATAGTGTGCTGGAAATGTGGAAAGAAAGGACACCTAAAGAAAGACTGTAGATCTCGAAAGGGAAAAGAAGGAGATGCACAACAAGAAAACAATCATGAAGCAAATGTGACAGGTGAGGTGTTACAAGATGCTTTGATTCTTTCTTTCGAAAATATTACTGATTCCTGGGTGGTAGATTCAGGGGCCTCATTCCATGCCACACCTGATAAGAAATACTTTCATGACTATGTTCAAGGAGATTTTGGACAAGTTCGTTTGGCTAATGATAAACCCTATAAAATTGTTGAAATGGGTAAGGTTCTTGTAAAACAACAGAATGGAAACCAATGGCTACTAAAGGAGGTAAGGCATGTTCCAGATCTAAAGAAAAATCTGATTTCAACAGGGCAGCTAGGCGTTGAAGGTTGTGTGACAACTTTCACAGATAAATCTTGGAAGGTCACCAAAGGAGCCCTGGTAATAGCAAAAGGTGAAAAGGTTGGTACATTGTATTTATGCAATGGTATTTCTAACTCTGTTAATGCTTTAACTTCCAAAGGAGCAGATGCAGCATTATGGCATCATAGGCTTGGACACATGAGTGAAAAGGGGATGAAGATTCTTCACTCAAGGAATTTGTTGCCGGGTTTGAAGAATGTTGATTTCGATTTCTGTGAGAATTGCATTTATGGAAAACAGAAGAGAGTCAGATTTCTCAGAGTTGGGAAAGAAATGAAGAGCGAAAAATTAGATCTTGTGCATACAGATGTATGGGGACTTGCTCAGGTATCATCTCTCGGTGGCTCTCGTTATTATGTTACTTTTATTGATGATGCAACTAGAAAAACTTGGATTTATTGTATTAAGAATAAATCTGATGTATTTGATACTTTCAAGAAATGGAAAGCTTTGGTTGAGGTTGAGACAGGAAAGAAATTGAAGTGTATTAGATCAGAAAATGGAGGTGAATATTGCAGCAAAGAGTTTGATAGGTACTGTTCAGAACATGGAATTCGTAGAGAGAAGACAATTCCAAGAACACCACAAGAAAATGGTGTGTCAGAAAGGATGAACAGAACAATCATGGACCGTGCAAGGTGCAGGAGATTGCATGCAGGATTGCCTTTACAGTTTTGGGCAGATGTTGTAGATATTGTTTTTTATCTAATAAACAGAAGGCCTTCAAGTTCCTTGGATGGTGGTGTTCCGGAGGAAGCATGGATAGGTAAAAAGGTAAACTACTCTTTTTTAAAGCCTTTTGGTTGTGAGGCCTTTGTCCATATTGATAAAGAAAATAGAACAAAGCTTGAGGTAAAGTCAAAGAAATGTACCTTTATTGGATATGGTGTTAATGATTTTGGTTACCGCTTAAATGATTATGAAAATCACAAAATAATTAGGAGCAGAGATGTAATATTCAATGAAAAGGTCTTGTATAAGAATCAATTGCAGGAAAAGAAATAGGAAAAAGAAAACAAGGAATATGCAGTTCTTGATGAAATCACTGAAAAGGTAAAGGTGCCTGAAAATAATAATAATCAACAACAGCAACCACCACAACAGCAACAGGCACCCCAAACACCTGAAAGTGGTGTTAGAAGATCTACCAGGATAAGTAGACCCCCTGAACAATACTCTCCTTCATTATATTATTTATTGTTGACCGATTCTGGTGAACCCGAATGTTATGAAGAAGCAATGCAGGTTGAAAGCAGGAAGAAGTGGGAGGTAGCCATGGAAGAAGAGATGGACTCCTTAATGCATAACCAGACTTGGGATTTAGTCAGGTTGCCTGCAGGAAAAACTACATTGAAGAATAAATGGGTTTACAGGCTGAAGGAAGAAGATGGAGGAAAACGGAGGTACAAAGCTAGACTTGTGGTGAAGGGGTTTGCACAGAAGAAAGGTATTGATTTTGATGAAATATTTTCTCCTGTTGTTAAAATGACTTCAATCAGAACTATTTTAAGTCTTGTAGCAGCTGAAGATTTGCATCTTGAGCAGTTAGATGTAAAGACAGCCTTTCTCCATCGGGATTTGGAGGAAGAGATATATATGCAGCAACCACAAGGATATGAGGTGAAAGGGAAGGAGAAACTAGTGTGTAGGTTGAAGAAGAGCTTGTATGGCTTAAAACAGGCTCCAAGGCAGTGGTATCTAAAATTTGACAAGTTTATGTCTGAACAAGGTTATACTAGATGTCACTCTGATCATTGTGTTTATCTGAAAAAGCAAAATGATGGCAGCTATATTATATTGTTATTGTATGTGGATGACATGCTTGTTGCAGGATCTAACATGCAGGAAATAAATGTACTCAAAAGAAAATTGGCAAATTCATTTTCAATGAAGGATTTGGGAGCTGCAAAACAAATCCTTGGTATGAGAATCACTAGAGACAGGACAAATCGCAAATTAACATTGTCTCAGAATGAGTACATACAAAAGGTGTTGAAAAGATTTAATATGCACAATGAAAAACCAGTTAGTACACCTTTTGCTAGCCATTTCAAACTTAGTAAGGAAATGTTCCCAAAGACCCAAGAAGACATGGATGATATGTCTAAAGTTCCATATACATCAGCAGTTGGAAGTGTAATGTATGCAATGGTCTGCAAAAGGCATGATATTGCACATGCAGTGGGAGTTGTAAGCAGGTACATGAACAATCCAGGAAAGGAACATTGGATGGCAGTGAAATGGATTCTCAAATATTTGAAAGGTACCACAAATCAAGCATTATGATTTGGTGGTGAAAACATTTCTCTACAGGGATATGTTGATGCAGATATGGAAAGTGACAGGGATAACACGAGGAGCACTACAGGATATGTATTTACTATTGGTGGAACAACTCTCAATTGGATTTCAAAAATCCAAAGTGTTGTTGCACTTTCAACAACAGAAGCAGAGTATGTTGCTGCTACAGAGGCTAGTAAAGAAATGATTTGGTTACAAAGGTTTATGGGTGAATTGGGTAAGGAGCATGATATGGGCACGTTATACAGTGATAGCCAAAGTGCCATTCATCTTGCAAAGAACTCAGCATTTCATTCTAGGACTAAACACATACAGCTCAAGTACCATTTCATATGATCAGTGTTGGAAGATGGAGAGTTGAAGCTGGAAAAGATACACACTAGCCAGAATCCTGCAGATATGCTAACAAAAGTTGTAACCAGGGAGAAACTGAGAATATGCTCAGTTTCAATTGGTCTTCAAGGATGACGATCAAGATGAGAAACAGCCAGGTCCAAAGAGGAGTCATTATCCAGCAAACGAAGCAGCGGTGGAGTTTCTACAATCATTCTCCAAGTGGGAGATTGTTGTGTGTGGAGCATGATTGTTCAAAGGTCTTTGTTTCAGCCGGATGTATACCCCAGGAAGTTTGTACACCCCTCCACGCGGGGGGTCCGGGGGGCTGATCGCCCCCGGCTGGGGGGTCCGGGGGCCAGCGGTCCCCCACCCCCGAAGCTAAAAACAAATGTAAAATTGCCTTGTAAAAGTATAGTAATTTCTAGTCAATCTGGGTCGTTCATTAGGCAGATGATCTGACGGTAGAATTTATGTTTAGTTTAGGGATTTTTTCCCTAGAAGGCAACCCCCTCTCTTTGTATGAGGGCATTGTATTTGAGGCTGAGATATAGATGTGTATTGTATGAGCGAGAAACTGAGAGGTGAGACTGTGAGAGAAAACAGAGGATATTACAGCGGATTTGCTGTAGGTTGTGTCTCTTCATTTTGCTGGATAATAGAAAGGAAGGACTAGCTGTTCGGGGTGGACGTAGCCCAAACTAGGTGAACCACGTATATCTGTGTCTCTCTTGTTTTATGCGTTCTCTGTGTTTATATTTCTGCAATATTTTATGTGTTCCATTGCTTCGTAATATATAATTTTCTAACAAACCTTTCCCAAACTAAAGACTACATGATAGCCTTTATCCTCAAGCATAGCAATAGACACAAGATTTTTTTCAACCCTGGTACATACATAACATTAGAAAGAGTGAGGGAAGAACCATGCTCCCTCTAAAACATAACCTTACCTCTACCCTAGACACAGTACTTTCTGTCATTGCCCATCTTGATCCGTATTTGGAGATCCTTCTCCTCCAAAGTGTTGAAAAGATTCTTGTCACCTGACATGTGGAAAGAAGCTCCACTATCCAAATACCAAACACATCCCATGCTGGATGAAACCATGCATGCAATAAGCGAGAAATCCATCTCAAACTGTGAAGCTAGTGCATCACCATCAAATTCCTCGGAGGAACCTTTCTTCTTGTACTTCCTCTTTGGGAAATTATTAGCATAATGACCCAACTCATGACAATGAAAGCATCTTACCTTCGACTTGTCAAAATTCTTCCCTACTTGAGAAGACTTGGAATGGGATGCCTTCCCTTTCCCTTTATTAGCTTTAGAAACTAAAGCCAAGTTCTCTTCATCATCATGTTTTGATGAAGAATCTCTATCCCTGGTGCTCCGTCTAATCTCCTCCTGCATCAAATCCAGCCATAGTCGTTCCCAATCTGGAAGTTTGTCCCTTCCATTCACTGAGTCTTGATAGCTATGCTAGTTCTTAGGAAGGCCAAGGAGTGCTAGACTCACCATATCCTCATCAATTGTAGTGACTCCTACGCTTGCAAGCTCATCTCTGCAGGTGGTGAGCTTGTTCAATAATGTAGAAATAGAGTCACCCTTCTCACACTTGATCTTTCGAAGCTTGTCCTTCAGTGCCAACTTCCTTTGATCACTGCTATTCTGATACAAATATTTCAATGTTTTCCACATTGCAAATGGAGACTCCTTCCCATGGAGGCTTGAGACTACGTGATCTCAAACACCCTCCAAGAGAATTCTCCTAGCTCTAGCCACACACTTACCCCATTCCACCAGGTCGGTCTTGTCAGTAGGCTTAGGGACTTCTTGATCAATCAAATCCTTAAGACCATTATCTTCCCAAACTGCCTCCATGTGATCCTTCCAAGCTATATAGTTTGAGCTGCCATCAAGGGCATACTCAAGCCTCAAACTATTGAACGCCATCGATGAAATAGATGTGATAAGAACTTGGGATGTATATCAAGAACAAGAAACTTCGAATTCCTCCTGCTAGAATATTGTTATTGCTTGATCACCTGTGCTCTGATACCATGTAGAAATTTCACCGGTAGAACAAACCGATATAAGCAATGTCCTAAAGCATAATACTTGTTCTACTTCTACAAAACATTAAATAGAAGCATAGTCGAAATCATGAGAAACATCAAGTAGAAACATGCATAATTGATCAAGAGAATTAATCATACATAACACAACATATATCCAGGGGAAAGCACCAACATAAAACCCCAACCATGTATTATCAATCAAGTGGAAATCCTCTTCACAATACAAAAAGAATTAGCTCTCAAGCTATTCAGTTCTCAATGAACTATGAAGATATATCTCATGAACCACCTAAGCCCTATTTAGATAGGCTTTCCCTATGGTCCTTACGTAGTTTTCTTAGGAAATAATAGCAAAAGCATATGCTATTAATTCCAACATACCAAAAAACAACCAATGGTCCAACTATGTATTCCTTGAGAACACTAGTTCCTCAACCATGCAAAAACTACTTACTAGAAATAGTTAAGCATCTGATAGTACACTATCCCACATATGATCTCAACTGGGTCTCTGACAGAACTGACATGCAATAGTTATCCATGAGTGAATCCTCAGTTATCTAAAATAATAGTTGTCAGATGCATGCAAGCATTAACAAACTATATTTTATTATTTTAACTTGTTAAAATAATCTAACTGGACTTGACTAGTTAGAACTAAGTCAACTGATTCTCTCATTATAGAACTCATGCTTATTCCCTCAACCAGTGGAGGAAATTAAGGATAAATTCCTCAATCAATGGGACAACTCATGTGCATGCTCACAAAGACTTCAAATTTGAATTTCCTTAATTAATTAACTCAACTGAATTAATTAATTAATATTTGAAACTATTGTTAAGACCAAAATTAATTTTACTTCCTATAGATAGACTAGGGACTACTATAAATAGGAAGGGACCCAGAAATGCTATTTTTAGACATGCTATTTTTAGCAGGTCTATTTTTAGCACATTCTAAATTTAGAATTTCTTGTTGCACACTTTTCAACACATTTCTCTAGGTTCTTAGAAGAAGTAAGATTTCAATTACATTGCAAAACATTAGGAATGAAAAGAACAAAACCCCAAAACAAACATAAACTTGAAAATAGTGAGGTAAGGAAGGGTCATCTAGCACATATAGTGCACTACAATTCATCAGTTTATGACACCCGGATTGATAATTTATGTATCAATTTAGGACACTAAATTGACTAAACATTTTGGCTCCGTTGCCGGGGAAGTGTAATTAGGTAGCCTTACTTCTTACATTCATAAAAAAAAAATATAAAACAAAAAAACAATGACATGCATAGAGAAAGAGATTCTAGTGGTAGATTTATAGCTAGGGGTAGAAGTTTGATTTCCACAAATCCACCTACTCCCCCAAGGGTTAGAAAGGACACTCCTCCATCCCAGACTCATGCTCCCAGCCTTAGGATTCCTGGAATTCAAGGGGCAACAACTCAGTTGGAAGATTCTCCCACTTCATCTACTAAACCAGACCTAGGAGAGGAAACCTTTTTCACCTCTACAGGGGAGCCTATTGTAGTCGAAGAAGTAGGAATACCTAGTGAGGAAGAAGTATAAATTCTCTCTCATCAACCATTAATAGAAGAACCAGAAGATTCTGAGGAAAATATCATGGAAAAAGAAGAACACGATGGAGAATTTTCACTATTTGGAGGGGGGGGTAAAGGGAGAGGTAGAGGAAACAATGGAGGAGGAAGAGGAAGTAGGGAAGGAGATAACTCATTTAGATTCCCTATAGTAGACGAGGAAATGCATACAACAATGAAAAACATTTCACCATCTGTCCTCCCAAACTTTTATGGGTTGAGAAGTGACGATCCTGAAATTTTTTTGTTTGAGTTTGAAGTCTTATGCAGAACCTATGACTAAACACCATGTTAATGCACGATCCTGCAGTGTGCTCACCAATGTAGCCTTCTTAATGTTTTCATCCATGACCCCTTGCGCTTCCCACACTGCTCTTACTACGAACCAGAACTAGTCCGGATTTTCATTCCCTACACCTCTGAATACAGGTAGTTTGATCGCGCTCGCCATGCTGAACTGTGGGGGTGGTGGAAGTGCAGTGGGTGGAGATGGAGGTGAGGGAGGTGAAGCAGGTGGTGGCATGGGTGGAGGTGGTAACTGTGGAATGTGCTGCCTTATCAAACTAACCACACTTCTTGGAGAGACCCGTGCGAGCTCTTCCTTGCTCTCTCATGAAGGTGAAATTAAGGGATTGTTTTCTAATTCCCCGCTACCTTTGTAGATCTTTCCGCTTCACGTCGTCCCAAACATTAATGTGTTTGCATAACCCGCTTTTCACATAACAAAGTCTTAATATAGGTATTCAAAGATTTAATATACTTACCTCGCGGTCCCTTGAGAAAATGTCGTTCTGCTTCACTGTAGCTCACGATCATGTCTACCGCAAACTCAGTGATAAACCCCCCTATTATCCGGTCGAGCCAATGGTCCACATCTCACGTGATCTTATCTTCTGATGCCTCTAGTCTGCGCACTAATTCCAGAGTCCACACTATCGTTTGGTTGAGCCTACACCTTCCCTGGCTATCAGCTAACCTCATGATCCACTCTTACAGTTCATAAGGAAAGGATGTGAAAAAAATCTCATGGATTTCCATATACACGTAGCGATCCAGCCACCTTTTCTCAGATACCTGTGGAGTTTTGTTTTCCTATGTCGCAAACTCGTGAATCTTCTTGTCCAACCACTCTTCAATTTCCTTCTTTATTGGGTTCCAGTGGCACGATATTAGACATCCCTAAGGTAGATCTCAGTCTCGGCATAGAACCATTTGTTGGCTTGTTGGGGCCTGACCCAGGTTCAAAAGTGAGTTAGCCAAGCAAATCCCGGTACTGTTGGCCCTTTCGGCAACAGTCCATGGAGTGCGGACTGAGGTATCACCTGAAGTAGTATGGGAGGGTGTTGGAACCAGGTTTTTTCACCCTACAGATGTCTGATATGGGCGATAGGAGCACGATTCAACCTTCATGCTTACTAGCTTATGCGCACCAGCGAGCTTCTTGCATCTTGTGGTACTGCCTTCGCACAACTCCAGCCGTAGTGCAACCAGTGTTAAATACCCAAGTCTTCCTTAATTATGTTCTGTTCACTTAATTACTTAGAAGTTTTTCATACATAAGAATTCATACAAGTGCATGCATATAAATTAACAAATACATAACATCAAAATATAGATCCACGAAAAGATGCACAATATGCCGAATCAAACTTATCTTTATTAATAATTCTCTTCAAGTTCAGTTCAATACAAACTCGACTCCACCCCACTCACACAGTTGCAGACTCTACTAGGCCTCTGCGCACTCAGTTGTGGATCCTCTAACTACTACTACGACCCAATACACTTCAGATCCACTTCTATCCTCTAATCATGCCTTCGCACTATTACTTGTTTTTCAAAAAATATCTTTAAAATTAGAGCCTCGTTCTATTTATACACTCCCATGGTCCACGGACCATGGGTAGGCCAACACAACTTTATGTTATATTACATTATTTTAGGGCGGACAACCCTATGACTCATCCTAGATTCTTGTGCTCTGCGCCCACATTTCACGGGAACTTTACATTTCATTGACCAAAACTTGGGCTTTACACCCCAAAACCCTGCTATGGGGGGATCCGCTGCCCAAAAATTTCATAGGATCCTGATTTGATAATGCACACATGATCCCTTAGAGTAGATTTCATTTCATGCAATTTCATTTCTCCATGTGTGGTAGATTAAGATTTCAATTCTTGCAAGTGTGGTAGACTAAGACTTCAATTCCTGCAAGTGTGAAAGATTAAGATTTCAATTCTATGCATTGTACTATAATTGTACTATAATTTCTTTTGAATTGATTGTTGAATTAGAATAGGTCAATTTGGTTTGTCATTATGTGGTTTCATAGTTAGATTAATCTAAATTGGAAGTTAATTTATAACATATACAATGCATACATGCTTCTCAAGTTTCACGAAACCCCGGGTTGACAATTAAATGATAGGTAATTAATTTTCCTCAACATTTTGGCGCCATTGTCGAGGAAGTGTGCATAGGAACTAGCTTTCAGTCTAGAGTTCATTTATTTATTTTATTTTATTTTATTTTTATTTTTATTTTTTTAGTTTTTTTTCTAGATGCATGATTAAAACATGTAGATGCATAAATAATTTAGTTTCATATCATTTTTATAAAAATATATATATTAAAAAAAACCTTCAATCACCTAACACTCCCACTATATCACGTGGTGCAGTAAGAGCCGCACATCCACATCATGAATTCTTATTTTTGTAGGTAAAAGGGATGATAAAGGAGGATGAATAAATGGATGGAGATCCTCTTGGATTTCCCATTCAAGAAACTGATGTCAATGTTCAAATGAAGAACATCCCTCCATTTGTACTTCCTAACTTCAATGGTATGTGATTAGAAGAATCAGAAACTTTTCTTTTTGAATTTGAAATAATTTGTAGATCTTATGGCTACTCATTACACATTCAAAAGTTTAATGTGTTTCCAACAACATTGAAGGATAAAGCTCTTAGATGGTTCGTGACTTTAGGAACAAATTCTATAAGGACATGGGATGATATGAAAAGAGTGTTTTTGGAAAAATATAAAAATCATTACAAACATCATGACCTTAGAAATGAAGTCTTTAAGATGAATAAAAAAGAGGATGAAAATATAGAAGACCTAGTGGAGACATTTACTTATAATGTCAAAAGATCTAAAATGTATAATTTAGGATCAAACATATTAAAAACTCTCCTACTAAATGCTATAAAGGATGAATTGATTGATCTTCTTAACCTCGTTGGAAAATGAGATGTTTATCAATTGTCATTTCAAGATATTTATAAACTATGCATGAACATATCAAGAGGGAAAGCAAAGTATGGAAGATCTCCTCAAGACCTAGTTACGACAAGGGAAAGTAAGTCGACAACATGATTGGTAAGTCAAACTTAACTTAACAATTTGCTAAACATTCTTGGTAATTTAAATGAACAAATTGAGATGATAAGAATGAAAAACAAGAAAAAAATTGAAAATGTTTCTTTATTTTACCCTACATGTACAAAGAAACATTCTTTGCATGAATGTCCACTTGATAACATTAAAAGTTGAAAAATTTGTGTAGGATCACATACTACTGAAGATTTCCCATCATTACCAGGGTTAAAGGCAGTTTACCAAAAATATAATGGAGTGAATCAAGCAAAAGAGAAACTCTATTATGTAGGTCCAAGAGGACCATGGCAGCCTCATTAACCCAATATGGTGCAATATCCTTGTGCACAATTTCAAGGTTATGCACAACAATATCAAAATAATTGGAAAATACCTTTGCCTTGGCAACCTTGGCCATCTCAATCCCAATCTCAAAACCAATCTTGGAAATAGGGTTGGGAAGAGCCTTACAGAGGAAATCCACCATATACTCAATCTTCCCTCAGTGTCCTCAATACCAATATCAATGTCATCCATACCATTCACCTCCACCATAATATTAGTTTCACCCTCAATTAATCTCAATGCAACCTTTCCCATTACTTGTACAACCATTTCAAATCCCAAACAATAAAACACCTCAATCCACTTACAATGTTGAGATATAGAAAAATGATTCAGCACCTGCCATTGAAGAACAACAATCAAAAGAAGAAGATTTAGATAAGGTCCAAGAATCATGGATAAATGTTAATAAAGAGAAGTTGCTCCAACTTGAGATTGAAAAGTTTCATGCATGCCTATCACTGGATTCTATGAATGGAGATCACATATTTGAGGACTTGCATGGCATGATAGAAGGAAGCCAAGGAAGAAAAGATTATATTGAATCTTGGTTCAAGACAATCATTGGATCCCAGTATTCCATTCTTCAGTATCTTCTAACATCATTTCAATCAAGACAGTTGGTCTCTCATATACTGGTACATAACAAAGAATATATTTCAAACCTGCATATGAGTATACCTATCATTTTGTTACACACATGGCTCCATTGG
This sequence comes from Pinus tabuliformis, assembly GCA_031772625.1. Lineage (NCBI taxonomy): Eukaryota > Viridiplantae > Streptophyta > Pinopsida > Pinales > Pinaceae > Pinus > Pinus tabuliformis. The sequence continues at coordinate 126,419,337 of CM062808.1, read as the reverse complement.
AAACATTCATATACTTAAAAAAAATAAAAAAATCAAGTAGATTAATTAGGAAAAATAAAATGAAGCTTGATTGCATTGTTTTTGTTTTTCTTAATTGCATTTCTTTTAGAATTTAGAATTTTTAGATTATATTTATTTTCTTGCATTTTAATAATTTGGCCCACAGGGCTTTGGATTGATGGTGAATGGGTGTACTGTTAGGGCACTCCTTGCGATAGGTCACCGGTTCAAAATCCCCCGTGGGTGCTTAGGTAGTATTATATAGAAAAAAAAAAATTTGAAACACACATATATATAATAATAAAAAAAGATAAAGTGTTTCTTTTTAAATTTATATAGGTATATATTTAACATATAAAAAAAAGTATATTTTCTATATATATATATATATATATATATATATATATATTACACAAAGAGATTTGTTTATTTAAACCAATTTTAAATAAAATAAAAAAATTAATTTAAAATGCAAATCATAAAACAAATTAGAACTTGTAGCTTCATGATCTTCGATATCTTGTTAACGATAGTGCACGATTGGCATGGAATTGTATTTCATCTGACATCTGTAATAAAAAAATAACTCATATTAAGCCATTTGGTCTCAACCCTGGCTCAGAAAGATCGAAAATGTTGTAAATAACTGAAAATCCCATTCTTATTGATCATGCATTTGTAAAATAGTGCTCCATTTGTTTCAGTAGATTATATTTTGTGCACAGATTGTAAAGCTTGTGAACTTTCTGGATCATGAACATTGTTCCATCAATTCAATGTTGGAATCCAGACAATAAAAATAACGAATTTCACCTAGCAGTTACCTGAGCAGAGGCCAAATACGCAGAGGTTAAAACCGTATTTTTTAAAACGAATTTTGTGACCAAATGAAAATGAATATAAAAAATATAAAACATGGGTTTTTAGTAGAACATGGTGGATTATGTTTAACGTGGAAGATTTCCTCAAAATTTATAACCGTTTGAGAGATGTTCTGGGTTATTTAGAGCCTTATTTTCCATATTGCGTGAGAAAAATAGATTTAAAAATTAAATGCATAGATAAACAGTAGTGGCCATGATCTAATTTCCCTAATCTTCATGAGGAATATCCACCAAGATCCAATATCCCTGATCTATAGGAGACATGGAGTGTTGTCCACGCTTGATATTCTTCAATGATGACAAGTCTGTGATTCAAATCAAAAGTAAATAAGAGTGCAAAGGTTGCATTTCCCGAGTCTTCCATTCAGCCCGATGAGGAACAAATGGAATAGATTAAGTGTGTGTTCCTTAATGGATTGCCCACATCTTGGGATGAAGAGAGAGTTAAAAAGGGACACAAGGAATTTGGTCAAACTGAGAATGTTCAATTATCGAAGAACATAACCTCTGTCAAGCATAAAGACTTCGGTTTTGTTCATTATTCTACTTGTGGAGAAGCTCAGGGTTTTATTGATAGTCTCATTAACATCGAGATTGGAGAAGAGGATAGTAAGGCACTTTTTATTATAGATATTATTTGATGTTGTTCAATCATTCTTCCAATTGTTTGGTCGATCAAGAATCTTTGTGAAGCATTTAAGATTGATAAGAAGGAAGTTAGGAATTTGGAAAAACTGATGATTTTTTAGGTAATTTTACATTGTTTTTAGTTATTTGTATTTTACTAGAATCATGGTTGATGCCTTCAAAACAATTACTACGTACAAGTACAGACAAGAACAAAAAACAAGGCTATGACATCAACAAACTAGAAATCTCTCTGCCATTATTCAGCTAAAGAAGGTTTGCAGGTAAAAATAAGCAGATCAGAATTACCTTTCCTTTTTAATAAAAACAAAATTGTTCTATTTGCTATTTTTTTTGGAATAGATACCGATTAATTTGAATATTGGACTGGTTATTTGTTCATAACAAACATTCATAGCTCTATGTACTTAACTGTCTGTTCAGGATTTTAGCTAGAGAAACTGCGCAATTCTGTAGCTGAACAACAATTATGCAGTTGAAAAACAATTATGCAACTCTATATTTAATTCAATGATTTATTTGTGACAATGCATTCTAATCAAAATTCATGAGCAACATGCCATCTAATTTTCCTACGTCATCCTTCACATCAACATCATGTTCCCATGCCACACTTAAAGCATGACAGTTTTCACTATTTCACAAAAATTTCAAATAAGCATAACTCTCTCATATGACATCGGTTTTGGATGATTCAAATTTCATCAGAAATATCTCGATGAGATCTACACAATGAGAAAGCTTTTAGAAAAATGAAGAAATAGTGAAAGAATGAAGAAATTTCTAACAAGACATGACAAGTAACGTGAGGCACTAGTTCAAAAACAGGTAACCATTCATTTGATTTTCTTTCATAAATTTATTTTATTAGTACCAATTCTCAGTTTTTTTTTGTGTAAATTACATAAATAGAGAGATTAATCACCTCTCTCTTTTGATTATCTTACATTTCATTTCAGAAAAAAGTACTAAGTTTTTGCAGGTTCCGAGAAGGTAAACAAATGGACACAAACAAACAATGTCTCTCAAGGACCACATTTTTTAAAAAGGAACATGATCAGAGCAACATCAAAGATGAAATATCCAAGAATTAGCACATGATTTTGGATAACAAATTTCGAATCAAATCCATCACATCATTTGGAATCCTTTCAGATACCAGTTTTACCATTGCATTCCTACTTATTTAGTCAATAAAATATTAATCTCATTTTCCTTCACAATGATTTTCCTACCTCGCTTTCAATAACCTTTAAACCTGGCAAAAAAACCATTCATGTCCCCTACAAAGATGATTCATTCCATTTTCATTTTTGTTGTGTCAAATAAACCTTGATCCACTACAAAAATTTTCATCTATAGTCCTTCAAAATTGTTTTATGCTCGCGTTAGATCATGGAGGATTCATTAATGCCTCCCTTCTAACAAGTCTTGGCCTATCAACATCAGCATATTAACAAGGTTCAAGGATAGATTCCTTATTAGTACCTTGAGGCTTGTATGCATTAATGCTCAGTTCTCTCATTCACAATCATGGGAATACATCAATGTCCCCGGATCATTGTATCTTGCAAGTGGCTCGACATTAGCTCATCTATTCACACTTTGCAAGACGTACTTAGGTACCTTGGCACTCATTGACATTACTGGTGATTTTTCCTTGCATTGGTTAACAACATTCATCAATGGCTGGGAATCCAATGAATTCTCTTCATGCTCCACAACAACACATTTATTCGCATGACTAGAATTGTACCATCGCGTTTTTTAGCAGGTGAAGACTATATCATTTCAGCATTTTGTAGCAGATACAACAAATTTAGCAATAACAATAAAGAATCCACTTTCACCACCTCATCCACCATTTATGCAACCAATAATCAGATGAAATTGTGCATTCTATTCCATGATCCAACAATAGTTATAACTTCTCTACATCTGCACAACTTTTCCACTTCCTAGTTAAGTAAAGCTATGTTCTTTTCTATTTTTTAATCATAGAATTCCTTGAATATTGAAATTATAATTTTTGGAAAATACTTCACCATATTTCCTTTCTCATTTGAAAAAAATCCGCAAACACCTTTAGTTGGGGGGAAAGGGACATCCATTTATTATCACATCCATATCACTTCATTTCATCCTAACATACTTGTCCTAATCAATTATTATTGCATTATGGTTCAAAAGTTGTGTGATTTACAAATAAATGCCTAAATGATGAGAATATTATATAGCTTATTTAAATATGCATTCTTAAATATGCTCAATGAATCTTGCTGCAGCAAAAAGAAACAAGGTATTGAAACACAAGAACCAATACCAATTAAGATTTGGTTGTCAGACAAGAACCAACCAAACATGTTGCAATTAAATGTATGACAAGGAATACTCTGCAAAAAGAAATGAAATGGTCAAATGAAAAGTTTAAGGACAACTGATATAAGCCAAGCTCATTCAAAAGAAAATCATGACTAAGCAATGCAATCAATTGCATGAGGGCATGCAATAACGCCAGTTGGGGAGTATGTAGAGTCTCAAAAATGTATTCAAAATATCATCCACTTTCACCTTTATCACCACCATTTCACTCACATGTCCCAACTCCATGACCATATAACCTTTCATTAGCCTCCATTTTTATAATTATATGGGTTCCATTTGTGTTTTCCAAAAGTTAATGATTTATAGTATTATAAGTGAATTAAATAGTTAAGACTTAGAAGAAATACATATACTTGCTAACACTTAAAAGTGGCTTGAGTTTCATGACATGTTTAGGTCATTTGGAAGCTTCCAACGCACCCTTATGTGGCCTCCAATGCTCAAATTCGATTTCCCTGCAAGATATGGAAGAAAATTTGGGTAAAGATCAAAGAGGATATGTGTCTCATAATTACCTATTTGAGTTGTAACTCTATGAGATTTTCTAGGGATCTAGAGAGAGAATAATGGACCTCCATTAATGAGGTAGCTTCTTATATTTTTTTATAAATAGGAGAGCCTCCTCCTTTCAAAGGCATGTGAAAAGTTGGAGATACTCGGGTGTCCAAGTTAAGATTATTCATGAATGGAATTTAGATTTAGCACCATGCTCATGAGTGACGTTCACCTCTTTCTAGTAATGCTTGCATTGGGATCCTCTCAACTTGCCATCTCTCATACTTTTGGATTGGCCACCTATAATGTGTGAGATTTATTGTTTTTCATAGATTAAGATTTATTGCTTTCAATTTATTTCATATCTTTTCCTGTGTGAGAGGTTAAGAGTGATTGTTTTTATTTTATTTCATATCTAGAGGTTAAGAATTATTGTTTTTGCTTTCATTTCATTTCATTTCATGTGGTTTTGATTATTCATTTTATAGGATCCTGATTTGATAATGCACACATGATCCCTTAGATTATATTTCATTTCATGCAATTTCATTTATGCAAGTGTGGTAGATTAAGATTTAAATTCCTGCAAGTGTGGTAGATTAAGACTTCAATTCCTGCAAGTGTGAAAGATTAAGATTTCAATTTTGTGCACTGTACTATAATTGTACTATAATTTATTTTGAATTGATTGTTGAATTAGAATAGGTGAATTTGGTTTATCGTTATTTGGTTTCGTAGTTAGATTGATCTAAATTGGAAGTTAATTTCTAGCATATACAGTGCACGCATGCTTCACAAGTTTTACGAAACTCCCAAGTTGACAATTAAATGATAGGTAATTAATTTGCCTCAACAAGAATTCCACAGATGCTCGTGAGGAAGAGGCTATTGAAGAAGAAAGTTTTATGTTCGTCGATCCAATCCAAGAAATAATGAAGCTTTTGTTAACATCTAATCCGAAACGGATGGGTGAAGCTGGACAGTCATCTAGAAGATGAACTGATCCGTTTTATGTATGTATAAATAATAGTTGGCTAATGAATAAAATCACCAGTTGTTTCTTGCGCTCATTAATTTCTGGAGTTAACCTGGCCTGACATGGTATCAGAGCACAGGTCCCAGAAATAACTCCTGCCTCTGCCAGGTTTCTGCTACCTCATGAAACCTCTGTCCTGAGAGACTGCGCATCCGTTTTCATCTGTGCCTCTGTCCTGGAGACTGCGAATTCTTTTATAAAACGTTTGCCTGAATTTGCTGACCCTCTCTGCGCTGCCTCTGATCTGACATATCTGTCCATATGCCAACACATCTGCCTGAATTGTCCTCTGTCTCTCTGCACATTCATTTATGCCAACGCATCTGCCTGAAACGTTCTTTGCCTCTGTCGCTGCCCAGAGATTGAGCTTGGTCGAAACTTGGACGTGCTATGTTGAACAGTGAGACTGCAGTGTGCATTTTGCGTCAATTGTGTTCAAATATTGAAGGCGTTCGGTAAGTGATCAGAATCCATTAAGAAGCTCATAGCATTGAAGAATATTGATAGTTGATTGAATGGCATGTATTCGGAGTTCGAATTGTATGTGAAATCTGGAGTTCGAATGGCATGTATGTGAAATCTAAGTTCGAATTGTCGACTTGTGGAACTTTGGCTTGGCACCGTCCTTATGTATTGCACTCCCATTCTGGCTCATGAGTTTTTAAACTCTTCTCTGTCGGCTCCCATACGCCGTTGAAATCCCATACCAGGTTCTGTGTGAGCTATTTTTTATGGGCGTAAATTTAAATCCCATACCATTAATATCGGTGAAGTGTTGTGTTTATATCCCATACCATTCATTTAAATACGATGGGGTAGCTGTGAGAACACCGTTTTCCAGTCCATTCATAATCATACGGGCATGAACTTGCCCTACTGTTTCAGTGTTGGTACAGGCCTCTAACGCAGAAGTGTAGGTTGCATCCATCTCAATACCTCTATACATTGGCTTTGCCTTCAATTTTCGTGCGCATTAACGCTGTGGTTATATTGACCACGGTTTGAGTATTGTATGGTAATCAGTTTTGGCGGTTTGAGTATTGTATGGTAATCAGTTTTGTGCTGGAATCAGTTTTGTTTGGTATTGCGGCCATCGCAATTTTTTATTATTTCAAAAACAATACAATTGGTCTCTTTCAGAATCGAGCCTATCTGCTTCATTTTCTGAATCCATGAATGCTGCGGCAATGCCATGGCTATGAGTCCACGAGTTCCAACAGTGAGGTATGGGATGGAGTTGCGGTTTGAATTGAGCCAATAATATTCACTTTGTCTTCAATAAAAAAAAAAAATGCAGTCCATCCTCAAACGCAGTCATTCTTCAAGAAGGCGGTCAAATTGAATAGAGCAGGAAGTCGGAGGCGCGGATCAAACAAAGCACACCAACGTCCCTTACTCGCCCGAATCTCTGTCTAAGCTACTAGAGAAATTGAATCTCGCTCAGCCCGCAGCAGAGGCTTCTTAATTTAATTTGGAAATGCATGTCTAGGATCTATGATGCCATGCTTGAGCTTATTGCTGTGAAGCACGATAGATGCTGGAATATGTGGATCTGCCTAAACTGCTGAAGCTATAATGTTTAATGAACATGGTTGCTTTATTTTCATTCCATATTCTAAAGTGAATTTTCCTTCGCAGTTTCAGTTTTTTAAAGATGTGTTGGGCTATTCTGTTTATGTTTCCTTTGACATACTTAGTGGAGGACATTTTATAAAATTTTGAAGACATTTGAAGAAAAGTTAGCATAAAGAATCTGTTGCCCTTTTGAGTATACTTTCACTGTACATCAGTAGAAGTTCTTTTTATCAGCAAAATTATTTTTCCATCAGCAAAAATAATTTTTGTTACAGTATGCATTCAAAAGAAAGAGAAAGATATTTCAGAGGCAGGGGGGGAATACATTCTCAAGCAGAAAAGGCAGACTTACATTGCATTCGCTGCAAATGAAATGGATCTCATGATGCTTCTACATGCAAACTACCATGGGAAAAGATTTAGAAGAGAAGAAATCAGCAGAAAGGTAAAACTGATGACACAGACAAAGGTAAAGCACCTGAATCCGCTCACTATATTGAGGCACAATGTAACATTGGAGTAAATGAAGATCTGTTTAATGCTTCACTTACTTCTTCGAAAAATGACTGGTTGCTTGATTCAGGAGCAACCTGTCATATGACTCATAGGAAAGATTTCACTGATAATGTTGATGGAGAAGTATACTTTGCAGATCAGTCAAAAATCAAGCCATCAGGGCTTGGAACAGTCAGGCTTAAACTGCCTGGTCTTCCAGACTTTCTTCTGGATCATGTTCTATATCTCCCACAGCTCAAGAGAAACTTGCTGTCCCTGGTCCACATCCTCCAGCAAGGTCACTCCATTCATATGTTTGATGGAAAGCTTGAGGTAAGAAAGGCATCTGACCATTCACTTGTCATGAGGGGTATAGAAGAAGAAAGACTTCTTAAACTGCAAGGAACCTCTGCTCATGCACAACATTTTTCATATATTTCTCATCATGATGAAGGTACACTTCCATCAAGTTTATTATGGCATGCTAGATCTGGACATTTAAACTATGATAGTCTCCGCTTGTTGAAGAAAAATGGTGTTGCTGGTTTGCCTACAATTCCTAGAAAACATAAACAATGTGATGCTTGCATTCTAGGAAAGCATAGCAAACAGTCTTTTCATGATTCACATTCAAGAGCACATAGGAAGCTTGAACTTATTCATTCAGATTTATGTGGTCCAATGCCTGTTCCTTCTGCAAATGGAAATAAGTATATCATGACATTTATTGATGATTACACCAGAATGTGTTGGGTTTATTTATTGAAGAACAAATCTGATGCTTTTCAAACATTCAAGAATTTTCATAAGTGGATTGAAAATGATGCACAATCTCATATTGGGTCTATTCGCACTAATAATGGAAAAGAATATACATCAAATGAATTTGAACACTATCTTCGCCAACATGGGATTAAACATCAAACAACTGTGCCTTATAATCCTCAACAAAATGGTGTAGCTGAAAGAATGAACAGAACAATTTTGAATATGGTACGATCCATGCTTTTCTTCAAAAATGTAAAGACAATGTTTTGGGATGATGCTGTTCTATGTGCTGCATATATAAAGAATAGATGTCCATCTAGTGCTATAAGAAACAAGACTCCTTATGAATTGTGGTATGGACATGTTCCTTCGGTAAAACATCTCAGGATATTTGGTTCCACCTGTTATGCTTTAATACCAAAGGTACATAGAAACAAACTTGGTGCTAGAAGTCATAAGTGTATCTTCCTGGGGTATTCAAACACATCTAAAGCATACCGCCTGTATGATTAAGTAAATAAAAAGTTTGTTTTATCTAGAGATGTCATTTTTCTTGAATCATCCAAATCTGACAGTGTTGTTGAGCGGCAACTTGATCGCTTGGATAGATTCACAAAACCGAAATCATTCCAAGAGTTTGATAATCAGATTCCACATCTTGAAGGGGGGATTCCTATACTAGATCAACATGTGGAATCTCCTTCTGAAGAACAATCTCCCCTGCATGACACTCCAACAACGGATGATGCTTTAAGTGATGTAATTGATAGAATTGGGAGACTTAATCTTGATTCAGTCCCAACTCAATCAACAGAACAACCTGGACCATCTCAGAAAGGTCCCCCAAAGTGGCTGACAAAGACACTTGAAAGTGTTCATCCTGATGAAATTGGAAAAACAGGAACCAGAAATTCAAACCGACAAGATGGAGGTGATGTAGATAACTCTAATTCACCTGTTGATATGGATGTTACTTATGATTGTGAATTGAACTTGTCTACAGATTTTGAACCAACTTCCTTCAAAGAAGCTGCTTCTCATGATAAATGGAAAGAAGCGATGCAGAAGGAGTATGATGCCCTCATAAAGAATGGCACTTGGAAGCTCGTTGATCCTCCATTTGGAACCAAACCAATTGGCTGCAAGTGGGTCTACAAGAACAAGTACAAAGCTGATGGCTCACTTGACAAGCACAAAGCTAGGCTTGTGGAAAAAGGTTTTGCACAGAAGGAAGGGGTCGATTATGAGGAAACTTTTGCTCCCACAGCAAAATGGGCCACCATCCGGACACTCTTTGCACTAGCTGCTCAGAACGGTTGGAAAGTCCATCAAATGGATGTAAAAACTGCATTCTTGAATGGAGATATAAAAGAGAATGTTTTTATGTCCCAGCCTGAATGATTTGCTGTGAAAGGACATGAACACAAAGTATGAAAACTTGTGAAGTCCTTGTATGGCCTCAAACAAGCACCACGAGCCTGGTATGAAAAACTAACTGAGCATCTTCTGAAACTCAACTTCAATCATTTTGATCTTGATGATGCAACTTTATTTGTCAAGAAAGTTGGCAAAACAGTTGTATATCTTGTGGTATATGTAGATGATCTTTTAATGACAGGGAACAATGAAAGCTATATTGCATCCATAAAGAAAGAATTAGGAAATTTTTTTGAAATGACTAATTTGGGCTATGTTCATTACTATCTTGGCATTGAATGTAACCCAACATCCAAAGTCCATATTTCTTTCTCAAAAGAAATACATTGGAGATTTGTTAAACAGATTTGGCATGACAGAGTGCAATCCCCTTTGTACTCCAATGGAACAAAACTTGAAGCTCACATCTATTGAAGGAAAGGAATTTGAGGATGCAACAAAGTATAGGCAGCTTGTAGGAAGTCTCATCAACCTCACTACTACCAGACCAGACATTTCATTTGCTATTGGAATCCTCTCCAGGTTCATGCAAAAGCCTTGTGAGGGACATTGGTCTGCTGCAAAAAGAGTTCTAAGGTACTTGAAGGGAACTCAAGACCTTGGAATCAAGTATACACAGGTGGACGACTTCAACTTGATTGGATACTCTGATTCAGACTTCGATGGAGACAAAGAAACTGGGGTATCTACTTCAGGATATGCTATGAGTCTTGGATCAGGAGCTGTCTCCTGGAGATCACGCAAACAATCAGTACCAGCAGATTCCACAACAGAAGCAGAATATGTGGCAGCAGCTGAAGCAACGAAAGAAATTGTGTGGCTCAGGAAAATTCTTGAAGATTTGCAGGTAAAACAAATACAATCAACTCCACTCATGATTGATAACACCTCTGCAATAAAGTTGGCCAAGAACCCAAAGTTCCATGATCGTACTAAGCACATCAACACTAAATATCATATGATCCGACATCATGTTGAGGCCAAAACAATCCATCTCCGTCATTGTTCCACAAACGAGCAAATTGCAGACATCTTCACCAAAGCTCTTGGAAGAGAAAATATTGAAAGATTCAGAACGATGCTTGGACTCACCAACATCCCTTCAGATTAAGGGGGGGAATGTTGACACCTAATCCGAAACGGATGGGTGAAGCTGGACAGTCATCTAGAAGATGAATTGATCCGTTTTATGTATGTATAAATAATAGTTGCCTAATGAATAAAATCACCAGTTGTTTCTTGCGCTCATTAATTTCTGGAGTTAACCTGGCCTGACAGCTTCAAATGAAAGAAAACAAGAAAATTAATTCTTTAGTTTTGATTAAGCATTAGACTAGTGAGATAAAAGGAGAAATCAGAACCTTGATGCAACACATTTGTTGGTATGCGGTGAGAAACTCATTTAATTATCCCATTTATTTGTTTATGATTTAGTTATCTCATCCTTTATAAAAAAACTCTTTATTTTATAGGGATTTTTGGAGGAGCACAATCCTCATGCTACGACTATGGAATTCGGCATTGGTAGTAGCGCCAGTGCTCCACCTGTGAGTGAGTCACTAGGCATTGAGAATGGTAGACCCACTTAAACACACACAACAGGATTTTCACCCCCTGAACAACATACGTCGGGATCTACATATGATGTTGTGGATATAGAGCATGATCCGATTACACAATTTGAAGTGATATTCCTTGGATATTCCCGTGTTACTAGCACGAGAGCACTACCAATCATGTTTTTAGTAGTTGATGAAAATGTTCCCATGAAAATAGAGAAATTTATAGGTATTTAAGAAGTTTTTTAAATATTAAGTACAACCTAAATCGAATTAACATATAGTTTGTCACTATTTCAAACCTTGTATATCATTTTGCAAGAAATGATGTATTTTATAGACACTTGTATGACATAACCTTGGAAATATTAGGGCCAACCATTCGAACAAACTGGAAATCCAAAAATTCGAAGTTATAAAATGACCTTATTACGAGAATGGTTTGCCTATTTAGTGATAGTACCTTCAACAAAACTATAGTTACTTGAAAGTATTCCTACATTTAAAATATTTGCAGAACCAATATAGGTCTCAATTGGAAAGGGCCAATTCACATGATCTCCCTCCATTGATTCCAAAGATGGAGTGGATAGTGCTCATGGAAGATGAAAATGAGAAGGAACTTTGAAAAGTAGGGAAGACACCAACTAGACCATGAAGGTATGAAGCACTTTTAATAATGTATTTATGATTCTTTATCATCATTGTGACATCTAGGTAATTTTTCAATGTAAATATAGGCTCCCAGATACTTCCAAAGCCACGATGGCTAGAATATCCAAACATGGGAAACATCATCTTGGCCTGAGTGGTTAATTGAAACTAGCCGCAAAAATTGTAAGTATATAAAAAAATAATTTGCATATAAATTATACATTGTTGAAAATTTTAATTTAATATCAAAGAAGAAGAAAAATTTATGTTCTAATGCAAAATTGCATGGGTCACAATTCAAAGAGGCTCCCATGAAGGAATACCTAAAGCTTTCTTTCAATTTAGACTATCAAGTCATAGTTGAACGAAGGACAAGCTTGGCGTATTCAACATATTCCACCACCCAACCTAACACTCACATAAATTAAAGAAAGTAGTAGAATTTATAAATCATTACTTTTACAATCTATTGGTTATTATTTTTGGCCATAAAGTAATGTGCTTTATTGTAAAAAGAAGGCAAGCAATGTAGATACAACACATGAGCCTATTGACGATGGAGTGCCTGATCTTGAGACTGATGTTCAACTCAGTACTGAAGGTATTTCATGTGTTATAAAAAATTGTAGTATGGAATACAATTAAAAATATTTGAATGCAAATGGTTTATTAATTATAACCTTTCTTGTTTCTATGCCAGAGCATGTACAGGATGTGGCCAGAGAAGAGGAGGAACATATGGCGACATCTGAAAGTATTGCACTTCCCTCCACTAGAAAAGCAAGAAAATGACATTATACTACTCCTTTTATTAATAAAACATTTGTAATAATAATAAATATAAATATGAATTTAACATTTCTTTCTTATTGCAGCTTGGCCCCACTTGCAAGAACATACTCATAGGACTAGGTCAACAACAAGACTTATTACACTAGATACCACAAAAACTAAAGGCGGGCAATAACAAGACATCAAGGCTAATAACATATTGAAAAATAGAAAGAAAGTCGATAAAAAATGACCGAACTTCTTTATTTAGAGCCCCTTTTTTTGAGTACCACATTTTTTATTGAGATGTTGAATGCATCATGGCATGTGAACATATAACTTTAGACTATCTTAAAAAAAAGTTGTGATTTTCCATTGCAAAAATTTAGAATGATTTTGTTTCATATTGTGTAAGCATATTTTTGTGATACAAGGAGGCTGTATAATACCATATATTTGATAAATTTGTGGTACAAGTCAATTAACTCTGTTACAAACACCAAGAGCATATAATTATATTCCGGTGTGAAACTAATCCTTTACACAATCCATGCCCATGATAATTCAACCATCTACTAATTTGTATACCTATCCCACTAAACCCTACACTACCACACCCCTAATTTAGGTGCTAGCTAATGCTGCTTCAATTCCTAATCACATCAATTTGTGATTATGACGACAATTTAAGTACATGTGTGTGCAATGTCCATGATGGGATGTATGAATTGTCATCCCCAAAGTTTCCTTTAATGATTATAACCTTAAATGGGATAGCACTGGTCTATCTCATCATCTTAAAATGACTTGGCAGATGAAAATTTACAAATTTTTTCATCAACAGTTCACACTAACTCATGAATGACCCTTTCTGTTGGGTAGTGGATCCCCCCATAGCATGTTTTTGGGGCTTGAAGCATGAATTTTGGTCAAGTGTAATGTAAATACCCCGTGAAATGCAGACCCAGAGCGCAAGAGTCTACGGTTGTCCGCCCTAAGATATTATAATTTAATATAAAGTGTGTTGGCCTACCCATGGTCTGCAGACCCTGGGATTGTATAAATAGAGTGCGGCTCTAAGATGTAAGATAGATATGTTTTTTTGGGATGATAAATGAGCTTTGAGTCTGTAAGTCCGAGTCTTGGGTTGTAGTAGGAAGAGGCTCTGCAGCTGAGTGCGCAGAGGCCTAGTAGAGTCCGAAGTTGTGTGTGTGGACCCTTACAGCTGAGTGTGCAGAGAGGAGTTAGGATTGTACTTGGATGAATAATTAATAAAATATAAGTTGATTATGTAATATTGTGTGTCTATGCTTCTGTTATATTTATGCATCTCTTTACAGTTTTATGATTATGCGCACTTGTTATGAATGTTGAATGATTAATGAGAATATTGGGCCCACATAATTAAGTTAAAGACATATGATAATAGCACAGTAAGGATAAAGGATCTAGACAACACCTCTTCGCACTCTTTGCAGAGCTACATAGAAGCAGTAGCACAAGCTGCGAAGGATAGATGGCTGCGCGGAGTAGTGCAAGCGCGCCAGTTTGGTTCGCGAACTTCCTAGACTTCATCAAGACATCACTAAGGTGTGGAAAACTTGTTCCAACACCCTCCCATACTACTTCGGGTGATACCTCAGTCCACGCACAACAGACTGTTTCCGAAAGGGTTGGTAGTTTCAGGATTTGTTTGGCTAAATCACTTCTGAACCTGGGTCAGGCCCCACCAAGCCAACACTTTCTATAGATCATATGCATGAATTTTTTGAAGGTCATCCCCTCTACCTATCCTATGATTGATTGTGACAACAAGTGAATAAAATAAAATTGACAAATATTTGTTGACAAGATCCCATACTTATAAATTGTACTTTGTTCACCTATTCTCACAATAAATCATAGGCTAGGTAGAGGGGATGGTCTACCAGAAATTCATGCATATAATTTGTATAAGGGGTCATCTATGAGACAATGTGAAGTGATGATGACATACATGGTAAATATTCATCTATCGGGTCATTTTGAGATGGTGATTACAGATCAATGCTAACCCATTCAAGGTTATAATCATTGATGGGAAATGTGTAGAGGACAAGTCATACATCCCATCATGGACATTACACTCATGTGTACTTAAATTGTCATCATAATCACAAATTGTTGTGAATTGACAGCTAATATATGTTAGAATTTTGTTAGATTAATATAAATTAGAAAATGCAACCAATATAGAGATTATTTACAATAAATATAGTAGAAAATATAGCAACCATTCCAACAGTGTCGACTAGTCTATATTGAGACTAATCTTGATGCTTAATGGGATGACGTATCAACTCATTTCATGTTTTATCCCAATAAGCATTGAATGTCATAATATTACTCTTAGGTTCTATTCAAATTCTAGCAATTTATAAGACTTGTAGCCTTCTACTATTTGCACAACTCTCTAGCTTCAAGTGGTACACTATGTCTAGGTTAATTAGTATAGGTTTAATGAAGGTAGTTTATTTTCCTCAATCTACATTCAAAATATCTTTCAAACCTTCTATCATAGGCATGGACTCCTATAGGTTATTCATATTCTCTATTTTCTTAGTTTGATCGATATTAGAAGTCTCATTCTCATAACACACACACATACACATATGGAAACATTTATCTGATATTAATCATTAATATCTATGCATCAAACACAACTCTCAGCTTATATACTCTTGTTCATACTTTGAGTCTTACATATGTATGTGCAAGATCTTTTTGTCTTATTCAAGTGTTGGACCACTAAATTTTCATTATTATTACCATTTGTTGACATTTATTTCATCCATTTCCACCATTCGTTTATCATGTTATTTATCATTTAATTCCATTTTATAATTATTCATGCTCTTGTGGATTAGTGATGTTTATTCTCCTTTATTTTTAATAAATTGAATATTATTATGTATTAATTTTACAATTATGGTTTATCAATGAATTTGTTATAACATCACTCATGATTTTATCCTCCATGAACTCTTTCAGATTACAAATTGATATTCATCTCATAATCAAATATTCCAATTCAAAAATTCGCTGAGATAAAAAGTGGCATCTTTGCGTTGGACTTTTTGGGCAAATGAAGATGAATCTTGAAAATCTGATACATTTGTTTTGTGTAGAATGAACCAAATTAGTTTTCCAAAATTCAGTTTGGATTGAGAGAAATGGAAGGTTCTCTGAAGGCGATTTCCTCATATTTTTCATTGTGGTCTTTTTCCAAATTCTCACAATTGCAATACTATATTCAACTTGTTCTAGTTGAATCATGATGCAAAGCTCTTTAAAACATGATATTACTGATCAAATTTTTGTGGACAATCTACAATTGTAATGGAAAATCAATTTGTAATCAATTTAGTAGTAATTTCCATTTTCTCTCCATGTATTTAAATGAAACCAAAGATCAAAGAGGGGAAATTAACAATTGTGGAATTAATGTCAAAGCTAACTTCATTCTGGTATAATTATTTCTCAGAGATGTTTTAATGAAGGAAGTTATCTATTCAATTCTACATCTATTATTCGTAATGTAATTTGATTTATTTTTCAAGGCTGAACTAACCCTTTTGCAGTTGTTCCACCAACCTTGGACGACGTTCTACCTTAAAAATCTAAAGTAGTTTAGTTGTGTTCTTGTTTCTTGGAATGTCAATTGTTGTTCCTTAAAGTAAATTTCCTTTTTTAAAGTAATTTTTTGGCTTCTACATTTTCCTAAATTATTGTTTCCTACAATTTCTAGATTTCATTTAATTTACCGCACTAGATTAGTATTTGAATTTTGTTGGGTGCAATAGGTTAAATTTCCAATTCAGCAAGGTGTGCTTTAATTTAGTATTGATTCAGGTTGTGTGATGAGCATACTAATTTTCTTCTCATTTAATTTTTACTTTTTAAATTTAGTATTGTTTTTCAAGTCTTACATTTTATTTTTTGTTGAATGAGCTTGATAGTGTAGAACCCAATCATGTAGAACCAATGTTAGTTGTTGGTAGTTGCTTGCATATATTTTGCAGACTGCCTTGAAACAAAAAGACGTTCCTCAGGTTGATAAATAATGTTTAGGTGATTAGTTATTTTTTATTAAGAAAATAATTTACCCAACATTTTGGTGTTGTTGCCAAGGAGGTATTCAAATAGCACTACCACACTAATATTTGGTTGTAGATGCACAGCTGACTCTGAGAGGGTTGGATATTAAAGACAAAAGGTAAGAACCTGCACACACACCCTAGATAACTTGTGGTGAGGTCTAGCCTCTGTAGGTAGTTTAAGGTCATATAGCATGCACTGATAGAAATAGGAAGTTTAGAGGTAGACTTTTAACTTTTTTTATGATTTCAGTTAAGTGGTGGTGTAAGTACCACCCTTTTAGCTAACCAATTGTTAGGAGCATTCGAAGGAGAAGCCTTGAAGAAACACATGATGAACATCTTTTATTTTGTTAATAAATGGCACACATTACTACTTTTGAATTCCCTATCAAAGATCTAGGAGGATTCATACAAATGCACATCATTCCCCCATCTACTCTACCAAATTTTCATGGTTTGGAAAATGAAGATCTAGATACATTCTTATTTGAGTTTGAAGTACTTTTTAGAGGATATGATTATTGTACTAATGCTCAAATGTTGAAATTATTTCGTCTTACTCTAAAAGGACCAGCTCTCTGATAGTTTATGAGCCTTGGTCTCAATTGCATTCAAACATGGGAGGACATGAAGAATGTATTCTTGAATAAGTACCAAGACTAGTACAAGACCAATGAAGATATTTTCAGAATGACACAAGGGGAAGCTGAATGATTGGAGGACTATGTGGAGAAATTTTAATACAACCTTCAAAAATCAAAGCATAAACAATTAGCAAAAGAAACCTTGAAAACACTCCTTAAAGGAATCATAGACAATTTTTTAGAACTTTTAAACCCGATAGAAAAAGGTGATTTTTTCAGCTAATGTATGTTGATGTTTGTAATTTATGCATAAGGTATTCAAGAGGAATCTCCAAGGCTGGTAAAAATTCTAGAGAAATTTCATCTTTCTTTTTCAATTACGCTACAAGAACATGAGATACATGAGCTGAGATTAGTGATTTATTTAAACATTTTAAAATTTATATTATTATCTCTCTAATTTCACAATTGGATGTTTTTCTGGTTAAGAAAAATAAGGAAGAATTTGAAGAAGTGTTTTTACCTCAGTGCCGAAAGAAACATCTCATAGATAGTTGCTCTTTCTTTACGATGGAAAATAACATATCAAAGAGATGGATAAGAAACAACAATCTCACAACCATGGAAACCATGGCCTACATGCATGGTTCATAACACTTCCTCTCCATTTTATTACTTGTATAATCCATTATGAAATACTCATGTGTTAGGGCAACCATACCAATCTTAGTATAACCCCTACCAATATTGTCCACAATTTTGGCATGACTTATCTTATGATTACATGAATACTTTCACTCATCTTGTAGCATAAAAACATCATCAATATTCTTTAGCAGATTTTCAACAACATCTTGCTTTTCTATCAAAATCATCCACACAACCCAATCAACTACATCATCAAAATCCTCCATGCCCTACACAATTTCCTACTCAACTCATTCCACACCCTTAGCATAATAAACCCATACAACATGCTTACAGTGCTGAATTGAAAAATTTACCCACCATTCCCACCCATTCTATCTCACCTGCGCCATTGAAAAAAACTTATATTGATATTGGGAATGTTTCAAATCCAAAAATTGTAGGAGTTATGGAAGAAAATGAGGTTTCTTCTAGTCTGCATCAACAAGGAAATGAAATCAACAAGGCATTGGACACCCAATTTTCTAAAGAACTTCATGATATGACAACTATGGGAAATCAAGAAAGTAAATGATATATTGAAGATTGGTTTCACTATGTCATTTGCTTGCAACATCACTCCATACTTCGCCAATTTTTGGCACCAACTTTTCAAGGGAACTTGGGCTCTCCTACCTTGGTATTTATTAATGTACATTTTTCTAATTTGGAGATGTATGTATTTGAGACCTTGTCTTGAAAATGGTTCCATTGGAAGTACTCTTATACGTAGAGAGATTTCATATTTTTCAAATTGAGTAGGTTAGTGTAGCAAATAGAATAAATAAGGAGATAAATAAAAACATTTCTTTATATGTAAAAATAGTTGTTTTTGTTGCAACACATTATGAAAATTAATATCGATGATAAATATTTGAATTTATTTATTTATGTAGATGTATTATATTGAAAATAACATCTCTACAAATACTTATATCCATTTTTATCACCATTTTGGAAACATTTCCTTATTATCATATCTTATGGCATCTAGGCTTGATCAAATTTTTGAAACAATAGTCGGGATAATAATGTTTTGAGGGATAAAATGGACATATTTTCAAAAAATGTTTCTATTCTAAGTATAACTTGATGTCTGATTTCTAACCCAATTCTAATCACTCAATTTGGATGTCAAATGAGAAAGTTATGACCAAAACATTGACATGGTGTCTAGTAGGCAGCTCAAGAACAAAGTTGGTATAGTGAATTTTCTTAGGCCTAAATGACTATATTTTTAAAACTATTTATATGGAATATTTCCCTATGAATATATTTTACAAGGAAATTTAAATCACTCAATTTAGATACTGTATGAGAAATTTATGACCACAATATTGACTGTCTATTGTAAATCAACACTCTTAAAACTTTGTTTTTCAGTTGTTCTTTAGCATATTTGAACTATCAATTATTATTTTCTTCAAAACATATTTATATTGGAGATATATAAATGAATATAATTTCATTCACAATTTTAATCATTTCAATTGATCGTCAAATGAAAAAGTTATGCTTAAATATGGACTTTTGGTATAAGTTGAGAAATAGAAAACAACTCTCTTATGCAGGATGTTCTGAAAAACTTTTGACATATTATCACATGGAATTTTTAAAACAATTTTCTATTGGGGATAACCCTATGAGTTTACTTTCATTTTCATTTGGTATCACTCAAATCATATGAAAAACGAAGAAGTTATGATTAAAACACTTCTAGTCAGTACCGCTCTCCAGTAGGTAATAAATCAATTCTACTTTGTTATTTCTATCTATGGATTTTTTTTATAGAGTAAATAATTATTGTTATTTTCAATATTTCATGTATTAAGACAGCCTGTACACCTCTCTTCTTCCATGATTTCATGTTTTATTGTAGGTAGTTCCTCGTTTTTGGTAGGTCCCAGGAGAATAAAACATGTCCATTTATGAGTAAGTGATTCTTGAAGGAAATGATAATGAAATAAGGGAATTTCATCGAAGCATCTATTATGAAATTTAATAATGATTTTGATTCTTTATAGGTGCCATGGTCTAAATTTTTTATCATAAGAGCTTTCTACAAAAAAATTATCGCTATTTCCCACCAACACAAAGAAAACAATGTGAAGACTTTTTCATTACTTGATAGATTCATAACAAGAGAAATGAAGAATTGATTTGAAGATCGAAGTCATTTATACCAAATCATTTTTCCAAAATATCATTTGTTTCCACTCATTCACCATTGACAGATTGTTATTACCTTAGGAAATAACATTGTTGCAATCGAAATCACAATTGTTGTAACTTCTGTTATTTATTTACTTATTGTTTTCAATGAAGTGTTGTTTCTTTTCTAATTTCTCTTATGATTTTATGTTTCAGGTGTTATTTACTTCAAAGTCACGACTTTTGTTCCTTCATCAAAATAAAAGAAGAAAGTTCTTCAATTTCATGGTGTTTCTTCACATCTATCCCTTTGTTTCTCAATCTTATCAAGTATATAGTTGCCTAATATCTAATATTAAACACTCTTATGGTAAGACTTGTCAAAAATGATTTACTCTTAATTCCTGATTATTTTGTAAAGTGACTATGATTGTTGGACAACTAATCCTTTTTCATGTCACCTTGGTAGGATTGCCCATTAAATTTGTTTTTGGGAGGGATTTCTATAGTCATGTTTGATACTTCGTGTCCTCAAACTTAAAATGGTATGGGTAGTTTTGAGGTTGTAACATGCAACAATGGTATTGTTGGATAAATAATTCTCGAATCATAATTGTTTCTACCTTAGTCACAACTATTGTTTCCTAAGTTACAATTGTTGTTCCCTCAGTTACAACTGTTATTTCCTGACTCACAGTTATTGTTCCCTCAGTCACAATTGTTGTTTCCAGACTCACAGTTGTTCCCTCAGTCACAACTATTGTTTCCTGACTCACAGTTATTGTTCCCTCAATCACAGTTGTTGTTTCCTGACTTAGTTTTTTTCCCTCAGTCATAAATGTTGTTTCTTGAATCACAGTTCTTGTTCTGACTCACAATTTTTGTTCCCTCAGTCACAACTGTTGTTTCCTGACTCACAGTTATTTTTCCCTCATTCACAATTGTTGTTTCCTGACTCACAATTGTTGTTCCCTTAGTCACAATTGTTGTTTCTTGACTCACGGTTGTTGTTCCCTCATGCAAAACTATTATTTCGTGACTCACAATTATTTTTCCCTCAATCATAATTGTTGTTTCCTGACTCACAGTTGTTGTTCCCTCAGTCAAAGCTTTCGTTCCCTAACTCACAGTTGTTGTTCCCTGAATCACAATTGTTGTTTCCTTACTCACGGTTGTTGTTCCCTCAGTCACAGTTGTTGTTCCCTCAATCACAGTTGTTGTTTCCTGACTCACAGTTGTTGTTCCCTCAGTCACAGTTGTTGTTTCCTGACTCACAGTTGTTGTTCCCTCTATCACATTTGTTGTTTCCTAAGGCATAGTTGTTGTTCCCCCAGTTACAATTATTGTTTCCTAGTTCAACTATTGTTCCCTCTATTACAATTGTTGTTACCTAAGTCAGGGTCATTGTTACATTCATCAAAACTATTATTATTAGCCCATTTTCACGCTTTTGATTCAACACTTGTAGGTCTTTTGATATTTTTCTCCTTGCTGAATGGGAAATACTTTTAATGTTCTTGTTCCTCTTTGGCATAATGATTGGGTAGTCAGTTTATATTTCTTTATCTATAAACATAATCTTATTTTTAAGGAATAATTATGTAAATATGATTTCATCATGTTAATTTTGAACTTTCTTAATTTTTCAAGTCCCCGATGTTGTAAATTTTATGATGATTACCACAAGTTTGTATTTAAATATTTCCATCACTATATAATGAATTGTTCCTCAACCCCAATCTTAATAAAGAAAAATATATTTATCAATAGTAATTTAAGGTTATTAGTTTTATATAAGCAAGATTAACCAAGTTGAAAATAGTTACTATAAAAAAATTTACGCAATCCCTAGCTCTTAAGGAGTTGTACCACCCCATCTATTAAGTAATATTTTGTTGATTAAAAATAATCAGAGTGGAATTTTAAACATAAATATTCAATTGAAGGATAAGAGGTCTCATCACGAGCTGACCTACCATGATCATAGGTCCTAATAAAGTGACATTATGACTACTAGTCACCAAGCCAGGGTAATGTCCTTTGGTTGTAAAAATGAAGGATAAGAGGTCTCATGACAAGCCGAATTGTTCACTTTTGTTACCTCATGTGAATGACATTGTTATTAACTAGTTACCAAGCTAGATCTATGATCTTCAGTAAACATCTAAGTAAATTGAAGTGCTCTCATAACTATGTATTTATTTCTAATAGTGTTACACAGTATTTTGTCACACTTCCCATCCCATAT
The DNA here is from genome assembly GCA_031772625.1 of Pinus tabuliformis. Lineage (NCBI taxonomy): Eukaryota > Viridiplantae > Streptophyta > Pinopsida > Pinales > Pinaceae > Pinus > Pinus tabuliformis. Next base: position 126,396,821 of record CM062808.1, on the reverse strand, counting down.
CCTAAAGTGTCAAAATGACGAAATATGTCAGTGTATTCACCATGAAACATGTTTAGAAGCATCCCTGAAGAACAAAAGAAAAACTTTCCTTGAAATATTTATGAGAAAACTTGTTAAAAACCTATTTTTCAAGAACAACGCGTTTTGTACCACTGGTAACCCATACTGGTAACTTGCTGCACTATGCTAAACTAGCGCTTCCAATGAAAATTTTATAAGGAAAACCCACACTAAACCTCTTCAGGTAGTTTTTACTAAAGTGGAGGAGAAGCTTCTCTTACTATAAGTCTCAAGAATGACGAGCTGGTTACAAGCGAATAAGGATTAGATGGAGATCTCCCATTCTTGGTCCTTGATCCTACTTTCATGGATTTTTCCCTTGAGTTTTGGAACCTCTCCCTCCTTTTATGGATCCTTAACTCCCTCACCTTCCATATAAATGAGATCCCTACTATCCACAACTGGTTGGCTATTTCTTGGTTGCCTTCCTGTGCTGAAACTATGCCTAAATTCTTACCATTTGTCTAAGGAGAAAGGAGTGCTTGAAGGTCTTGGATAAGACTTAGAAACTCACCTAAAGGAGGATTCGAACATCAAGGATTAAGTGTTTGTATGCTTCCCTGACTTTCTATGAATAATACATATGTGTTTTCTTTCCATAAGTGTGTCTACCATTACTCATTTAGTGTGATACTCCTTGATCTGTCACATAGTTTATGTTATAATGAATTATGTTGTCTATGTCTTTTTCATATTCGTTTGATCTTCCTTGTATGTATTCATCTGCAACGGCATAAGTAGGATTGACCTTGGAAGCGATAAGATCAAGGATGACACCAACAACCATTAGCATGAGAGTTAGGTAGGTCACCTATCCTACTTTGTATTTTCTCATATAAACTAGGAAAGTTTGTACATATTTTTCTAGTTTGTTGCTAGATCCTCCCATAAGACTAGACAGATTGTTTCTTTCAACAATAAGGATTGCCTGCACAACAAAATGGCGACTCCACTAGGGATCTTATAGCGCTTCAAACCTCCTTTTTACGTTTGGAATTTTTGTTTAGTTTGGCCAACCTCCTAGTAATCTGTAATTCAAGTATATTATGGGTTTGCATTATAAATAGGTTGTTCTTTAGAGTGTCAAGTTTGGATATCTCTTTGAAATTATTTTTATTTTTCCAAGTCTTTCTTAGCCAACGCATTTTATCCAAGAATAGTCATGCTGCTAGGGTGGTTTTTCAATAACAGTAACACTGAAAGCCTTGTCAGCATGGGTTTTGACTATTACATTCACGCTGATCCCTAAAACTTGAGGACTTTTAGGGTTTCTCCCAGAAACATCTGGTGTGTCTTGATCTCTGAAGTATCCTCCTACTCTATGTGCTTTGGATTTATCAATATTTTGGTTGATTTATTGTTGATTTGCAAAATTCCATTCCATTGCTTGAAGTAATGAAAGTGAAGTTTGGTTTAATCTTTAGGTCTTTAGGTCAATTGGATTTATTGTTTGTTGCTTGTGTGTGTTGAAATATTATTGATTTGTTGTTGATTAAAGCATTATTAGTTCTTTTGGAAATCATAAAAGAAATCACATTTTCATTTTCTTAGCTTTCATCTCAAGATTTACTTTTCGAGAATTGCATTAGGTTAAATTGCATTGAAAAGTCATTTTTGGGATTATAATTGAGCATAGATTACATTGCTTAGTTTCAAAAGCTGGAAAAAAGTGCATTCTCGTTCATTGAAAACAAGAAAAGTGAAAAATTCATGTAGTTGCATGTTATTCAATTAAAGTTTCATTTTACTTTTGGTGGATACGTTGGAATAGTGAAATTGAAAGGTCTAGTTAGGAAGCTTTGTTTTCTACATACTTGATTATTGTATCACTGCTTGAACCTCTTCCCTATGCTAGATAGATTTCATCGAGGTGAAAAAAATCATTTTTTCATACTAGTTGCATCGTAGGTGTTCAGGTGAGATCGATCTTTCAACCTTAAAACTAAATCTTAATTGAAGATCAACTTAAAATTTACCTCAATTAACCTAAGGATCACTTGTCATTAACGAAAACATTTAGAGGTCTAGGCTAGAGACATGTTTTGGTGTCGATAAAGGTAGAATTTGCCATTGTTTGCCATCGTTGTATCTTGGGGGTGAAATACAGTTCCACATATGGAAGTGTATAGGACTATTCTCCAGTACTTTCAGGTATATCAGAGGCACTCTATGCATGGTAAGTATATGCAAATGATCTCATTAAACGGTTACGCATTAGACAGTTCTACGACAGACTACACTCCAACGTACCATCGCATATATTTTGGGAGTCCCATATAAGTTGTTATCCACCCACAGGTTACTGAGTCTATCGCCTTGTATTACATGATACACCGAACACAACATTCATGGAGATTGGATGTCATACATTAATCCTTGGTTTGCCAAGGTTTATGTTGCAGTTCATGGTTGCTTGGTAAACCATCATGCCTAGTTTACCCCTTTTTGATTTATTTATTTTTGTTAATTTCTAAAATATATCGACCACATAATTACATCATATACGTGAAACAAAAACTCCTTTTGTCCTCAACATGAATGGTTAATTGTAAAATCAGATTTAAGCCAAGAGAATTCACTAACACACATTAATGATTGATTTTATGAAAAGACATTGTGGCAGAACCACCAGGAGTCCAAAACAAGACCCTAGATATCAATGGAGATGCTAATGCACTTGACTCAACTAGAGTTGTAGGTTCTAATAATGTTGAGGCTGAATCCCTTCAAAACCAAGGTGTTGAACTTGGTATTTTCCTAAATATCCAGCCCCTTGCTTCCTGACCACCGATAGAGTTAATATGTTAGAAAATTATATATTACAGAGCAATGGAACACATAAAATATTGCAGAAATATAAACATAGAAAATGCATAAAACAAGAGAGACACAGATATACATGCTTCACCCAATTTGGGCTACGTCCACGGAGAAACAGCCAATCCTTATTTTATTATATTATCCAACAAACTGAAGAGATACAACCTACAGTAGATCCATTGTAACTCCCTCTTCACTCTCAATCTCCTCTCTTCTCTTCACTCAGAATACAGATATGATAGACGCAATACAATTCCCTCATATATAGTGAGGGGTTTCCTTCTAGGGCAAAAAACCATAAATTAAATATAACTTCTACTGTCAGATCATCTACCTAATGAATGGCCCAGATTGACTAGAAAGTACTATACTTTTACAAGGCAATTTTACATTTGTTTTTAGCTTCGGGGGCACTACCCTCGAGCCCCTGCCGGGGGACCACTAGCCCCCGGACCTCCCAGCCAGGGGGGATCGGCCCCATCGAACCCCTTTGGGAGGAACAAGCCCCCCCCCCCCCCCCCACAGCCCCCCACGTGGAGGGGTGTACAATCTTCCTGGGGTATACATTCGTCTGATACCTTTGAATACAGAAGATAATCAGGCTCCACACCCAATAATCTCCTACTTAGAGACTGATTATAGCAACTCCATCGCTGCTTCATTCGCTAGACAATGAATCCTCTTTGGACCTAGCTATTTCTCAACTTCTTCATCATACTTGAAGACCAATTGAAACTGAGCAGATTCTCGATTTCTCTATGGTTACAACTTTTGTTAACATATCTGCAGGATTCTGGCTAGTGTGTATCTTTTCCAACTTCAATTGTCCATCTTCCAATGCTGACCGTATGAAATGGTACTTGATCTGTATATGCTTAGTCTTGGAATGAAATGCATAGTTATTTGTAAGATGTATGGCACTCTGATTGTCACTGTATAACCTGCCCATCTCTTGCTTCTTACCCAATTCATCCAGAAACCTTTGTAACCAAATCATTTATTTGCTAGCCTCTGTAGCAGCAACATACTCTACTTCTATTGTTGAGAGTGCAACAACACTTTTTATTTTTGAGACCCAACTAACAGTTGTTCCACCTACAGTGAACACATACCCTGTTGTGCTCCTCCTATTATCTCTATCACCTGCCATATCTGCATCAACATATCCCTGTAGAGAAATGTTTGAACCACCAAAGCATAATGTTTGATTTGTGGTACCTCTCAAATACCTAAGAATCCACTTCACCGCCATTCAATGTTCTTTTCTTGGATTTTTCATGTACCTAATTACAACTCCCACTGCATGTGAAATATCAGGCCTTGTGCAGACCATTGCATACATTAAGTTTCCAACTGCTGATGCATATGCAACTTTATACATATGAGCCATTTCTTCCTGAGTTTTGGGACACGCCTCCTTACTTAATTTGAAATGGCTGGCCAAAGGTATACTAACTGGTTTTGCATTTTGCATATTAAACCTTTTCAACACCTTTTCTATGTACTCACTTTGATACAATGTTAATTTGCGATTCTTCCTGTCTCTAGTTATTCTCATACCAAGGATTTGTTTTGCAGCACCCAAATCCTTCATTGCAAATGAGTTTGCCAATTTTCTTTTGAGCACATTTATCTCCTGCATGTTAGAACCTGCAATGAGCATGTCATCTGCATAAAATAACAATATAATATAGCTACCATCATTTTTCCTTTTTAGATAAACACAATGATCAGAGTGACATCTAGTATAACCTTGTTTAGACATAAACCCATCAAATTTTATATACCACTTCCTTGGAGCCTGTTTTAAGCCATACAAGCTCTTCTTCAACCTGCACACTAGTTTCTCCTTCCCTTTTACCTCATATCCTTGTGGCTGCTTCATATATATCTCTTCCTCCAAATCCCCATGGAGAAAGGCTATCTTTACATCTAACTGCTGAAGATGCAAACCTTCAGCTGCTACTAGACTTAGAATAGTTTTGATTGAAGTCATTTTCACAACAGGAGAAAATATCTCATGAAAGTCTATACCCTTTTTCTGTGCAAACCCTTTCACCACAAGTCTAGCTTTATACCTTTTTCTACCTCCATCTTCTTCCTTCAACTTGTAAACCCATTTATTCTACAATGTTGTTTTACCTGTAGGAAACCTGACTAAGTCCCAAGTCTGGTTATGTGCTAAGGAGTCCATCTCTTCTTTCATGGCTTGCTCCCACTTCTTCCTGGTTTCTACCTGCACTGCTTCTTCATAACATTCTGGTTCACCAGAATCAGTCAACAATACATAATATAATGAAGGAGAGTATCGTTCAAGGGGTCTACTTATCTTGGTAGATCTTCTAACACCACTTACAGGTGTTTAAAGTGCTTGTTGCTGTTGTGGTTGTTGTTCCGACTGTTGATCATTATGATTTTCAGGCACCATCACTTTTCCTGTGATATCGTCAAGCACTGTGTATTCTTTGTTTTCTTTTTCCTGTTTCTTTTCCTACAACTGATTCTTATACAAGACCTTTTCATTGAATATTACATCTCTACTCCTAATGATTTTGTGATTTTCATAATCATATAAGCGATAACCAAAATCATTAACACCATATCCAATAAAGGTACATTTCTTTGATTTTGCCTCAAGCTTTGTTCTATTTTCGTTGTTAATGTGGACAAAGGCTTCACAACCAAAAGTCTTTAAAAAAGAGTAGTTTACCTTTTTACCTGATCCAAATTTAAACAGGAACGCAACAAATTACATAGATAACCATATACACAAAGATGCAGCAGAAATAATACTTCATTTCATTAATGGAAAATACTGAAATATGCTTACAAACAGTAATGGAAATAAACCAGCTAGGGCGATGGTAGCTTATCTCTAAGAAGAGATGTGGTGGCTACATGCCTCTAAACTGTGTTACAATGAGGCTCAAAGGCCTATTTATTGTTGAGAAACAATGGAAAACCCTTAACATTCCAAAACCTAACCCTAGAAGATGAAACACCAAACAGTGGGCCCCGTTTGGGTAAATTGGTACACCAACTTCCCGGCGTCGTAACTTTGGCATACAATCTTCATTTGACACGTACAATAGCTCGTTAGAAATATCTATCCGAGCACTACCACTTTGGGAGGCAACATCTATGCATCGACCCATGTTGCCCCAGATTTCCCAAAAAACGTCGTTTAGGGCCTCAAAACGGCTCCGGAAGTTGAGGACCCGAAAAACTGCTAAAAATAGTAAGTTGTGCTACAATTAAGGAAACTGAAAATGTTGAGAGAAACAATGGTGGGGGTCCAGGTGGACTTGGCAGGTGGCCACCAATATCCACCTGGATCATTCCTCCCCCCTTAGGAAGCAATGGTCCCCATTGCGTTGAGTTCCTCCATGAGATGAGGAAACTTTTGCTGAACTTGTTCCCTGGTGAGCCACTTGCCCTGGTGAAGGAGTTGGCCTGCTTTGACAACTCGATATAGTTGGATATTCTGTTGGCAAGTGTTCTTGATCTGTGTGTCCATGATCCGATCAATTGCAGCTTGTTCTATGCAATCTGGATTTAATTCTGTGGGTGTGAGCTGTTCTGAAATGTCGGATGTGTCTAGCACTGGTGGAAAGTATGGCCGAAGGCGGTCCACATTGAACACTGGGTGCAAGCCAAGGAATGGGGGAATGCTGAGCTCAAATGCATTGTCTCCCATAGCCTTAGTAATGGTGTAAGGACCATATCGAAGTGGTCTCAGTTTTCGATAGGCTCCAGTAAGGTGTTCCTTTTGCAAATGCAACCAAACTTTGTCACCCACCTGAAACTTGTGTGGCACCCGATGTTGATCATGTCGCTGCTTGTACTTGGCATTTTATTTCTCCAGAATGTCATGGACCTGCTGGCGAATATGTTGGATGTGCTCAATGAAGCTGGTGGCCTTATCTGTTTCAAACTAGGCATGAGCTGAATTTATGTGAGTAGCTGCAAGTGGCATGGCCACATCAATGGGGCATAGTGGCTGGAATCCCAAACCCACCTGAAAAGGGCTATGGCCAGTGGAGCTGTGAAGAGCTCGATTGTAGCTATGCTGAACATATGGAAGGCTCTCGTCCCATGTGCGTGGATGCTTTGAGTTATACATGCACAGAATGTGCACAATCATCTTATTGACAACCTCTATCTGGCCATCAGTTTCAGGATGGAAGGTTGTGGACTTCGTGAGTTTGGTGTCCAACATTGACCAAAGACTGGACCAAAATGTGCTGAGGAACCGACTGTCCCGATCTGAGATGATAGACTGTGGGCTCCCAAAGTGCACCCACACTCGTTCAAAGAAGAGTTTAGCAGTGGCTTCTGCTGTGATATTCTTCTTGCGGGCTGCCATAATGGCCATCTTAGAGAACCTGTCGACGACCACAAAAACACACTCATTTCCATGCTTATTGGAAGGAAGGCCTGACATGTAATCCATGGAGATGGATTCCCAAGGTCGACTAGGGGTAGGCAATGGGGTATAGAGGCCGTGCTTCTTGATGGTCAGTTTGGCAATGGCACAGGCAGTACATGATCTGATGTACTTCCCAACATCCTGTCGAAGATTCGGCCAATAGAAATAATTTTGTAGTACTGCCACTGTTTTCTCGACCCCGAAATGCCCAGCAGCCCCACTGTAGTGTGCTTCCCAAATCATCTTGGCACGCTTGCTTGAAGGAACACAAAGGTGACCCAGGTGACATAACAGGGCATCTTGGAGGTGAAAATCTGGAACATGCTGACCCTTCAAGAGTGTCTGGTATGTGTGGCCGAATTCTGGGTCACTTTTGTAGAGAAGTGGCCAATCAGAAGTCTCGTGCCCACAAGAGTTGAGCACGGTGGTTAACGCCATGATCGGTGGTCGACTGAGGCAATCTACAACATTATTGGTGTTGCCCTTCTTATACTTGATATTCAAGTGGAACTGTTGCAGGTATGTAGACCACTTCTGATGGCGATCATTCTGCAATTTCCCTTGGGTCTGTATGAACTGCAGGGGTCGGTGGTCTGTGTGGATGACCGTTTCCTTCCCCAAAATGTAATGCTTCCATTGTCAGCAGGCCTGCACAATGGAATACATCTCTTTATCATAAGTGGGGTACTTCCGGACTATGTCTGAAAGTGTTTCATTGTGATATGCCACTGGATGTCCATGTTGAGTAAGGACTACCCCAATAGCATAGTCAGAGGCATCTGTCTCGACCTCAAATGGTTGTTGTAAATCTGGTAACGCGAGCACTGGTGCCGTGTAGAGGCAATCCTTCAACTCTATGAATGTCATCTATTGAGATTCAGACCAAAATAATTTTGCTTTCGCCCCTCCCTTGGTGACTTGACTCGAGGGCCAAGTAATATGAGAAAACCCCAACACGAACCTACGGTAGAAGTTGGCAAGACCTAGAAAGCTGCGGAGCTCTATTAGAGTGGTTGGAGATGGCCAATCCTGAATGACTTGGATCTTGGCTGGGTCCACATGCACCCCCTGTTCATTAATGATGTATCCCAGATACTGAACCTGGGTCATGCCAAAAGTTCATTTCTCCAAATTGGCACATAGCTTGTGTTGCCGCAGTGTTTGGAGAACCTGTCGGATGTGGTGGAGGTGCTCTTCCCAACTCTGGCTGAAGATCAGAATGTCATCCAAGTATACTACTACAAATGAGTTGGTGAATGGCCGCAAGATGTCATCCATTAGCCTCATGAAGGTTGCAGGAGCATTCGTCAATCCGAAAGGAATAACCAACCATTCGAAAAGGCCCTCCTTGGATTTGAAGGCAGTCTTCCACACATCAGAGGGTTCGATTGGTACCTGGTGATATCCTGACTTCAGATCGATCTTGCTGAAATATTTCACCCCCTTTTGTTGGTCCAGGAGGTCATCAATCCGCGGGATCGGGTACCTATTACAGACAGTGATCTTGTTCAACGCCCGATAGTCAATACAGAGTCTCCATGTCCCATCCTTCTTCTGTACCAACACGATTGGGCTCCCACAAGGCGATGAACTCGGACGGATGTGACCTTTCTATAGGAGCTCCTGAATCTGCCTCTTGATTTCATCGTTCTCCAGAACGGAGCGCCGATAAATTGGTCCATTGGGTAGCGGCGCACCTAGGGTCAGATCGATGGAGTGCTTGACCTGACAGTGCAGAGGAACCCCTGCGGGGGAGGTGAAGATGTCCTCGTACTCCTCCACGACCTTGTCCATCTGTAGTTGTCGTGCGGAGGGGCCCTGTCTGGAGGCCGCGGCCACCGTCTTCTTCTTTCCTTGAGGGCGTATCATCAGGAAAACAAATTTCCCGGTTTTGGAAATGAGCTTACTACATTGTTTTGCAGTAATCAAAGAGATGGCGGTAGGTGGTGCTACCTCTGGTATCCTGTACAACTTATTTCCCAATGTAATAATAACAGCACGGGGCCTTGATTCATACACAGCATGTCGCTTCCACAAGTATGGCTGTCCTAATAATACATCACAAACTTCAAGGGGAGCAATGTCACACAATACCTCATCCGTGAAGGGCTTGATGTTGTATGGAAGGCGACACTGTTGGCTCATGCAAAGATCTCGTCCTTGGTGAAGCCACCCGATGGTGTACGGTTGTGGATGTGCTGTGATCAGTAAGCCCAACTGCTTCACGACCTCTGCCGAAATGAGGTTCTTTTGGGTCCCGCTATCAACATTGAACTGTATTGGGGAGCCCTTTACCCACATTTGGGAGTGGAAGAGACGCTCCTCCTCCTCTGGATCTTCGGGTTCATTTTTCTGGATCTTGGCGGTAGCAACAGTGGCGTTGGGATCCGCATCAATGATCTACTTCCGTTTGTCATTCCCTTTGTTGGGTTCTGACTCAGAGTTGGAACATGCATCTGATTCTGAAACCTTTAGCTCAGCCACCAGTGACTGCTTGGCCCGACACTCACTTGTGTTGTGAGTGGAGCTCTTATGGAACTCACACCATTTTCCCGTGTCCTTTTTCGGCTTCGCGGCGCTGTTCTTTGCTTGCAGCTTCGGCGGGTTGTCTTAGGCTGCCCCGCCTTGGCTTTGTCCTTTGTTCTGTGGTTTAGGGGCACCTTTCCCTTGCTTTGGATTCGCAGATCCAAAGTCTTGCTTCTTTTGTTTAAACTTCTGCTCGACCTTGACGGCATATCGGTATGTTGTGCCGAGCGAGGAGATGTTCAGGAATTGTATTTCTTCCTAGATGTACTTGTGCAGGCAGCCGCAGTATTTGAGTATCAAATGCTGCTCCGAATCCTTGATACCCAACTTTGTGCGAAGGGTATGGAAAATATTGGTGAACTCCGGCACGTCTTGGTCCCTTCCCTGCCGCAGCGTGGTCCACTTTATGTATTCATCCTCATAGCTTCCGACAGGGTAGTACTGCTCCTTGATGGCATCCCAGAATGAATTCCAGGTGGGTGCGGCTGAAAATAGTGAGCCAGTACTTTCATCCTTCTGCTCGCAGTAGGTTTCCCACCAGTCCTTGACATGGGGGGCTGCTTTGAGAAGAGCGAAAACAATCTTTTCCCGACTCGAGAATTCATGAACATAAAAATAACCCTCTAGCAGATTTAACCATTTATCTACGGCATCTGCGTCTATCTGACCCTCGAATATGGGGATTTCAAAATTAACTTGTACCTTAAAGGGCATGGCACTTCCAGAGTAGCTGCTGGAAGCCGATGCGTCGTTTCTGGGTAGCCGCTGAAGTATCTGGGCAAAGTTGTCCATCATCACATTCCGTTGTCGCTCGAGGGCTTCCGCGAGCAAGATTTTGATAGGATCTCCTGCCCCCTCGTCTTTCTTCTCATCTGCCATGGGAGGCCGTCGAGATTTGTGAGGCTGGTCTTACAAAGTTTCGACCAGTTCAAGCCCTAACTCCTTATATCCTGACCTTGTTGGGGACATGCAAAGAAAAACAGAGAAAAAGCAGACTGCTCTGATACCACTGATTCAGATTTAAACAGGAACGCAACAAATTACAGAGATAACCATATACACAAAGATGCAACAGAAATAATACTTCATTTCATTAATGGAAAATACTGAAATATGCTTACAAACAGTAATGGAAATAAACTAGCTAGGGCGATGGTAGCTTATCTTTGAGAAGAGATGTGGTGGCTACATGCCTCTGAACTGTGTTACAATGAGGCTCGAAGGCCTATTTATTGTTGAGAAATAATGGAAAACCTTAACATTCCAAAACCTAACCCTAGAAGATGAAACGCCAAACTGTGGGCCTCGTTTGGGTAAATTGGTACACCAACTTCCCGGGGTCGTAACTTTGGCATACGATCTTCGTTTGACGTGTATAATAGCTCGTTAGAAAGATCTATCCGAGCACTACCACTTTGGGAGGCAACATTGGCCCCAGATTTCCCAAAAAACGTTGTTTAGGGCCTCAAAACGGCTCCAGAATTTCAGGACCCGAAAAACTACTAAAATAGTAAGTTGTGCTACAATTAAGGTAACTGAAAATGCTGAGAGAAACAATGGTGGGGGTTCAGGTGGACTTGGAAGGTGGCCACCAATATCCACCTAGATCATTACCTGTCCATGCCTCCTCTGGAATACCACCATCCAAGGAACTTGAAGGCCCTCTGTTTATTAGATAAACAACAGTATCTACAGCATCTGCCCAAAATTGTAAAGGCAATCTTGCATGCAATCTCATGCACCTTGCACGCTCCATGATTGTCGTGTTCATTCTTTCTGACACGCCATTTTCTTGTGGTGTTCTTGGAACTGTCTTCTCTCTACAAATTCCATTTTCTGAATAGTACCTATCAAACTTTTTTCTACAATATTCACCTCCATTATCTGATCTGAGACACTTCAACCTCTTTCCTGACTCATTTTCAACCAAAGCTTTCCATTTCTTGAAAGTATCAAATACATAAGATTTATTTCGAATACAATAAATCCAAGTTTTTCTGGTTGCATCATCAATAAAAGTAACATAATAACGAGAGCCACCAAGAGATGATACCTGATCAGGTCCCCATACATCTGTATGCACAAGCTCTAATTTTTTTCTCTTCTTTTCTTTCCCAACTCTAAGGAATCTGACTCTCTTTTGTTTTCCATAAACACAATTCTCACAAAATTTTAAATTGACATGCTTCAAACCTAGCAACAAATTTCTTGAGTGAAGAATCTGCATCCCCTTCTCAGTCATGTATCCAAGCCTATGACACCACAATGTCGTATCTTCTCCTATAGAGGTTAAAGCATTAACAAAATTAGAAATACCATTGCATAAATACAATGTACCAACCTTTCCTCCTTTTGCTATTACCATAGATCCTTTAGTGACCTTCCATGTTTTATCTGTGAAAGTAGTTACGCAACCTTCACCTCCCAACTGCCCTGTTGAAATTATATTTTTCTTCAGATCTGGAACATGCCTTACCTCCTTTAATAGCCATTGATTTCCATTCTGATGTTTTATGAAAACTGTACCCATTCCAACAATTTTATAGGGTTTATCATCACCCAATCAAACCTATCCAAAATCTCCTTGAACATAATCATGAAAATGTTTCTTATCAGTTGTGGCATGGAATGAGGCCCCTAAATCTACCACCCAGGCATCAATAATATTTTATAATGAAAGAGTCAAAGCACCTTGCAACATAAAACCTGTTACATTCACTTCATGATTAGTTTCTTGTTGCGCGTCTCCTTCTTTTCCCTATCGAGACTTATAGTATTTCTTCAGGTGTCCTTTCTTCCCGTATTTCTAGCACACTATCCCCGATATGGATTTGGATCTGCATTTTCTTGACATACTGCAATATCCAGCGCTCTTTCCTCTTTCAATTTTTCTTCCCCTAGTCTCTGCAATCAAAGTATTACCTGATGTCTCCCGAGAGCTTTTCCGCTGCATTTCCTCGCTAAGGATTGCCCCAACAGCATCATCAAACTTTAAAGTACTAGATCCAGAGACAGAGTTACTAATGGCCATAACTAAACCATTCCAACTTTCTGGCAGTGAGCACAGAAATAACAAAGCCCTAACTTCATCATCAAAAGTTACCCCTATAGAAATTAACTGACTTGTAACTGTATTAAAATCATTTAAATGATCAGCAACAGATCCATCTTCTGACATCTTCATATTAAATAAATGCTTCATAAGAAATACCTTATTTGAGGCCGAGGGTTTTTCATATATTTTTACCAATGTTGACATTAAGCCCTCTGTTGTCATTTCCTTTGAAATATTAAACGCTACCGATGCCGCTAGGCACAACCGTATTGTTCCAAGTGCCTTTCTTTCGAGAATATTCCATTCTGTGTCTATCATACTCGTTGGCTTATTTTTCTTTCTGCTCAATGGTAGGTACAGATCTCTCTGATACAAATAATCTTCCATCTGCATCTTCCACAGCTGGTAGTTTTAGCTGTTGAATTTTTCGACCCTAAACCTAACATCTTCTGTCATTTCTCTCACACGAACCCGAAACCCTTCTCTCCTGCGATTTTATCAGCCAAATAGACCTTCAGCTCTGATACCAGTTGTTAGAAAATTATATATTACAGAGCAATGAAACACATAAAATATTGCAGAAATATAAACATAGAAAACGCATAAAACAAGAGAGACACAAATATACGTGGTTCACCCAGTTTGGGCTACGTCCATGAAGAAATAGCCAATCCTTCTTTTATTATATTATCCAGCAAACCGAAGAGATACAACCTACAGCAGATTCGCTGTAACTCCCTCTTCACTCTCAATCTCCTCTCTTTTCTTCACTCAGAATATAGATATGATAAACGCAATACAATTCCCTCATATATATTGAGGGGTTTCCTTCTAAGGCAAAAAACCCTAAATTAAATATAACTTCTACTGTCAGATCATCCGCCTAATGAACGGCCCAGATTGACTAGAAATTACTAGACTTTTACAAGGCAATTTTACATCTGTTTTTAGCTTCAGGGGCGCTACCCTCGAGCCCTCGTCGGGGGACTGCTGGCCCCCGGACCCCCTATCCAGGGGGGGATCATCCCCCCTGAACCCCCACAGGGGGGGCAAGTCCCCCCTGCACCCCCCCGTGTGGACGGGTGTACAATCTTCCTGGGGTATACATTTTGCTGAGACCTTTAAATACAGAAGATAATCAGGCTCCACACCCAACACAATAGGCTCATCTCAAGACTCTCATCTGGCTAGTCCTCGACCTACTTCATATTTCTTTCTTTTTCCCACTAATGCAGTGTTTGAATCAGATCCTACAGTTCTTTTATATTTGTCACCTCCACATCTGTATAGTCCTTTTGATAGTCCCAATGTACCTTTGAGTCCTTCTCCCAAAGAGAATTGGGTTCTAATCGGAGAACCATTCCCAACCATGGAAACAAAAGGTGATAACCCGCCTATAGATTCAACACCCCAAAGTATTCCTATGGATACTTATGGAACTCATATTCCAAGTATGAATATTAATCCTCCTTTACTTCTTTCTCCAAAAGGATTTCCTTATGTTTCTGCGCCCTACATGATGAGTGGGCCAAGTACTCCTCCTGCTTATAGTGCACCCTTGGTCCCACCCTTGGTACAAACATGCCTGTAACTGTGCAGACCCCTACCCAACCTATAGTGATGGTAGGTGGAACACATGCTCCTCTTAATCTTTTTGCTCCTCCTACTGTAACCATGGTAACTGCGGTCCCTAATGTGAGTGGAAAATCTATAATTTCATCTCTCCCTTTTTCTACGGGGCAACTAACTCCCTATGTACCTCCTACTTCTAGTTGAAACCATGCACCCCCTCCTCCCACATCAGGGGAATGTCTACCCATTGGTGTTGTTTCTAACCCAGGTGGAACACCATTTCCACCTGTATCAGGTAACGTCACGGGGACACCTTTACAAGGTCACCAAGTCCCTTTGACTCAAACTTCATACCAGTAGTTATATATTCCTACTGACTCTTAATAGCTCCAAACTCCACTATCAAGAGTTCCCCCTTACCAGCAGGAAGGTCCTCAAATGTAGTATGGTCTTCAAATGAAATACGGTCATTAATTGCAGTATGGTCATCAAATGCAGTATCCTTATGGGACTGGTAATTCTCCTCTATGGCCATAAATTCCTATCCAAGCGCATCAGGAACCTTATCCACAATCGCAACCACATGTTTCTTACCTGCGGCCGCAACTACAGGTTTCCTACCAATCCCAATAGGGGCCTTACCAGCAACCACAGCCACAAGTTCCTATCCAACCCCAGTAGGGACATTACTTACAACTACAACAACAAATTTCCTACCAATCGCAATAGGGACCTTACCTATAGTCGTTTTTGCCACAAGTTCCCTTACAATCACAATAGGGACCTTACCAACAATCGTTGCCACAGTCGCAGCAGATGAAACATGGACCTTACTAATGACAGTATGGTCAATTTGCTTCAAATACTCCATACATCCAATATGGTCACCAGACTCATTATGCTCAACCTCTATATGGTCTACCTCCTTATCATCAACCTCCATATGGTAACCTCCCTATGGTCAACCTCATTATGGTCAACCGCCTTATGGACAAAACCAACCACAGTGGGGGCAGACCCAAACTTAGAAAGGTTGGAATACTGATTTTGGCACATACCAGAGACCTTACACCCCATATAATCCAAAAACTTTATTCCTGACGACGTTGGAATTATTGGATGTGTCACAACTTACAAATGACCCAATATTGCACTCATCGTACTGACCTTTGGTTCTAACTAAAATACCTAGCGATTTTCCTAAGTTCGAAGTTAAATGTAGATAATACCCTCCAGTGCATGTTGTGATTCACCACCATTGGTGTTCCTCTAACTCTTGGGTCGTTGATGTAATCTGGTCGTGTCTTTTCTAGTGCACTTTAACGAGTGTTTCCACTAAAGGGTATGTTGGGCACGGGATCCCCAAAGGGAATTTTTGGGGTTTAAATCCTAGGTTTTGACTAAATTCGATGTAAAGGCTCCACATTTTGTGGGCATGGAGTTTGAATATTGTAAAGGAGTCATAAGGTTGTCCACCCTCATTTTTGTAATATAATGTCGGATTTAGAGATCTACCCATGGTTTGTGGACCATGGGATTGTATAAATAGAGTGAGGCTCTAAGTTGTAAAAATAATCTAAGTAGTAAACTAAGGATGCTAGAATAGAAGCATATAAGAAGATATAAGTGTAGATTCGAGTCTTTTGGGTCATAGAGTAGGATAAGGCTTTGCAGCTGAGTGTGAAGAGGCCTAGTAGTCAACAGTTGAGTGCGCGGACCCCTGCAACTGAGCGCGTAGGGTGAATCGAGTATGTAGCTGTTGGAGAAGAAATAAAGAGAAGCTTCATATCAATTCTGCGTAACTTTTTCCTGTTTTTTGCATTGAATATATTGGGTATAAATTGAAATTTCACTGTTTATATGGTGCAAGAACTTATATGATTGTGTTATTAAGTGAAAATAAGATAAAGTATCTGTTTACACAAAGTTAACTAACATTTATAAGAACATAAGTAAGATCCATGATGTAACTTGGGGAAATAGCGCAGATCGCTGCATTAGCAATGCGAAAGCACCTCAGTCCCTGGTTGGGGTTGTGCAAAGGCGTTTATAATAGATCACGAAGGTATTGCAGGTCAGGACAGTGTGTGAAGTGACCTGCGCGAAGCTATTCACAATTGGACTAAATCAACCTTTCAGACATCTCAAGGGTGCGAAAACTTGGTTCCAGCATCCCCCCATACTACTTCAGGTGAGACCTCAGCCCGCGCTCTGCGGGCTTTTACCGAAAGGGCCAGTAGTGTAGGTATTTTTTTGGCTAATTAACTCTGAACCTGGGTTAGGCCCCATCAAGCCAACAGGATACATCTAGCTCCCTCGAGGTCCCTTCCAAGATTTCAATACTTTTGCTATGGCTTTCCTCACCCATTTCCAATTTCTTATCCAGTACGAGACTAGAACCCATCTCTTAAAATCTTTGCAATAGACGACCTCCACTCATATCTCTGATCATATCCATGAATGGAGACGTAATCATTGTCTCATCAAATTTGACATACCGAATCAGATTTTGATTGAATGGTTCATCAAATAATTCATCCCTATTATCACTGAAGACATATCCATGGGTGGTTGTCTAACTGAGGAGTAAGCCATCGCCCATGCTCAGTATTTGGATCTTTTCTATTCACAATCTGACATGTTGTACTAACTCCTACCTGGTGCCCAATGACCTTCGATTGGTCGTGCATCTTCCACACCTAAAAATACACCACCCATTGATGGTATCATTATATATGTGGCCCAACAGTCTTGTAGTACCCCAACTACTTATACGAAACCTAAATCTACTCTGGTCGCTGCGACCTCCAATACTAGAGACAACTCAAAGAATCCTAGTAAAACCTTACAGATAAATGTTGTCCAGTATACCACAGTAGAAAAATCCTCAAAAGCAAAGAAGAAAGGTAAAGGAAAAGCTAAGCAAGATACCTCCAAACGGGATTCGCAAAAATCGTTTGCTAACGATCCGTCAAAAAAAAATCCTAAATATCCTTGCCTTATTTTTTATGAAGATCATTACGCTAAGTATTATCCCCCGACGTGCCAATGTAAGTCTTCTTCTGAAATGCACCATAGGGACACCAGATGTGTTGAAGGAACCTTTCCCATCTCAGCAAACACAAATGGTAGAACAACCCCATGTTAGACCTCTAGAAGCTCTCAAGTGTTCATGAGTGACTCAGAACCTATTTTCGTAGCCACCAGATCAAAATATTATCCTCCACCTGAAAAAATTATGGTGGAGAAACATGCCACTGATATACCCTCTTCCTCCACTTCACCCAATTCTGGTCCTCTCCATATCAAGAAACCTAGAAATGATCCCATAATCTAACCACCCACCAAATTAGGTTTTCTTCAGAAGTCATCTTATAATCCCAATGTGCGAGTTGCCCAACATTACAAGATTGTAGAATATTTTTCTCAAGCACCCTCGACAATGTTGGCCTTCGAAGTCCTTCAAACATGTCCATCAAAATGGAAGGATTTTCTATCTTCTATTGGAGGAATTGATCCCACGGATTCCAACTTTATCACTTTTGATTTTGAAAACCACGTCCCTCCCTTACCACATCAACTTGGTTTTTTCATAAAAGTTGTTTTCATGGGAAAAATGATTCACCAAACTATTTTTGATGAAGGAGCCTCTACATTCATAATGTCCTTATCATGTTGGAAAGCCATTGGCTCCCCTCCTCTCAACCAATCCCCGAATACTTTGGAAGCTTTCAATGGTAGAGGTTTCCAACTGTATATCATTCTCAACTCCTTAACCATATAGTTGGAAGGAAAAAATGTCAATTTGGAAGTAGAGGTTGTTGACGCAAATCTAAACTATAACCTTCTACTTGGTTGTAGCTGAACTCACGTAATGTTTAGTGTGGTTTCTTCGCTTCTCTGTGTAGTCTGTTTTTCCCATCAACACATTCCAAGACATCTAAATACATTGTCAGATGCATTAGCTAACTATGTTTTAGATTGACATTTGCAGAATATGTAAAAATGAAAACCATGGCATAATAGGAACATCAAGTACATAGGGTAAAACATTTGGTGACATTCTTCCTAGAGTGTATCCCATTGTTCATGTATTATTGAGTAGAGGTGGAAGCTCCTAGACCTAGGGATCCATGACTACTGAGGTGGGGTGAGTTGATGCCTCGTCATGGAGGTGGTCAATAGATGTCCTTGCCCCCAAAGTTATTTGGATGGCTGCATCAAAAACTCATCATGGTAGATGATTGGGCCTATGCCGATACATATTTTCAAGGAGATCATGATCTCCCACTACCACATGGAGAAAAATGGACTGACTCAGTTAAAGAACTATTTTTTTTAGTCTTTCAATTTTTTTTTTATGTTTTTCATTATGTGAGCTGAGATTGAAACTTATGATATTTTGTAGATGTGGGACCAAAGTGACCTCCAGGGGTTTCTCTAATAGTGAGGAGGGTGGCATGCAAGATTGAGGATGCACCCTATAAGGGGGGAGTTGATCCTATGGTAGAGGTGCAATGCAACTTGTATGCCCTTATAAGAGGCATTTGATAGTATGCTATGACTGATAAGGTACCACTCTGGTATCAGAGGCATGTTGTGGGAGTTTTAACCAGACTGTGTCGGTTATTGTGCCAGGTTTTTAGAGTTGTTTCATGCTATCATGAGCACCATGTCAGTGAATAGACGTGTCTCCAGTTTTATTTTCTACACTTATGTAGGCTCGAGGAGCCATGTGTCCCAGAACATAGATTTTGAATTTTCAATGTAATAAAAATTTGAGAAACCCTATATATCTATATCTATATATATATATATATATATATATATATATATATATAGGGTTTCTCAAATTTTTATTACATTGAAAAATCAAAATCTATGTTCTGGGACACATGGCTCCTCGAGCCTACATAAGTGTAGAAAATAAAACTGGAGACACGTCTATTCACTGACATGGTGCTCATGATAGAATGAAACAACTCTAAAAACCCGGCACAATAACCGACACAGTCTGGTTAACACTCCCACAACATGCCTCTGATACCAGAGTGGTACCTTATCAGTCATAGCATACTATCAAATGCCTCTTATAAGGGCATCCAAGTTGCATTGCACCTCTACCATAGGATCGAATCCCCCCTTATAGGGTGCATCCTCAATCTTCCATGCCACTCTCCTCACTATTAGAGAAACCCCTGGAGGTCACTTTGGTCCCACATCTGCAAAATATCATAAGTTTCAATCTCAGCTCACATAATGAAAAACATAAAAAAAAAATTGAAAGACTAACAAAATAGTTCTTTAACTGAGTCAATCCATTTTTCTCCATGTGGTAGTGGGAGATCATGATCTCCTTGAAAATATGTATTGGCATAGGCCCAATCATCTACCGTGATGAGTTTTTGATGCAGCCATCCAAATAACGTTGGGGGCAGGGACATCTATTGACCACCTCCATGACGAGGCATCAACTCACCCCACCTTAGTAGTCATGGATCCCTAGGTCTAGGAGCTTCCACCTCTACTCAATAATACATGAACAATGGGATACACTCTAGGAAGAATGTCACCAAGATCGATCTGTAGCCAAACTGCTTAAGTTCCTTGTCTTGCATTTGGTGAGCCGATCCTTCATGTTGACCAATAATCCAATGCAATAGTTGAACATTGTAGGACTAAGACAATCTACTGCATACTGGAAGTGAGACTTGATCTCTTCATGCAGAGCCTAGGCCCCAACTACTTAGACTATAGTAAGTAGATTTTTTCTCAATGGAAGGTTTGTGATATTTTGATATCAATCTTCCCACTCTTCATCTTATGGGAACCTAGGAAATGTCTAGCGATCAACATGTAAGTACTCTCTCCTCAAATACGAGATCTAGACAACTGAAATCGTTGTCCCCTCCTAGACAAATCTGTGATGAAATAGATGTTTGTAATTTCTATTTCGAGCTCTTAGTCTCCTATGATGAACATATAGTGGTCTACCTCCCACCATCCTACCAAGTGTTGTGGTAATTCCATCTGGGTTCTGATCCCAAGAATATGGAAGAATTTGAGCAATCCACATGCCCGAAGAGCCCTTAAGCAATTTAGATATTATGTTTCTTGATGGTATTCCACTTCATGACCTCTTTCCTTTCACTCAATAACCATTTTCTCCAGCAAATAACCTGTGAAACATCAATGAACAAAGATTTTATTAGCTCCTATCGAAGAAAATTTGCAAAGCAATCAGTAATTTCGGAGATCCATTGAAAAAATTTGATTCACAGTGCCAGCACATTTGTTTATTTTAACTCTTCCAAGGTGATGGCACCATTGATATTAAGGAGAGAAATGCGAGTCCGATGGGTAGAACCTGAATTGATTGGCCTCAAGATAATTTTTTTTCAAGCCCTCCTAACTACCTATCCTATAGATGAAATCACTTAAAAATACAATAAAAATGCAGAGGAAGGACAAATCTCTTTCTTGCAACAAATGGTTTGTTGAATGGTGCCATGGATCGATCACACTCCTCACCTAAATATCGCGGAGATTTAGGGTAAATTGTGCTCTCTAAATTACAAAATAGTAAATGGTAAATTTTCTTTTTACTTTTTGAGTTTATATAAGATTTTTAAAGTATTTTTTTACCATTTAGGGCATATTTTACCTATATTTTAATATTTTTATCGAACAGGGTAATGTTTGTTCACATATGTAGTGGCAGGTTATGGCTTCTTAGTGATGGTAATTGATTTTGACTGAAATATCAAGTTTTGTTTTATCATTTTTTTGGACTTGTGAAAAATAAATGAAAAAGGAACCCCCAAGGAGTAATCTTTCAGCTCTTTTCTGACTCTCGGAATATGAAAATATTGCCAAGTACTTGTTGTCTCAAACTCGTTAAAGTAAATGAAATGACATCTACTCAGTACAAGTGTAACCCTTTTCCGAGCTAAGATAGACTAATGTACGAAAAAGGAATACCTTAGTCACACATGGCTAAGAGATTCTCATGAATTTTGTTTTCTACCTTTTCTAGTTCGAGAGACTACCTATGAAAAGGGACCTCTGGAGTTTCATTTTTGCCTCTTTTTCAAACTCTCTAAACATGAAAAAGATGTTGAGCTACCCCTCTGTCGGACTTGTAAAATTGAAATGACAAAGGACTTGTCACCATAACGGGACCAAGCTACTCCTTCCTAGGCCTTATTAAAAATAAATGAATGGATTCATTCGAAGGATGAAGTTGTACGACAATCATATGCTATTCTATTCAAGCTTGAGATAAAAAATAATGAGGTACTCACTAGAAATAGTGGGGAAAATTGAAGTAGGCATGTTCTGTATTTTGTATAAAGGCAACATGTCACTCTTCAACATGACACTTATCTGTTGCTCATGTTGGGTTTGGGTTATCCTCACCTCATCACTTGTCTTCCTGGGTTTTGAAAATCAATTTTCCTCTCATTTTATTATATCATATTGTCACCATGACCTTTGATCATATGTTGAGTCAAATGCTACCAAAGTCTAGACTCATGTCACCGATATGTTCAGGACAAGTCTCATATGCACCTCAAAATGCTTATACCCTGTTTGAATTTTCTGCAAAATATTGAATCACTCTTACCAACTCTGCTAAATCCTATTTTTCATGTTGATGATGTGGGAAACATTATGACCTTCCTTCGATGGATCACTTCCTATTGACTCCAGATCATTATCCATGAAGATGATCCAGAAACTCCCTTTAAGTACCTTGGAGCTTGCATGCCTCAATGGTAGGTTCTTTGCATTCGACGATAGGTTCCCATCATTGGTCTTCGATTGAATCATTCTACGAGTGTTCAAATTTAGCTTCCTTGTTCACACTCATGGATTTTGTTGTTGTACCTTGATATCCATCATCATTATTGGTGGTTTCTCTCATGCCTATTAATGGTTTCTATCATTGACCCGTAATCAGGTGGTTTTCTACCATGTTCGACTCCGATACGTCTAATCACATGGTGGGATTCATACTTTGGTTGGGTCAAGACAAAGATGAAGACCCTAGGTTTCATCAAATAAATCCAGGCTGTGTGGAGTTTGTTATCCTTTGAGATAACCTAAGGTCAATTGGTTATGCCAAAGCATCTATAATGTTTTGTTGTTTTAAATGATTGGATGACCAGTGAATTGTTTACAAACAGGTGCTTTAAACTTATATAATTCTTAATCAAATAAAAGCTTGTTCTTTACATGCACATGGTTATTTTGATTTTAGTGGGATGGATAAGTAGAATATGGAGAAGTATAATTGATTTAATATTCAAACTGAGTATTTAACCATTTATAACCATAAATTAAGAAAACAATGTTTTCTTAATCAACAAAATATAAACAGACTATCACAGAGATCTAGTGCAATTTATTATCAAAGAGGAATTTGCAATAACAGATAGTTCTGTAAATTTATCTCTTATTTAAATTACAACTTCACAGAGCATCCAAAATGAAACTGGAATTCAATTAAATTTTAAATCAGATAACTACAAAAGACATTATTTATATGAAGAAGACATAATGAATTAAAAATAATGAAATACAACTCACTGAGAGACAGACCATATGCGGCAAATCCAGAATATTTTATTATCTCAAAAATTCTCTAGCTTAGTACAAATCTACTTGATAACTTGTTCAAGGGTTCAACCCTGAAAACTTCAACAGAATGAAGTATTTAAGCAAAATTACAAAAATATTACAATTAATTCCTGAGTGACATGGCATACTGTTATTAACTTATAACTAACAAAAAAGAAGTAATTCAATCAAAAGGAATGAATCTGAATATTTGGCCCCACTTTGAAGGAGAATAGTTACTGAGTGGCCACTATTCAGGTGTTGCGTTGGTGAAGCTGACCTATCCTTTAGTCCTGAAATTCACACAACTTACCCCACTCTTCTTCATCTGGAATAAAAATATTTTTTACCTTGTGGTAGATCTCATCTACCTCAGTATACTGAGCAAAAGTGGGTTTTACTGCAAAAAAGAGTTTTATCTCATGTTGGATAAAACTTATGTTGCTGATGGCTTTGTAAAAATCCATGCCTATTGTTATCTCAAAATCAGACCCTAGAAGGCTGCTGACCAGGAAGACCTTAAGTAACTATTTCAAACCTACTTTAGGCTGAGGCTTAGCCTCCCCAACCTGAGAGGGATCTCTCAAAGGATTAATGATTTGGATAATGAATAAGATGGCTAACTCCATGAAACAAATGCAGAAATGTAAGTGGTGGAAACACAATTAGAAAGTATCCATTGGGCTTATGGAGTCAAAATCATTTCAGTATAACAATGATATCAACCTTACATAGAAGTCAGGACATTTAGAATTCAACCATTTAGAACACACCAGAAACATATAGGAAAACACAGTTTATAAATATGTGAAGGAAATTAGAGCACAATCAGTGATTTCTAAGTAATCACACATCTATACCACTGCAAATACTGAGGAGAGGATAATACAAAACATTCTGAACAGTAAACTCCTTCTGATTCCTGAGAAGTAAAGCCAAGTATTGTATTACTAAAACAGAGTCATGTACATAGCACAATAGTTCCAATTTCTCTGAAATTTTCCCACAAACAATGTAATTTTCTTCATTATTATGATCACTCTTTGATGTAAGCTGCTGCAAGGAATTACAAAAATGAACAACCTTTTCCTCTGCCTGAGGGTTATAAAAGCTATCTTCTAGTACTTCTTCTTGGTGTTTACAATCAATTTCATACTCTTTATGATCAAAAGACTAGCAAGTTTGCTGCATCTTCTCATTCATATCAGAGGATGTAACATGGTTTTCATAAGTAAACCCCTACTGATTTTCATGTTGCATTTCATGGGATGTTATACTTTCTTCTTGGTGTTGAAATGCATTGTTATGAAGAGCCTCTAAAATTTCTTCATCCATAAATTCATCATCATCATAACAATCCTCCAAATACTGCATAAGACTCAAAAAATGTTTACAGCAATCTTTGACCAGCAATAAGGAAGGATGAGATTCTTTATACATCTCATAGAATTCATCGTGAAAATCAGCAAGAGAATATAATGAACCATTTTCCAAACTTTTATACCAAGACCATGCTTTTCCTTCTAAAGTGGTCATAAACATCCTCATGAGACAATCTTCAGGGAACTGAACCTTAAGACTGCGTACATGCATATGAAACCTAACCAAATGAAGAGCAGCATTGTCTTTCTTTTCATATTTAAATATTGGAAGATCATCTGACCAATCAACCTTTGGCATAGGATTTGGAAAACTAGGGATATGAGACTGATTCATAGGGGCATACTTGGCATTCATTCTTGCAATGGAACTCATTTTGAAACTTCATCAAGCTACTGATCTTCTAGCAGTGAAGTCACCTTCCAATTTGTTATTTGATGTGTGGAGTCGCCAAGGTAGTTTGCAGCCTCAAAAACTTTATGAGCTCCTGCTACCTTCAGAAGTTCAGCTTATTGATTTCAGGAATGAATAATCTTCAGACTCCCGACAGACGCACCAAAATGTTATCACCAAAATAGGACCCTGATAGGCTGCTGATCAGACTATCTCGGTGTAACTATTTCAAACCAATCTTTTAGCTAAGGCTTAGCCTCCTCAGCCTGAGATGGCTCTCTCAAAGGGTTAATGATTTAGATTAAAGATATGAATAGATGGCTAACTCTCTGGTTTGTAATTGTATATGTTTATAGGTTGAAAGATGAAGGCTGGCTACCATTGGGCTATGGAGTCAAAGTATGTTTTAGTACCACAGCAAGATCAGCTTAACATGAAGTCAGGTCATAGAGAGTTTTTATGCATCAACAAAACAAAGATACAATGCAAGGAAACATAGTTTATAAATACATGAAGAAAGTTAGAGCATGATTTGTGAGTTCTAAGTAACATGTATTCATACCACTGCAAGTAAGTGAAAGAGGAAAGCCATGAGACAATATGACATTAAAAAATCTCTTTGAATCCTGAGTAGTGAAGCCAAAGAATTCTACCTAGCATGGAAGTCAAGGCATTATAGAGTTCAAGTGCAGAAATGAAAATACAAAACAGTGAAACATAGTTAGTTTATCTATGAAGGAAGTCAGAGCATCATTGATGAGTTCTAAGTATCATAAGTAAACACCACTACAATGTAAGTATTGGAAGATGCCATCAAAACAAGAACATACAAGAAGTCTTCATGAATCTTGATTTGTCTAAGTAGAAATTCTGCATTAGGTCAAAAATATACACAGTCTGCACATAGAGCAGCAGCTGAGCCAAAAAGTCTCCAACCCTTTGCTAATTCAACCTCTTTCTCTATATATAGAATTTACAATTAGGATTCCATCATCCCTCATCAAGAGAATTCGAATTTTCCATCAGTGACACCTATTATAACCATAAAACAAACCTTTAAATGCATTTGACAGCGAACTAGCAGTCCTAGAGACCTAATACAACTAGGAGTGTAACTCCTTATTATGATTACAACAACCTTATCTAAACATTTAAATGCATTCTTTGATAGCTACAACCTCATGAAGTCCAATTTGATGAAGCCTCCCACATGGTCACCCAACTGCTGATGACAAACCTAGAAATTAGGGAACATGTTTCCCTATTTTTAGGTTTAGATCCTTGAAAATTGGCACGTGGGACAGAGCCTTTATCTCCTCATCCATGAAAATTTTTATGAAACTGAAGGATTTTTTTGTAGCCCATGTTGTCCAGAACAAAAACCTCTCCTGGTTTTTTAAAACATTCCTCTAGCTATCCAGAATTTGTCCTTGAAAACACGTGTCAAACAGGAAAAATTCATTTTCTGAAATTAGGGTCTCAATGAAAGCTTAGTATCTCCCAACTGAAAACACTTATGAATAAAGTGAGATAGGTTATTGTATCTGGAGAGTTTATTAAGAGAAACCTCCCTAAAAATTCCAAAATACGTCTTCCTGTAACCAGAAACTGATCTTGAAAAAGACTGCTAAAACCAGAAGACAAAGCTTGACTTTCAACAGTTTCGTAGCGCAAGTTTAACCATAAATTCCTCCCACCTTAGAACGAATTTGAAGAAACTAAAAGGCTTTTTTGTATTTCAGCATGTTAGGAAGAAAAGCCTCTTTCAGTTTGCAAAATTGAGTTCTCAGATGCTCAGGAAAGCTTATGGAAGTTAACTAGTAAAAACAGTTTTTTTGCTGAAACAGGCTGCTTCAGGGGTTTCGTAGCGCGCTACGAAAACACTGATTTCATAGTGCAAAACAGGATTTTTACACTATCTGCACTACGAAAACGTGGATTCGTAGCTAGTTTCAAAATTTCTCCAAAATGATGTGAGATATGACTTCTAAACACATGGTGAGGCTTCTAGGACATGGAATGAGGCTTTCAAACTTTATTTGAAGATGGACATGAGACTCTAACCCTATGACTTAGACTCTAAAACATAAAAATGACTTCACCATTACTTGACCATGACTGATACAAGAATTGATAAACCATGTAAGTTGTCCAAATTTTTTAAGGAAGTTTTACAATGATAACAGTAGCAGTTAAGGCATCTAATTCAACTTATTGTTGAAGATAGGCCTCATCTATATGCCTTATTAAAGTAGAGGTTAAAGCTTCTAGTTTATCAAAAGTATCCAAAACATGTTTATCTAAATATGGATGTATAGGAACCTTTTTTGATTCAATGAATTGAACAAAATTAGGGTCTATTACAGTTTCATGAATTGAATTTTCTGATTTAGTTCTAAAAAAAGAAAGCTCAAATGATAAATCAAACTGAATATCCTCTAAACTTGATAACTCCTTAGGGAGGGAATTTTCTTTAATTAACTGACTAATAATTCCTTGAGTTTCTACCATTTTTAGTTTCCTTAAAATTTTGTCAGGATCATCAACTATTGTAGCAGGATTTGGATATGGATTTGCCCTAGTATAGTGTGTCCTTTTGGGAGCCAGAATTTTAATTTTTTAATTGTTTTATGAAACTTTTTTAACAACTTTAAAATAACATTAAGATGAAAAATATAAGATTTAATATTTATCAATAAAGTTTGATTACACGGAGGATTGGTCCCCAGTATGGTCGCCAATATGTTATCACTCCTAAATTTCTCTAGAGTTGTTATGAAAGAATTGATAGAGGTAACCACAAACCTACTTTGGAGATTAGGACCTAGCCTTCCTAATGCTCAGAGAGGGCTCTCTCTTTATTATTTTACTTTGTTTTAGTTAATTGATTTTAGGCTAGTTATGATGGTTCTTGGGTTTTTATTTAGATTTGGTGGTGGAATCACTCACTTAGATGTATAGAGGGATGTCTTTTACCTTTGGTCTATGGGGTCAAGTCTCAGCAAACAGGACTGGATCAAGTTCTAAAGATAGTGTTTACAGGGCAAGGTAGCTAAGTAAATTTAGATCTTAAGGTTGGATGGTGAAGTGGTTTTCAATCGGGCTCAAGGAGCAACTAAGGGTTCCTCAAATCGAATAATGAAGGAAATGGTAGGGGTCAATCGAAACTAGGGAGCAATGAAGGATTCAATACTCTCGATATCAGAAGAAAACATTAAAATGATTAACACTTCAAGACAGAGTGTACTTAAAAATATTTTATAATATAATTCCAGTTAATTCATTCAATTTAGATAACATGCAAGTTTGTGAAACACTTAATAAAATAACAATTTGACAAAAGAAAATACTTCACTAAAGTAGCTCAACACATGAATCTTGTCATGCAATCTCTTTATTACTCAGTCCAGTCTGCTGACTTGAAAAATGGTACAATGAACCCTTAGGTTACAAAGCAATACAACTATAGAAATGTCTAGCAATCCACCTCTATACTTTGAATTATGAAGTATTTATGCAAAAATAGTTTACAAAATATCCCAAACTGTCTTGGGAATTATTCTAGGGAAAAGAAATATCTTCATGCAAGAAGATAGAGACAGATATTCAACTGTTGCAATCTGTCCCTTTTTATTAGGTTGTGCTGTTAGATCTTTTGCAGGCTTTTCTCCTTTGTTGTTTGTCTTCCACGCTGACTGTTCTTTTACTTTTCCTATTAACTAATACTCTTTCATCTGGCTAACCTGTTGCTTTTATTTTACTGCTCTGTTTTTACTTTTGCCTTGCAATTTTACAGTAAGTCATTTAATTTCTCCCAAGTGTCTGCATCTAGTAATTTGATATTTACCATTTTTCTGTAGATTTCATATGCTTCTGTGTACTTTGCAAAGGTGGGCCTATTCACAAAAGAGTGTTTTACCTCATGCTAGAGGTAAAATAGGTTCTCAAAAGTCTAGTAGAGAACCTTCCCTATAGGCACCCCTTTTATAGAAGAATTATTGGCTTGATCTCTTTCTACTTCTCTGATTTTCTTATTGTAGTCTTCATGTGGCATTAGTTTGTCATTTATCACCAAGGGATTTGGCAAACCTTTCTACCTCAAAGCATCAAACTTAACCATGAACCTATCTATAGCCAGCTCCATGGTTTGGCATTTGTCCTCAAGGTTCATCATTAAGTTCCTCTTAGTGAGCACTTTCTTTACCTCTAGTATGGTGCCAATTCTGTCAGCTATGTCCAACTCCTACAATTCATATTTCTTTTTAGAGTTAAGAAATTGCATTATTATAGTGGATTCTTCTGGCATGTCTCCAAGTTCGGCCTTAACTCTCTGAATTTCTTCAGTAGCCTCTTTGATTAAATAATTTTGTTCGAAGATGACTATGTGGATAGCCAGATATCATTGACAAAGTCAATGATATTTGCCCATAGATGTTATTTAGCGTGGGCAAGTGGCTTTTTTAATGTCAATTCTTTTTCCAAGCTCTTCATTCTTTCAGTTAACCTGGTTGACTTCTGAACATCATTTTTGTGCATAATCTGAGCCAATTTCTTCTTATCCTCCAGACTTGTTATCTGTTCTTTAAGTTTGTTTATTTTAGTTGTCTGAGTGGACATGTCCTCAATGGCTTTGACCATTTTACTTGCCTCATCACATGGCTAAGTTGCTATTGTTGTTGAACCTATTGCTGATGTAGATGTTATTGCAGCTGGAAGTGTTGTAGCCAGTGGAGCTGTTGGGGCCAATGAAGCTGCAAAAGTTGATGGAACTATCGTGGTGACTGTATGGATAGCAGTGGTAGTGGTTTTCTCAAGGCTGGCCTGTTTCAGCTGTATCAAGTTGTCCAACTCCTTCTCCATTTGTTTTAATTGATCATTTAGTTAGAGAATGAAATCCATCATCTCCTCTTGCTGAGTTTGGCTTTCATGGACCTCCTTGGTCTGTGGATTCTCTGAATGAGGCATCTTCAATTGTTTCTTTAAAGCAGCAATATCCTCATTTTTCTTCTTTATCAATTTATCTGCAGCTTTGACATCATTGGGATTATATCCAAGCTCAATCACCAAGTTCTCCAGTGACTTGATTCAGTTATCCTTAGCCTATGAGGATGCCTTTTATAGCTTATTTTGTATTATGATGGCATCCAATGAGCTGTGAAGTTTGTGCATAGTCATTGCTTTACTGGTCATGGTGGAATAAATCATCTCACCTGCCTATTTATGGAACTCAATTTGGTCAATAGGGTGAAAATCCCTAGCCAAAACTTCAACTTTAGTCTTCCTGTAGTCTGCTAATGATTTGGGTTGCTGGACTGTAGGCTACATGAATGTCATTTGCATCTTTCCAGTCTTAATGTCAAGGGATGACATTAATCAATTTTGATTGGAAGGTGTTTGTTTGAAGTATTGGGCATAAGTTTCAACCTTCAATGCCTCATTCCTCAGCTTAATTTCCTTGTACTTCTTTTTAATATCTTTCTCTTTATCCACTGGTTTGCTAGATGAAGAGACTTCAATGCTAAGTTGTTTCTCAATAAGTTGAGTGTTTGAAGTAGAAGGCTGGTGAGTTTCCTCTGAAACTGTTGGGTCTTTACTCCTTCCAACCATTATGTCAGTGTCAATGATTTCCACTGTCTCAATGGTGTCTTCTTGCTCAGTTACAAGATTAAGCTTGGGCCTCTTCCTGTAACTGATCTCAAACCTATCATCTATAGTGTCCATCGCTGAGCTAGAACCTTCTTCCCTGGTTCTTTTCACATTTTTCTCCTCATTGGCTGGAGTCTGTAGAATGGGAGTAATATTCATCTGTTCTTCTAGGGTTGGAACCTGCAAAAAGGAACTAGTATCAAACTTCTTTTCCACATCTATAAAAGTATTCTCCACATCTACTAGATTATTCTCCACATCTATCAAAGTGTTTTCCAGCCATTCTAACTGGTTGGAATATCTCTCAATGTCTGGCCTGGGATCATGTATGAAAGGACTTAGCTTGAATTTGAGCCTTAGTTTATTTATGACTCCATTAGGTTCATACTGCCACATAAAAGAGCTCTTGAAGTTCATCTGCTATAAAAGTTTGTCTGCTTCTGGCCCAACTTTCCTATTATTACAATTGGTTTTTCATTTTAAACTGGGTCTTCTTCCTAGCTGACATGAAATTAACTTCATGAGAGTTTATGATTTGCCTGAAATACTCAGATGCAAATATCCTCATTGGAAGGTATTTGGGCAGATTGTAGGGAGTGAGTTGGCATCTATATATTCTGATTTATGTGTGGTCCTAGTATAAATACAAGTCTCCCACTCTACTATTCTTAGCCAACTGTAAAACTCTCTTAATCTCCTCACTAATTATAGGTTGATAGCTACTGGTTAGCATTTTATAACAGGATGAAAAAATGAATCAACAAATTCTTTCTAACCAAAAACAGTGGAATATATTTGGATCAATGGTGTCCAAAATATGACAGATCTTGGATTACCCTTGGTGTCTAACTTTTGGATGCTGACTGGAATTTTGTTTGACTGAAAGTATAAGAACATATGAAATACTACTAATGAATACTTGAAGACTCTCTCATTTGGTAATCTGATAAACTGTTCATGGATTCTGTCTCCTATGAACTGAGAAAAGTTGTAAATTGTAGTAGGAGGCTTGTCAGGGCAAAAGATAGAAAGCAAAGCAAGGAAAACCTCATCCATATCTTCATTTGTGGTGTACCTTAGAATGCAAGAGAGCATGGTAATAATTTGTCTTCCTCTCTCAGAGAAAATGGTGGAAGCATATGGAGGACTATCTGTAGGAGTGTGAAACTCCTCTATGATGAAAGTTTGAAAAATTTGAGCTTTCCTGGGAAGGTCTAGCTTGGTGTAGAGTTCAAGTAAGCCTTCAATGGAAAGTGGGGTCTTATTTGGGCTTGGCTGGATCTGCAACATTTGATTTAATGTAATAGTGAATAAAACCTATTGGTCACAGGTGATTATGGCTCTTTGACTGGGAACATAGCAAGCTTGACAAAAGTGGATGATTTCTAGGAATTGGTGTACCTGTGGGATCAAGTACTTGGGAAAATTTGACTCCCATAGGTGAATGTCATCATTATAGTTCAAGAACTTATCTTTACTCCAGCAGTGGAGTTTCAGTAGGTAGCTAGGGGAAGCACTGTCTTTAATTTGAAATTCTTTGTCGGCTAATGGGAGGTGGTCAATGTCCGAGTGAGGGATTTGCAGAGGTCTTACATCTAGAGAGGTTTGGGAAGCCATAATTTGGTTTGTTCAATGGAATTACTCTTTCTGTGATTTTAGGAGTAAGGTCAGAAGGTCTGGAACAGTGGGTAGGGTAATAACATTCTCAAAAAAGGGGTTTGGGTGCATAGTAAGATTTTCTTGAGTTTAAAAAGGTATTTTAATTAATTTAATTAATTAACCTTTGATAATTACTATGTATAACTTAAATTTACAGGGCCATTCTGGTTCTATCGAGAATACCTCGAAATTTGACAGTTTGGTGTACAGATGGGGTTCTGTGGTGGCAACAGATGTTACTAAGGCTTCAGCTAGCTATTCGTTTCTTCAATTTGGTGTCTGTGGCGTCTTCAGGTGGCAATAGGTGGTTAAATTGGTCGCACAGAGGTTCAGGGTGTAAGAATTGGTTAACAGAGGTTTACAGTGAAAATGAGCGAAAAGAGTAAAATGGGGTTTTTTCGGCCTTTTAACCAATAATGGTTACATTTTGGCACGAGATTTATTGAATGAACAGTGGGTATTTTTGGTTTAGGTGGGGAGGTGATTTTAGGCCATATTGCACCACTTTTGGGTGGAGGGTGGTATTTTTCGTGAGCACGCGATATAACCTGGTGCCACCACGTAGCAAAACAGTGCTCGGTCAAAACCGTGAATCCAGCATGCTCTCAGGCCGTTAACTATTGGATTATGAATCTGCGCGATATGGTTGTGCACCATTCAATCTGGAGGTGGGAGATTGGAGGGATATCACGCGGTGAATTTGCACTGACAGAGTTGAGATGTGATTGGCAGGACCCGGGGTATAATTACAAATGAAATGTGATTAATTAAAAGTAATCATGAGATTTTAAATATAAGCTATGGGTTAGTAAAGGTGGGGACCATGGGTTATATGGCGGAATTTTTAACCATTCACCAAGGTTTGGTGAGTTAAAAGGGGGTCAAGAAATTATAACGTGGGGGATTTATAAAGCAAGACTTTAGGAAATAACTGAGGATAAAGGGTTTTTGTTAATTTTTAAGGGGAAAAGGGAAATTAATAAGTGGGGGAAAGTATTATTTGTGATGGGAATGTGTTTCACACTAGGGAAAAGGGGTTTTGGGAAGGGGAAATGATTTTTTTTCAAGGGTACGGTCTAGGGAAATGTATGAAAAAAAGGGATAAAACGTCAAAATGAAAGGAAAGGGCTTTTACAAGTAATTAAGGGATAATGAGGGTAAATTAGCAAATAAGTATGTGGGGGTGTAGTGAAATGAGTGGAAATTAGTAAATAAGCTTTAGTGAATTTCATTTCTCTTTGACAATTCCTCCTGCACATGAAACATATGATTAAGCATGATGAATGTGCTTTTGACCTAGCAACATTGTGCATTTGTAAAACTTCTTCTACATACCCTTTATTTACCCTATCATTTTCTCTTCGTTCATTGGGTGAATTTGATCTTGCTGACCCTTTATTTATTTTTCTTTGATAAGAAAACTATCTAACTGTAACCTTATAACTTCCAATGGCTCAGATTAAACTGATGAGCTCATTATTATTCTCTACCTAACTATTGATCTACCAAGATTAAAAATTTTGGCTAGATATTTATTCTCTATCTATCAACATGAAATTTAAAGCATGAATGAATCGAGATTAAACTATTTGACCATAATGGATTGTGGCATTTTTGACAAGCTACACACAATCTTATTTTCAAAGTGAAGTAAAAGGAGTGGCATTTGAATTTTCACACTTTCATGATCTATTCTTATCTTTTTTTGGGGTTCATATTTTTCACTTTTTTATCTTTTTCTTTCTTTCTGTCCTTTGATTATTCTTTTAGGACATACCCTCTTTACATTTTTTAATTTTAATATGGGAAAAAATTTGCAGAAAGCAAAAGTATGTACAATATTACAAGACTAACCATAGCCAATTCAAAATTATGAATCCTATTATTATAGGAGCCTAACAGATGTATTCCATAGGCATTACCACTTCCATACCATAGACAAGCATAAAGGGGTTTGTCCAGTCAACTTCTTGTATGTCGTTCGATATGTCCACAGTACTGCAAGTATGTGTAGGTCCCAATCAATTGCTGAGAATTGCAAACCTTGGTCGGCTCTCGAGCACTTTTTTGAATGCCTTTACTGTTCCGTTAGCTTGTGGGTGATAAGGAGTGCTCTTCTGGTGATAGACCTGAAATTCCTCCGTAAGTGCGCTAATCGTCTCATTCAGGAAGTGCATACCATGATCACTCATCAAGATCTTCAGACATCCAAATCACGTCAGTACATGCTCAAATAGGAAATTTGCAGCAGTCACACCCATGCAATCCTTCACTGGCTGCACTTATGCCCAATGAGTCAAATACTCCATCGCAGTGATAATGTATCTCGCTCCTGTCTTTCCTTGTGGCTAAATAGTTCCTACAAAATCGATCGCCCACTTCTCGAAGGGTTGCAACATCATTTGTAGATTCAGAGGCATTTCATCCCTCTGCAATGGCCTGCCCGTTCTTTTACATACATCACACGCCTTGCAATATGCTTTAGAATCTTGATGAAGGGCTAGCCACCATAACCCTGTGTGTAGAATATTTTGCGTGGTTGCTCTCCCTGCATAATGTCCTCCTGCGACACCCCCATGAGCATATGAAAAGATGCTGCTTCTTTCAAACTCAGGTACATACTGTCGCAATATCTCATCAATACCCATTTTATACAGATGTCCAGCAATGATAGGGAAATATGTCGCACGCACCACTAATTCATTCTTTTTCTAGACAATGTATCTTTTTGGTGCATTTCTTATTGTTAGGAAGTGTATTATATCCACAACACGCACTGCAAATACTTGTGCATCAGGAAACCCTTCTTCCAAGTTAGTAGGTTCCTCCCCCGTTTCGATGTGCGATAGATGATCTGGTCCCATGTTCAATCGTCCAGGCTTCATGACAACTTGAAAAATCGTACTCCTGAAATAATAAGAGCCATCTGTAGATTATCCCCCTGTATACATCTTAAAATGGCCTCCTAGCAAGTAGTGTCGATACTTCTGGAGTGCATATACCATATCTAACCCTTCGCACTCAGTGGTGGAATAGTTCTTCTCTACTTTGGATAATTTGTAGCTTGTGAACACGATAGGATGGTCCAAGTCTTCTCCACTAGCCTGTGATAGTACTGGTCCTAGCGCTATACATGACGTGTCAATATGTAAATGAAACTCTTTCTTCTAGTCCAGGAAGACTAGAATCGGTGCGATAACCATATTTTCTTTCAATATGTCCAAGAACTTCTTATAGCCATCATTCTAGCAGAACGTGACATCCTTCTTCAACAATTTTTCCATAGGTGCAGTGATCTGGGCATAGCTTTTGATAAACTTTCCGTAATATCCCGTATGTCCCAGAGTACCATGCAGCTGTTTCACATTCCTCGGTGCTTCTAAGTTTAGTATCCGTGCAATCTTCGTAGGGTCTACCATCAGTCCTTGTCTACAAACCACATGCCCCAATAGGTTTCCAAAAAGAACACAAAACAAAAACTTCTTGAGATTGAGCGCGATCTGGTATCTTCGACAGGTATCCAACATAAAGTGTAGGCTTGCTACGTGGCACTTAACCAGCCCAAATATAGTCCAGTCATCAAAATATACCTCTAGGAACTTATGAATAAATTCCTTCAATGCTACAACAACCACGCGCAAAAATATTGCAGGCACATTACTCAATTCAAACAACATTACAGTGTACTGAAAACAACCCCACTCAGTTGCGAAGGTTATCTTGCTCCTATCCTCTGGCACGATTTTGATTTGGTGGTACATAGAGAACCCAACAGTGAAGAAGTATGCTTCCTGGCCGCCTACATTGTCCAACACTTCATCCATGAATGGAGTCGGGAAAGGATCATGCACACAAGCATCATTCAATTTTTTGAGATCCACGCCTATCCTTATCTCATCCTTCCACTTCTTCTCTTGCACCACCATTGGACTTACCCAATCATATTCTCCCACAGGCTTAATGATGCCTTCCATGAGCATCTTGTCCAGCTCTAAGCGGACCTTCTCCTTATATTTCGGATTGAGACAGTAAGGCCTTTTCTTAACTAGCTTTGCGTTGGGCTTTAACGTGATCTTCGTCATTCCTAAGTCCCTGATTATTCCTTTCAGATCCGTAAACTTGGTATGGAATAAGTCTTGGTATTCACGGAGCAATTCAGTGACCTTATCCACTGTCATGTCGTCCCAGTAGTCTCTAATATTCACGAATTCGGGTTCTGCCTCTGTACCAATGTTTACTTGTTTCGTTTTCAGCAGCACGGTTATATCAAGATTCTTAATCTGCGGCCCTTGAACCTCCCGGTGACCTTCTGTTTCTAGAATGTTAATCCTCCATGGATCCTCATCCTCTTCTTCAGTAGTTACATTATAGCATTCTAGCACGCGGCTCAGCTCAGTAGCCCATTCAGACTGAGCCAAGTCTAAAGGATCCTGCGGTATCCTAAAGATAGCTACTTTCACCTCTTGTAGCGCTTCATTAATACTATCAAACATGTCCTCAAAACTAAAGGTCATCATGAATCCTTCGCATAGGATATCCCATTCACTTATCCCATGGAAAATCTTTGTTTCTATATACGAATTCATGGGGATAGCATCGAGGGTATGACAGAATAGGTGCACCCATTCAAGTTGGGCCTTTTCTTCATAATCTTGGGTCCATTTGGCCAGATGTGCACACAGATCATCTTGCCCATCATACTTGTCTGTCAGTCACAGCTTAGACTTCTCAAATCATGTTCTCGTCATCCTCCTACATTCGTGCCAATCGGAAAAGCTTCCCTTGTGCATACGCCACCATATTGCGGGCGTAGCGCGTAATGCCCAATCCAAGGCCTAGAAGCACTGCTTTTCTGGTACCTCCCTTTCAAATGCATTGAAAATGATATCTACCTCATTCAAACCATCCTAGGTAGGAAGATTTCTTACTTCTCGTGACAGCTAGTGTAGCGACTGGGTCATCATGTTGCAATTCAGCGTAGTTACTTCATGTAATCAATTTTTCCAGCGTTCTATTTCTTTGTCGGAGTCCAAAGTGCAGGAACTCTCATGATCCCATGTGATCCATCCATCCATGGTGGGATTCACCCAATCTTGGTCTCGCGTTGTTATCTCATAGATACAATCCAGGTCGTCATCACTCTCATAGTCACGGATATGTTCAGTGTAGCGCGATCCTTCAACAATATCAAGGGGTACTATTACACACAATGATTTCTTCCCAAAGATCATCTTCCACTTCTTCATATTGATTACCCCATTCATATCAATAGCCCAGTCAATTCCCAGGAGCGTAGGACAGGGATTGCTGTCATCCACTATCTCTATTACTTCAAAGTCAGCCAGTGTACTCGCTCCCTCAAATATCCATGGTCACCCCCTAAAGCCGCCCCATGGGGATGATGTTCTTCTGATTCGCCATCCTTAGCTAAATCTGAGACCATTGCAGTTGAGGTCTCCCCATCCATTCCCAAGTCTATTTTGGTAGGACATTCACATTTGACCCTAGGTCTAAAATGAACTTATCCATTTCATACTCTCCTATCTGTGCAATCAGTCTCAACTCCCATCCCATCCGTGTTTTATGCTTGCCAATATTTCGTACTACACGCAGCTCACCTGGTGCAGTTCCAGCACATCAATTAATGATTTCTTGTAATCATTTCATAGCCTTACTATCATGCAACAACTTCATAGAAGTTTCCAAGAAAGTTGTGAGCATAGAGGGGTCCATCTCCTGCTCAGGCTTATCCTTGATTCCTGAGGTGGAGGCCTCAACAAATCTCTTCTTAGATTCCATGAAGGTTTCATGTGCATCCTCCAAATTCAATTCAGTTTCCTTTGTTGGAGCTTTGCGGACCCACGCACTATCTTCTGGTTGTTTCCCTTCATCATATCCCATCGTGATTCCACTTCTTAGAACTATATTTATGTTTGGATCTTCTTCGCGTGGCTCAGACCTCATCATTTGCAGGTTTTGAGTTGGCGAATGTGGTAGCACCCCTTTTTCACATATCCTAGCTGTCAACATCGGACAATCTTCCATTTTGTGATCAAATAGGATGCAATACTTGCATGACGAACATGTTGGGCTAGTGCAATCGCGGGTGTAATGTTCTGGTCCCCCACAATTGTAGCAGATAAACTGTCCTCGACCTCTTCCAAGTCCTCCTCCACCTCGGCCTTATCTGCATCCTTGAAATTCTATCCGCACCATCCCTACACTCTGGTCAGGGGGCCGCATTTCGGCCTGAACCCTATAGGCAGGAGTTCTATCCATCATTAATTCATAACTCCTGTAACTACGCTCACCATTCCCTGCCAATCTACAAAAGTTGTAGAACAACTGTTGCGGTGTCTATACATAATTATTCAGCATATGACAGTTATCATGGCATGTTTTTCTGCTACCTAACATATAGCGCACCACAATGCAGGCCTCGCGCTAGGTCCTTCTTGAGCTTCTAGCCTTAAAGGCATCGGTCCTCCTCCTATAATATAGTTTGCAAAGACCCGGCAATGGTCTTTTACATGACCCTAACTCTTACATTTCAGGCACCATACTTCCTCGCGTACCTCGGCCGAACCGTCATGTTCGGCTTCAAAATTTTCATCTCAAGTCATAGATTCTTCAGTTGCGCATGGATCTACTGAACTCCTAGATTAGGATCTTACATTGTAGTTTCATGTAGTCTCATGGAAATCTCCAAGGCCTCTGCCTGAGATGTTATCTTTTGTTGTGACAACGTGGCCCTTAAGTGAGGTAGTAGCGAAGCCACAAACCACTTATGATGTTGTCCATCTATCAAATTCATGTTGGTTTCATGGATTGTACACTTCAACCTCTGATCTAGCTCCCAAGGCATCAATAATATTTTCTAATGAAAGAATCAAAGCATCTTGCAACACATACATATATAGCTCAAGTACCATTTCATACGGTCAACATTGGAAGATGGACAGTTGAAGCTGGAAAAGATACACACTAGCCAGAATCCTGTAGATATGCTAACAAAAGTTGTAACCAGGGAGAAATTGAGAATCTACTCAGTTTCAATTGGTCTGCAAGTATGATGAAGAAGATGAGAAACATCTAGGTCCAAAGTGGAGTCATTTTCTAGAAAATGAAGCAGTGGTGGAGTTGCTATAATCAGTCTCCAAGTGGGAGATTGTTGGGTGTGGAGCCTGATTATCTTCTGTATTTAAAGGTTTCAGCCAGATGTATACCCCAGGAAGAATATACACCCCTCCACGCGGGGGGGGTGCAAGGGTGACTTGTCCCCCTCGGTGGGGGTCTAGGGGGGGTAATCCCCCTTGGCTGGGGGGGTTCGAGGGCTAGCGGTCCCTCGGCGGGGGTTTGGGGGCAGCGTCCCCGAAGCTAAAAATAGATGTAAAATTTCCTTCTAAAAGTATAGTAATTTCTAGTCAATCTGGGTTGTTCATTAGGCGGATGATTTGATGGTAGAAGTTACGTTTAGTTTAGGGTTTTTTTCCCTAGAAGGAAAGCCCTCACTATATATGAGGGAATTGTATTGTGTCTATGTATATTTGTATTCTGAGTGAGGAAGAGAGAGGAGATTGAGAGAGAAGAGGGAGTTGCAACGGATCTGCTG
This sequence comes from Pinus tabuliformis, assembly GCA_031772625.1. Lineage (NCBI taxonomy): Eukaryota > Viridiplantae > Streptophyta > Pinopsida > Pinales > Pinaceae > Pinus > Pinus tabuliformis. Next base: position 126,357,047 of record CM062808.1, on the reverse strand, counting down.
TAGGTTGTATCTCTTCAGTTTGCTGGATAATATAATAAAAGAAGGACTGGTTGTTTCTCCGTGGACGTAGCCAAAACTGGGTGAACCACGTATATTTGTGTCTCTCTTGTTTTATGCGTTTTCTATGTTTATATTTCTGTAATATTTTAGGTGTTCCATTGCTCTGTAATATATAATTTTATAACAGTTGGCTTTGTGGATTGTACACTTCAACCTCTGATCTAGCTCCCAAGACGTCTCACATGGTTGCATCGTGATCTCCTTGAATCCCACAATCAACTGTGCCTCAAATTTAGGCCTACTGAACTCTATATTTAGTGTTGTCTAGATGTCTTCCACTCCAGCATTCAGGTTATCATTTGAGTACTTGATATACTAGGTTAGCACACGATCTTGCAGGGCACTAAACAATGTCGTCTTCTTTATATGATCATCTATAATACCTTGAGCTTCCCATACAACTTTCACAACAAACCAAAATTGGCCTAGATCCTCATTTCCCAAGCCTTTGAACAAAGGCATCTTTACTGCATTTGCCATACTGAACTGCGGTGGAGGTGGAGGTGGTACGGGTGAAGTTGGAGGTGATGGTGGTGAGGTTGGAGGTAGTGTGGGTAGATGTGGTATTCGCGGGAATCCTTGTCTTATTAACTGAATAGCACTTCGTGGAGAAACCTTCGCTATCCCTTCCTCGTCACTTCACGGAGGTGAAATCAATGGACTATACTCCATACCCTTTTTTCCTTCGTTTCTGTATGTTTTTCCACTTCCCGTAGTTCTGAACATCAAGGTAGCTACATGACCCATTTTTTGCATAATAGCATTTTAATCCAAGTATTCAGGGATTTCATGTACTTACCTCGCGGTCCTTTGAAAAAGTGTCGCTTCGCCTGGCTGTAGCTGACTGAGGTGTTGACCGCAAATTCAGTGAAAAATCCTCCTAAGACACGATCGAGCCAATGATCGACAGCGCGGGCGATATTATCTTATGATGCTTCCAACCTTTGCACCAGCTCCGGGGTCCACACAATAGGGTCGTTAAGTTTCCACCTTCCTTGGTTATATACTAGCTTTGCAATCCACTCGTATAGCTCAATAGGGAAGGAGTAGAAAAAGATCTCATGGATCTCTATATATAGGTATCTATCCAACGATTGTTCCTTTGTCAGTCACAGATTTTTATTCTCTTGTGTCACGAATTCGTGGATCTTTCTATCCAACTAGTCTCTAATATCCTTCTTAGTTGGATTCTAATGATACGACATCACACATCTCTTATGCAGATTCTGGTCCCAGCAACGGAACTATTTGTTGGCTTGATGGGGCCTGACCCAGGTTCAACGTTAGTTAGACAAACAAATCCCTACACTACTGACCCTTTCGGCATTAGCCCGCAGAGTGCAGATTGAAGTATCACACGAAGCAGTATAGGGGGATGCTGGAACCAAGTTTCCGTACCCTGAGATGGTCGTGATGTCGTTTAATTCCCTCTATCCCTGCCTTCGTGCAAGTTGCTTCACTCTAGGGCTTACAGGACAAACCCTCTATTTCGTCCTTCAATACCTCCACGAAAGGATATTATCATCCTTCGCGCAGCCCGAGCCTGTTGCTCAAATACTTTCGCGTTGAAATGGCAGCGTGTCGTACAAATTCCCCAATTAATCTAAGTTCCTTGCTTATCTTATCAAACGATATAGTTATCCCCGTGTAAATAGATATTCGTAAATGCGTTCAGTTACTCAATGTAATTGCATTCATTTGCGCACCATATAAGCATAATAAAGAAAATTCTTACCTAGCATATCAAGATGCATCAACAGAACAAATACACAGAAATTGCATAATATAATTATTTATTAATATCTTCCAAGTGGTTACAACCTTTGTCCGCCCTGCACACACAGCTACAGGGGTCTATGCACTCAGCTGTAGACTTCTACCCTAGGCCTCTATGCACTTGGCTACAAAGCCTCTACCTATACTACAACCCAAGACGTAGACTTCTTGTTCTAAAGCTATGATTCTATTACATCATTCATCACTGTCTGTCTCTTCCAAAATACTTAGAGCTTAGCTCTTTTTATACAATCCCATGGTCCACAGACCATGGGTAGTTCTCTCATAGTCGACTTTACTTTTACAAAACTAAGGGCGGACTACCCTTTATGACACATAACACCTTCGTGCTCCACGACCACAAATTGCTGAGTCTTTACAAGAATATTACAAAAATTGACTTAAACATGGGCTTTTAGCCCCAAAACTTCCCTTGGGGGATCCCGCTCCCAACAAGGAGTATAACAACAACAAAAAGAAATGGATTATCAACTACAATACAATATTTGAGATCCAGGATGACTATTACATTAATGGCTTATGACCAAGAGGTCATCAATTTTTCTACTTTGGGTGTCTGATCCAGAAGCATTATCGCTCCAAAAACCATCAAAGTTTCTGGACACAAAGTTCCAAAGGGGGTTTCCACATGGAGAAGGAATTCTAATTCGTACTTGTATATAATTCTAGTTTCTTTAATTATCATTAGAAAGCATGAGAGATTTAAGGGTGATTTATGGAGTGATTCTAGGGAAATCTTGAGCAATTTTAGGATTTAGAAAATATAATTTGTGGAGTGATTTATGGGTGATTTATGGAGGGGTCATAGGATCTAGAAAATGTGTGATTTTTCTCAATTCTATCTATTAATATCCTACAGGCAACAAAAAGAGAGAAAGTGTGAGGAAAAGAGATGGTGGCCAAATGAATGTGAAATCTGACCATAGAGAAGAAGTAGAGGTTCTTAGTAGCTCTATATACATATTATGTTAATGAAATGAAGTTTACATTATATGATTGTCTCTACATGATTTTGTAATCCCAATTTGAATGTATGAATTCATAATGGAAATATATCATATGAAGGAAAAAATTCTTGTTTAGGATTTGAGGCAATCGAGTAAGGGAAGAATTTGGTATATCCATAGATATTTATGTTAGTTTTAATAGCATCCATATGTAGTTGTCAAAGAGAAAAAGTGTATGGGAACCTTGATGTCAGTAGTTCACTGAAATCCCACAACTAGAGAAATTGGAACTTGCAGGAAAAAATGAAATTTTCCTGCATTACACCAATTCTTGAACTAGAGTACATTGTCATCACAAATCAAGGGATGAGAGATTTCATAAAATAATTTTTGTGTTCCATTAATAGTCTTCACATAGTTAGTCTATTTAATAACACCTTTTTTCTGGGATATTAAAGAATACCTTTAATCTCTATTTTGAGGCTTCTGCGATTTGTATTATGTGTATATGTTTCTTCCGAAAGAATCGCATCCATAATTGTTTGAATCGACGTTTCAAGCCATCCACCATGGCTCATCATTAGGATAGATCAATAAGTATATAAGACAGATCTCTATGGAATGAATAAATAGAGGTATGAGATAGTTATGGAACGGGAATGATGGTAGCCTATGTGTCTTAAGGAAGGTTAATTAATAATTAATAATAAAACTTAATAATTATTAGAGTTAGCAATTTTATTAGAATTAATTGAATTTTAAAATAAGATTGAAATAAAAATATAACTTTGGTTTTAATTTTATTTAATTATAATTTAGAATCTTATTAAGAATATTGTTTAAATTTTAATAATATTAATATTAATATTAATCCAATTTTTTAAAAATATTATGGATTAAGATTAAAATAAATAAAAATATAATTTTAATTTAGAATTTTTTAAGAATATTTATTAAGAATATCATTAAAAATTTTAGAAATTTAATTTTTTTTTTTAATATATAAATATCTTGAATTGTTACAGTTAATAGTTTTGATAGAACTAATTGAATTTTAGATTTAGATTGAAAAATAATTTTAATTATAATTAATTTTAATTTTAATTTTAATTTTATTTAATTATAATTTAGAATTTTAATAAGAATATTATTAAAAAAATAGAATTTTTTGTTTTTTAAATATATGAATATCTTAGATTTTTAACTAAAATCAAAATTAAAAATTAAAAATTCAAATTAGGGTTGTGATTAGTTAAATGTGAGTTGTAGAGAGAGAAGTAAGGTTAGAAATGTAATTGAAAGGTCAAGTGAAAAGAGGGAAGGGAGATGTTAGGAGAGGGTGATTTAGGATGTTAAGGTAGGAATCCAATTGTCACTTATTTTCCATCTTTCATCACGATTGAGGTTGTTAGGGTGTTTGCGTATTTCTATGGCTTTCCGAAATTTTCTATGGTGATAATGATCAAATTTGGCCACCACACTGGAGTTTTCAATATAGACATGATGATTGGTTTTACTGGAATGTTCAACCAGGGCTGAGGTTTTTGAGCTGTTGTGTTTTATGTCGGTGGCATGTTCTTGAATCCTAGTTAGGATAGATCAACCGGTTTCCCCAATGTAGGTTTTGTTGCATGAAAAAGGACCCTTGTAAACTGCTTTGTGGCATTTGGGATCCATGGGACCTTTGACCGATTTAAGGCATATGCTAATGGTATTCATGGGTTTAAAAGTGGTTATATTATTTTTCTTTCTTAAAATATATGAAATTTTGTCTGTTGTGCCTAATATGTAGGGGACGTGAAACTTACCCACATGATCATCCAGAGGTTGTTTGTTTTTGGGATTCTCAACATTCTTAAAGGCTTTGATCACTTGGTGCTTATTTTATCCATTCTTTTTTAATACATCCATAAGATGGCTTTTCTCTTTTTCAAAGTGATCCTGATCCAAAATAAGTACAACCCTTGTTGCTAGAGCGTCGAGAACACCAATTTTCTGGGAAGGGTGGTGGTGAGAGTTGGCATGTAGGTAATGTTCTGTGTGGGTTTTCTTATGATAGACCTGGTGAGATATGGAACCATCATGGTTTCTATTGATTAGGATGTCAAGAAAGGGAAGGCTGCCATTTTCCTCCATTTCCATGATAAACTTGATATAATTTGATTGACTGTTTAGGTGTTGCAAGAAAATGTTTAATTTTTCTTTTCCATGGGGCCAAATAATGAAAGTGTCATCGACAAATCTTTTCCAAGGTTTGGGTTTTAATGGGGAAGATTCAATGGCTCTAGTTTCAAAATCCTCCATAAAGAGATTGGAAATAATAGGAGGTAGAGGAGATCCCATGGCTACACCACAGGTTTGTTCATAAATTTCATCTTTAAAACTAAAAAATAAATAAAAATTAAAAAATAAATAAATAAATAAATTGTGTATATTTTAAAAAAGAAAAATATTAGAACCACTTTTAAACCCATGAATACCATTAGCAGATGCCTTAAATCGGTCAAAGATACCATTGATCCCAAATGCCACAAAGGATTTTACATGGTTCCTTGTTCATGTGGCAAAACCTACATTGGGGAAACCAGTCGATCTATCCTAACTAGGATTCAAGAACATGTCGCCGACATAAAACACAACCGCTCAAAAACCTCAGCTCTGGCTGAACATTCCAGTAAAACCAATCATCATGTCTATATTGAAAACTCTAGTGTGGTGGCCAAAATTGATCATTATCACCATAGAAAATTTAGAGAAGCCATAGAAATAGGCAAACACCCGAACAACCTCAATCGTGATGAAGGATGGAAAATAAGTGACAATTGGATTCCTACATTAACCTCCTAAATCGCCCTCTCCTAACATCTCCCTTCCCTCTTTTCACTTGACCTTTCACCTCCATTTCTAACCTTACTTCTCTCTCTCTACACCTCACATTTAATTAATCACAACCCTAATTTTAATTTTTAAAATTCTAAAAAACAATTTTATTTATTTATTTTTAACTTTTTTTAATGATATTCTTAATAAAATTCTAAATTAAAATTAATTAAAAAAAAAATTATTTATTTTAATCTTAAATCCAAAATATTTTTAAAAGTTTAGATTAATATTAATATTAGTATTATTAAATTAAAAAAATTAATAATATTATTAATAAAATTCTAAATTATAATTAAATAGAAATAAAATCAATTATAATTAAAATTATTTTTCAATCTAAATCTAAAATTCAATTAATTCTAACAAAATTATTACTGTAATAATTCAAGATATTGAAAAAAAAAAATCTAAAATTTTTAATGATATTCTTAAAAAATTCTAAATTAAAATATATTTTTATTTATTTTAATCTTAATCCATAATATTTTTAAAAATTTGGATTAATATTAATATTAATATTATTAAAATTTTAACAATATTCTTAAGAAGATTCTAAATTATAATTAAATAAAATTAAAATTATATTTTTATTTCAAACTTAATTTAAAATTCAATTAATTCTATTAAAATTACTAACTATAATAATTATTAAGTTTTATATAGCCCCAAGGGTTAGCTCAGTTGGTCAAAATCAGTGCCTCGCCATCAGGAGGTCACAGGGTCCATTCTCCCCGAAGCCCTTGGGGTCAAGTCTTGTAGTAGGCCAAGGGGCGTCAACCCATATTTTTCTATGGACGTAGCGCCACCCATTGACGAGGGTGTCCATGAACCACTCTAAAAAAAAAAAAAAAAAATTATTAAGTTTTATTATTAATTATTAATTAACCTTCCCTAAGACATGTCGGCTACCATCATTCCCATTCCATCACTATCTCATACCTCTATTTATTCATTCCATCGAGATTTGTCTTATATACTTATTTATGTATCTTGATGATGAGCCACGGTCATTGGCTCGAAAGGTCGATTAAAACAATTATGGATGCGATGATTCGAGAAGAAAAATCTACACCTTTAATCTAACTACATACTAATATAAACATCCCAAAATCCATTTGTTGACAGCCCCCATTATCTGAATACATATTTCTAATAAAAATAACTCCTATTTTTAATATATATCCCCCATTTTTACTTAATACCCATTTGTATACCCCCTACTACCTATAAACCACCCCTATCCCCCTATTCAAACAATAGCTACAATATATTTACTCTATTTTTCACAATTTTAAAACCTCATTTATGAATGAATGTGATAACTTAGTGGTCAACAAGGTAAATCCCCCCATGGTTCCATTAAAATTTTGATTCCTCTAAGATAGCTAGGTGACATTGGAAAGGAATTGAACATGACATCATTAACATTAATATGAATAACTTTCAAAGTATATGAACATATTGAATTTGGAACAAGTTAGACTAAAGCCAAGTCTAAAATTGTTGAAGAACAATGTTTAAGAGAGCCATCGTATATAGTGAATCCAAATATGTGTGAGGGGCACCAATAAATGCCAAAGGAATATTATTAAACAACATCAAGTCATTCACAAAGAATTATGGAATTATCTCCAGACATGAAGAAAAAAGAGTATGATGTACCTAATACAAGTGGTCCCACTTACAACCTACTCTAAATTAGCACTTAACATCCATACGAATATGTTAGCTAAGAGAATTTATATGCAAAATAAACTAGAAAAAAATGCCAAATAAACAATTTGTGCCAAGACAAAAAAACCTATAACCAAACAACATTACCTAAATGCCACCAAAATGAATAATTTACGACAAGATATGCTTGTACCACCTACGTTATTCATAATAATAATATGACACAATGGCCACAAAGGGTCATCATTATAATATAAAGGTAGATGCACAAAGACCCAAGATAGGTAGGTGAAAGAGGCAACCCTGGGCTTGAGACTAGATGTTTTAAAGTAATATTCTCAATGTTCCTTCAAGTGGGTGTTTGCACAGAAAAACATGAAGACAGGATAGAGTAACAAAACTCCTAAACATTCATTAAAAAAATTACTTCGAAAATGCATCCATAACATTAATCTTTATACACTTAACAAAGCAATAAAGTCTTGAAACAACTATTCATAAGGAGTTGTATGATGTGGTAATGGAAAATAGTATCATTGACTCCCATACAAAATTTATATAAGAAGGACATATGTGAATAATCTTGCAGAATAAACATGTAGTATACCTAGGGGGTATAATATGGGGTACAAAGGGAGGTACCCAAGGGAATAATGTAATAATGGGATGGGCCATAGTAATAAATAAGGTGGTTAACCCATATCATGTAAGGGACCACAAGTAGTTAGCAATAATGTAATAAGCCCATGGTATTAGATAGATGGTATTGAGGGAACCATGGTAATGACCCATGGTATTGTATGTATGAGGCCTATATAGAGGCTAGAGACTCCCAATTGAGAGATGTCAAGGAATATTGTATGAATAGGCATATGGCTTGTGGAGTGTTCTCCTTCCTTAAGGAGTGAATGTACAGTGTTGCCCTACCTTAAGGGTTTGATTAATAAAGTGAAGCGTTTCTATCTATTCAGATCTTATTATTATTGGGTATATTTGTATTATCTTATAATTTTGGATCAGATCTATAACAAGTGGTATCAGAGCACTTTCTTGGGCAAAGTGGAGAATATTTTTTATTTTCTTTTTGCGAGAATATTTTGGGGTGGCGAGTTTGCAGATCATATCTGTACGTTTTGGTGCAAAATTTGAAAAATCTAATTGCAGATCTGGATTTTTTGTGAAAAAATAACCAAGTTCAAAAAAAAAAATTGGCCGAATCAGAGCCCGATGAGGGAGATATAGCTTATTTAAAAAGTAGTTGGGTTGCAGACATTTTTCGAGGCAGCGAGTTTGCAGAGCAGATCTGTACATTCTGGTACAAATTCTATAGAATCTAATTGCAGATATGGATTTTTTGTGAAGAAATACCCAAGTTTAAAAAAAAATCAGTTGAATCAAAGTCCGGATGAGGGAGATATCGCTGATTTAAAATCAGCTATTTTTTCAGAATTTTTTTTGTTGATGGCGGGACAAGTGCAGCGTGAATAAAAAATTCCAGTGCCTAGATCGGGATTTATATCACATGGGCAGATGCAGAATGGTTGTTCCATTTCCAAAAACAAGTGATAATAGGGATTCTGAGCAATATTGACTAAACTCTGACAATTTCAAATTTTTTCCAAGTAAGTGAATTTTTCCCAAACCCTCTTCATAGCAATTCTATATTTTATAGGAAAAGATAATGGTTCTACTATTGAAGAATACATAAAAGCAAAAAAGTCAGTATGGGCACAACATTGGAGATTTTTGGTAGTGGCTCATTTTTCAGATGAGGCGGCCACATGGTGGGAATTACTGAACAAAAAGAAGTTGTACAACCTTTCAAATGAAGAATTTGAAATTTTACTTTTAGACAGATGATCTCATGCCAGAAAACAAGATAATGAGAAACATGTGGGGTTATTTCCTACTGGTATCTCCTTATTGCAGGTTCATGGATTGCTTCAAAAGGAGAAGATCATTATGTCTATAAATCCTAGTTGCAAGAAAAATCTTATAAATGTCAATTTGGCAAAAAAAATGCAAGTCCCAGCAAAACAAATGGAGCACACACAGGTTAATAATGAGGAGGTGCAAGTTTATAAATATTTGAAGATTTCTATGGACAAGTATGTATTGCATTCTAATTTTTATGCTCTAGATATGGCTAATGTGGATGTTGTTTTGGGATACCCTTGGATGGAAGCAGTGTATACTATCAATATTAATGTGCAGAAGAAATTCCTGAAGCTCTAGTATAAAAAGAAGAAAATTACATTACAGGATATTTCCATCAATAAATAGGTAGAGTCCAAGGAGGATGAAGCAGAAAATGTTACATCAGATGAGGATTCAGTGGTTGAAGTAATATTGGAAGATAAGAAACAACAACAGGCACCACAACATGTACCAGATACCAATCAGGCTCCATTAGGTGGTAAATTAAAGAAAGATACATTGTTGGTTAAAACTTCAGCATATCACCACCCACATCACCCAGCAAGAAAACAGCCAACAAGATGGCAACAAATTAGCTACAAGGACAACAACCCCCGCATGGCATATAGAGAGGGACGACGATCCACCTACTATACATCAACACAAAAGAGCTACGAGGATCAACTTCCATCTCAAGTGAGTGAGGCACCAGCTAGATCGAGAGTTCACCTTTCTCTTGGATGGCTAGATGCACGTGCATGGTACCAGTGGACTACTCTTTTGAGTAGATCTTATTACTTGTGTTCTTCCCATGTTTTGAGGATGAAACATGTTAAGGGGGGTGGAATGTAGTATACCTAGGGGGTATAATAGGGGGTACAAAGGGAGGTACCCAAGGAAATAATGTAATAATGGATGGGCCATAGTAATAAATAAGGTGGTTAACCCGTATCACGTAAGGGACCACAAGTAGTTAGCAATAATGTAATAAGTCCATGGTATTAGATAGATGGCATTGAGGGAACCATGGTAATGACCCATGGTATTGTATGTATGAGGCCTATATAGAGGTTAGAGACTCCCCATTGAGAGATGTCAAGGAATATTGCATGAACAGGCATATGGCTTGTAGAGTGTTCTCCTTCCTTAAGGAGTGAATATATGGTGTTTCCCTACCTTAAGGGTTTGATTAATAAATTGAAGCATTTCTGTGTATTCAGATCTTGTTATTATTGGGTATATTTGTATTATCTTATATTTTTGGATCAGATCTATAACAAAAGAACACTATTATATTGAACAATTAGATCTATTGGGTGTAATGTCTATCTCTGGATGATCACACGAAGAAAAAAAAGAGAGAAAGACCCATGATAGTTTGATGATAAAAGAGAGCTTGGAGCTCACTCTTTGGGCATGGATAATTACTTCCTCATATCCATTTGTAGAGCTCTTATGGCTTTTTGTCTTTAGGAGGATGGACCAATTATTATTAGCAAGTTGAAGGTGATTTTTGTGGGTAGTTTCATCCCATAATATTTCCTCCCTATCTAACGCCATTATTTTCTTAGCAGTTCAAGCCATCATTTACTAGGCCATGGCATTATAAGGGAGGGTCGAACCAAGAATCAATCTATTGTACTATAGTAATTTACAATAGTATAAGAGGACATTTCGGTACTTTCATCATCCTCTTTTGGCCCAATAAATTGTGCCATTAGCCATGGTTGTTTATGGGCTTCCATAAATTTATTTTTGTAACTAAATAGGCTGCTCAAGTATGTAATTATAAGTTAGACTATAAATCATATTAGAAGATATTATAAGATTTTGTTTACTGTGGTATTTTTTCTTATGGTATGATGGTTGATTTATTTGTTTAGCAAGAAAGGATTTTACATTAATATTAATAAATATATCTGTTATATTGGTTGAATTTATTTATTGCAATATTCATTTTGGATATATTGGTTGAGTTGCTTGTATAGAAAGAGGGGATTTTACGTCGGGGTATACCAAAATACAAGAATACCTCACATTCCATATGTTTTAAATAGAGTACATGTGATGGTTCAACCCATAACTAGTTTGCATAGGTTGATATGTGAGATAGGTATATGAAAGGTGCCCAAAGAGGAATGGAGCAACATGACTTATTAATTGTACCATTTAAATGAGATAGAGATTGAACACTACTTCTTACTACAATACATAATCTATAGTCATTTCAAAATGCTAAAAAAATGTATTTCTTAACATTGTTTCATCATAACCACTTAGAAGAAATGGTGCGAAGAGGGGCAAAGATGATACGTAATAAAGAATAATGCTATGAACTAACTCAATGTTGGTGATTAACATCTAACACATTAAAAGAATTTAAATGGACCAAAAGTGTATTGCTTAACATTGTTTCATCATAACTATTTAAAAGAAATAGAGTGAAAAAAACCCAAAAATAGCGCACAATAAAGAAATAATACTATAAACTAACTCAATATTAATAATTAACATCCCACATAAAAACAATCCAACTAAGTACTTAAAATAATTTAAATTAACCACCTAATTGATATCCATAGTTCAATTTTTAACTCATATATCTCACATTAAATATAAATTAAATTTTATATATATATATATATATATATATATATATATATATATATATATTATTTCTATAACCAATATCTACACAAATCATCACCCTTGTTCTTTATAAATTGAAAATACTATTCTTTAACTTCTACATTCTAAAATAGGGAATCCCAATCAAACATGGAACGATGCAAAACCCTACAGACTTCAACTATGTCTTTAATCACATTTAATCTTTTAAAGCAATTAGTTGAGCATGAGTTGAACACCCTCTAATGGATGTTTAAACAATAATAAGGATGACATTTGTTCTCACGATGAACAATAAAAACGATATTGTTTTTGAAACTTTAGGATAGTATAATTATTAATTAATATAAACTTGATAAAATAAAACTATAATTATTAAAAAGAATATTAAAAAACTAATATAGTTAATAGTAAAAATAAAGTTTGTAAAAATACAATTATTGATAAGATAGTCAATGCTCGTGCCAGACCATTTTTGTAATTATTGTTGATTCAATATGAATTAAGATGATTATTTTAATTAAATGTTTTTTTATAAATATTATATTTTTCAATTATATTTAGCAGTGTCTAAATAGATTAGATAATCAGTCTCAAGAAATAATAAAATATTTTATTTTATTTCTATGTAAACAATAAAATTTATTATAAGCAAAAAAATTTAATAGTAAGAATCACACATTCTTTTATTAAATTAAAATTATAAGCAATTTGAAATTGTTAGTACAGCTTGTATTATTCCAACAAAAATTTTAAAATCTATCTTTCAATTAAAAATATAATAACATAATAATATTTTTCATTTTCTTAATTTTTTAAATTATCACGTTTTAATTTCTTTATTTTTTAAATAGACCCATTTTTTAAATCAATTTTTAAAAAAATATTAATAATTCTTTTAATATAAATATTTTATTTTACAATAATAATTTAATAAAGATATTAAAAATAAATCAATTACAAAATAATCAAATCAAATAATAATAATATATATATATATATATAAAACTAACTAACTAACTAAATTGGTGATTCCCACGCATTGTACTTAATAGACAAATGGTAATGGCATTTTTTATTTAAATAGCATTTTCCTTTTATTTTAAGGAACAGCAGTAAGATTATTGTGCACATCTTTATCCACCTGCATTGACTAAAAGAAGAAGTATGGATTAAAAACGATATTATTCTTAAAAGCGACAAGTGCTAAGGGCCATTTTTATTTAAAATGTTTTTTTAATAAATGACGACCAGATTAATGTTACACCTCCCTGTCCCATGCATTGATTAAAAATGATATTATTTTCAAAAATTTGCCATATTATAACTATTATTTTAACATAAATTTTATAAAAATACTATTATTTAAAAATAAATGTAATCATTAATAAATATAAATAAATGTAATCATCAATAAATATAAGGTTTATAAAATAATTGTAAAACGGCAAACCTCGTAATGTGGGATAAAAAGAAGTTCCTCTTTGAAACTTTAGTCACTCCTGTTATCTTATATGGCTGTGAAGTTTGGGGCTACAGCATCTCCAGAGAATCATGGAGGAAGATTGAGCAAATCCAGAAGCGTTTTATAACTTATAACCTGAAAATTAAAAGTAATACACCCTATCCTATTCTCCTTATAGAAGCAGGTCTTTCTTCTATTGAGAGCCTAGCTATGCTCAGGTTTCTGATGTACAAGCACAAGCTTAATAACATAGACAATCATAGACTTCCTAAGCTAGCTTTAAATTCCAGCCAAAATCACCTAAGGCTTAACCGAGGATGGCATAAGGACACAAGGGCCTGGTTAAACTATTGGGAGATCAATGAGAATGATGCCTTGCAAAACATAAATAACATTAAAGATATTGTTACTTCTAAGTTCAAAGAAAAATTGTGGTGTGAGAAAGATTTAGCGTCTAAAAGAAAATTAAGTTATTATAAGAAGGTCATCAACCCCACCCTTGAAGATCAAAAGTATCTCTCTATTCTAACTAGCTCAAAAAAGAAAATTAATATAGCAAAGATTAGAATGAATTCTCATGAGCTCCATAGTGAAACTGGCCGCTGGGTAGTTCCTAAAACGCCATGGATGGAAAGGATCTGCCATATTTGTGAGAATAGGAGCATCGAGGATGAAAACCACTTCCTCTTAGAGTGCCCTGCATACAACCACATTAGATCTCAATTTCACAACCTTTGTTACAATACTGACCTTCCTAGCCTTTTACAATGCCAAAATTATAGTGAGCTCGGGAGGCTTCTCTCCAAGCTTTTTGAGCATAGGAATAAAATCTTAAATCAAAATAAATAATTTGTCTTTTTAGGTCCGATAGATCATTATTTGGTCTCAGCGGACGTTAACGATCATCATCATCATCATCATCATAAAAATATAATTATTGAAGAGATGGCCAATGCTCATGCCAAACCATTTGGCATGACGGTGGGTGCAAAATCAATTGAAATCATTATTATAAACTATATGTCTTTAGTCAATGCTCATGGCACACCATTTGTAACGACCGTTAGTGCGAAAGCAATTGAAATAATCTTTATCACAATTTTCTATCTCTTATATATATATATATATATATATATATATATATATTAATTATATTATATTATATAATATGATATAATATAATATAATATAATATAGTGGTATATGTTTTTGTAAATATATATAAAATTAATTTTAAATTAGTGGGTAGCATTGTTGTTTAGTAACTTTTTTTTAATGAAAAAGATAATTGATAATTTTAAATAATAATAATAATTTTATTAATAAGGTTAAATTTGTTGAATTGAGGTTTCTATGATCCATATCATATCTAACTACTCCCCAGTTAAATTTAGCCGTTATAGCCATTTTCTGATCTTGAATTATAGTCGTTGGAGGTCTGCTCTGTCTATTTAACATGCATAGCTTGATCTGCTCCTCAACTTGTCCTGATGATGAACCACACTAGTTGGTTCGAAATGCATCGACAAATGAAATACCATGTGATGTGCGCCGAAAAATCTATCGTAAAGGTTAAATTTATATATTAATAAATGGTTTAAGATAATTATCATATGGTTTAAAGAAAAATGATAATTAATTTATTACAAATGATAATTAATTCACTATATTATTATAGGATGGGAAACATAAAATGTTTATTATGATAGGTTGATTACATAAAAGGTTTATTTATCATAATAAGTTTTTTCCCAAAGAAAAATCGTAATTTTATTTAACTTGAAAATCAAGAAATAAAATTACATTCTATAGATGTTAGAAGACATTCCTTTTGCTCAGTCTTTCGGTCGATGCCCAAAAAAAGAGAAACACAAAATTAAAAAATAAAAGTTACATGAATCTTTCGAAGCAGTGCCAGTCAAAGGCTAGCACCCAAAGAAAAACCAAACCAAAGAAAAAGGAGAAATTGAGACTAAGAGAATGCTTAGTCACCCTTTTCTACCCTTCTTCTTCTCAACTTTTTGCCATCCTCCTTGATCAGGAGTGTTACAGATCCATTTGGGCACATCAAATCCAAACATTCAGGTCAATGTTTTAGGGCTCATCAAACCCTAAATTCAGTTGTTTCATGCCCTAAACAAGTTAACCCTTTGAATGCCTCCTTCCCAGACAGTTTCATGACATGAAGACATCTAGAAATTGCCTCTAGAGGGACCAACATAGGTAAGCCCTTATGAAGGTGTGCTGCAGAGAAGTTGAGTCTACTGCTAGGGTGCTTTGCAGATCACTTAGGCTTCCTTTCACCTGCGCTGGGCGAGAATGAGCGAAATTCACATAAGGTTTGGGGAATATTCTTATCTTTTGGAATCATCTAGAAGTTTACTTGTCTTATCAACTCCTATGAGCTCGAAAATGGATGAGGAATGAGTTAAGGAGCATCCTATCCTCTCATCCCTTCCTCCATGGAATTAATTCTAAGAATGGAAGGCCATTCAATGTCACCATTAATGACAAAACCTCCTTCATCTTCCTATAAATTTACCACTCATCTAAGTGATCAGGGGTTGGATTATGTTGAATCGTAAGGAGATAATGCTACTATGAGACTTGAGTTTGGAGCAAATGATGTGATGCCACAAGCTTGTCTTGCTTTTGATGTGATGTGGAAGGGATCCAAGCTAGAGGAATGACTTTGAATCAGACATTGATGGTTGTAATTCCTTCTTCTATCTAATAAAGTGTTTGAAACTTTTTCCATATGATGTGTTCTTTCATAATGCTTATATGTATGAATTGCTTCTAATTCCTTCCATTTATATTCAATGGATCATATGCTTTGATCAGTTTTCGTCTTCTGTTGTGTTGACAGGGTACTCTTCAAGTGGATTAAGTACGGGAAGGAGCGACGGAATCGATACAAGGGAGACGAGAGAAAAGCGGAACTACAGGTAGGCCTTCTATCCTCTCTTCTTATCTATTGCTTATAGAGAAAGTCTAAAACACTTTAAACTGTTGTTCTAGGCACAACTACCTGTCTAGTGAATTAGTTTTTATCCATAGATGCTAAATTCTCCAAAACAAATTGGCAACTCCGCTGGGGAAGAATTCTCTTTCCTACTAGCTTATCCACTTCCTAGGACATCCTTGTAGAGTCTATTTGTGTTCATTGATTGTAATTTAGTTGCTTACATTGAGAAATTGGTCAAAACTGTGTCAAATTGCCTCTTGAAATGGCTTATTGTCACTAGTGCAGGCTTGTGAGGAACACAGTGCGCTGCATAGCATCCCTGGCTTAGGGATGAAGCACACTGTCTCCCAGTCTAGGCTGCGTTGATCCTCCTAGGATCAGTTTCCCACCTTTGGAAAGTGTTTGTTGCCAAATTTTCTCTGTTTTATTGTTTGTTGATTGATAAATGAATGTTATGTCTTAGAAAATGAGTTTTTATCTCCTGGTCTAGTCCAACTTTGATAGGATGGATTAATGTTTCTTCATGTTTTCTTTATCATTATCGATCAATAGACAAAGTTAAGATATAATTGATTAATCTTCATTCGAAAGAAAGTCTCATAAATTCTTCTCTTCCTTCGAATTTGAATTTTCGTAAAAGCCTTCGTTCATATGAAAGATTGATTGATTGTATGTGCATATTTCCTTTTTGTTCATATTCACATTAAGGGAATCGAAAAGAAATACATACATGTTGCATTGAAAAATTTTGTGTGTGCTGATAGGAATAGTGTAGGGAAATTGCATTTAGATTGTTCTCTTTGCTCTTTGATCAAAATTAATATGATTTCTCTATCCCTAAGTAGCTAGGATTTTCATCATTAAATTGAATGGAAAGAATGCTTATCATGATAGTTGCATTCCTAGGAATTTCAGAATACATCACTTGGTGATCTTGAAAGGCAAATTCCTAAGCAAGATCAACTTAAAATAAACATCAATTTACCTAATGGAGCATTTTCATTAACGAGGACATTTAGTGGTTCTAGGCTACAGACGTGTTCCAGCATCGTAAAACAAAGCAGTTGTTGCTAATGTGTCTGCAATACATCCCGACTGTGTTACCTCATTCCACGTATGTGAGTATATCGTAGCTCATCCACATACCTTCAGGTATATAGGATAGTGTTACAGTACGTAAAGTATATGGGAATGCTCTCACTGTGCGGTTTTGCATTAGACAGTGCTTATACAGACTGGGCCTCCATGTACCTTCGGGTATATATGGGAGGAAAACTCTAGGTTTCTATCCATCCTTAGGTAACCGAGTTGGCCACCTTGTAAACTGTGATACACTAAACACAGCATTCGAGGAGATTGCCTACCCGTACTTCTTGGTTTGTGAGGAGGTATTCTGCAGTTCATAGTTTCTTGGTAAACCTTTTGCCTAGTATAACCCTTTTTCTTTATTTCATTTTTGATAATAAAATTAATCAGCAATCGTGGAGGAACATCAACCCATACCCCATCGTTCGTGGAGAAAAACGAGCAAACCACCTTTGCCTCCCGATGCGACACCAATTTAGGCAAAGCGGTCTCACTTAACTGATTCTAGTACATAAAGAACTCCTAGTTCTTCATCTGAATTACCTGAATCATCTATTTCAGTAAGTATTGAGACTCCAGTTACTCCAACTATTTCTAGCCCATCTGTTTCTTAAGAAGAAGTTTCACAATTACCTGAGGACATTAGCACTGATCCTAGTGAAACAGTAACCGAGGTTGTTCAACAACAAGTTTATCCTCAACTTGAAATTTCTCAACAAGAAAGTACTTCTAAATTTGAATTAGTTCAACCAGAAGTTAATCCAGAATCTATCCCAGTTCAAACAGAAGTTACATCTGAACCTGAAGTTGTTCAGGGACCTCTCTCTGAAACTGTTGTTCATTTACCCAAACATCTGGAGTTCGAATTTGAACATTCAGAAGTTGTTACTTTACTAGAAGACAATCAATCGATTATCCCTCAAACATCAGTAACTATTGAAACTTCAACTTCATCAACACCAAAAATATTTTACGGACCTGACGAGGAAGTTCTTCCACCAGTTTTATTTGCTATAGAGGAAGAATTGGAAGAATATTCCACACGTGGAACCCCGTTTCACTTTGGAACTGGGCTTTATCTTTACCCTCATACTCTTAATTTTTTCGCTCCATTTGATCTTGCTTCTTTTCAAGTACCCGTCAATTCTTTAGGACAAATTTTGGGTCAGTTAACTATGGTTGAACAACCATCAACATCTCAGACTGTATCATTTGATGCAGCTACAATAGAATCATCTGTTGCAACCTCTTCGATGTTTTCTACCACACCTGAGTCGCACCTATATGGTGAATCGTCCATCCCAGTTGGTTACCAATCATTGTCTGGAACCCACTCAGGCGTTGCTTCTACACCATGGTCATCACCCATGTCCTCAATCAGAATTTTTCCTGGTTCTTATATAATGGGAACTCAACAGTTTGATCCTGCATATCAGTATCAAGTTTGGCAATTTGGTCAACAAATACCTATGTATCCATTAAATACTAGATTACCACCATATGGAGAGCAATATGCTTATTCATCATATCCTCCTTATTCCATAGGACTACCATATGGTAATATCCTACAATATTTAGGTCAATCTGGAATTATACTTTGTCAATGGCAACCAACAATGCCAGTTCAACTGAGGCTTGTGTATCCAACAAAACCAATGCAAACTATGTCAGCTATTCCTACTACACCTGTTGTTACTACTGTACCACAGTCACAAGTTAAAACTATTGTATCTCAACCGGTACAAACTGATCCTTCTACCTTGCAACCACAAGTTTCAGGTCAAGAAGTTCAAGTTCCTCAGGTTGTTGTACAACAACCACTCGTTTCTGGGGTTCAGCAACAACCTCAGGTTAGTATACCCTTTTCTAGACTGACCCAGGCTTACACTAGTATAGTTTATTCACAACCTGGCCAACCTTTCATTGATAGACAACAACAACCGTTAAATCAACAACAATTGATTCAACAACCATGGCAGCCTCAATTTCAACAACCCTAATTCCAGCAATTCCAACCCCAGTTTGGACATGTTCCACAGGCTCAACCTGGTTTTGGTCAATCTCAAGCTTACTAAAGTCTTGATCAACAAGGCTTTGTAGGTTATGGACAATCACACATTCAACTTGGTTATCGACAACCACCTTATGTTGGTTTTGTTCAACAACAACCACACTAAGGTTACCAAATGTAGATGCCCTTTATCGGTATGCAAAGACCTATTGCTCAGGAAATTCCATCATATCCTGGGTATGCTCAACCTGACTTAAATCAACAGTTGTCGTTTGTAGCAACTTTAGAATTACTAGATTTAAATCGGCTTACTAATGATCCAATCTTATATGCACCTTGGTGGCCGATAATTCCACATAAGTTACCATCTGACATTCCGAAATTTAACGAAAATCCTGGAGAAAACCCATCAAATCATGTCATGACCTTTCATTTGTGGTGTTCATAAAACTCTTTAAATGATGATTCTGTTAGACTTCATCTTTTCCAAAGAACACATACTGGTCTAGCTGCTAGATGGTACATTGAATTAACAAGAGCTTCTTTCGATAATTTTACCACTTCAGCCACTACATTTTTTACCCACTTCCAATTACCCATCAGATACGAGACTGGAATGGAACTCCTAACCACTTTAAATAGACTATTGCTACCCATATATCAGATCATATTCATGAGTGGTGACGTCGTCGTTGAATGGTTAAGAAATATGTTCCCGATCAGCGTTTAGCTAAGTGGTTCATAAAATCCTTATTGCCATCAATCACCGAGGATGTGGCAAAAGGTAGAGTTGTCACAGAAGAGCAAGTTATTGCTTGTGCCCAATACTTGGATTTTATTTACACACAATCTGGCACACTTTATGATAAAATACCCAATGCAGCTCAACCAGCTTTCATTGTTCCCCCTCCTCCACAATCGAGTAAGGACTCTCATGCCGACGATGGTGTGATCGGTTCCTCGAGCACACAAACAGTAGGAAGACCATCTGGTCAAACTCTTGCTATTTCCAATCAAACTACCAATGCATCATAAAATACTCTTTCCTCCGAGATTAATTTTGTGTCATCTGACAAAGGCAAAAAGACAAAGAAACCAGGGAGCAAGAAAAAGGGGAAAAACAAAAATAAACAAGAAAATTCCCCTCCATAGAAATCATCTGATTCCTCTACTTCGGCAAGGAAACCTCGTTATCCATGTCTAATCTATAATAATGAGCATTTTACAAGAGATTGTCCACACCGCTCTGAGGTCTCTAAACTTTTAAAGACTTCAAACACATCGACAGTGTTGACTGATCTGTTTCCAACCCTGGAGACACATTTGGTTGCAACAAACCATGCTTCTACATCCCAAGTACTCATGTTATCCATCACAAAGTCACAAAATGAAGTTTTGGTGTCAACAATAAACAAAGAATATGGAAATCCATCGTCATTGTTGAATAATCAAGCCACTAATCAATCTAATCCTTCGACTTCGACTTCATCTAAAGTTGTTCCACCCATTGTACTTGAATTGAAAATAAAACCACCAAAGGGAGTTGTGCACAAATTGACATTTAACCCTCGGGCTCGAGTAGCTCAAAATTATAACATAGTGGAAGATCTTGCTCAATCACCCTCTGCTACGTCGACACTCGAGGTGTTGCAAAACTATCCCTCCCAGAAGCAGGCTTTACTATCAGCAATAGGCAGAATAGATCCCATGGATTCAAATCTTGTGGTTTTCAACCATGCAGGATATACACCACAGTTACCGGCACAATTAGCTTTCCTAATTCAAGTAAAAGCTCTCAATAAGAATGTTCACCGAACTATTATTAACGAGGGGGAATCTACTTGTATTATATCCATGAGTTGCTGGAAAACACTTGGTTCACCGTAATTTTCACGATCACCAACCACGTTGAAAGCTTTTGATGGAAGAACATATACTCCATGTGGGATTTTGAGTAACCTGCAAATCAAACTAGGGGGCAAAACAGTTACTGTTGAAGTTGAGGTAGTTGACGGACCCCTCGATTACAACATTTTACTGGGAAGGCCTTGGGTATATGCTATGGCTATTGTGGTTTCCATGTACTTTCGTACTATTGCATTCCCTTTTAAGGGTGGAATCATAGTCATCAATCAGCTAGCCCTCTTTACCAATAGTTCACAGGCTACGGGAAGAATTATGTTGGTACACAGATCTCCACTGTCACTTCAAAGTGTTGGAGTAGGTCTTTTAGAGATCCTTCTCTAATGGGTAATTTTACCCCACCGTCACCATCTGATTTGGTAGAAGTAGCAAGAGTAGAGAATTGCAACATGATTTCCTCCACCTCATCTGATTTAAGGAGGATTACCAGCAAAGTTGAAGTTGATAGTAATATTGAGTTGATGCCATCAAGCCCCATTGAATCATCATAACAATCAATCTTTCGGGCTTGTGTGGAAAACCCAAATCCGCACTCAATAATTGTATGGGTAGATAGGTCGTTAGAATATGGTACCTCTTCGAATCCTTTTCCACTTATACATTCTACAGATGAAGGAATCATCCAATCAATGATGAGAGGAACCATGGGAATATTATCATCATCGTTCCCACCTTCCAGATGACATTGAAGATTATTCAAATGAACTAAACCACCCACCAGTCATTGATTTCCTATTGAATTCAGTTTTCATAGACACAATCGAATCTGAGCGAAACCTGTCAAATATTGAAGAAATGGTTTCTATTAATATTTCGACCAAGACTAATATTGTAGAGAACATTTATGTCACCAAATCTTGTTCTCCATTGGAACTTGATAATTACCATACTCTCTTTCGTGAATTTAGAGATATTTTTGCATGGTCTTACAAGGAGATGCTAGGCATTGACTCTATTATTGTTGAAAACAAAATCAAAATGTACCCTGATGTCAAGTCAGTTTGACAGTGGCTTCGACCTGTTCATCCAAAGAAAGATGCTGCAATTAAAGCAAAAGTTGAAAAAAATTTGCGGGCTAATTTTATTTACCCCATTCCTCTTACTGACTGGGTTTCCAACATTGTTCCTGTCATGAAGAAACAAGGAACAATGCGAGTGTGCATCAATTATAGGCATGTAAATCAGGCATGTCTAAAGGAGAATTATCCTACTCCTTTTATCGACCAGATTATTGATGAATGTGTCAGATGTGAAATATTTTCATTTATGGATGGATTTCCTGGATACAATCAAATCAATATACGCCCACAGGACTAATCGAAAACAACTTTTATTTGTCCATGGGGCACATTCGCCTATAGGAAACTTCCATTCGGTTTGAAGAATGCTGGGGCCACATTTCAGAGGGCAATGAATTATGCCTTCCATGACATCAATCACATTGTTCAACCTTACCTTGACGATTTACCAGCTCATTCACGAAAGCGGACTGATCACCCGCAACACTTGAGAGCAATATTTTTACAGTGCTGACACTACAAGATTTGACTCAATCCACACAAATGTGTGTTTTGCATTGTTTCTGGTCACTTTCTTGGATTTGTAGTGTCTCGAGAAGGGATTCGATTGAATCCATTAAAGGTTCAGGCAATTCTAGATTTGGCTCCACCTTCAAATCTTTTATAGTTATAGAGACTCCAAGGGAAAGCCAACTTTCTGAGGATTTCATTCCTAATTACACTGAAATGGCTAAAGGCTTTACACGTATTTTGAAAAAGGAGATACCCTTTCATTGGGATCAAGTTGCGCAAGCTTCCTTTGACGCTCTTAAAGATACCCTGATTAGAGCTTCCCAAAATGACTATTACCTGTATCTCGCCACTGCAGGTACAACCATTGGCATGGTTTTAGTCCAGGAAGAAAACGGGATTGAACATCCTATTTATTACTTGAGTCGTAATCCCAACGATATATAAAGTAACTACTCTTATGTCAAAAAACTAGCTTTGGTAGTCGTCCAAATTGTTCAAAGTTTTCACCATTATATCCTATTACGGAAAACAACTGCCATTTCAGATTGCAACCCTATGACATACATTTTGTCACGTCAATTGTTGGGGGGAAAATATTCAAAATGGATAGTTATTCTACAGGAATTTGATTTAGAATTCATCAAGTCTAAATCAAATAAATCTCTAGTTTTCGTTGAATTACTATGTGACCTTCCCTCGACCTCCATCGATTCAATATCCGAACCATCAATTTTGGATGAGTCTCTGTTTCTAATTTCGTCATCTGACGCTTGGTATGGAGATATACTGATTTATTTCCAATCCCAAAATTTCCAGCAAGATACCTCTCGCTTACAACAACGACATATTCAATACCAAGCCAAAGATTATTTGATCATTGGTGACACATTTTACTGTCGTGGTATCGACACGGTTTTACGGAGGTGCCTCACGCATGAGGAGGTCGAGAAAGTATTGAATGATTACCATTCAGGTGCCTGTGGTGGACACTTATCTGGATATGCAACTACACAAAGGATTCTTCGTGCTGGTTACTTCTGGCCAACTATAGTTAAAGATTGTATTATTGTTGCCAGAAGTTGTCATGCATGCCAGATATATGACCGAAAAACCAGATTACCACCTGCACCATTACATCCAGTCATTGTTGTTGTCCCATTCGCTAAATGGGGCATTGACTTTATGACATGTAACCCCACGTCGACTAGGGGGCATGGGTATATTATAGTCGTCGTTGACTATTTTACCAAATGGGCCGAGGCGATGCTAACATTGAACAACATTGGTGAAACAGTTGCTCTTTTCTTTTATAACCATGTGGTTGCCCAGTTTGGTGTACCACAAGCCATAGTTACAGATCATGGGTCACATTTTTGCAATCACATGATGGTTGAGTTCACTGCTAAGTTAGGACTGTCGCATGATAGTTCTACGTCGTATTACCCGCAAGGGAATGGAAAAGTTGAGGCTATCAATAAGGTCCTAAAGCGGATGTTACAAAGAATGATATTGGTTCATAAAATAAACTGGCACTTAATCCTGTACTCTGCCTTGTGGGCATATCGAACCTCGATGAGAAATGCAACTGGATTTACACCCTTTCAGTTGGTGTATGGTTTGGAAGCAATCTTACTGATACAATGTGAAATTTCATCGCTCAAACTCGTGATTGACCTGTTACCCAACACTTCTAAAGAAGAAGCACGTTTCTTCGAATTAATCCATCTGGATGAAACCCGCCGTGATGCCACATTGGCTAATGAAGTGCATAAGAAATGTATTAAGGCACAATATGATAGGAATGTAAAGCCTTGTATCTTCTCAGAAGGAGACCTGCTCTTGCTTTACGATCAGGAAGCTGATAAACCTAGAGCAGGGAAATTCGAAAAAATGTGGATGGGTCCTTATGTTGTCAAGCATGTTCTGGAAAAAGGAGCCTACGACTTAGTAGATTATGATGGGATTCCATTGTCGCAGCCCCGAAATGGGTTGTACCTCAAATGTTACTATGCTTGATTAAGTATAGTAAAACTCACTGTATATATGCTTTCATTGCATGTGTGTGTGTGTGTCTTTTAGATATTTTTATCTGGTTAGTAATCCGCTTTGCATTTGTTGCAGATGTCGAAGTCTTCAGAACCTTTTGTCGGTTACGCCGATGGTGCTAGTCGTAGTACGCAGAATCTGCCTTCTGCAGCATGGGCCATTTTTGCTCCAAGTGGCGAGTTAGTGAGTTTTTAATGGATTTGTATGGTCAATCGACAAACAATATTACTGAGTATAGTGTGTTGATTGAACTAATATTTGATGTCATTTCACTTGGCATTCACCGAATCATCATTAGGCTAGACTCGCAACTCATTGTACTACAACTAACAAAGATTTATACTGTTCAAAATCGAATAATTTTTCGTATGTTCCTTAGAGTTCATATTTTGGAAAGACGTTTTGAACACATTCAATATCAACATATTTCCAGAAATCTTAACACATTAACTGATTCTCTAGCGAATTATGTGTTAAATAGACATTTGCAACATATGTAAAAGTAATATTTTCAATTCACATCATCAGTTGAATAGGATTGCATATAACCATAAAAAAATCTGAAAGTAAAATAGATAGGTGTTTTAAAGTTTTTACAAAATTTCTGCCCAAGACACATTTGGTCATGTGACCCAAAAACTCAAAAATGCATACAAAATATCCTAAGTAGATATAATGGTGCTCATGGTAACAGGTCACAGCCTATGCTATCATGCACAAAAGCCTAGCCCAATGGTTAGGAACACCAATAGTGTGGCGTTGCACCCTCATAGGTAACTCCTCAATCTGAATATTTGAAATATTAAGGGTTAATCCCTATATGTGATCCTACAACTCTGCTAAGGTCTCGGCCAAATACAAGTCCTAGAGAACTGCTCTCCTGATATTTCTCTGCGCTAGCCCACCTGCAACCTGTTGGCATACCGCAGGTCGAACAATACCCACATCTATATGCATAAGATTAATCTTAGTTTAGTCTTGGAAACAATAAAAAAAAACCAAAAAAACATGTAGAAACTTGAAAAATAAAAAATCACTTTGGTCAAACAACTTACCCATAGCACCCCATTGTGCTCCAACTGGTAGAATCAAATTTGGATTTCCATGATAATCCATCCCTGATTATGGATGCTTCTTGATAACGACATGTTGTCACTCAAGCCAACTAAAAAATGCAAGGGAGAAAATGATTGTTGACTGACCAGCATGTCGAGCCATCAATTCAACCGACCTTTTCATATGTGGATCTCTAGGACCAGCCACACCCAGTGATACATGCTGTGGTTGCATCAATGGGACTTTCTCTAAGGCAAAAGCAATCAAGATCGAACCATAGCAGAAATTCTTCATCTTACCGCTCTTTACCTTAGTCAATTGTTCTTTCAGTAGTGAAAGTACAACCTCGCACCACTTGAAAACTTTTGGCTCTAGACACTCCAGTGCATGCTGCATATATGATCTGTTCGCCAGATGTAGTGTCACACTGCCAGCGAATTTTGTGATCGCGAAAAGGATCATTCTTAAAGTAAAATAATTTACATCCCGGATATTTATTTTCTCGTCCTTTCTAGTCTGTGTATGTGGCCGACAAAATTGTTTGATGTAATCTCTCACTGATTCACCTCCACGGAAAAATCCAGAAAGTGAGATGGGGGCACCTCACCTCGACAGTCTTGTAAGAAAGTTAAAATCCTCAATAGTAATAGGGACCATCTTGTCCCTAATGTGAAATGTTTGATCTGTCGGATCCCATGCACGAACAAGGAACTGCAATAGTTTTATTTGTTGCCTCATTTCGGACAAATTAAAGTAATTGAGTAACCCCTAGTTCTTGAGGGCCTCAACTGTACTCGAGTTATTTAGGGAAACCATGTCTTGTTCTTCATGCTCTATTTCTCGCCATGTAATCGACATTCTGATCCGATGAAATCCTGAAACACAATCATAGGCTAAATTAGGATCCTTTCCATGCAAAAAACAAGACAAATTTTGGATCTAACGGCTAAAACAAACTTGGGAAATGTACCCAGTGCAACCCAGGCACAGAGACAGTGTGTTGCAGAGCATCTAGCCTTCTATCTGGATGCTCTTCAGCACAGCTTTTGATGTGAAAGCCTGCACTGATACCAGGGCAAAAAAATGAAACCCCAGGGGCCCCAAAAAACCCTAAAATTTTCATGAAATGACAAAAGAATGGATTGAAAAGAAAGTAGAGAGGTTTAATTCCTACCTGGTCCAGACGGCTCGAGCAATGGTCCATAGAATCTTTCGCAATTAGCCAGTGAATTTTGAGGTAAAAACTGAGCTCAGGGCACAAAAATGGATGGTAAGTTCCAAATGGTAAAAATGACATGGTAAAAACTTGTTTTATGTTTATTTCATGTTAATTAATCGGCTAAACATTAGTATTTGCCTATTTTTTCCTATGAAACAAATATTTTTAATCCATTTGGTGATGTTTTGAGCAAGCTACAACTGATTTGCAGAATTCAATGTGCTGGATTGTAAGTTGTATTTTTGACCACAAAGCACACTTTTATCTCTTTTTTGAGCTTTGTTAAAAATGAAAAAGGAACCCCCTTGGTGTCCTCTTTAAGCTCTTTTCAGAATCTCTAAATATGAAAAGATTGCCGAGCGCTTGTCCTTTCCAGCTCGTTAATGGATTGGAAACGATATCTCTCTCGTATTATTTCACGCTTTTTTGAACTTGAGAGATTAATTTACAAAAAAGAACTGGTGGAGTATACTTTTTGTGCCTTTTCAAACTCCCTAAACATGAAAAGGACCGAGTTATCTTTGTCGTTAAACTCGTTAAAAACATCAAATAGCAACAAACTTGTCCATCTAGACAAGAACGAGTTTCACCATTCGCTAGACTCGTTAAAACATCAAATAGCAATGGATTCGCTCAAAGGGTGAAATTATACAACAAGCATATGTTATCCTCCTCAAGCTTGATAAAAATAAAGAGGTACTGGTCAGCAATGACTGGAGAAAATGAAAAAGGGAAACCAATTTATGGTAGCAGGTCGCTCTTGAACATGACACTTTCACTCCATCACCGTGACATCTGGGCTGGGTTATTATCTTGATGGTTATCATACCATTGGTCTATCATACCATCCATCACTTCATTTTGGGTCAATGCTACCAGTTCACTTTAGTGTCACTGGCATGTTCAAGAGAAGTCATTCAGTCAAAATCTACCTTTTGCAATACCATAAACCTTCATTTTCATGACCACCATTCCTAAACCTTGTGTCGTTAGTCAAATTCCATCTCTAAAATCACTACATTCATTTCGTGTCGTTGATGTGGGATACATCAAGGCCCTCCTGCGACGATTCACTTCTTGTCGACATCAACTCATTATCCAAGAAGTTGACTTAGAAACACCCATTCAGTACCTTGAGGCTAGCATGCATCAATGGAAAGTTTCTCGCTTTCGGCGATAGGCATACATCAATGGCCTTCGACCAAAAGACCTTGTATGGTGTTCGACATCAAATCATCCATTCACATCATGCAAAATGTAGTACAGTACCTTGAGGATCATTATCATTATTGGTGATTTCTCTCGCATCTGTTAACAACTTACATCATCGGCCGGTAATCAGATGGTGTCTTCCCATGTTCGACTTCAGATCACATATTCACATGGTTAGACTCATACTTGAGCGAATGGTTGAATGAGATTGAAGACCCCAGATCTAGTTTCATCCATCTGAGTTTCTATATCAAGAGTACTAAATCATATGTACAACGGCTTTACATTGATATTCATTCCAATCATGGGTTTATATTTGTAGACGACTGTTTATGTACATGTAATGAAAGTTTATAAGCTGAGCATGGGTATGCCTTCCCTCAGCAATTCATGTAAAATCAAATATCATGATATATGCATTGTAATTGATGCAGGTCACCTTCCACTTCGATACCTCCTCATTACATTGCAAAGCATGTCATTCGACATTGGCATTTTTCCGACTTCATGCTTTAGGGGGCAACTATTATAGATCCATTTGAGCACATCAAATCCCAGCATTCAGGTCAGTGTTCTAGGGCTTGTCGAACCCTGAATTCAGTTATTTCATGCCCTAAACAAGTCAACCCTTTGAATGCATCCTTCCCAAACAGTTTCATGACTTGAAGACATCCATAAATTGCCTCTAGAGGGACCAGCATAGGTAAGCCCTTATGAAGGTGCGCTACAGAGCAGTTGAGTCCACTGTCAGGGTGCTCTGTAGAGCACTTAGGCTTCCTTTCGCCTGCGCTAGGTGATAATGAGCGAAATTCACATAGGGTTTGGGGAATATTCTTATCTTTTGGAGTCATATAGAGGTTTCCTTGTCTTACCAACTCCTATGAGCTCGAAAATGGATGAGGAATGAGTTAAGGAGAATCCTATCCTCTCATCCCTTCCTCTATGGAACTAATTCTAAGTATGGAAGGCCATTCAATGTCACCATTAATGACAAAACCTCGTTCATCTTCCTATAAATTGACCACTCATCTAAGTGATCAATGGTTGGATTATGTTGAATTGTAAGGAGATAATGTCGCTATGAGACTTGACTTTGGAGCAAATGATGTGATGCCACAAGCTTGTCTTGCTTTTGATGTGATGTGGATGGGATCCAAGCTAGAGGAATGACTTTGAATTAGACATTGATGGTTGTAATTCCTTCTTCTATCTAATAAATTGTTTGAAACTTTTTCCATATGATGTGTTCTTTCATAATTCTTATATTTATTAATTTCTTCTAATTCCTTTCATTTATATTCAATGGATTGTATGATTTGATCGGTTTGCATCTTTTGTTGTGTTGATAGGGTACTTTTCAAGCAGATTAAGTACGGGAAGGAGTGATGGAATCGATACAAGGGAGACGAGAGAAAATAGGAACTACATGTAGGCCTTCTATCCTCTCTTCTTATCTATTGCTTATAGAGAAAGTCTAAAACACTTTAAACTATTGTTCTAGGCACAACTACCTGTCTAGTGAATTAGTATTTATCTGTAGATGCTAAATTCTCCAAAAAAAGGAGTGGAACTTACAATGATTAGTTGGTTGTCTGTTGTTTTCCTCATATGTTCCTTATTTGAGTCCGAGCTCTCACAGGAATAAGGATGTTTGGATCCTCTAATTTCATTCTCCTTTTGCAAGTCTTGACCAAGATTCCCTTTCACACCAGGATTTTGCGAACTTACTATCGCCATTACTTCCTGATTAGTTCCTTCATTTGTTGGAGGAGCTTGTGGATTTGAGTTTTCCGCAGTGACGATATCCTCTTCCTCTTCTTCCTCAGGTTGTTGTGCTAGGGATTTCCATCCCTTAGGCTTTTTAGCTAGTTTCTTTTTCTGCCTAGGATCTTTCTTTGCTAGAGGACGTGTGATTTGTAAATGTCCACTTTCTAGACAAAAGTGACACTTGAATGGCATATTCTAAGAACTAGGTCTGGCACTGATTGTTGTGTGTTAGAAGAATGCGATCAGGAAGACCTTTGTTGAGGTCTACCTCTACGCAAATTCTGGCAAAAGTATATATTTCTTCTTCCTTTCTTTGTTTATCCATCTTGATGTATCTCCCCAATAGGTTACCAATTCCTTCTAGAACTTTTGGATGCTAGAAATGAAGAGGTAAATTATGCAATCTTACCCATACTGGCATTTTGGAGACCACCATTGAATTGGCATCAAAATCTGGGAACCATGGAGTGATGAACAATCCTGCATTACCCTAGAACCATGGACCCTCTTGTATAACAAATTCTATGATCTCTGATGCTTCAAATTTTACTATGAAGAATCCCTTGGAATAGAGGTGAACCTCACAATTTGGTGTCCAAGTCATGAAAATCCTCTGAGAAAG
The DNA here is from genome assembly GCA_031772625.1 of Pinus tabuliformis. Classification (NCBI taxonomy): domain Eukaryota; kingdom Viridiplantae; phylum Streptophyta; class Pinopsida; order Pinales; family Pinaceae; genus Pinus; species Pinus tabuliformis. The sequence goes on along the minus strand of CM062808.1, from coordinate 126,326,234 downwards.
GTCCATAGGTTTTTTCCAAAAACCATTAAACTTGCAAATGATTGCCTAGGCTTGATAGGTTGAAAGAAGATTAGTTGTTTCTGCTATATCTATTGTCATTGTCAGGATTTGTTTTGTCTCCTCCACAATATAGGGCCCAAGAATGTTTAGAGTTTGTTTAGATTTACCTAGTGCAGCAGATTTCCCTTTAAGAGTGTCTTTGAAGGAAGTAGATCCATGGATTGGTCCAGGCAAGCCTTCGCACAACCTCAAGTTTATGATGATTGTGGAGTTCCTATCTACACCATAGTCCTATAGTTGTTGATCATCCTTCATAGATCTACTAGCACAGATCAGGCTTTGCACCTCCATTGCAATACTGGATTTGTGATGAATCTCCCTTTTCAAATCCTGTACTAAGAGATCCTTTTTTACGCCCATAAGGATCAAATTTCCAGATGGGGTTTGGGAAAAAATTTGAAACACTGCACATTTGATCATGATAGATCCTTTTTCCTCACTTTTCTCTGATGGACACTCATTGGGGATCAAAAATGTTTCTCGCCTAGAGATTATTTGGTTTTTGATATCCTGGAAAAAAATGGTTTGCGCTTTTGTATCTAGGTTTTGTCCACTTTGCATCTCTTGCCTGTATGTCGCCATCGTATGCTAGGGTTTGGATTACACTGTTGGGGAAGGGCCGAACAATGGAGACAGGTTTTTCTGTTATCTCAATGCAATCAACAGTGGGAGATATCAAGATATGGCTAAAGAGGATTGACCCGCCTCATATCACAACGAGAACAGAGCCTTACTAAAAAATGAAGGAGCGACAAGTTGAAATTTGGATCTAGATGTCCTGAGAACATGACATCATATTTTCCAATCAAGGTTTGTTTCTGTCGTTCCCATCTTTATTGCCACAATTACAGAACTCTTGCCACGCATCGATAAATGGTTGCATGGATCCTCTATGTGTTGTGGTTTTTCTCTTCAGTCGCTGGAATATGTTGAATCTAGATTTTTCATTTTTCGTGCCTATGGTTTAAAGCTTGTGCTCGAGAGTCATGGATGTGAGTTTTATGGGGACAAAATCCTTTTGCTTCAGATCAAACACTACATAGATCAAGTGGCATATCCACCTAACCTTTCTACCAATCTGGCAGTCCTCCTCTGTATAAGACCTAATTTGTGCTTTCTATCTCGTTTTTTGATAGAATCCAATGAAAATGGAAATGAAGGTATTATCATAATAATTTTATTACATAATAAGTTTATTTATCTTAGTGTTTATATACCTTGAGTTTATAATATTAATCCCTTGGGTTTAATATTATTCCCTTGGCTTTATAGTCCCTTTGGGTTTTATTAATAACCCCTAAGGTTTATTATTCCCCTATGTTTATAATATCAATCCCTTGGGTTTATTATTCTAAGGGTTGATATTGCTAGCATATAATATTATTCATCGGGTCTATAATATTAATCCTTGGGTTTAATATAAATCCTTTGGGTTTATAATCATGGTCAACCATGGTCCAATGTCACATTGTGACAAATATTGTCATAATATGAAAATCAACCATGGTCAACCATTGTCAACCATTGTCAATGATGGTCAATAATGGTCAATCATGGTCAATAATGGTCAATCATGGTCCAATGTCACATTGTGACAAAGATTTTCTCAATATGAAAATCAACCATGCTCAACCATGGTTCAATGTCGCATTATGACAAAGATTGTCTCAAAATGAAAATCAACCATGGTCAACCATGCTTATTTTAGGGTTTATAATATTTATCTTAGGGTTTTTATACCTTGGGTTTATAATATTAATCCCTTGGGTTTAATATTATTCCCTTTTGTTTATAATCACTTGGGGTTTTAGTGTTAACCCCTTGGATTTATTATTCCCTTGGTTTTATAATATCAATCCCTTGGGTTTATTAATCTAAGGGTTCACATTCCTAGAGTATAATATTATTCATAGGATTTATAATATTGATCCTAGGGTTTAATATAAATCCCTTGGGTTTATAATGATGGCCAACCATGGTCAGCCATATTTATTTTAGGGTTTATAATGTTTATCTTAGGGTTTATATACATTGGGTTTATATTATTATTATTATTATTATTATTATTATTATTAATTAATATAAATATATAATAATAATAAAAAAATCTATATCTTTTAATAAATAATAGTAATGGTTAATTTATTATTAAATATAAATTAATTAATTATTAAATATAAATTAATTAATTATTAAAAATACTTTTCTAGTGAAATCACATATCAAAAAATTTCGTTGACGTATTTTGAACCACTTACTATAGTTCATCATGAGGACATAGATGGATAGATTTTAATAAAGAACTAATAAATAGTAGAGATGCAACGACTAACTCTTAATAGTGAAAATTTATCCACTAATTTATTTATTTATTTAATTTTCTATTAACATTATTTATTACTATTTTATTATTTTTCAATAATAGTTAAATTTGAACGTTTAGAGAAACAATAAATAACAATAAAATAATTCAAATTTGCAAAAAATAAAAAGATAAAGATAAATTAAAAAAAAAGTTTTAAATAAAAATTACTTAAAAATTAATAATAATAATATGGCAGAGAAGAAAATAAAAGATTAACTAATTAAAAGAATTAGAACTATTCTAATTTTTTTTTAACAAAATTATTAAATAATGTTATAATATATAAGTAATATAATTTATAACCCATATAAAAAGGTGAAGACGAGAACTAAGATTAAAATACAATATTTAAAAAAAGAAATAAAATAATAATAAAATAATTAAAATAAATAAATAAATATGTTGAATGCTAGAAAGGTCAAAAAATAAAAGGGTAAGAAAACCACGAGGAGGGGACCAAAAAGAAAAGGAAACCAAGAAGGAACAAAGGGAGAAATCATAGGGGTAAAGACAGGGATCCAACAATGACTTACCTTCCAATCATCATCCCTGTTAAGAGACTTAGACCATTTTTCAATCTCAATAGCCTCCCTAACCTTACGAAGATGGAAATGATCAATCTTGGCAAGGACCTGAGAATCCCCAATACTTATATGGTGCTTCATCTTCTCAGTGTGCTCATCCAAAGCTGAGGAGAGAGTCCTACCGTGTTTTATGCCAATCACATGGTCTTGAATTCTTTGATTAATGTAACAGCCAGTTTCTCCAATGTAGGGAATCCCATAGGAACATAGGATCAAATACACCCCTTTCATCTCTTTAGGAGTAGCCAGATCTTTGACTGATATTAGGGAGCTACGAATCATGTTCAGGAGGTGGAAGCAACATCATGTTTCCTAAGAACTTTAACAATCTTGTTAGTAGGTGCTTGTACAAAGGGAAGTTGAACACTAGAAGATAATTCCTTAGGTTCTTTCTTAATCTTCAAACCCTTGCTCGCTTTTTTAAAAACTCTAATACCTTGGGATCTGCTATAACCATTCTTCTCAAAGACATTAAGAAGATGGTTTTTCTCACCCTCTAAGTGATTCTCATCAAAAACCCATATAACACTAGTAGCTAGAGTATTTAGAGCACCTAGTTTATGTGCTCAATAGCGATGGGAGTCAGCATGAAGATATTGTTCTATGTGTGTTTTCTTATGAAAGACTTAGTGAGAGAAAAAGCCATCAAATTTCTTTGACATTTATTTATATGAATGAATTTATTAATATAATATTAATTATTATTAATATAACTATTATTAATATTCCTATTAATAATTATTATAACTAATATTATTATTAATATGATATACACACATCAGCGTATATCAACCAGATTTATTAATTTGGTTGTGCTAGTATATTTCATAATTATAGTTATGCATGCTTTGTAAATATATACATAATTACTGTTAAAAGAGTGTAATATGCAGCGTCGTTGCTTAGTACTTGTGCCTTATAAAAAAGGCAATTGATAATTTTAAATAATAATTTTATTAATAAGCTTAAATTTATATATTAATAAATGGTCAAGGATAGTTATCATATGGTTCAAAGAAAAATGATAACTAATTCATTACATTATTATAGGATGGGTAACATAAATTTTTTATTACATAATAAGTTGAAATCACAGGTTCGCCTGTTTTAATATAATGAATTAGTCAATGAAACTTTAAGTGTAATATTTAGTCTCTCATAAAAATAAATATTTTATAGCTATTATAATAAAAAAAAACCCGATGGGGTTGGATGATTAGGGGGTACAACATCTGGCTTCATGCGAGTGAATTAGAGTAACGTGACGCGTGGTGTTTTGCAAGGAAACGACCACACCAAGTTGCATCGCCTTCCCCGAACCATAAAAAGCATATAGCCTACTATATATCAGGTAAAATTTGAGTTTTATGTTGCATTTGATCTTATAGTTGTAGGAATATACAGGGTAAGTTCCTCAGACAGAACACCAAAGGACACCGCTCACAAATAGATCATAGATCAATACACTAGTATTCTTGACATGGTTAAAACCCTCAAAGAGGGAAATAGTCCACGACATGAGCCAACACGGCCACTTTAGGAAATTTATTAATAAAAGAATGAAAATTAACATAAGCTTCTCTCATGAACGGTTAACCTACAAATGACCCTCCATTCTCTTTAAATAGAGATCATGAACCAATCGGGTGTTAAGCCATGGATCAATTGTTGGTAATACCAAGGAGAGAATGAACCGTCAGATCAATTCACGTCTAGAACATATCGTGACCATCAGAGTGTAAGTTACAAAAGTACATAGTAAAGAAACACACTTTACCTAACTCTACACTAGACCAAGTTATACTTAACTATTTCCTATGTGTCGGAATATCCTAACATCCCCCCTTAAGAACAACTTGGGATAGGATTGAAGGATGTACAAATATGACACAATAGGAGAAGGAAGGAGGCACTAGAGACTATCCCCCCTTAGTGACAACTTCCTGAACTCCAACCATAAATTGAAGTTTAGTAAACTTCACCTCTGTGAGAGCCTTTGTAAAGATGTCTGCAACTTGATCATCTGTTGAACAATATTTCACTTCAAGAACATGGTCATGAATGAGCTGATGAAGTGGATGTGTAGTTCAATGTGTTTGTTTCGCTGATGTTGGACTGGATCTTTGCATAGTTGAATGGAACTTTGATTATCACACCAAAGTGTAGTCGGATGCTGCTGTTGAAAGCCAAACCCTGACAGGATCTGACGAAGCCACAGGGCCTCCTTACTAGCTTCTACGGAACCATGATACTCTACTTCTATTGAAGAAAGAGAAATGGCACTTTGTTTCTTGCAAGCCCATGTAATAGGTCCTAAACCAAGAGTGAACACATAACCTGCAGTAGACTTCTGATCATCAAGGTCACCAGCACAATCGGAATCAGTGAAACCAACCAACAGAGGAGATGCTTCTGCACTATAATGAATCCCAAACTGAATTGTACCTCGAACATAACAAAGTATTCTTTTAACTGCTTTCCAATGACTTTCATGTGGGTTTTGCATAAACCGAGCAATAAGGCCAACAACAAAAGAAAGGCCAGGACGAGTATGGGTCAGATACAAAATTTTTCCTACAAGTTGACGGTTTAAGGTAGCATCAACTTCAAGGGAAGTACAAGTGACTGAAAGTTTGGCTCTAGACTGAAAGGGAGAAGGGGTTGGCTTATAGTCTTCCATGTGAAAATGGCATAGAAGATCACAGGAATACTTGGACTGGGGAAGGGAAATACCTTCCTTGGATTACAAGACTTGAAGACCAAGAAAAAAATGCAAGTGTCCTAAGTCTGTCATTTCAAACTTCTTTTTAAGGCTGGACTTCACATGGTTTATAAGATTGGGATCACTACAAGTAAGGATAAGATCATCAACATAAAGAACAAGAATGATAAGAGACTTGCCCACTTTCTTCGTGTAGATAGTATTGTCAGAATGACACTTAGAAAAGATAGTTTCTAAAAGAAAGCTATCCATTTTGGCATACCAAGCTTGAGGGGCTTGCTTGAGACCATAAAGGGATTTCTTAAGCTGACATACAAGGCTAGAGTCTGTTTGTATAAAGCCAGCAGGTTGTTCCATATAGATTTCTTCATGCAAGTCTCCATGCAAGAAGGCAGATTTAACATCCATCTGATGGACTTCCCATTTGAAAGAGGCAGCAAGGGAAAGAACAAGGTGGATAGAGTTCATTTTAGCAACAGGGGAGAAGGTTTCAGTATAGTCAATGCCTTCAACTTGTGAAAAACCCTTACCAACAACACGAGATTTATGTTTATCAACTTTTCCATCTAGGCCATACTTGGTTCTGTAAACCCATTTGCATCTAACAAGTTTTTGTCCTTTTGGAAGAGGAATAAGATCCCATGTATCATTTGCCAATAATGAACGATATTCTTCATTCATCGTTGCATCCCAATATGGATGGCTTGAAGCTTCTGCAAAGGTGTCAAGATCATAATTCGCTGAAGCTTGAGCCAATAAAGAAGAGGCTTTATCGAATTGAGAATGTGTACGACGTTGATCTGTAGGATCACCGGCAAGAGCACCTGCTACATCCCAAGTAGCATGGACCCAAGATCGAAACTTGGCTCTAATACCATGTAGGAATGTACAAGGTAAGTTCCTCAGACAGAACACCAAAGGACACTACTCACAAACAGATCACAAATCAATACACCAGTATTTTTGACATGGTTAAAACCCTAAAAGAGGGAAACAATCCATGGCCTGAGCCAACACGATCACTTCAGGAAATTTATTAATAAAAGAATGAAAATTTACATAAACTTCTCTCATGAAAAGTTAACCTACAAATGACCCTCCATGCTCTTTAAATAGAGATCATGGACCAATCAGATGTTAAGCCACAGATCAAGTGTCGGTAATACCGAGGAGAGAATGAACCGTCAGATCACTTCATGTCTAGAACATATTGTGACCGTTAGATTGTAACTTACAAAAGTACATAGTAAAGAAACACACTTTACCTAACTCTACACTAGACCAAGTTATACCTAACTATTTCCTATGAGAATTTGGTTGAGAGGTTTCACTGTGGTTGAGTGTGCATAGGATCTTTACTTGTGCATCTTCGTTGGGTTGGTCAGTTCCAAGTTGAAAGAAGCCAGATGGGGGTGTTATGTTTGTTCTATGAGGCTCGTTCATATGATGGTGAGGGTGGTGTGGGATACATGGGAGAGAAGTTTGGGATGTACATAGCGTGTGCCAGGAGTGGTGATTGAAGCTTCGATAGTTTGTTCTCAAGGGGCAAAGCTTGGTCGTGGGTGAAGTTGCCATGTTTGTGAAGGTAATTCAGTAAGCAGGATGCCTCCTTTATGTTTCAATTGCACTTTATATTGTGAACTTTGTCACTATTTAGTCTTCTAGACTTATTACTTCTCCTGGGAGGGTATCGCTTTAAAGCTAGTTCTCACTTTGGGACTCTTGGAAGGTAGCATTAGGTGCCCCTCCTATTTTGAAGGCTCTGTAAAGGGTTCATACTCAGGTAACTGTGTTAATTTGTTCCATCAGTGGTGTGTCGGAAAAATATGAGGCCACTGCATGGGCTGGGTAGCTAAGCTCCCTCACGAGGGTGGGAACAATCAGAATTGTTGGAGTGGGTGGTGTGCCTCCCTTGGTTTGAAGACCTAGTTCTTGGATAACCTATTGTTGGTGGTGGACATGTTGTGTTAGCATGGGCATGCTCCGCAAGGTGGGGGGAGCAGACATGGAGGGCGAGGTGGCTCATGTCTGTGCCCAATAACTGAGCTGAGTGGAGTAACCACTTTCATTGGCTTTGTTAGTTGATCAGTTGAGGGATATCCTAGCCAACCTTGATGTCATTCATTAGCATAGATATGATTATCGAAACGAGACTATTGCTTACATCAATGATGTTCAATACAACCAAGGAGAAATTTTTGAGCGCCTAGATTCTATGCAACATATCCAGCACCGAACTAGTGAGCATTTGGATGAGATTAAGGTGTGAATGTCACATATTGACTACCATGTTCGTGAAGGGCATGGCCCTCTTGTGGCCAAATGTGATGGTCATTCTCCGAATCCTCTCCCTTGATATGAAATATTGTGGTTGTCTTTTGGTTTTGTTTGTGATTTGGGATATATGGCTATTCTTCCTTTATGGTTCATGTAAGAAATGGAAGTATCTTCTTTGTTTTTTTACACTGCTCTCCTAACTAACAAATCTAGTCAAATTGAAGCTAGAAGAGTTGAAAACCTTTGGAATGTATGCTACATCTTTTTGAAAAATTCATGAAAGTTTTTTTATCAACATAAAAAATTAAAAAGAATTAAAAATAAAAAATGATAAATCATAAGATAAGGATAAATATGCTAATGTATTGAAAATTATCAATAACCTTAATATATTTATATCCTTCATATAATATATATGATATATTACCATCATAAAGGTAGTCAACCATATTATTGAATACATTGATGAAACCAATAATAAAGGTAATCTTGTTTACTGTTATGAATATATTTTTGTATTTGATAAATTCCCAATGACATAATTCATGGTTTTAATTAGGTATAAAGAATAAAATATGCATCCTTAATGGTTTATTAAGTATACAATAATTTTCAGATGAAATTGTGTGGAGGATGTTTAATCTTGTCCAACATTTCAGCTGGACATTTCACCTGTCATTAGGGACTTTGAGAATTCAATGATTACAAAAGAGAGTTGTGAATCCTTTAATAGAAGCAGGAATTCATAATTAATCGTTAAAGAATAATATTAAAATAATAACCGAGTCATTAAAAAATTAATAAAAATATATTATATAACTAGTTAAGAGAAATGATTAATTGATGAATTCAGGGTTGTGTGATCCATATTATGAATGTTGAGAGATCTTTTGGTAAAATCACATAAAGAAACTTTAAGTCAACGTGTTTTGAACCATCTAGTATCATTTATCTTCAAGACAAGATGAAGAACCAGATCATGGCATTAGATTAAATAGATGAAGATAGATGTTGTCTAACCGTTAGAATATAACAGCTAGTTTTGACTAAAGAATTATCATTAATTAATAAACAATTTTTTTTAATTACAATGAAGTAATAGATGGAAATTAGTTGTAAATAAAGAATTCAATTAATTTTAGCATTATTATTATTTCATCAAAACGAAGGTCAATGATAGTAAGGTCAAAATTAATTATTCTAAACAATATAACTAAAAAATAGTAATAAGAAAATGAAAAAATAAAATAATAAAGAAATAAAGAAATAAAATAAAAATAATAAGGTCAAATTTAACTATTCTAAACAATAAAACTAAAAATAGTAATAAGAAAATGAAAAAACAAAATAAATGAAATATAAATGAAAATAATGGATTAACTCAATTTTATTATTTAAATCCAAAAAATAAAATAATATGGTAAAAAAAATGAAAAGTAAATAAATGAGAAATAAAGGAATACCGACAATTCGATTAAAATAAATAAATATTATAAAAACCTAAGAATACAAGGGATCCAACACCTGCTAATACTCCAACCATTGTCTCTATTCAGATTGATAGGCCTCCTTTCAATTTCCAAGGCCTCCCTAAACTTACAGTGATGAAAATGACCAATCCTTGCAATGACCCTTGCCTCTTCAATGCATATGTGATGTTGTTTCCTTTCCCCAGGTTATGGCAAAGCAGAGGAGTGGGACCTTCCATGTTTGATTTCATTTGCATGCTCAAGAATCCTTGATTAATTGAGCGTCTAGTTTCACCAATGTACAGAGTCCCACATGAGCAAGGGATGACATAAACACCTTTCCCATCTTTAGGGTTCACATGGTCCTTCACTGATATTAGGGAGCTTCAGATAGTGTTTAGGGGCCTAAATGTCGAAGGAACCTTATGGTTTTTTAGACTTTTAGCAATATTGTATGTGGTTCCTTGGATAAACAGAAGATGCACCCCTGAAAATTGATTTTTAAGATAATTTTTAATCCTATGACCTTTTTCAACCTTAAGGAAGGCTCTAAGACATTGGCACTTACTATAACCATTCTTATTAAAAACACTAAGGAGATGGGTTTTTTCATCATTGAGGTGGTTTTCATTAGAAACTCATAACGCCCGAGTGACTAAGGTGTTGAGAATGCCTAGCTTTTGAGCAGGGAAATGATGCAAATTTGCATGAAGATATTGTTCAATGTGAGTTTTCTTCTAAAAAAATTGGTGGGAGAAAGAACCATATTCTCTCTTTGAAATATTAACTTCAAGGAAAGGGAGGCTACCATCAATTTCACATTACATAGGCAACTTTATGGAATTAGATTGATTGTTAAGATGCTAGAAAAAGAGGTCCAACCTTTCCCTACCATGAGACTAGATGACGCAAATGTCATCCAAAACCTTTTCCAAAGCTTAGGCTAGAATAGATCTTATCAGGACAAGGTATTAGATTCAAATTCCTCCACAAAAATATTAGCCACTACTGGGGAAATGGGGAAACCCATAGCAACTCCACAAGTTTTTCATAAAATTCACCTTCAAAACTGAAGAAAGTAGAAGTAAGACAAATTTCAACCAAATAAGTTGTATCTGGGTTTGTAATGTGCATGATGACTTCAATGGCCTCATTAATGGGGATATTAATGTACAAGGATACCACATCGAGACTCACCAAATTATCTACAGGATCCAACCTTATACCCTTTAATTCGTTGACAAACGAAGACGAATCTTTGACAAAGGATTCAGTCCGACCAACAAGAGATTTAAGCTTATTGGCTAAAATCTTAGCAAGAAGATAGGTCGTCCCTCCAATGGTGTTGAAAATGGGATGCAGGGGAGCCCCTTATTGGAAATTCTAAGTCTATCTGTTAGAAATCCTTCCTATACTTTCTGATTTATTTCTTCCTACACGTTATGTTAATTAACAAGTTATTTACCATGTAAATACTAAAAATAAATACAAGTACAGTATTAACACATAAAGATCATCAACTGAAGGAAAAACAAGCACACAAGTGACACCGTTATTTTTGGACTAATGTCCCTAGAAAAACCCAATGCAGGAAAACCAGTGCAACTATCTGAGGATTTTATTATTAAGTAGTTTCAGAATACAATTTGGGTGCCAGAAATGGCCTATCCAATAGATAATGCCTTTGGCAGTAGTACCTCTCAATTGGAGACAGATATCAGCCCCAATCTGCCCCATGAAATCTCCTAGCATCAACCTCTAGGGTCTGCGTTAGCCTCTTTGGTCGAGCATAAACCTCTCTGGCCTAGCGTCAACCTCTCTGGGATCTGTGTCAGTCCCTAGAGCCTCTGTGTCTCCCATGTTGGCCCTCCTCAGGCTATGCACAACTCGTGGTTGCCTCTTCATGGCCTCTCGCTGCTTCTGTATGGCCTCTAGCTGGATCTGCGTCAACCCTCTCACAGCTTCTGCGGTGATGCTCCCAGTACTATCCATGCCTCTCTGCTACTGCATTCACTGACCCTTAGCTGTAACTCCGATCACTCCTTCAATTTCCTCAGCAAGCCCTGCCCCTGAAAATTGAATTCTTGATCAACTCGATATGTTATCCAAGTGACCCTCAAGCCTCGTCTTATACTCTTCTCGTTGACAATTCAATAGCCGAGATTAAGTCCCTAATCAATGGCTAATATTAGATCTAGATTGATCCATGACTTTTGAACCATTCTAACTCAATTTTATATTATTTCACATTAATATTTTATTTTCCCTAAGTTTAGACTTAGGGACTTCATTAAAAATATTAATTATTTTAATATCTCCCAAACTGGTTAGATTCTATCCAAACCATTTCTAGGTATTGGAGGTCTCATGTTCTTTAACCTCTCCACAAATTTTCATGGCTAGAGCACATCCGATGCCTCCCCAAAACAACACTTCCTCTTAGCGAGGACTATGCTCTAGTAATACTCCTGACTTAGCATCACCCTGATCATCCGGCATCGATCCCTCTGCTGATGCTAGACCCTACTGCCCAACATCCTCTGCATTGCTACATCATGTACTACTACCCATGGCCGTGCCACTGCCACTGTTGCATCTATACGGTAGCTCCCTTTGCATCCGTGTTGTTTCCCATGGCCCTGCCACTGCCATTGTTGCATCTGCACTGCAACCCCTCTCATCATGCTACATCCTGCTACCCATAGCAGTCCCACTGCTAGCTACTACACTGCAACTTAGTTACTAAGAAGTAAGTAACTAGTCTCCTAACTCTGACATCTTCGTCAGGCTAGAAACACTCCTGATGTTGAAGCTCCCTCTATCACTGACAAGTACTCCCTCTCTAACCTTTGTGTTGCTGCAACAACTCTATGCATCTCACACTGCTACCTCATGTTGTCCTGGGACTCCTGCACTATAGCTCCCTCTGTTGCTCCATCCACATCCGTCTCTACCGACATCTGCCAGTCCTACTACTCCTCTTTAGGGCTCTCGTAGCAAGGTATAATCCAAGAGGTTGGGTACCTCGAGGATCCTACCCCTCATCGCCTATAGTCTGTCTGACTACAGCTTGATGTCTCCACACTTCCTATCAAGTGGTGCATGAGCACTTATGGCACAGTCATCATCTCTCTCCACTTCTTTCTCTACCCTTGCTGGTGCAGCCTTGGTCTCAGAAGCCTCTCCCTTACTCTTCTTCCTCAGACACTAATTCAAATGGTGACCCAATTCGCCACAGTGGAAGCATTTGACCTTGGAGAGGTCCTTCTTCTTCCATTTCTCCTACTTTCCCTCAGATGCCAGGGCAGCAACCTCCTCTTCCTCCTTCTTGATTCTGACCCTCTTGTCACTGCTTCTCGCCTTGGTTATCCTTCTCATCTCTTCTTGACGAAGAGCCAGCCATAGTTCCTCCCAATCTAGAAGGGTCGAGCCGCCCAGTATGCTCTAGACAACTATCTCCCAATCCTCTAAGATTGCATTAAATGTGATCCTCACCAACATCTCCTCATCTGGTGTGGCCCCTATGGAAGTTAGCTAATCTCGGATCTCCTTCAATCGACCGAGGAAGGTGTCTATCTATTCTCCCTTCGCATTTGTCATGTCCTTCTCAGTAAAATGTGGTACTGCATAATCCTTGATCCCATCAAGGATGATGCTCTTGGCCCTCACCATTATGTCCTCATACTTTTCATTCTTAGTCGGGTTAACTAGGATCACTATTGTGTTCAAGGCGAAGTGCTTGAGACGATTCCTGTCTAGAATGGACAAGATCCTAGCCTTCTAGACTACGAAGTTTGAGGCCCCATCCCATTTATCCTGATCTCTTACACCATTCATTTCCATTTCACTGCTCCTCTTTCGACTCTTCTGAGTCTCTCTACTTCCCTCCTAGAAGTTCTCGGTGTGACTCCCTCTGGGCCTCGATTTCCCTCCTGGAAATCCCTCTTCGAATGTCGAGATGCCCCCACTATGATTGTTAGTGCAGCTGCACCACTAATCTAGATTTCTTGGCTAGAAATCCTCAATAGCAAATCCCTCCTCCTTGGTCTTGCCGTGTATGGTATTGTTCTGACCACATTACCCCACCAACTTCACTCTGCAACTTACCCACAGCCTCCTGCGCCCCAGAAAAATGAAGGTTAGAGCCTCTAGGCTCTACGCAGTCCAGGCACCAGCAAACTCCACACCTCCTAGCCACGGGTGTCAATCCTTCCTGACTGAGAAAGATGACCAGGCACTACGTAGGTCAGGTCTACTCTTCTCTGCCACTGCAATGATCCTCTTCTCGTCTCAAACTGATGACACAGGCACTGCATCACCCATTCCTTTCTTCTTTTCTACTAGGAACAACTTCTGTCACTCAGGATAGTTGTTTTTGCTACTGCTTCTCTCCTCGGCTGATGCCCTCAGTTATCTTGCGATCTGCAACCATGCTCTGATACCATGTTGGAATTTCTAAGTCTATCTGTTAGAAATCCTTCCTGTACTTTCTGATTTATTTCTTCCTACTTGTTCAGTTAATTAAAAATTTATTTACAATGTAAACACTGAAAATAAATACAAATACAGTCTCAACACATACAGATCATCAACGGAAGGAAAGAAAAGCACACAAGTGACACCGATATTTTTGGACTAATGTCCATGGAAAAACCGAATGCGAGAAAACAAATGCATCTATCTGAGGGTTTTATTATTAAGCAGTTTAAGAATACAATTTGGGTGCCAGAAATGGCTCACCCAATAGAGAATGCCCTCAGTAGTAGTACCTCTCAGTGGGAGATAGATATTAACCCCAATCTGCCCCACAAAATTTCCCAGCGTCAAACTCTAAGGTCTATGTCAGATTCTTTGGTCCAACGTCTGCCCAGCTTCAACCTCTCTAGCCCAACATCACCCTCTCTAGGCTCTGCATCATTCTCTGGAGCCTATGTGTCTCCCACGTTGGCCCTCCTCAGGCTTCGTGCAGCTCCTAGCCGCCTCTGTGTGGCCTCTCGCTGCTTATGCGTGGCCTCTAGTAGGCTTTGTGTCAACCCTCTCCCGACTTCTGTGTTGATGCTCCCAGTACTATCTCTGCCTCTCTTCTAATGCATTCACTACCCCTCAGCTGCAAATTTGATCACTTGTTCGATTTCCTCAGTGAGCCCTGCCCCAGAAAATCGAATTCTTGATCAACTCGGTGTGTTCTCCAAGTGACCCTCAAGTCTCCTCTTATACTTTTCTCTTTGACAATTCAACAGCTGAGATTAAGTCCCTAATCAATGACTAAGATTAGATATGTCTTGATCCATGACTTTTGGACCATTGTAACTCAGTTTTATATTAATTCACATTAATATTTTATTTTCCCTAAGTTTAGACTTAGGGACTTCATTAAAAATATTAATTATTTTAATATCTCTCAAACTGGTTAGATTCTTCACAAACCATTTATGGGTATTGGAGATCTCATGTGCTTTAGCCTCTCCACCAATTTTTGTGGCTAGCTCACATTTGATGCTACCCCAAATCAACACCCCTTCCTTATGGATCTTTGGAAGACCATAAATCTTAGGAGTGAGAGGGTTACTCTCGATCAACTTATGACTAAGGGAGCTAACAGTGCTACTAGATTTTATGGCTAGAGAAATTGTTTTAGAAATCTTCTTTATGGGATTCTTATTAATTTTTCTATAACTTCCTCTATTACAAAGGTGATCTAACATTTTTCTCTGATAATATTCCTTATCTAAGATAATGGAAACACCCCCTTTATCAGATTTAAGAACGACGATGTCCTTGTTATTATTCAAAGCTTTGAGAGCCTCAAAATCAGGTTTTCTAAGGTTGTTCTTAGGGGGCTTAGCCTTTCTCAGGACCACCGCATAGTCCTATATAATGATATCCTTAGTAGCAGTAAGTCCCTTATCCTGAGTTCAATGTCACAAAAAATCTCTTACACTGGGATCTTTCAGGAGTAAGGGAAAAATTTAAACCTTTCTCTAAAAGACTATAAACAAGAGGATAAAAAAAAAAACAAGAAATATTAACAACTCTATTATTAAAAGGGTCGAAAGAAATTATAATTTTATTATTAATATTGTTGTTAGAATCAAGAGATAAAATAAAATATGTAAATAACCATTAAGATATAGGGTCAATTCAATAGATTAAGTAAAATAAAATAAAATATATAAATAACCATGAAAAGTAAGAAAGCTTTTTGTAAAAATCATATCATTGGAGTTTTGTCGATGAGTTTCGACCATTCAATGTGGTTCATCATCAAGACAAGATGAAGAACTAGATCATGGCATCAAGTTAAATAGATGAAGAGAAAAAAAATAGTCATTATAATATAATGGTTAGATTTGACTAAATAAGTAATATTTATTAATGAATAATATTTTAATATAAGAGAATAATTGTTAGAATATAGTTGTTATTATTGAATTAAGGAAAATAATTAATCAAAACGAAAATTTTAATGAAATGAATATCTAAAAATAAAAATAAAAAATAATATTTATGTCAAATCTAAATTATAAAAACAATTAATAATTAAATAATTAAATTAATTAAACAAATAAATTATTAATTAAATTAAATTAAAAGCGAATGAAAGTAGAAAAATTAAAAAATATAGTATGTAAATAATTTTCCCAAGGAAACATCGCAAATTTTATTCATTTTGAACAATATTACATATTGTAGATGCTAAAAAGAATACGCATAAAACAATGGATCATGGTGTCCAAGATCAATAAAACTCATCGGAGAGTTTACACTAGTCTACTCTTTCCTACCTTTCTTTCTTTCCACTTTCCGCCAACCACTAGAGTTGGGCATGGATGATATAATAGTCATTTGATTCTCTTTTACATTTACTGGGATTTCTTTATTAGAATCTGAATTTTCTGATGCATGAGTTCATTTGGCACTGCTTGCTTCTTTTTTAGAGGTAATCATCTCAATCCGTTGTTATTGATCGGAAGGAATTATAACTAAAGAAAAGTTATGCTCAGCCTCATCCTTCTGCGAAGTGTCTGGGGATTTTTGATCATTTATGTTTTTGGTTTTTCTGTGGTTTCTGCACCTTCTTTTTCTACTTCCCGAGTTTCTAAAAACAACCATCCTTTTGGCTTTTGTGGTTGTCTCTTTTTTCTTTTGTGGTGTTTCTTAACTTGAGGACAAGCTCTTTGAAGGTGACCAGTATGAAGACATGTACGACAACGAAAAGTCATATTCTCATAGTCAAGGGGTTGAGACCACTGCAGATTGTTGTGAAACAACACAATGCGATTAGGTAAACCTTTACTAAGGTTTACCTCTACACAGATTCTGGCAAAGGTGAAAATGGCTTTTGAGACTCGATCTTCATCCACCTTTAAGAATTTCCCCAAAGGATTCCCAATTCCTTCTAATACTTTGTGATGCCAAAAATGCAATGATAGATTATATAACCTAACCCACACAAGCATTTTGTATACCACCATGGTGTTTGCATCAAAACCCGGGAACCAAGGTATCATGAATAAACCCAAATTGCCTCAAAACCATGGTCCCTCATTTAATACATAATCCTTATCTTTCGTTGTATCAAACTTTACAATGAAAAAACCCTAGAACATAGAGAGATAATCACAACTTTCTGTCCAAGTAGCAAAAATAAATTGATGTAGCACCTCTGATTTGGGCCAGAATCCATTAAATCTACATATAACTCCTCTTGCATGGAAATCAGCATAAATCTCATTTACCTCAGGCAAGTTGACTCTCAAATCTAGCACCTGTGTCATCTGCACCATGATATAGGGATCAGGAAGAGTAGGATATTGTTCTAGATGTTTTTGTGGCTCTACCTTCCCTTTGAATGCATCTTTGAAGGAAGTTGTGCCTTTTGAGCTAGATCCAGGGCATCTTTCAAGACGTCTCATCTTAAGGATGATGATCGAATCGGGATCAATGCCATAGTCTTGCAACTTGTATTCCTCTTGATCCAAGTGGATATTGGTGGCCACCCGCCTACTCCACCTAGACCCCCCAGTCAGTTTCATCCATTTCCTTGTTCATTTCAGCATTTACTATTTTTGGCAGTGTTTTGGGTCCTGAACTTCCAGAGTAGTTTTGACCCCCTAAACGATGTTTTTTTGGGGTCTACGACAGGGCCATAGCCATATCAAGGGGCCTGCGGCGAATCCTGTAGTACTTGGAGAGACCTTTCCAACAAGGTATCATACGCACCAAACAGAGATAATATGACCAAGTTATGACCCCGGGAAGTTGGTTACCCAACAAACCCCAACGAGGCCCACAAACGCTTGGTGTTACATCTATTGGGGTTAGGGTTTTGGTTTTTTTAGGGTTTCCTCATGTTTTACAATAATAAATATGCCCTTGAGCCTCATTGTAACATAGTTCAGAGGCATGTAGTGCCACATCTCTTCTAAGAGATAAGCTACCATCGCCCGAGCTATCTTATTTCCATTCTGTTTGTAAGCATAGTTCCGTATTTTTCTGTTAATGAAATGAAGTATTTTTCTATTGCACCTCTGTATTTTATGATTATATATGTAAGTTGTTGCATTTCTTTTTAAGTTCAGATCAGTGGTATCAGAGGGGTCTGATCTTTCTCTATTTTTCTTTACATGTCCCCAATGAGGTTAGGGTATAAGGCGTTAGGGCTCTGTCTGGTTGAACCATTGCAAGATTAGCCTCACAAAACCTAACGACATCCCATGGCATAATAAAAGAAAGACGAGGGGGTAGGAGATCCTTTCAAAATGTTGCTTGAGGAAGCCCTTGAGCGACAGAGGGACATGATGATGGATATCTTTGCTTAGATCCTTTGATGACTACCCACAGGCGATGCATCTTCATCAAACAACCACTCTAAAGGTGCCACTCCTTTTAAGGTACAAGTTAACTTCGATATTCCTGTATTCAAAGTCCTAATAGATGCAGACGTCATAGATAAATGGTTAAATGTATTGGAAGGATATTTTTTCAGTTCATGACTTTTCCAATCGGGAAAAGATTACTTTTGCAGTTCTCAAAGCCACCCCATACATTAAGGATTGGTGGGAAACCTGTTCTGAACAAAAGGACGAGAGTGAAACTTCGTTGTTTTCAGCCGCACCCACTTGTGATTCTTTCTAAGATGTCATCAAGGAACAATATTACCCTGTCGTGAGCTATGAAGATAAATACATAAAGTGGACCATGCTACAGCAGGGAAGGGACCAACATGTGCCAGAGTTCACAAATACTTTCCATACCCTTTGCATAAAGCACGGTATCAAGGATATTGAGTTGAATTTGGTGCTCAAGTACCGCAACTATCTACACAAGTGCATCTAGGACGAGATGAAGTTCCTGGACATTTCCTCTCTCAACACGGTATACGGGTACGCTGTCAAGATTGAATAGAAGTTTAAATAGAAGAAGCAAGACTTTGGATCTACAAATCTAAAGCAAGGAAAATGCGCCCCCAAACCAGAGAACAAAGGACCAAGCTAAGGCGGGGCTACTCAAGAAAGACCGTTGTAACCACAAGCAAAGAAAAACACCACAAAGATAAAGGACACTGGAAAATGGTGTGTGTTCCATAAGAGCTCCAATCAAAATATAAGTGAGTGTCGAGCCAAGTATTCATTGTTGGCTAAGATGAAGGCTTCTGAATCAGACGCATGTTCCAACTCTAAATCAGATGCCAATAAGGGAACTAACAAAGGGAGTCAGATCATTGATGCGGAGCCCAGTGCCACCCTGGCCACCACCAAGATCCAGAAGAGTGAGCCTGAAGATCCAGAGGAGGGGGGACGCCTCTTCCACTCACGAATGTGGGTGAAGGATTCTTAGCTGCAGTTCATTGTTGACACCGGGAGCCAAAAGAACCTAATTTTAGAAGAGGTTATGAAGCGGCTAGGCCTAAAGACTAAAGCACATCCACAGTCATACACCATCGAGTGGCTTCACCAAGGACGAGATCTTCGAGTCAAACAACAGTACCGCCTTCCATACAACATCAAGCCCTTCACGGATGAGGTATTGTGTGACATTGCTCCTCTTGAAGTTTGTGATGTATTGTTAGGACAACCATACTTTTGGAAGAAACATATTGTATATGATTCTAGACCTCGCTCTATGATTATTACTTTGGCTAATAAGTTGTATAGGATACTGTTGGGTTGTGAATACGACCACTTTTTAACACTCATTTCATCCATTTTTACTCTTCTTTATCATGTCATTTGTTATAATTTATTATATAAATCCATTTTATAATGATTTATGCTCTTATGAATGAATATTATTTATTCTCCTTTATTTATAATAAATTGATGATGGAGGATGGAGCGGCTCGCGTTTAGACCATCCGTGCGGTCAGGGTTTGGCTAGGGTTTTCAGAACCCTACAGGCTTTGTTCCATGCATCACTTTCCCTTTGCTACATTTCGACGTTGGTCTCTATCCGTTACAGCTGCCTGTACATCCGCCGTTCGATGCTGCCGTTTCGCTGCCGTTTGGTTCTTACCTTCAGGTCTCCCGTTTACCTTGAGGATGTACGCAGTCAGGTAACCTACGGTCGTTAACTGCACAAGCATTTTGTTTATTTTACCTTGGGGTTTTTTACTGTGCCGTGTCATTCTGCCGGGATTTTTCCACCGCTTGACTTGCTCACCGTTTCGAGAAGCCGTTACCATGGATGACTTGGAGAGTGTGGACTACTCCGCGGATCCCTTGGAAGGGGTCTCCATCTGGAGAACTCCCAATGCCAGCTCAGATGGAATGTTGTATGGTGATTTTTCTGGGATTTACTCTCAGTATGTGCATGGAGAATCCTCCAGAACTATGCCCGTGGTTCTTCCGGACGACCCACCCACCTGGTCGGCCCTCTCGACGCCTTCACATTCCCCGGCGACCCTAGGGTTTGTGGCTGGTTCGTTAAACCCATCTCTCGGGTTAACTCCACCGACTACAGGCTCTTCATACCTTGCGCATAACCCTAACCTTGATTTGGCTACCTCTGGCTCTGCGGGTTATTTGGGTCCCTCGTCTGGTTGTTTCTCATCCGTACCTCCCCTCTCGGATCCCCTATCTGGCATTTCTCTTGCCCCCTTCGCTGGTATCCCTGCATCCTTACCTTCATCCATACCTTCCCATACGCCTCCATCGGCTCCACATTCGCAGAGGATCCCTTCTCATTCTGGAGGCCCTAGAAAGAAAACTAAATGTTTTAAATCTCGGGAGGCCGACTACTTCCTCAGGCTGGAAGAGGACATACAGTGGGGCGAAGCTATGGATTTTGCAGACCGGGTCTTAGTTGGTCGCATAAGGGGACGGAACTACACAGCGGCACGCTTGAAGGCATGGGTTACTGAGGTCTGGGGTCATCACTTGGTCGATCTACCGTTTGTACAGACATTTGTGAGGGGATGGTTTGCACTCCGTTTCGCGCGTGCCGACCACACAAACTAGGTTTTGTCTTCTCACTGGCATTTTGACCATGCACCTGTGTTACTCAAGCGGTGGACTCCGTTATTTGATCCTGAGATGGAGAAAATTGGGATTGGCCCTATTTGGATTCGGCTTCCAAGACTCCCTCTACAATATTGGTCAGAAGAGATTTTCAAGCGCATTGGCAACGCTCTGGGATCCTATATGGGTTATGACAATTCATACCTCCAGACTGGTATGATGGCCTATGCCAGGATTCTTATTTATATGGATACACGGGGAGGACTATATGAATACATTACCATCCAGTGGAGAGATTCTGCGCGAAGGCAGATCATTGACTACGAGGGCATTCCATATCGTTGTCGCAGATGCCACAAAGTGGGGCACCTTTACAGAGACTGCCCACTCCTTCGGAAATCCCATAGGCAAGCACAGGAACAGGCCACGGAGATAGACAATTCAAATCCTTCGAATTCGCAGCCTGAACAGCCTGAACAACCTCCTGCTACCCCACAATGCAATTCAGGGGATGCTGGGACGGCTGAAGGAAATGGTCACTTTCAGACAGCACAGGATCCTCCGCCCCCGGTACCGCCTTCATCCACAGAGGCTCAGGAGCACTCACTGAACCCTCCAAAGGACACTGCGGTTACGGGTATGTGTTTATTTTCTTCTCCTATCTCTTTAGATTTACAAGCATCCTGCATATCATCTGTCATCTCACTTGCTGAACCGCTTGTATCTCACACCCCTCATCAGCTGTCTCATACATCTCTCACTTGCTCGATTCCTCCTCCCCCACCTTTGGCTCCCCCATCCCTGATCTCATCGACCTCTTCTATAATTAAGCAATCACCTCAGTACGCCCTTCGTCCCTGGAACAAAGATAGGGGACCTGATGTGATCGGCCTTGATCCTATTAATCCTCCCTCTCATAACAAATTAGGCCGTGGTCGTCCATCCCGTATTACTAAAGCCAGGAAGACGGCTGATGAGGAGGTCGCCCTCGGGCGACCGCATACTATTATTGGGGCCCTTAGAGCAAAGGATGGCCCTCCCCCGCCTTCCTTATGAAAATCCTTTCCTTCAATTGTAGAGGGTTTGCTAGTTCCTCTAAAAAACTAGCGCTCAGGAGGCTTATTACCTCGGATCATCTGGACATCATATTCCTACAAGAGACCCTCTGCCCTATGGATATACTTGTTCGCACCCTATCTTCATGGCTTCCGCATTGGACCTTTCATGCTCTTGATGCTGCAGGCCGTTCTGGGGGCCTTGCCGTCGGTGTCTGCAACAAATCTATAGATATCAGTAATTATTGGGGTGGTAAGGGTTACATTGGTATTGACATTCACATACACACTCTGGATCGGGACCTTCGTTTGATTAATGTCTATGGACCCTGCACTGATAGACTCACATTCTGGAGATCCTTATTTGAGAGGCAGCTGTTGCAGGCTAACAATATTGTTCTGGGAGGTGATCTTAACTTCTCTCTGGGATATAGTGAATCTTGGGGGCATATGGCACAAGTGGACTACCTCTCAGAAACACTTTCCTCTCTATTGGAAGACTACCATTGGGTCAACATCCCGTCAGCCAGACTCCAGTATACCTGGATCAATAATAGAAGTGGAAATTAGAGTCTGGCCAGGAGATTGGACCACTTCCTTATTAAAGAACAATTATATAGTGATCTACCCAGAACTAGACAATGGGTTGGAACAGGGGGTCTATCAGATCACAGGCCCATCTACCTTGAGTTAGATGGCCTCACTCACAAGATAAAAAGTCCTTTCAAATTCAATGTTGCATGGCTTCGAGACCCAGCTTATATTCAATTGGTACAAGATTTCTGGCATAATAACCCTATTAGGGAGGAGGAAGACTTATCTTCGGGTTTTGTCAGGAAGTTATCTGAGCTCAAGCTGGTCACTAAGAAATGGGCTCATCAGAAAAGGATACAAGATAATCACACTCTAACGGAGGCAGAGAGAATAATATCTGAATATGAAACCTCTTCTACAGGGAACTTTAACACGCCTGAGGACAAGGAGCAGTATAATCTTCTGATAGCCCAGCGCACACGGATCCTGAAGGAAAGAGAAGAAAGTATGAGGTTGAGAAGCAGGGCTATATGGCTCATAGAGGGTGATGATAACACTAAATTCTATCATAAATTTGCCAATGGGCGCAAAGCTATCAACACAATCTGGGAACTTAAAGATGAACGGGGACACACTATATCAGAACAACATTATTTGGCAAGACTGGCAACTGAACATTTCCGGGGCATTTACAAGGCTCCCAGGAATGCAAATATACTGGAGATCATGCGCATTGCAGAGCTCTTCCCTAGATTTGTGGATCAGGAAGATTCGGAAGAGATTCTCAAGGAGGTGACCATGGAGGAACTTGAGGCAACCCTGAAATGGTTCAAAAAGGACAAAAGTCCTGGGCCAGATGGGTGGACAATCGAATTTTATATCTCCTTTTTTGACATATTGGGTCAGGACTTATTGGGTATAGTGGAGGACAGCAGGAAAAGAGGTAGAATATCATCAGCAATTAAATCTACTTTCATCGCTCTCATACCTAAGACAGATAACCCTGCCACATTTGACGAATTCAAACCCATATCATTATGCAACTGCCTTTATAAGATTATTGCTAAGATAATCGCCAACCGTATCAAACCCATACTCTCTCGGCATATATCTTCTGAACAGTTTGCATTCTTACATCACAGGCATATACATGAGGCCATAGCTACGGCCCAGGAGCTCTTACATTCCTTACACACCAAGAAACAGAAGGGTATGATCCTCAAAGTCGACCTTTCTAAGGCTTTCGACCGAGCCAATTGGTTGTACCTTAGGCTCCTGCTCACACATATCGGCTTCCCTTTTGACTTTATCAGATGGATTATGAGCTGCATTCTGGATGTCTCATATAGTGTGCTCCTCAATGGAGAAGCGACACCTTTCTTCACAGCAGAGAGAGGGCTTCGACAGGGATGCCCCCTATCTCCTTTATTGTTCTTGCTGATCATGGAGGGGCTGAGCAGGATTATCTCATCCACTAAAGCTCGTCGACAGCTCACTGGTATCAAAATTGTGGATGAACTCTTCCTTACACACCTTCTATTCGTGGATGACATACTCATTTTTCTCAACGGCAGCATTGGTGACTCTACCTCCCTTCATAACTCCTTTCGACTCTTCCAACAGGCTACGGGTATGCAAATTAATAATAACAAATCTTCTATCACCACTGTTGGATGCTCGGCACATGAAGTAATCTTTACCACACAGCGTTTCCCATTTGCTAGTTTGGAGCTGTCGGATGGTATTAAGTATCTGGGTTTCAGACTGAAGCCAGCAGGTTACAAGATTGCAGATTGGTTATGGCTCATCGCCAAGGTGGAAAAAAGACTACAAGTCTGGTACCACAAATACCTCTCGAGAGCTGGCAGACTCGTTCTCATAAAGGCAGTCATAGAAGCAACACCGGTGTATTGGATGGCCTTGGCCTGGATACCTAGAGGTATCCTGAACCGTCTACAGAATATTTGTTGTCGTTTCCTATGGAAAGGGCATCAGACAGGTCGTATTTTTGCATGGGTCAAATGGGAAACTATCACTAAACCTAAGAGATGGGGAGGATGGGGAATCAAGAGATTGGCCATATTCTCCAAAGCGCTGGCAGCCAAGCTAGGTTGGAGCCTACTAACAGCAGACAGTCTTTGGACCAGGGTGGCACAATCTAAATATATAAAGCCATTATCTACTCTTGATTGGCTTTGCACCAGACCTGGGCATAGCACGCAATACTCAAATATTTGGAAAGCTGTCATTGATTCTATCCCCCTACTAAGAGAAGGCATTACATGGCGTATCAAAGAAGGGAATGCTGTTAGGATAGGGGTGGATCCCTGGGTAGGCTGTGGGAATGCACAAAGACTCCCGGTGGAGCTGGTGAGCTATCTCAATGACAGAGGCATCATATATATTAAACATATCGGGGACCAAGATAACACCACATTTCTTCAGCAGGCTTGGATTACAGACAGAGCATTGAACCTGCCACACCAGTGGATAGATGATTGGAAGGACTATATCTCTGCGCTCAGTCAGGCCAATATCAGACTCCTGGACGGACCGGATGAAATTATATGGGCACACGCCAAACATGGTGCATACACTCCTAAGTTGGGATATCTTAAACTTATGGAGACATACATGCCACCTGATATTCACAGTGCATGGAAGACGATCTGGAAGTTAAAGGCACCCCCAAGGACTAGACTTTTAATGTGGAATATAATTTTTGACAAAGTCCCGACAGGCTCCAACCTCATCAAGCGATCTTTCCACGGGCCTTATCGTTGTCACCTCTGTTTAAATGCTGAAGAAACAACGGAGCACCTTTTCCTCTCTTGCACCGTGACCACACATATTTGGCAAGACATTACCTCTCATATTCCTCATCTGAATCTTTGGCGCGGGGCATCCCTTCAGGAGGCATGGTCTTCCTGGTGCACTGAACATACTGGCAAAGCCAAAAACCTCCCTTTGCTGATCTGCTGGGCTATATGGATAGCCCGCAATTTATCGATTTTTCAATTGAAGAGAACCCACTGGTCCTCGGTCATCCTTTCCGCGGTTTCTGATTACAATCTAATACCTGAAGAAGTAACCGTACCTACTCCTCGCACTCTCTCCCCGATTCCCATTGATCACTCAAAACCTTGGGCTTTTTTTGATGGATCGGCCCAACCTGATGGCTGTGGGGGGGGTGCTACACTTCATTTAAATGACAGGCATAGTTTTAAGATTCAAATATATCTTGGCAGAGGCACTAATAATTACTCTGAGCTCATTACAGCTAAACATATTATTCATTTTGCTATTCTTAAACGATGCCGACACTTACAGCTATTTGGAGATTCAAAAGTTGTTTGCAATTGGCTTAACAATGCATCTCATTGCCATGCATTTGCTTTAAGACATATTTTGGAGGAAGCCAAGAGACTGACTATGTCTTTTGAATCTTTTACCTGTCATCATATATACAGGGAGCAGAACACCATTGCAGATCAACTCTCCAAAGAGGCTGCGCACAGAATAGGAGAGGACTGGTGGATACAGGAGGACACTGACGGCACTTATTACCAGTACTATCATCGCCCTTTTGAAGAACATCATGATTGATGGGCTATATAGCCCATATATATGCTGATAGTTTTTTGTTTATTTACAGTTTTGTAGATAAAGACCTTACTGTACATCTTTTTGTTTATATATAGTATATATTGCTCTCTGCGAAGAGCATGACAATCAAATTTTGCTTCCTTTTTTACTGTTATAACATGCTCCCTGCGTGGAGATATAAACATCAATACTGAACTCGACAGGCACACCGCCTGCATTTGAATATGCCTCGGCATCTACAGAATGTAATTTTCTTAAACACTAATGGAAATTGCGACTTTTTCCCAGGGGAAAAATAAATTGATGATTATGCATGATTTTATCAATGATAGTTTTAATAAATTGGTTGTAACATTATTCACCATTTACAAAAGATTATTCAGCGAAGATCACATGAAACATCATTTGTCGATGCGTTTCGAACCAACCAGTGTGGTTCATCGTCAGGAAATAATTTTTTTTACTTAATATTTTAATTATTTATTAATATTTTTATCATAATATTATATTTTTTGGTTCCCCTAGGGTTCTTTTTTCCCTTTAATTATTAAAAAGGGTTTTGACCTTGTCCTCACGATGAACCACACTGGTTGCTTCGAAACGCGTCGACAAATGATGTTTCATGTGATCTTCCCTGAATAATATTTTGTAAACTTGATATGGATCACAGAAGCCTAAACTCTACTATTATTCACCATTTTTAGCCTCGAAGATAATTTCCAAATTGAAGATTTGATCATTAAGAGTGCCAACTCAGAAATTCGCTGGATTAAGAAGTGACAGTTTTACGGTTGAGACTCTGGGAAAATGAAGAAGAATCTAGAAAATCTGGAACATGGGTTTTGTCCAGAACGGACCAAATTAACTTTGATGAATAATGGTTCGCCCAAATTCAGCTTTTCTTGAGAGAAACGTAGGGTTCTTTCAGCATGATTTTCTCAGATGTGTTGTTGTGGCCGTCCTCCAAATCTCAGTTGCAAAGCCAAATTCGCCTTGCTCTTGTTGAAAAATGGATGGAAATATATTTTCTTGTTGATCAATTGGTTGGAAACAATCCAATTTTGTAATAGAAATCATGTTGTAATTATTTTTGTTATAACTTCTCTCTGATCTCTCTCTATTTAATTGAAAATAGAGATCAGAGATGGGGATGGAAAGATGATGGACAAATGATCAAGGCTTAGAGATTTAGAATTGAGGATGGCTGAGAGAATGTAGAATTAGGAATGATGGATTCAGAATTATGATTTGAGAATTAGAAATTCAAAATTAAGGATTCATGATTCATGATAGGATAGGAGGAAAAAGGGATTGTTGCATGTTGTAATTCTCAAAGCTTCAGTTGTTGTAATGCTTTCACAGTTTGATGATTAATATATGATTTGGGAGTTGTTGTTCATTCACTTGATCTGAAGTAGCCCAGCAGCATCCGCTAGCGGCTAAGGGCCCAGCCTCTGGTGGATTGTGCTGCTGCTGTATATTATATCTATAGTTCATGCGTGGTTTTCATTATCAATTTTGTTCGGTAATCTGATGTGTTTTTTTATTTTACATCATAGCTCTGTTACGTTTGATCTATTAAGTGATACCGTTTCCTGAGACAGAGACATCATAACTCTGCAATGCATTGCTGTTTCTTTAAGTGCTGATATAACTGGCTTTTACAGGATACCATCGCTATCCAATTATTGAATGTCTGTGTTGTAACACTTGACCATTGGTATTAATGAATTCATCTTAGAGATTATATTTCCTTGCAATTGTTGAATCTATGAACGTTGCTATTCCATTCTAAAATACCGTCATATTATTTATAACTAAGGCTGATGATTGGATTACCAAGACCAGATTACTATTGAGGTGTGCCATGTGTTAAGTTATTGTTTGACTCTCTAGCATTGTTCCATATTCTATCATTAATCAGTGCTGTTATATTTACCGTGTGTTGTCCGATTTATTCTTAGAGTAAATATTGCTATCTGATTTCTGTAGGATACACTTGCTGCACTTGTTTTTATAGATTAAGGTGGTGTTGTTTATAAGAATTAGTTGTCGTTACATTTCCTAGCTGCTGTTCCATTTCATGTTATTGGCATTATCTTTGCTTTGGTGTGAAAAACGATCTAAAACTATAGTAGGCATTGAAATTTGTTGTCTAGTTCCCAGATTGATGATTTGTTCCTTGATTATCTTCAACTACATTAGTTTACAAAGGGATGAGTTACTCTCACTGTACCCTTAACTGATAAATTGCTGTGGTTTCCTGAATGCATGATTTAAGTTACAGAGTGATAAGTTTCTTTTAATTGTAAGTAGATTTTATTTCCAGCTTTCATTTACTTTTGGATTTGAAGCACTATACTGCAAAACATTACTCTTGAGTAAATAGCCGCCTCAGACTGAGTACACTCTTGAAATAAAAAGTCTTCCCTGGGTTGACAATTAATGTGAAGGTAATCAGGAGTTAAAAAGACACCTTTTTATCGCTCGACAGATACCAGAGGTAGCCCTACCTACTGCCATCTCTTTGATCACTGCAAAGCAATGTGTAAGATCATTTCCCATACCAGGAAATTTTTTTTCCTTATGATTCGCCCCCAGGGCAAGAATAAGTTTGTTTCTAAGGCTTCCAGGGATGGCTCCTTTACTCAGCAATAGAAGATGGACAAGGTTGTGGAGTAGTACAGGGATATTTTCGCCTCACCCACAGGGGTACCTCTGCACTGTCAGGTCAAGAACTCCATCGATCTGGCCTCGTGCATGCCGCTGCCCAATGGACAAATCTATTGGCCCTCTGTTCTAGAGAACGATGAGATCAAGAGGCAGATTCAAGAACTATTGTAGAAAGGGAATATTAGGCCAAGCTCATCACCTTGTGGGATCTCGTTTGTATTGGTACAAAGGAAGGATGAGACCTAGAGGCTCTGTTTTGACTATCAGGCATTGAACAAGATCATTATCCAGAATAGGTAGCCAATCCCATGGATTGATGACCTTCTATACTAGCTCAAAGGGACCAAATATTTCATCAATATTGACTTGAAGTCAAGTTATCCCTAGGTGCCTATCAAACACTCTGATGTGTGGAAGAATGCCTTCAAATCTAAGGAGGGAATTTTCGAATGGTTGTTCATGTCGTTCGGATTGATGAACACCCCTGCAGCCTTCATGAGACCAATGGATGACATCTTGCGACTGTTCACCAATGAATTCGTGGTGGTGTATTTAGATGACATCTTGATCTTCAGCTAGAGTTGGGAAGAGCACCTCCACCATATTCGACAAGTCCTTCAAACCCTGCGACAACACAAGATATGTGCTAACTTGGAGAAATGCACCTTTACCCTGACCCGGGTTCAATATCTGGCTTACATCATTGATGAGAAGGGTGTACATGTGGACCCATCCATGATACAAGTCATTTGGATTGGCCAGACCCAACCACTCTAATAGAGCTCCACAGAATAAGAAGTATTGCCAATTTCTACTGTAGGTTCATGTTGGGGTTATCTCATATCACTTGGCCTTTAAGTCAATTCACCAAGGGCGGAGCAAAAGAAAAGTTTTTTTGGTCGAAAACCCAACAAAAATTATTCTCTGAGTTGAAGAATCGCCTTTATTCTACACTAGTGCTCACATTACCAGACCTACAAAAACCATTTTAGATTGAGACATATGCCTCCAACTATGCCATTGGTGTGGTTCTTACTCAGCATGGGCATCCATTGGCTTACCATGGTGAGACACTTTTAGAAACAGTCCGAAATTACTGAACTTACAACAAAGAAATGTATTCCATTGTGTAGGTCTGTTGTCAATGGAAGAATTACATTATGGGGAAGGAAACGGTCATCCACACAGACCACTGGCCTCTATAGTTCATATAAACACAAGGGAAGTTGTAGATGATCGCCATCAGAAATCGTCCACCTACTTGAAATAGTTCCATTTGAACATTAAGTATATGAAGGGCAGCACCAATAATGTCGTTGATATCCTCAGCCGACCACCAATCATGGTGTTGATCACTGTGCTCGACTTCTGTGGGCACATGACATTGGGGTGGCCGCATATTTACAAGAATGATCCATAATTTGGTAGCATATACTAGACACTCCTGGAAGGGAGCAAGTTCCAAATTTTCAACTTCAAGATGCACTATTATGCCACCTAGGACACATCTATGTTCCTTCAAGTGAGTGTGCCAAGATGATTTGGGAGGCGCACTACAGTCGGGTCACTGGACATTTTAGAGTAGAGAAAATAGTGGCGGTATTGCAGAAGTATTTTTATTGGTTGAAACTTCATCAACATGTTGGGAAGCATATTAGATCCTGCACCGCTTGTGCCATTGCTAAACCAACCATCAAGAAGCAAGGCGGGTATACTCCTATACCTACTCCTAGTCAGTCTTTGGAATATGTCTTCATGGATTACATTTCAGGCCTTCCTTCTACGAAGCACGACAATGATTGCGTTTCCGTGGTCATCAACATATTATCTAAGATGGCCATCATGGCAGCCTCCAAGAAGAGTATCACAGCAGAGGCCACTGCTAAGCTCTTCTTTGAGCGAGTGTGGGTACATTTTGGAATCCCACAAGCCATTGCCTCAGATCAGGACAACATATTCCTGAGTGCATTTTGGTCAAGTCTCTGGTCGATGCTAGATACAAAACTTACTAGGTCCATGACTTTCCATCCCCAAACTGATGGCCAAACAGAGGTTGTCAGCAGGATGATTGTACACATTCTACACATGTACAACTCGAAGCATCCATTCACATGGGATGAAAGTCTCCCCTATGTCTAACAAAACTACAACATAGTTCTCCATAGCTCAATAGGCCACGACCTCTTTCAGGTAGGGCTTGGATTTCATCCATTATGCCCCATTGATGTGGGCATACCATTTGCAGTCACTCAGGTAGACTCGACTCACGTTCAGTCTGAAGCTGAAAGGGCTAACAGCTTCATTGAGCGCATTCAACACATCCACCAACAAATCCATGATACATTAGACAAAGCCAATGTTAAGTACAAGCAGTGCCATGATCATCATTGAGTGTTGCACAAGTTCCAGGTGGGCGAAAAAGTTTGGCTACATTTGGAGAAAGAGTACCATGTTGGGTCCCTATAATACTAGTAATTACCCCATTACTATTGTAGTTATACCCCTTATTTATATTGTTGTGCCCCCATTGCCCCCATATTGTTATTAATGTGCCCATAGAATCCCTCTATTGTTATTTTTGTGGCTTTATATTATTATTGTTAGGTCGGATGGATTATATTGTGACTCCATAGGCTCCAATATATAGAAAGGAGGTTTTGTCATTTGAATCATCCAAGAATTGTTCATTTATGTAATGTAAAGGAGGTTGACCCCTTGAAGAGGCTGAATTGTAAGGCGTTGATCTATTTTTTCTATCTTTTCTTGAGCTGGTTTCATAACATTTGGTATCAGAGCTTTAGATTCTAGGGTTTCGCTGCTCCAAACAGGTCATCGTGGAATTTTCACTATAAATTTTTTTCTGTGACGTTTCAGAAGTCACAAAAAAAACCCATTTGATAAGAAATCACGCTGAACCTGGGGTCCGAATTTTAGAGCTTTTCGTGCGATATTGTCGGAGATATGATCCCAGGAAGTTGGTCTTTTTGCAAACTCCTGAATTACACTCAAAACAGGTGACCTGGGGAAAATCGTCATAACTTTATTTTTGAGCATCGGATTGAAATTTCGTAAGAAGGTAAAGAAAGAGGACGAACTGTAGTTTTTGTTTATATATTTTTCAGAGTCAAATATTGAAACAGTGACTCGTGGCACTTCATACAAGTTTGCTCTACTGAACTAGTCTATAATCAGGTCACTGCGGGAGATTGTGCATAACTCTTTCTTGGAGAATCCAATTTGGATCAGACTAGTGGCATTGGAAAGAGGACATAGAAGGCTACTACAGATCAAAATTTCAGAACTGGATGATTCGAAATTGCAGAGATACATCAGATTCAATATCAGGCTTCTACAAAGTAAAAACAAAGGTGTGTAGTTTTTATTTTTTATTTTTGCATAAGCTTGGTTTGAAGGAATTCAAAGGGCATAGTAAAGCATTATTATCGGTAATTGATGCCCCAAGGAAAGAAAATGCAAACACCTAGTAAGGAACCTGAAATCTCTAGCATGACTCATGAAGAAGAGGAAGAAATGCTACATGATATATCAAAATTACAAGAACAAGTGCAACAAATGTGACGCTCACAAAAGTTAACAGATGCTAAGATAAATGGCGTGGAATCTAAGATAAAGGGCATGGAAGCTAAGATGGATGATCTGAAGACAGATTTGAGGACAGATTTGAAGACAGACATGGCATATTTGAAGACAGATTTGACAAATTTTCTACAAGAAATACTTACTAATGGTGAAAAGGTTGTAAAGGAAACTCATGATGTGAACAAAAGAAATGTTAATCATGATTCCATAGACTCTAATGTTGGATCGAAGACCCACCATATTCCAAAAATCGATATGAGGAAGTTTGATGGCAAGGATCCCGCCACATGGATATTACAGATGGAGCAGTTCTTCGATCTCAATAATGTGCAAAACACACAGAAGGTACGTGTGGCAACTTTATATTTGGAACCAAATCAATTTGTATGGTATCAATGGCTTTGTTCTCGTAAACAATTTATCACTTGGGAAATTT
Organism: Pinus tabuliformis; assembly: GCA_031772625.1. Classification (NCBI taxonomy): domain Eukaryota; kingdom Viridiplantae; phylum Streptophyta; class Pinopsida; order Pinales; family Pinaceae; genus Pinus; species Pinus tabuliformis. The sequence goes on along the minus strand of CM062808.1, from coordinate 126,293,394 downwards.
TTACAGAAGAATTGATAGCACATTATGAGGATACAAAAAGCAACACTTTTTTTAGCCAATTGATAAGTCTCAAACAAAAGGGTTCAATAATGGAGCACATTAAGGAGTTCAAAAAATTGAACATAAGGGTAAACGATATTCCAGAGCAGCATAGGATTGATGTGTTCATAGGGTCTTTAAAGGATAATATCCAACATGATGTTCGACTTTGGGAACCTGATTCATTAGAGAAGGCATTCAGGTTAGCAAGAAAAATGGAAAGCAAAATTATGGCAACCAGGAAGCATACCGCTCACAACTATAAATACGGAAGTGTAGTTGCCCCTAGTCTTCCACAACCTATAAGGTTGACACCACAACAATTGGAAGAAAAAATAGCAAAAGGGCTTTGTTATAGTTGTGATAGCAAATACACTAAAGGTCATAAGTGTGCTGAGAAGAAATTATTCTACATAGATTGTGAAGAGGAAGAAGAAAAGGAGCAAGAAAGGTCAAAAGAACAGGATATGCTCCAGGAACAAAGCCTAGATGAAGAACAAATAAATCCGACCATATCTTGTAATGCATTGACGGGAATTACCACTCCTCAAACCATCAAGATAGAAGGACAAATAAAGAAGAAAAAGGTGATAGTGTTGATTGATTCAGGAAGCACCCACAATTTTATTCATTGTAGGGTAGCAAAAGAATTGAATTGCTTCCTATATCCAGCACTAGAGTGTCAAGTGATGATTGCAAATGGAGGAACAATAAATTGCTCTGGAAAGTGCCATAATATCAAGCTATCCATGGGAGAATATGTATTGACTAGCCCAATGCTTTCCATTCCAATGGGAGGTGCTGATGTTGTACTAGGAGTCCAATGGCTACAATCCTTGGGTACAATAGCTTTTAATTTTCAAGAACTTTTCATCAAATTTTCTGTGGAAGGAAAGGAATTTGAATTAAGAGGTATTGCAGGGAAACCAGGAAAGATAATCAGCTCTAATAGTATGACAAAGCTTCTAAAAAAGGAGCAAAGGGGTGTAATTGCACAATTATGTTCGCTAGATGTTTCCACATTAGAATCATCTATTTCTCCATATCTCCAAAAAGTCTTGGACAATCATTCCAAGGTATTTGAGACTCCCAAAGGTCTCCCACCCATGCGTGATCATGATCATGCTATTCAGTTGATTCCAGGAAGTGTTCCTCCAAACATCAGGCCGTACAGATATCCCTATGTCCAAAAAAGTGAAATTGAACGTATGGTTGCAGAAATGCTAGAGGCTGGTATAATTCAACCGAGTCAAAGTTCTTTCTCTGCTCCAGTAGTATTGGTGCACAAGAAGGATGGATCATGGCGCATGTGTCCAGATTATAGGGAGCTCAACAAGCTCACTATTAAAGATAAGTTCCCCATTCCTTTCATTGATGAATTACTGGATGAATTGCATGGATCAATTTACTTCACCAAGTTGGATCTTCATTCAGGATATCATCAAATCAGAATGAAGATTGAAGACATTCTGAAAACGGAATTTAGAACTCATGAGGGTCATTATGAATTTTTGGTCATGCCTTTTGGCCTTACCAATGCACCTTCAACATTTCAAGGTTTGATGAATTCAATTTTCAAACCATTCCTTAGAAAATTTGTGTTAGTATTTTTTGATGATATACTTATCTACATCAAGTCTTGGAAGGATCATGTTGAACATGTTGACAGGGTGCTACAACTATTGGAGGAGAAACAATTATATGCCAAAAGATCTAAATGTTTCTTTGGAGTCCAGGAGGTGGAATATTTGGGTCATATTGTATCTCATGAAGGAGTTAAGGTATACCCTACCAAAATTAAAGCCATTAAGGAATGGAAAATCCCCACATCCATAAAGCATTTGCGTGGATTTCTTGGGTTGACAAGGTATTATCGCAAGTTTGTTAAGAATTATGGGAGAATAGCAGCACCTCTAATGACATTATTGAAGAAAGATGCATTTTCATGGACTCCGAAAGCAACAAAGGCCTTTGAACATCTTAAAGAGGCAATGTGCCAAGCACCGGTCTTAGCTACACCGGACATCACAAAAACCTTTATTGTGGAATGTGATGCTTCAGGAAATGGAATTGGTGTTGTTCTAATGCAAGATGAAAGACCCATTGCTTTTGAAAGTTGTCCAATCAAGGGAAAGTTTCTAAGCAAAGCTATTTATGAGAAGGAAATGTTGGCAATACTCCATGCACTTAAGAAATGGCGACCCTACCTAATGGGAAGACACTTCAAGGTAAAAACAGATCATGATAGCCTTAAATACTTTTTAGAAAAAAGATTATCCTCTGAAGAGCAACAAAAGTGGGTCACAAAGATGTTGGGTTATGACTTTTAAATCATCTACAAAAAAGGGAAGCAAAATGTGGTGGTAGATGCACTCTCAAGGAAGGATGAGGATGTGGAAGCATTGTTGTGCGCTATTTCTATCATCCAACCAGATTGGATAAATGAAGCAAGGGAGGAATGGAAGAATGACGAAGAAGTGTGGGCACTTATTCGAAAGCTACAACAAGATTCCAGTATGTCTGATACATTTAGCTGGAAAAATGATTCGTTATGGTACAAAGATCGCTTATACCTCTGTAAGAATTCCCAGCTAAAACAAAATATTCTTATGGAATTACACACTTCTCCCTTAGGAGGGCACTCAGGATTTTTAAAAACTTACCACAGGGTTAAGAAGGAATTTTTTTGGGATGGCCTTAAATCAGATATTCAAAAGTTTGTGGCAGAATGTTTGGTTTTCCAACAAAATAAAGTTGAAACAATTAAGACACTCGGTCTATTACAACCTTTATCCATTCCAAGCCAACGTTGGGAGGAGGTATCAATCGATTTTATCACAGGTTTACCCAAGTCTGAGGGAAAGAGTGTCATCATGGTGGTAGTTGACAGACTTACCAAGTATGCACACTTTTGTGCATTATCACATCCATTTAAAGCCAGTACAGTTTCTACTGCATTTATGGAAACAATTCAAAAGCTACATGGAAACCCAAAGATTATTGTAAGTGACAGAGATCCCATTTTCACTGGAAATTTTTGGACACAATTATTTTCTTGTCTTTGTACTCAGTTAGCTCATAGCTCATCTTATCATCCTCAATCTGATGGGCAAACTAAGATAGTAAACAAATGTTTGGAAGGATATCTTCGTTGCTTTGTATCTAATAAACAGACACAATGGGTCAAATGGTTGCCTCTAGCTGAATGGTGGTATAACACTTCCTTTCATACAGCAACAAAAATGACCCCATTTATGGCACTTTATGGGTATCAACCACCATCCATGACATCATATTTAAGAGAAAATTCTAAGGTTCACACAGTGGAACATCACATCGAACATCAACAACAAGTCCTCCAACTCTTAAAGGATAACCTCGCGTTGGCACATAATAGAATGAAACAACAGGCAGATCAACATCGCAGTGAAAGAAGTTTTGATGTAGGTGATTGAGTATTCCTACGGCTACAACCATATAAGCAAATGTCCCTCAAGCAAGCTAAGAAGGATAATAAATTATCACCAAAGTATTATGGTCTGTACAAGGTGTTGCAAAAGATTGGTACTATGGCATACAAATTGGAGCTTCTTGCAGCTTCTCGATTGCACCCAGTTTTCCATGTTTCATGCTTAAAGAAGGTTATAGGTGACAAGCTCCCAGTTCAAACAATATTGCCAGAACTTGACGAGGAAGGAAAAATTATATTGGAACCGGAAGTAGTTATAGAAACAAGAACTCGACAGCTACGAAATCGATCAATTTCAGAGTACCTTATCAAGTGGAAGAACTTATCCGCTGAAGATTCCACATGGGAGGATGAGAATTTTATGCAGAAGTATCCAGAACTACTCAAGCGTTGAGGTCAACACTTTTTTGAAGGAGAGTGGCATGTTGGGTCCCTATAATTCTAGTAATTACCCCATTACTATTGTAGTTATACCCCTTATTTATATTTTTGTGCCCCCATTGCCCCCATATTGTTATTAATGTGCCCATAGAATCCCTCGATTGTTATTTTTGTGGCTTTATATTATTAATGTTAGGTCGGCTGGATTATATTGTGACTCCATAGACTCCTATATATAGAAAGGAGGTTTTGTCATTTGAATCATCCGAGAATTGTTCATTTATGTAATGTAAACGAGGTTGCCCCCTCTAAGAGGCTAAATTGTAAGGCGTTGATCTATCTTTTCTATCTTTTCTTGAGCTGGTTTCATAACACTAACTAGACCCCACTGCAAGCTTCGCCTGCTTCGATATGGGTCATACACCATCAATAAGGTTTTCAGTGAAAATTCTTTTGAGCTCAGTATCTCACCATTCCTTAGCCTGCCCTCAGTATTCATGTAGACCACCTTCGACCATACTTTCCAGCATTGTTGGACACATCTGACATTACAGAACATCTCACACCAATAGAGCTCAACCCAGACTACATGGAGCAGGACACAACTGATCAAATCATGGACACAGATATCAAAAACACCTACAAACATAGGATACAGCTATATCGAGTTGTCAAAGTAGGCAAACTGCTTCATTAGGGCAAGTGGTTCATGAGGGACTAGGTTCAACAGAAATTTCCTCACCTCATGGAGGCTCTGCACACAATGGGGACTATTGCTTCCTAAGGGGGGAGGAATGATCTGGGTAGGTATTTGTGGCCACCCACCTATTCCACCTAGACCCCCCAGCCAGTTTCATCTGTTTCCTTGTTCATTTCAGCATTTACTATTTTTAGCACTTTTTCAGGTCCTGAAATTCTGGAGCACTTTTTACCCCTAACCGACGTTTTTTGTAGTCCGTGGTAGGCTCATAGCCATAGGTAGGGGCCTGTGGAAAAACCTATATTAATCTAAGAGACCTTTACAACAAGTTATCGTACGCGATAAATGGAGATAATATGACCAAGTTACGACCCTAGGAAGTTGGCTGCCCAACTAACCCCAACGGGCCCACAAACTCTTGGTGTTACATCTCCTGGGATTAGGGTTTTCTCATGTTTTACAATAAAAAAAAATTCCCTTGAGCCTTATTGTAACACATTTCAGAGGCATGTATCCGCCACATCTCTTCTCAGAGATAATCTACAATCACCTGAGCTATCTTATTTCCATTTTGTTTGTAAGCATAGTTCATTTTTTCATATTAATGAAATGATGTTTTTTCTGCTGCATCTCTTGGATCACCTCTTGCAATGATTTCCCTGCATAAGTCAAATTTTGAAGTCTTTTTGTGATACCCATTTGTTCTTGAATATTTTGTTTAAGAGTTTGTACTTGCTCCCAGTTGCAGACCCTCATACAAACAGTTTTCCTTCTTAATTTTCTGATAAACATTTGGATTGGGGCTCCTTTAGGTAGATTTGGTGATTGTTCTTCAGGATCTGTCCTTTTATTATTATCAATAGGTTTTCACTCTCTGCTTACGTTCAATTAATGCTGAAAATCAAGGGTAACACCATACCCAACTCTGTCCTCCCACAGTCGTACGTATACTGCAACCCCAAAATAGTCATAGAAAAACCCTCTGGCTAGAAGGATGATGTCATTAAAGAGCACGAAATCATGAAATTGGTGCAACGATTAGAGCCAGAAGAATTGTTTTGTAGATCCCATGTGGGGATCTAGTAAGTGTGTTGGGTATAATCCATTCAAGGGCTTAGAGCCTATGTTTTGAAAAGGGTATGCAGGCCTAGAGATAATCTCTTTTCTAGAGGTCCCTCTCTTTAGAAAATCGAGAGATCTAAGGAAAAGTGATGAGATGATCATTTTGTGCATGAGAAATTTTTCCTATTGAAAAACCTCCACCATCACCTATCTGGATCTGTTCCTGGGCGGTTGATTAACACTACACAGGACGAATTTGTTTTGGAGATCTATGGAAATGATACCCACAACTTGGAAAAACTAGGTACTTCTCATCAGATCCATCACAACCTCCTTTACTCGTCGAGGAGATCGAGTGACTGCTTTGAATTTGGGGGCTTCATTTTCTTCCTCTACGGTAATCGAAGTGTAGGAGGCTGAGGCCAAGGTCGTCACAAAAACTTTGGGGATTTTGCAACCCACATGCAATACATATAGCATCAACACCATGGGATTCATGAAGTGGCCGTGATCTCTATTCCCCTCACCATGTAGAGATGGCTCAAGAGGATATTTCCAAAATTTTGACTTTCTGCAAGCTCTCTCAACAGTCATACATAAATCACAGCCAAAGATAAATCTATCCTCTGAAGACAAAAGTGGGAGAAGAAATCCATCCTCACGCAGAGGATAATCCAAAAATCTTTCATCGCACCATGTCACTAACAATGTGTTTGAGGCAGATCCTTGAATCACAACGGTGAGCATAAGAGAGCCACAAACCAATGAAACCCTAACCTCCATTGTGTTCGCCCTCCAACCTTTAGATCTTGAATATGTAAGTAATAATGAAATGAATGTAAATAATTGTTAAAAGAAAGGGTCAAGTCAATATATATATAAATAATAATATATATATATATATATATATATATATATATATATATATATATTGAGAGGCAGGGTCAAGCCAAAGGAATTAAATAAATAAATAAATGATTAAGTAAATTAAATTAAAAGAGAATTAAAAGATTATTAAAATAGATAAATGGGATAGGGGATTAAGAGAAAATGAAAGAGGATAATGGAAATGATAGAAGTACATGATCAATTAATTTATTAAAAAGAAGGAGAATAAGAGTAAAATTAGAAAATATCGATAAAATTGAAAGGATAAATAATCTGAAAAATACATTGGATTAGAAAACAATATGTATTTTTTTAATTAAAAGGATTTATTATATTTATTATAACATGAGACTATTAAATATAAGGATGCAAAAAATGTTAGTTAATGAGTGAGATGGTAGATTACTGATTGCTAAAAATAGCTTAAATTATAGCTATCCTCTCGATTAAAATTTTCAGGGTGTTTCTCTATTTCAAGGGCCTCTCTAATGGAGTATAGAATTGTAAAAAGGAAAAAAGAGGCTAGGATTTTGGTTTGATTAAAGAAGATTAGATGTTTCAAGTTAAAAGAGTGCTCAACTATGGCTGATTTCGAAAGCCTAAGATGATTGGTATCAACAACATGCCCTTTAATGTGAGCTGTGAAGGGACATCTAGTATTGCCAATCTATGATTTTCCACATGAATAGGGGAATTGGTAAACCCCTAAATTCAACATGGGGTCAGACTTATCTTTGCTGACTAGATCGTCTGCTTCAAAGTTTTGTGGGGCTTAAAAATGGGTTTAACATTCATTTTTAACAAGATTTTTGCTATGAGGTTAGTTTTCCATTTTATGTAAGCGACAAAAACTTGGTCTTGAGGAGGAGAAGAAGGAGGGTTAAAATATTTTGGATTAGAGATGCTCTTGAACACTTTATTCATATCAGAAGAGGAATAGCCATTGACTTTGAAAACTTAGAACATGTGTGCTTTTTTAGAGGGAAGGAATTGGGGAGCTGAAATGTTAAGGGCTCAAGAGTTGAGGGTTTTAAGAACACTGTATTTTTGGGAAGGGTGGTGTTGAGAATGGGCATGAAGATAACAATGAGTGTGGGTCTTTTTATGTAAACTTGATGGGTTAGGGAGCCATCATGAAGTTGGGTGACAAGGACATCTAGGAACGGAAGAGAGCTATTGGATTTGATTTCCATGGTGAATTGGATATGAGGGGAAAGATTGTTGAGATGGGAGATAAATGAATCTAGTGCAAGTCTACCATGTTTCCAAATGACAAAGATATCATCAACAAACCTGAACCATCATTTACGCTTATAGTTTTAAAGTAGTTATTTAATGATGTCAACATTGATCTGTGAACCAAGGAGGACCTCACATCTAGAATACATGTGAATGAGAAGTGAAGGTCAGTCATCTAGAAGACTGCTCGAAGGCGGAGGCAGTGGTGTTGTCGCGTGATCCAGATCGACATGTCATGATATTTAATGCCTCTTTTAACGTGGGCATGTGTCGAATCTTATCAACATTTAATGCTATTACTTTTAAAAAAAAAATTAAAAATAATTACTCTTCTCATCCCACTAAATGATGAAAAAAATATTGTTAAATGGTTTTTTAAAATATTAATTATCTTTCTAATAAAAATAATAATAATTTGAAATAAAACTATAATTTAGCTGATTTTTTAAATTTTAAAGATATGTAACATGAAATAAGTTTTTTTTATGCTTATTATAGATTGTTGCCTTAGGTTTAACAAACATTTAATTTATGTAACTGCGCTAGTAAGTATTCATGCAAAACAATAAGGCATAATCTTATTTATAGACGAAATGACATTTTTCACGACATTTTTTTTCCTAATTTTAACCAAAATCTCGCAGATATTTTTAAAAACTTGAGTTTAAGTTGTTTTATCTATAAAATTAGAATGCCCAGGGATTTTTTTAGTGTGTTGAATCAATTTATGCATTCAAAAATGTATTTTAAGCAACAAAAATTCACATTCTTGCTTGAAATTGTATCGTTGGATTCCGATGAAAATTGTTATTTTGTCTATAAATTAGATTACGTCAAACAATAAGATCAATTTAAACTGAATTTTCACCATCAATTAATTTTTTTAACACTTTGCTTAATCATTTGCACGATAGATATAACTTTTAGATGTATAACTAGTTAAAAAATTTAAACAAATAAACTTAGTCATTCACGTAATTTTTTGAACGAAGAGGCTCATTCTACAACCCAATATGAGGGGATGTGTAAGTTTATCTGTCGGTCTATTCCCTTTAATGTAAAAATAGAAATAAATAAAAATTGTGTTCTAAATATAAAAATAATGCCGGTTATAATAAAAAAAATGAATGCGTTGTTAAAAAATAGTTAAAATAAAATATTTTAATGTGGGTTATCAATAAAATATTTTAATACGAATTAATACTGAAATATACTTAAAAATACATTAATAATTGAAAAACCATTTTAATTTAGATGTACATGTTATGTGAAATATTATAATGTCAATTATGTATATATTATATATCATTTTAAAAAAAGCATGTATATATTATTAAAAAAATTATGACTCAAATGTTTATTTGGACATATATATTTTATTTAGTATTTAAAAATATAATTTAAACAATGAGAAATAATATTGTATTTTGCACTCTAGATAGATTTACATGTGAAAATAATTGGTATTAAATCTGTACTTCAGATAAAACTATACTTATTTAATAAGCTTAATTAATAAAAATCATTAATATATAATAATATTGTTACAAATTTATTCATTTATTAATATATTAGGTATTATGTTCACCAAAACATATCATTCCCGTATACATTTTCCACAAAATAAGTATTCCTCTTAGTAACCACACATTTTTGTTGTTGGGAAAAGTATCCAATACGAAATGACCCTATCCCACTCTAAGGGTGATAGTACCTCAGCAACAATCAAAGCAAAGCTATTCCAGATTACTTCTTTATGAGATGTAAGAGAGAGGAGGAAGAGATCCACTAACCGATGTCTTCCGCTAATGATTGATCCAATCTTCTCTCTTTGCTTCTTGCTCCCAGCTCCTTGCTCTTTCACTGGCCCAGCTACACCAAGATCCTGCAAAATCACAAGAGAGGGAAACTACAAGAAGCATACATTCATAATTGATTCAAGGATTAGAATAAATCAAATATACAAGTATCAATACGCCATTGAGACACATGCATATAGAAGAACCTCAAATGCTTTATTAATGGAAGAAGTAAAGTTCAGGAAGTGATACAACCATAAAAGGCCCAATCCAGCATCACCTCCCAGCAGAAAGAAATCTCCTTTTCACCTCCTTCAAGAAAATCACCCAATAGTTCTATACTCAAACCAACAACACTTCGTTACAGTCACAAGATTCCAGCCTCCCTAGACCTCATGAGAGAGCTCTATATATAGGAGTTTTGGAGAAAGGATGAGTCAGCTTGAGCTTGGCATGGAGCTGACTAGTGTCCTCTCCCACTTCAGTTATTCTTCAGTTCTTGAGTCCACTTGGAGGTTCTTGCTTCCACTTGGAGATCTAGACCCTCTTACTCATCACTAGGCGAATTCCCTGATCCAAGTGTCATTTTGGAAGCTTCCTGGGCATTGACACCTTGAGGAATGACTATGCCACTTGGCCAAACTCGCCCAGCGCAGGTAGCCTTCATTGGAGTTGACATTCAGCGCAGGCACCGAGTGGAGCAGTTGACATGATCCAGAAATAGCTTGTTTTTGAGTGTTTTCAGGTGGAGAACTGATATTTAGTGCTGTGGTTTGTTGACCTTGTTCCTCTAGGGGTAGGAACAACATGTTTAGGGACTTTGGATCCCTTAGATTATTGACATTTCGTGCTTCATGCTGTAAGGCACAAAAATGTCTATAACAGTTGTCCCCTAAAGTATGAGGTCGTTTATCGGGTGAAATGCTTTATCAGGAGGATCCGAAGTTCATTCAATCGCTGAGAGGTGACCTGTAATAAAATACAATACAATACATTATTTTTCATTCTGCTTTCATGATCTAGCTGAGGCAGGCATTCCCATGCTCAGCTTTATAAATTCATTTTGGTACATAGAACAGACGATCGTCTGATGATAGACTGATAATTCTCTGCTGAAATTATCATCCTTTGAGTATGATGATCATCTGCTGCAATGATGTACATGTCAAATGTCTTTATGTTTCCTGAATATATATCGCAGCCCAGATGGATGAAACTAGATCCGGGGTCTTCAAACTCGTTCGATCTTCACTCTAAGTACAAGTCGATCCATGTGAGAATTGCGCTGAAGTCGAACATGGAAAGACATCGATTGATTACCGGTCAATGATGTAAACCGTTAACAAGCGCGAGAGGAATCACCGATAATGATAATGACCCTCAAGGTACTACAGTACAATTCACGTGGTGTGAATAAAGGACTTGGCGTCGAACACCACGTAAAATCTTCTGGTCGAAGGTCATTGATGTATACCTGCCGCCGGAAGTGAGAAACTTGCCATTGAGGCATGCAAGCTTCAAAGTACTGAGGGGGGTGTTCCTAGATCTACTTCTTGGATAATGAGCTGAAGTCGACAAGAAGCGATCCGTCAAAAGAGGGCCTTAATGAATTCCATATCAGTGACACGGAACGGAGCTAATGATTTTAGTGGAGGTGAAAACAATCTGTGAAATATGATTCAGGGTGGCGATCATGGGTGGATGAAGGACAATGTATGGCAGTGGATGGGACACGGTTGACTCTTTCTGAACAACATCTCTTGAACATATAACGACACTGATGCGATGGATCGGTAGCATTACCCCAAATGTGGATGGTTTGGCGAGGACCATGGTGATGAGACCGGTGAATGAAACAACCCAACCCGATGTGATACGGAGGAAAAGTGTCATGTTCAAGAGCGACTTGCTACCATTAAAGCTTTGAGGTTCTCCCTATTTTTCCCCAGTCATTTCTGACCAGTACCTCTTTATTTTTGTCAAGCTTGAGGAGGATAACATATGCTTGTTCTATAACCTGCCCTTCGGGCAAGCCCATCGCTATGTTTTAACGAGCCTAGCGATAGGGAAACTCGTTCTCGTCTAAAGACAAGTTTGTCGCTATTTAATCATTTTAACGAGTCTAACGACAAGGAAAACTCGGTCCTTTTCATTTTTAGAGAGTCTGAAAAGGTACAGAAAGTTAACTCCAAAATTCCTTTTTCGTCATCTAATCCCTTAAGTCCGAAAAAGTATAAAACAATATAGAAGGGATGAGTTTTCGATAATTTTAACGAGCCGAATAAAACAAGCGCTCGACCTTTTTGTGTAATAATCCCTCAGGTCCAAAAAGATTAAAATCTAGAGGAGGGATAGCTCTTTCGGTCACTTTAACGAGCTGGAAGGCCAAAACTCGGCAAAATTTGCATATTTTACGAGTCAGTTGAAAAGAGCTCAAAGAAGACTCGTCTTTTGAGGAACGAGTGATAAAAAGGGATAGCAGCAGATTCTAGGTACAGGTTGGAATTTTCCAATCATGGCAGTGTCACAAGGATGGCTAGGTGAAATCACTCTTCGCAGCTGTTCCTCAAAATGGGTAAACAATCATATGGGGGTGAACGATCGGCCAAATGGAATGGAGGTGGCAGCTGCAAACACGACCAAGGCTTTTTATGGCTAATAAATTTACGATCACAATGGTTATTTACCGAAATAGGTTCATTTTTTAATGAGCTTAAACTCTGGAGGAAACTCTTGCTCACGCTTTTCTATTTTTTAACGAGCATAAATTCCGCGGTAAAACTGCTCGACCTTATGTTTATTTTTTAACGAGCATGAACTATGTGCTAAAACTGCTTGGATCTCGCTTTTCTATTTTTTAACGAGCATAAATTCCGCGGTAAAACTGCTCGATATACCAGTCATAAGATAAGAAATGTCTCCTGTAAGACTCCATTTTTTATAGAGCTTGCGCCTCACATAAGCTATGCTCCCTCTCCTCCTTTCTTTATGCAAGTTCGGACACGGCTAATCCAAAAAACAGATAAATAACCACTCCTAGCTTGCACTCAAAAAGGTTTGCATGCCCCCAGGTATAAAGTACAATTTCAAGGCTGCCCCTACTTATCCGATAAAACATTTGTTTTAAAGGGTGAGGCTTGCCTCTTCCTGGTTACCCAAAGATTGTTTTGTTAACACCATCAAACGAAAACATTTCCTCGGCACTGTCTACCGAAGTAGACAATGGTGAATGACCTTTGTCAAACAAGTAACCTTGACAAAAGAATCCTATTCTAGAACAACCCCTCTTCCATCCACGGATGGGGTACGGACTAGTCATATTTTTTCGCGGAAATTATGCCTTATACCCAAGGTTTCCTCTGCCCGAAGCAGACCAGGATGCATGCCCCCTGGGTTCCAGTCCCATCTTTCCGAATCACTCGCACTCATCGGGAAGGAGGACTGGGGGTGGAGACATTTCTTGGGTGAATAGACCATTGAGGGTTGGTATGTGACTATTTGCGATGCGTGATCCCAGAAATGAAAGTTGGTCTACGAGCTTGACCATTCTTCCTTCGTGTGGAAAACACATTACTCTAAAGAGTGAGGAGACTATAGCTCCCATGCAATATATATAGTCTCGTCCAAGGAGTAGGTTATAATCCAAGGGTCCTTGAACGACCATCACGGTCATTTGAACGGTCTTCCCTTTCAATGTAACAGGCACATTGGGGAGGATCCCTAATGGTCGACTGGTTCCTTTATCAAAACCCGAGAGATTTCTTATCTCAGGAAAAAGTGTCGGGGAACCTAGTGCTTTCCAAGCAATAGAGGAAAGGATACTCACAGATGCCCCTTCATCAATGATAGTGCCAGCCATTACCATTCTATAAATTTGGACTATGATTCTGAATGGTATACTGGCTGGCAACCGGGGTCTGCCTAGTTGGTTCCAATCAAAGGACACAACCAGGTTGCTTGGTGGTGGGACCGAATACACAGCCAGATATGACTCCGACGATGTTCCTTCCTGCGATAAAGGAATGGGCGCATTGCCCTGATGCTCATCAGAATCTGTGTTGATGAAAAGAATCTGGATGGTGTCATCCTTATTCTCTTCAGTGAGGGTGTCATTTGAAGATGAATCTTCAGTGACGGTGTCATTTGAGGATGAAACCTCTGAAGGAAGAACCGGGTCAACTGCCATATCGACCTTTAGACTTTCATCTGGTCTGGATTCAGTAGGTTCATTTTCAATGACTGACGCTTCAGCTGACCACTTGAGCGGGCCAGTTGTATTTTCAACCAACGAAGGACTTGGCACGAGTTTTTTGTATCCAGGAGGAAGTCTCAACGGTGAAACCGGGCGATCTTCCAAAACTCTCTTCGCTTCGTCTAAGAAGGGACAACGGTGGATGGCGTGATCGCCTTCACACAGTCTGCAGGGGGATCTTGCTCCCCCTCTTTGTCTTGAACCTTCACTTTCGCTGGTTGACGGTAAGCATTCAACATGGCTACCAGAGGTTGATGCTCCCGAATTGTGCAACCGAGGGGACCAGTCCCTTAGTATCCGAGGAATACAGGGACAATATCTATGGAAGTGGTCTCCTCTACATATGACACATGGCGATTTAGGCCCGGTCTGTGTTGTGTGTGGATTTTTGTTAGATGTCTTTTGCTTGCCCCCAGTCGCCTTAGGCTCCTTCTTCTTCTTCTCTCTCTTCTTCTTCTCCTTCTTCTCTATGGGAGCTTGGCTTTTCCCGGCTCTACCTTGCGAAGATGAAGGATTGGAGGAAGAGTTATAGGAAGTTGAAGGCTGGTGGGTAGCTCTAGACTGATCTAACTGTTGACTCGACTGTTCAGGAACCATGGTGTTCTGAACTACATTGGTTGAGAATAACCAAATTGGTAGGCCAATTGTCAGTCCTGGAAGCGACAATGTGGCCATGTGGGGCGCACCAACTTCTCCCCAAGAGGAGAAAGGACTAGGATTTCCATCATGTGGAATTCCTTGGTTGGGGTGTTCCATGTTCTCAACCTACAGATCAACGCAGGAATAGGAGGTGATTATGTTCCGTTTAAAATAAATTTTATAACGACGCTTTAGACACAACTTGCTTTTTCACTTTTTAAGAGTCGAGAAAAAGATAAAGATGACTCTAGTCTCCTTCGATGTTTTAACGAGCCCGAAGTGACAAATGCTCGGATGGACTTTTTCAGTTATAGAGTTTGAAAAAGGCCAAAAGAAACTGCTCTGGAGTTCTAGGCAGAGGGTGTGCCAAACTTTTCGCAAAACCACAGAATACGTTTTACGGTACGAGTGGTCGATCTTCGTGAATGCTGTGTTCACTGCATTGCGATCAGTAGGGCGGCCGACATGGTTTCCTATGGATAAAGGCTTTGTTCCTATAGGGGTCTCCCAATATATACGCGACGGTACGTGGGAGCACAAGTCTGTATTGATACTTATCGCTTCACCGTGGAGGAATCACCCAACCACTCAACGCTAAGATATCGCGTTTAACGAAGCCGGAACATGTCTCTAGCTTAGACCTCTATGTGTTTACGTTATGTTTCAATGCGTTGTTATGTAAATTCAATTTATTTTAAGGTTGATCTTGTTTAGCAGTTTGCCTTTATGGATCACCACGAGATGTATAGTAACACTCCTAAATACAGTCTAAGATGATAAGCAAGCTTTTCAATCTTTCAACTTTGAAAATCTTAACTACTGAGGGAAAAGAAAGACATCATCTTTTCACACAGATCATAGAGCACACACTAATGCACTTTTTCCTAAATCAACATGCAAACTGTCATAATGCACATGCACAATGCAAGTATTTCTTTTCTCTTTCTTAATGTTGGCGCAATACAAAAAGAAAGCTGTTGTATAATTTTGAATTCAATTTCAAGTGAAAGCAAACAAGCTTGTCCAAAATCAAAAGACACCTTAAGATTTACTTGTTTTGACACTAGAAATATATAAATTCAAACCATATGACGAAAGCAAAAGCTCAATCAGCTATGAGCAGCAAACAAACTAACTCTTAAGATCAAAACGACACTTTATCACAGGTCTAGATCTAAGAGGCCACAGCAAGACTAGTTCACTTTCGTTATGGGAAACTGTAAATGATACAAGAAATACACAAAGAAAAAACACAGTTTCTTTATACAACCAAGGCGGAATAGTGGCAAGGAAAGTTGGTTTCAGATAGGTACATTGACTGGCAACAGGCTGCAAAAACAAGGGTGAAAACAGGGCAATAAACAGGAGGGAACCCCAGTAGCACTAGACAAAACTGGTTCAGCGCAGGTAGTACACTGGCAGTTTGACCTTCAGCACAGGTAGCCCCTTCGGGAACTGCGCTGAAATGCAGACTGCCTTCACAGTGCCTGCACTGAAGATTCAAACTTTCGTTTTTCTCAGTTTCCGGGTCACAGATTTCTCAAAAATTCACAGTTTTTGGCCAAATTAGAAGCTATCAGTCAAGTACACACTAAGGGATGAAAAGGAGGATGAAAAGCTATCACTAAGAGCTATTTAGAGTCCTTGTGAATCAGATCTTCGAATCATAAACATGCCCAGAAACTGAGCTAGAGTAGCTGCCCTCTACTTTGCATTTGAAAGATCCAAATGCAGTTCGATTCGGTACTCCCTGTGTTTATGAAATGAATAGCAAAAAAAACACAAACAACCAACAAGATACGATCCCCAGCGGAGTCGCCAATTTGTTGTTGGGAAAAGTATCCAATACGGAATGACCCTATCCCACTCTAAGGGTGATAATACCTCAGCAAAAATCAAAGCAAAGCTATTCCAGATTACTTCTTTATGAGATGTAAGAGAGAGGAGGAAGAGATCCACTAACCGATGTCTTCCGCTAATGATTGATCCAATCTTCTCTCTTTGCTGCTTGCTCCCAGCTCCTTGCTCTTTCACTGGCCCAGCTACACCAAGATCCTGCAAAATCACAAGAGAGGGAAACTACAAGAAGCATACATTCATAATTGATTCAAGGATTAGAATAAATCAAATATACAAGTATCAATATGCCATTGAGACAGATGCATATAGAAGAACCTCAAATGCTTTATTAATGGAAGAAGTAAAGTTCAGGAAGTGATACAACCATAAAAGGCCCAATCCAGCATCACCTCCCAGCAGAAAGAAATCTCCTCCTCACCTCCTTCAAGAAAATCACCCAATAGTTCTATACTCAAACCAACAGCACTTCCTTATAGTCACAAGATTCCAGCCTCCCTAGACCTCATGAGAGAGCTCTATATATAGGAGTTTTGGAGAAAGGATGAGTCAGCTTGAGCTTGGCATGAAGCTGACTAGTGTCCTCTCCCACTTCAGTTATTCTTCAGTTCTTGAGTCCACTTGGAGGTTCTTGCTTCCACTTGGAGATCTAGACCCTCTTACTCATCACTAGGCGAATTCCCTGATCCAAGTGTCATTTTGGAAGCTTCCTGGGCATTGACACCTTGAGGAATGACTGTGCCACTTGGCCAAACTCGCCCAGCGCAGGTAGCCTTCATTGGAGTTGACATTCAGCGCAGGTACCGAGTGGAGCAGTTGACATTCAGCACAAATGCTCAGTGGAGCAGTTGACATGATCCAAAAATAGCTTGTTTTTGAGTGTTTTCAGGTGGAGAACTGATATTTAGTGTTGTGGTTTGCTGACCTTGTTCCTATAGGGGTAGGAACAACATGTTTAGGGACTTTGGATCCCTTAGATTATTGACATTTCATGCTTCATGCTGTAAGGCACAAAAATGTCTATAACAATTTTTTAAAATCGAGTTGTCTTTAGTGCGACTTTTTGGAAGCTTTTCCGGTGGGTTTTTCTGGTCTAATTTCTCTAAAATCCCGCAGGAATTTATTGAAATCACAAGTTTGATGGGTAAGCCCACACAATCTAAGTGCCCTAGGGGTTTTTGAGGGTGATGAATCCATATATACAATTAAAAAAACAGTTTAATTAACACAAATCAAGATTTCAACTCAAATTTTTCGGTCACATTCTGGCACCGGAAAGTCCAAAAAGTCTCACTAAAGACAACTCCGTTTAAAATCAATTTAGTTCAGGGAAATGTATCGTGATAAAATAATGAGTGTCCATCATTGACTTACGATTTCTAAAAATTACTCGCTCACTCACACAATTTTATATCACACACTTATCAAATAAAATAATTTTATTAATCTCTATTAACTATTTTTATTTTCAAAATATTGGGTGTAATATTTATTTTTTTCAAAATTTTAATAAATTTCACAAAATCTATTTTAAAAAAATCAAAATTACTTAAAAGTCAATATTTTTTTTACCAAAATAAAAAATAAATTTAATAATTAATTAATTTTTTTCCCCTTGGAAAAATAGAATTTTCATTATATTAAGGAAAATTACATGTTGTAGATGTTGTTTGCATATGCAGTATATGAGGTTGAGTGCCTATCAATTTAGAGGTAAAACAAGAAATATAATCAACTTTCCACACAGGGAGGCTCTGCCATCAGTAGAGTCCATATAATGTTATAAAAAGAAATACTCTGCTCAGAGAGTATGTCTGTCTATAGATACAACTAGTAAAAATATAAACATGATAATATTAACATATAAAAAAAAGCACAGGATCATGTTGAGCCTATACTGTATGGTCCATGAATGGGGGATGATAGTACCGGTAGTGTCCTTCCTCCCTCAGCTCGTGGATCATCCATGTGTTACGTGGCCTGACCACTGCCTCCTTGGATAGCATATCGACAGTTGTGTTGCGTTCCCTGTATATATGGTGACAAACAAAGTTGTCAAACAAAGAGATAATCCTATGTGCCTCGTCCAAGATAGGCCTCAATGTGTATGCATGACAGATTGATGATCTATTAATCCAATTGCAAACTATTTTTGAGTCCCCAAATAGTTGTAGGTTGCTGCAATGTTTTTCTAATGCAAACTGAATGAGATATTTGGCAGTGATGAGCTATGCATAATTGTTTGTGCCCCCTCCAAGCCCCATTTGAATTTGGAAGTGATGGGAGTCTGACAAATGTAGTATGGCACCACCCCACACCCTGCTTCTTGAGCAGATCCATCAAAGAAAGCCCATGGCTAGGTGTGGTCAATGGTTTCTGGGACAATATGCCTGGGAGGAGGGTTATCATCATCATCAGGAATGTTTTTATAGTCTGCCTGAAGTCGAGCGGAGATGGTGGGCCAATGAGGAGTTGTATCCTTAAAAATGAGACAGTTTCGAGCGATCCAGATTTCCCAGCAGATGAGGAGGGGAAGGTTCCTGGCCTTTGTCGGGGCTACAGATGACCACCATGTGGTCCAAGCATCTCTGGCAGTCTGTCCCCGCCATGTGCACTGAGTAGGGATGTTCGAGAGAACAGATACCTAGAGATCTATGGTGATAGGGTAGGTGAGGAAAAGGTGGTCCACTGATTTTGTGTTGTCCTTGCATAAGCTGCACCAAAAAGGTCTGTGCATTCCTCTCTTGATCAGATTGTCACCTGTGGGGGTCTTGTTTTTCAAAATTGACCACATAAATACTCTGGTTCTTGGGGGAGCTTTGAGTTTCCACATGCCTTTCCACCATATATCTATAGGTTGTGGTCTATGGTTGCTAGCTAAACAGAGGTAACCCTCTTTGGGAGAGTACCACCCATTTTTTGCATGCACCCATATGATTTCATCCTCCCCCTCAATAATTCTGATGTGATATTCTGATAATGCCATTGTGTAATCTGTCCACTGTTGATGCCACTGTTGTGAGATATGCAATCTGCTAGCAGATTTCCAGGCCTTATGAAGAAAAGTGGATCGCTCCATGTCAACAATGTGCTGAATGTGAGTAATGCCCAATTTGGCAAGGTGGATCTTAAGTTCATCAGGGAGCACATGAGCATTACCACACCCAATCCATGGGTCCAGTCCTATGCGAACAGATGCACCATCTTGAATTCTCCATGTGAGTCCATCTCAAATGAGAGGTAATGAATTTAGCACTGCTTTCTGGATGATTTAGATTCCAGTTTTATTCCAGATTGTTTATCTGAGCCATTTCATCAAGTTAAGGGGTGAAATGTGCTTGGAAGTAGCCACCTTAGTCCAAAGGCTATTGGTCGAGATCAACTGCCATCCTAGCTTGGTCGCTAGAGCAGATGAGAAGCCATCCAGTTTTTTAATTCCCCAGCCTCCCCATTTCTTTGGGAGAGTAAGAAGATCCCATTTTGCCCATGCAAAGATCCTCCCAGATTGATTTCCTTTCCAAAGGAACCTACATCAGATATTTTAAATTCTAGTGAAGATTCCTCAAGGTATCTAGGCTAGGGACATCCAGTACATGGGGGTGGCTTCAAGAACTGCTTTGATAAGGACTAGTCTTCCAACCCTAGATAGATACTTATGGTACTAGATATTTAGTCTTCCTTCTAGCTTTGATATTAGCCATGTCCAGATAGTTATTTTGTAGCCATGGGGATTTAGCCTATAACTTAGATACCTTAGTCCATCCTCCAACTGAAGTAGTGCAAAAGGGAAATGGTGGAGAGAAAACTTGACCTCATGAGGGGTGCAATCAGAAGTAGTGATGGTGGATTTAGAGTTGTTTATGACCATACCAGTTATAGATTGGAAGAGGGAGATGGTGTTTTGAAGGATAGTCAGGTCCCCAATGCCACCATTTAGGAATATCAACACATCATCCATAAAGAGTAAATGAGTAATTATGCAGCTATCCGTAATCCTGATACCTATGAGTCTACCTCTGAGATGCATATCATTAATAATTCTATTGAGTCCCTCCATGAAAAGTAGAAAAAACAAAGGGGATAGGGGGCACCCTTGCTTGAGGCCTATTTTAGATTGAAAGAAAGGCGAAGCCACTCCATTAACCAAAGCACTAAAGGATATGTTAATGATGCAACACATGATCAATTTTATAAACTCATATGGGAAACCAAGATGAGTTAGGAGCATTCGGAGGTATAACTAGCTTACCCGATCAAAATCCTTTGAGAGGTCAGCCTTGATTATAATACCATTGATCTTATTTGTCTGGATAGAGTTCATCAATTCTTGTGCAGTACCAACTGCTTCATGAATCTGACGGTCCTGGAGAAAAGAAAATTGTTTTGAGGAGATTTAGGTGGAGAGGATGGGGCAGAGTGGGTTTGCTATGATTTTTGAAATGATTTTATAAATGTAGTTGCATAGGGAGATGGGGCGGAAGTGATCGAAAGAGGCCAGATTTTATAATTTGGGAATGAGGGAAATATATTTGGTATTGATGGACCCATGCATACGACTCGTGGTCCTGCAATCTTCAATGACCTCGAGTAGGTAATCTCCAAGAATTTCAAAGAAGGTTGTATAAAAATCCATCGACCAGCCATCAGGTCCAGGACTCTTGTCTCGCTTAAACCATTTCAAAGTGGCCTCAAGTTTCCATAAAGTGACTTCCTTGTTCAACTCCATAACATTCTCATGATTTACGAACCTAGGGAAGAGTTGTGCCACTCGGATGACCTCAGCAAGGGTGGCATTGGGGGGAGCTTGATAGATCTGCTTGAAGTGAGATGTTGCTAGTGAGGCCAGTTGTTGGAAGGTATGCACTTCCTCCCCCTGCTCATTTTTCAGTTGCCAAATGGTATTGATTGCCTTGCGACCATTGGAAAATTTGTGAAAAAATTTGGTGTTGTCATCTCCCTCCATCAACCAAATTGCTCTGCTTCTTAGACTCTAGGTTTCTTCTCTATCTTTAAGTATTCTCCCCCTTTTCGATATTAACATACTGAGCTTATCCTTTTGATCTCTAGATATGAAAACCCCTCCTTGTCTATCCTCCAGAGCAACAATTTCTGATTCAATTTCACTAAGGGTTTGTACTTCATATTCTCTCTTACTGTGTGCCCAAATTTTTGATAGTCTTTTTAGCTCTTTCAAGTTGCTGACAAAACCTTCTGTTATGTTCCCTCTAGCATTAGGGGGTGGACCTTCCATAATTCTAATACCATTCGAATATAGGAGGCATCCTTCAACCAGGTGGTGTTGAATTTGAAAGGGGATCTAGGTTTGCTTGTTCCTCCCCTTATGTCAAGAAAAATTGGCAGGTGGTCAGATATACCACCTGATCCAACCCACTGTCTGAAGATGAGGCCTAACTCCTGTAATCGTTCCTTGATGAGGAAACAATCAAGCCTTCTCGCAAGACTATCCTCTCCAATCCTTCTGTTTCTCCATGTAGGTAGAATCTTAGTAGAGGGGATATCAATAAAGCTATGGTTCTCCAAGATATGTTCAAATAAGGTAGAGAGGGGATCAACCTGGGCATGATGACCTCAAGGCTTCGAGAAACCCATAGAAAAGTTAAGGTCTCCACCCAGGATAATTTTTTCATGTTGTGGGATGTTGGAGGTCAAAAGTTGTTCCCAAAATATTTCTCAGTGATGACAAGGGCCATATACATTTATTAGCCTAATGCCTGCACCCAGGTCGGATGAGTAGATGTCAGCCCCTAAGTATCCAAAGCCACCCAAATGTTACACAACTTGATAGAGAGAGGGTTGTAGCCCAAGGCTATGCCTCCAGAATGACCATTAACATCAAGGGCTTGAAAGGACCACCCAGGAAGCATGGATTCAAGGAGGTGAGATATGGTATCAGTGAGTCTAAGGGTTTCTTGTAGGAAAATAAAATCGATGAGTTTAGACTTAAGTAGTCTTTGTAGGGCTAGTTTTTTCTCAGGGCTAGTCATCCCTCAACAATTGAATGAGGGAATCTTCATGGGGGGGACGAGTCCAGGGTATTCTGTGCTCTAAGTACCTGGTCTATAGTAAGTTGACGCCTTGGTACAATCTCCTCCCCTACCTGCTGCTTGGCTTTGGAGAGGGAGGATGGCTGACCTCTGGGAGGCTTTAGGGGGATGGGGGTAGATACCAGGCCATTGCCTATGGAGTCCGGGGGCCGTGATATGGAAAGGGAACGAAGTTGGTATTTGTGGGGAAGAGTTCCAAGATCAGAGTCAGAGGATGCAGATGGATTAGCCTCCGGGAAGGATGGGGGGGTACAGGAGAACGTAGGAGGAGGGTGTTGCAGAGGGCAAGCAAGGGTAATGGGGGGGGTGATAAAAAACCAAAGCTCTGTTGAGACCCCATAGAGACATCCATGCAATCTGATAAATGAGAGTATTGTACAGAGTAGGGTTCAGAAGAGGACATACCCGAAGATAACGCAACTTCAGTAGCCACCCTTGACCTAGTCAGAGGAGGAGAGGGTGGCTGATATGATGCTTTTCCATGCTTCTTCAGGGTCTCCAAGGCCAGGGAATGCTCTGCTGCTTCAGGGGCTATGTGCTCCACTGCTTCATGTGAAGGGTTGTGCCTTGCTATTGCCTGAGGATTTTTTGTAGGAATTGTCTGCCCCTTGTTCCCATTCCTCACTTTTCCAGTTAGAGGGCATTCCTTGTAGAGATGAACCACTTTGTGGGAGTGCGTGCACCTAAATGGTACCCCCTTATAATCCAAGATTTGAGTTCATGTGAAATTCCTCCAACGCAGAGTAACTTACTCTTGTAGACCTTCTCAGATGTCTATATGAACTAAGATCCTCGTATAAGCCATGATTCTCGTGGAGAGGTATGACTTGTCAAATTCCAAGTAGGTGCAGAGTGAGTTCCCAATGTGTCTAAATATGTCCTCGGACTAGAATTGTAGCGGTAGGACAGGGAGGTGAACCCATAGAGGCCCTGCCCCAAATTGTTCCTTCTCTGGATCGAATTCGGGGCTCCATCTCCTCAGTAGCACAGGGGCCTGCTCTAAATGCCAAAATGATGATAAGACCCAGTTCGTATGCTCGACCCGAGAGAGTCATAGAGCAAACCAGTCATGGATGAAGGTTTTTACAAAAGGTAACTCGGCCAGGTGTTGTCCCCAAATTTCTACCACCCATTGTTTTAAACATGTTTCCGTGTAGTTCCTACCCCAGATTCTACCCACCAGGACGTTTTTGGTGGTGTCCATGGCTTCTCCCCATTGAATGTCTTCCTCCAAGCTGATGATGACGTCCTGAGATCATGATTTTACGCACTTCTATCATTTCCCGGGCCTATGTCCCACGTCCGTGTCACCCTCCTGAATTCCACTGTGGGCAGGGCAAGTATGGTTAGGGTTTTAGGGGTTCGGACCAGGGCCAAAGGGGAAGGTGTCCGATAGGGGGGGACATTTGTGAAACTTCCCAATAGGGGAAATGATATCGGAGCCAAGGGGGTAGACCTTGAGAGAAAAGCAGTGGGTCACTGAGGGAAGTAATGCAAGGGTAGTGGGATCTGGCGGATGGCTAAAGAGGAGGGCCACCAGAAGATCAGACGGTGAGATCAGGGCCAATGAAATAAGACACAAATTGCAGGGAATTCAGTGATGGAGAAGGTGTAGCTAATGGCGGCCAGGAAGGAGGAACACCGGGTAGGATGATAACTGAGCAAGAGGGCCCCGTAATCGTAGGCAGAGGAGCGATGGCCTATGTCAAGTCTCTTCTGAATGGAAAGAAACCCTCTGAGCTTGCATGAGGGGTAGTCCATATGGAGGCACCTTCGAGAGGGTCCTCCAAATAATCCACGAAATTCAGGTTCATGACTTCTCTGGGAGTTTAATGCCATCTACCACTGTACTCTAGGCTAACCATCATTATAGGAGACCAACTACTACAATGGAGATAGGTGAGATTACAACATGGTCACGGAGAATATGCCCTATGCATAATACAGGGAATGGAGGAGCTAGTAACGGAGTTCAGGTGACGGCACTAGGTGAGGGGTGATGGTATTCTAGGTCGGGTGGAGGGTAGCACCAAAACCCTGTAGTAAACCAAACCCTAGCCCCTGTCAGGGTTGGGTCGTGACCTTCACCTCATCGCCATCCACGGTCAGTGGTCGAATACCAACCTAATAACTCCTTTGATAGTTATGGGCAACTTCACATTCTCACATCATTCAGTCTGCAAGTGTATATTTTTAATTTTCATATTCATATATTTGAAACAATCTTGAATAATTAATTAATTATTTTTATATAAAATAGTATTTTGTATAATATTTAATATTTATTATGACAAACATATTTATATTATTAATATTTTCAATATCCATCATATCATTTATGAAAATTGAATTATGAAAATTGAATTTGGGTGAGGAGAGTTCCATTATTTCCTCCCAACTATCCAAGATAACCCCAATTGATAATAACTTTTTAAAATTTGTTAATATAATACTTGTGGTATTGTAATGAAATATTTAACTTGATTTTCTCATTCAAAACAGTAGGTTTTCATTTTTTTAATAATTTGGATTATAAATTGTAAATTTAATAATTATATTTTTATAATCAAAATCTTAAAATTAATAATTAATTACAAAATCTTATTAATAATATATTTTTTAATATAAAATAAAAAATGAAATAATAATTTAATAGAAACAATAAAATTTAAATAATTATTTTAAAAAATACAATTTATAAAAATAATTAAAAATAACAACTTAAATAATCCCCTGATTGGGGTGTTGATTTAGATAGGATGGGGTTTGGGTCATTGTGCCCACCACCCTCGGGAAATCAATTTCTCATTTAATGTTAGAGGTATGTGGCATTTGCCTCGCATCAATGATCATGCAATTAAAATTTTGGCATGGATCTTTGGCCAAGCTATGGAGAATTGGTGGTTTAGTTAGGGAGGAAAATGTGGGAGCCGAGGGTAAATCCTTGGCGTCATGGAGTATCTTATCTGAGAGAGGGAGAAAGAGTGTTGTTGTGGTGTGGAAATTCCCATTGTTTTGATTGAGGTGTGTGGTGTAGGTAAATTCTCGATGTGGACAAAGACAATTCCTCTAGCCCGAGAGAGAGGGTCTAGCCATAAACAAACAATCTATGGAAAAATTCCTTAAGCTAGAATCAAATAAGAGGGCCTACCTACCTCTTAGAAAGCTATTCCGCTTGATGATGATCCTGCTTCCTTACTCTAGCTATCTTTCGTTTCCTTCCTTCGAATACTTGAAACAAGAAAACAAACAACAACAACAAACGTGATAGCATACAAGTTGCATTCAACCTACTTAAAAGGTCAAGGAATCTTAAGCCATCAAATGTGAGATAACACTTAATGTAGCAAATCAATCAATACTTGTATTCATATAAGTTCATAAAGAGATTACAACCAAAGCCTTGATGTTGTTGGTCTCCTCCGACATATCCGGGCTCCCACACCTCCGCTAACATCTCATGGATAGCCCCAACAATGGAATTTTTAAGGCTTATTCCCTTTAGTTCCAAACCAAACCAAACACACTATTCTTTTTGTGGGGAAAAATTCTATGCAGGATGATCCTATCCACCTAAGGTGTGACAGTGCCTTAGCAACAAACAGAGACAGCTATTCTAGTATTCTTCCTTTATGAATTAAGAATGAAGAGATAGATGGATGGACTAACCGGCGTCTTCCGTTTGTCCCTCGATCCGGCTTCTCTTCTCTTGGAGAGTTCCCAGCTACTTGCCTTCTCGCTCGCCCAGCTTCAAGAGGTTTCTGCAAGATCACAAGAAGAGAACACTACACAAGACATGGATTCATATTCATAACTAGTTCAGGATTAGAAACAAACTAAACATACTAATGCAATCATACATCAAAAATACATCAATATATAGGAGAAACCAAGATAGCTTTATTGATGAATAACAAGGTTCAGGAAGAGATACAACCCAAAGGGCTCCAATCCAGCATCTCCTTGCCAGCAAATGGAATTCCTATCTTCACCCCCTTCAAATCATTAAGCACCCAATGATTCCAATCTCAAACCAACAACAATTCTTTGCAATAACAAAATTCCATCCTCTAGATCTCATGGAGGAGAGATCCATATATAGATGTTTGGAGAGAGGATGAGTCAGCTTGACATCTGACTAGTGTCCTCTCCCTCTGTCAGTTCTTGATTCCACTTGGAGGTTCTTGCTTCCACTTGGAGATTTGGAACCTCTTACTCATCACCAGTCGAATTCCCTGAGGCAAGTGTCATTTTGGAAGCTTCCTGGGTTTTGACACCTTGAGAAATGAACTTGCCACATGTCCATTCTCGTTCAGCGCAGGTAGCCAGTGTTCCCTTTGACATTCAACGCAGGTAGCCAGTGTTGGCTTTGACATTCAGCGCAAACAGCTAGTGTAGCCACTGAAATGATCCTGAATTGACTTGTTTTTGAGCAGTTTCTGGTGGAGAACTTCTGTGAATTGTTGTGGTTTGTTAGACTTGTTCCTCTAGGGTTAGGAACAACATGTTTAGGGACTTTGGATCCCTTAGATTATGGACATTTCATGCTTAATGCTGTAAGGCACAAAAATTTCTATAAAAATTCTCCCTCCATTAACATAAACTAGAAGGCTACAAGCTATGATATCTTGTTGGTTATGAAGCTCCAAAAAGACTAAGACTGAAACTAGTTTAGCTCGTAAAAGGAGGGGTTTATACAGCTTGTATGAAGGGGAGATGGTTCCTCTTACCATGGGAGAGGCCTTATCTCTTGGATTTGTTCCATCCTAATAGGGTAAAGGAGCCCAAACTAACTTTGTCGACTCCATCCAACCCAACCATTTACCAGAGTTATGTTATGAATCTTCCAGACCTGGAAGCTTCGAATCCATATTTAAAAAACATGCCAAAAGAGGATCGATGCGATTGAAAAAAGGCTCAATTGCGCTATACGGTGCTAGTCCTAGTTTTAATCTTTGAAAATCAGCGTAAGGAGGAAACTGGTCATTAGCGTCAATCTTGTAAACTCGGGTAAAAGGAAGATTTCTAGGAAATGATGCAAAAGGGAATTGTTCTCCTCATGAAGAGGGACATAATGGGAGTTTCTTCATGATGGGAAAGCATGTAGGGTTCACTGTAGAGATCCTTTAGGATCATGGAATGGGGAGTATAGGAACAGTGAATAAATTTTGTGTAACAGATGTCCCCTAGAGCATGAAGGCCGAACTAGAGTGAGGGGTGAAATTCTTTACAAGTAGATGAGGGGAACTGGAGTCCATCATCGAAAAACCTGCAAGCAAGCATAGATACATATACATCACTGAAAACTCTGACAAATGATACATGAATCGTGGTATGGACACAACCATCCAGAGAATGATCATCTAAATGGATCCAAGGCATGGGCATAGCCATCTAGTAAGGAGGATCGTATCGAAACCAAGGTATGGTCGCAGCCATCCCATAATGAGAAGGATCACATATGAGAACTCATGGTATGGTCGCATCCATCCATCTGAAAGAGACATGTATATCAGCATGATCATGTCACATTGCCTTGCAACCTAGACTCCTGTAATATGAGCCTAGGGTCTTGCCCTCCAACACGACCCGATCAAAGTACACATTCTAACATGTGAATAGATGTGTTGAAGTCGAACATGCTATAAAGTCACTTGATTACCAGTCAATGATGTGAACCATTAACAAGTGCGAGAGAAACCACCAATAATGATAATGGCTCTCAAGGTACCAGCAACACAATCCACGAAATGTGAATAAAGGAACTGAAGTCGAACACTTGTGAAATCACCCGATCGAAATCCAATGATGTGAACTTGTTGTCGAGTGTGAAGAACTTGCCATTAGGGCATGCAAGCTCTAAGGTACTGGAAGGGAGTCTCTCGGCCAACTTCCCAGATAATGAGTTGAAGTTGACAGGAAGTGACCGTGTCGAAGGAGGGCCATGATGTATCCCACATCATTGACACAAGACAAAGGGATGTAATGATTATGGATGATATAGAGGATCGAGAATGAGTGTAAGTCTAGAAGGAAAACTCTTGAACATATCAACGACACGACTTCAGAGTTTGGCAACTTTCGAATCCGTAGGATCAGAGGTCATGATGACATGGTAGAGATAAAATAGAAGGCAATAATGAATGGCCCAACCCAGGAAAGTCAACGATGAAGTGAGGATATCCCAACCTGACACGAAGCAAAAAGTGTCATGTTCAAGAGTGAGCTGCCGACACAATTGATGGAATTTCCAATTTTCCCCCACCATTTCTGGTAGGTACCCCAATTATTTTTTATCGCAAGCTTGAAGGGGAGAGCATGTGCTTGCACTGTAAGTCCATCCTCCAGATGAATCGAAGCTAGTAAGATTAATGAGTCTTAGGAAGGAGAATCTCATGCCTATCATGGTGACGAATCTGATGTCGTTTAAGTTTAACGAGTCCGATAAAGGTGTAACTCAGTATCTTTTTCTCGTTTAGATAATTTGAAAAATACACGAAAAACAAAACTCCAAAAGGTCACATTTCGTATATTTGTGTCTCTCAATCCCGAAAAGGTAGAAAATGATACTTGAGAGAACCTCTTGACCATTTCAGTCAAGGAGTACCTTTTTTGTAAATAGCTTATCCCAGCCTGAAAAAGGGGTAAACGTATACTGGGTAGACGACGTTTCATAGCCTTTAACGAGTTCAAAACAATAAGAGCTCGACAATATTTTCGTTTTTAAAGAGTCGGAAAAGAGCTCAAAGATGACTCCCTGATTTTCTTTACTTTAACAAGTCTAAAAGGGAAAAAATACTCGGAAATATTTTCATTTTTAATGAGTCAAAAAATAGCTTAAAGATGTCTCATTTTGGAGGAACGAGTGGTATAAAGGGTAGCAACTAGTTCTGGCAATGATGGAACTACTCAAAAACATGTAATGGTAAAGAGGCTAGTTAACAAAACCACTCATTGCTGCAGTTCCTCAGGAAAGGAAAAAAACCAAGTGAAATTATATGATCAGCCAAAGAGATGGTAGCGATGGAATGAAATAACCAAGGCTCATCTAGCAGACATTAGCTAATAAAAGTAGCAATCACGAGATGTAAATTGGGCATGGGTTCATTTTTACACAAACTTGAACCAAGGGGAACTTTGCTTGAATTCGGTTTCATGTTTACACAATCTTGAAATGAAAAACTATGCTTGAGTTTGGTTTCATTTTTACACAAGCTTGAAACAAAGACAAACTATGGTTAAGATAAGTTTGCATGCCCCCAGCATAATGACTCAATTTGAGGTACATGCCCCCAAGCTTCATTTCATTCAATGTGGTGGATGGAATGAAGGTTCGCTCGCGAGATCCAGGAAAGACTCGACCAAGATTTTACGAGATCCTGTTCAAAGACTCGATTTGGAAAAGGGAGTTGTTTCATTTTTTAACGAGGTTGACACAGTAAAAGAACTATCCTCGAACATCTGTTTCATTTTTTAATGAGGTAGATACAAGAAAAAAATGTCCTCAAACTCCTTGATTCATTTTTTAATGAGCTTGGCACAAGACAAGGAACTATGCTCACATTCCTTGTTTCATTTTTTAATGAGCTTGACACAAGACAAGGAACTATGCTCACATTCCTTGTCTCATTTTTTAATGACCATGACACAGGACAAGGAACTATGCTCACATTCCTTGTTTCATTTTTAATGAGCTTGACATAATACAAGGAACTGTGCTTGATTAGTTATTCATGCACCATATGAGAACATGGTTACCAAGATGTCCTCACTAGATGGGAGAACCACGCTCTGGGAGGACGACATGTCAACGAGTACCAATGACAGATCAAGTTCCAATGCCCCCAATACATAATGTACTACACCATCTGTTTGATCATCAGCAGATGTGGAGATGGAACGAGTAGCCACATAATTGACCTGTGGCGGGGAGGGCACTGTTTGCAAACAAGAACCAATAGGGGATAATGGTTGGATAAGAGGCACTTGATGACTAATGAATGACAATTTATCAATGGTCACTATTATCCCTTCATGTGGAAAACAAACCACACAGAAAAGCGAAGAAACAACAACTCCCATGTCATAAACATAGTCGCGTCCAAGGAGAAGATTGAAATTTAAAAGACCTTGGACTGCCATAGATGGTCTTTCCTCCCAAAGTAATAGAGAACTTCAGAAGGATCCCTAAGGGTTGACTAGTTCCTCCGTTGAAAGCCAATAGATTTTGGGTGACAGGCACAAGCTGTGGAGAACCCAAAGCTTGCAAGTATTAGAAGA
Organism: Pinus tabuliformis; assembly: GCA_031772625.1. Classification (NCBI taxonomy): domain Eukaryota; kingdom Viridiplantae; phylum Streptophyta; class Pinopsida; order Pinales; family Pinaceae; genus Pinus; species Pinus tabuliformis. The sequence goes on along the minus strand of CM062808.1, from coordinate 126,262,724 downwards.
CATGATGCTAACAGAAGCACCTTCATCTAACATAGTGCCATGTGCGACCATATTATAGGCTTGTAATGTGATCTGGAAAGGCACATAAGATGGGATACCAAATGCAGTCAATTTAATCCAATCAAAAGAAATGATAGAACTACTTGGTGGGGGTATCATATGATTGCCCCCATGCTGTACAAGAATAGGAGAAGGAGTCTCTTGAACAATCGGGATGGGAGGGTCACTCTTCAATTCATGAGAATTTGAGGAGATGGGAAGAACATGAGAAGCATGATCACTACTCTTTTCTGGAACAGAGTGAACGGCTGAAGGTAGAGCCAAGTCGACACTCTTTCAGACTAATGGTTGGTCAGGAAAGACGCAAGAGAGTCATGCTCAGGAATAGCAAGATGGGAGAGAGATGAATCTAAGTCAGTCTCTTTACCAACTAGGAGAGCATTAGAAGAAAGCCTCTAATAACCAATGGGGAGTTGGACTTTCGGAGCTGTAGGGTTTTCCAAAACTGTGGAAGCCTTATCCATAAGAGAACAAAGGTGAAGAAGATGCTCTCCGTCACATAACCTACAGGGGAATTTATTTTTTCCCTTCTTATTACCATCGTTGGCCGAAGGTGTAGCATGGACATGATCTCGAGAGAGCGATGGGGATGGTTGATTCAGGTCTTTAGACCATAACTCTAAGAATCTAGAAATGTCAAGACAGTCTCAAAGGAGATGGTCACCCTTACACAGCTTGCAAGGGAATTTAACCTTCCATGGAGGATCGGAAGGTTTGTCTACGAGAGGTGCATTTGGAGTAACAGCTCCACATTTGGCCTATCGCTTTTCTGACTTCTTATTCTTCTTCTTAGCCCCTTGGTTACTAGATTTCAAACTGTCACCAAGCAAAGTAGAAGAGGAGGGTGAAGAAATAGGGGAAGAAGGTGCGAGGTCAACCTTGGAATGATCGTGACGTGATTCAAATGAAGGAAGTGGCTAGGTAGGAGTTGGGACACTTGGGACCATTGAGGTTGAAAATAACCAGATAGGTAAACCAATGGTTAACCCAGGGAGGGACAATGTTGCCATATAAGGAGCACTAGCGTTTCCAAAAGAAGGAAAAGGACTAGGATTCCCATTCGAGGGGAATCCTTGACTAGTGGACTCTGGAAATTTTTCCATTGGAATCGACCCTAAATAATCACTAAGGAAGATAACCTTAACCAAGAACATTTTGTGGGTAGTTAATTTTTTAAGACACTGAAACAAAACTTTGCCTTTTCATATTTTAAGAGTTGAGAAAAGAGAGAAAGGTGACTCTAGTCGCTTTCAGAGTTAACGGGCTCGAAAGGACAAGTGTTCGATGATATTTTAAATTTAAAAAGTCAAAAATACCAAAATGATTGCTTAGGATAATCTAGGTAAAATGGATTACCAGGTAATCGTGAACTGCAGAATACCTCTCGAGGAACTGAGAATTATAGGTAATCAATCTCCCTGATTGTTGTGTTCGATGTATCACATTTACAAGGTGGTAGACTCGACTTCCTACGGATAAAGGATTTCAACCTATAGGGGTCTCCCTTTATATATGCGACAGTACATGAAGCACAAGTTTGTACTAGCGCTATCTAATGTCGAAGCAAACGACAGCTGCTAGGTTTAAATACATCAGAAGACGTCTCTAGCCTATACCTCTAAATGTGAGCATTAAGTTTCAATGCTTCCTTAGGTTAATTCAATAAATTTTAATGATTTATCTTGAATTAGGTTTCAATTTCAAGGCCCTACCACTATCATCTGAAAAATCTTGTATGCAGCTGTATGAGAAAATAAATCTTTCTTCGATGAAAGTTGACACTAATTGAGGGATAGAGAGCACACAATCAATGCAACAATCAAAGAATGAAATCCTTCACTAATACATGTCCTAAATGCACTTAATCGTCCCTTAACAACAAAAGAAGTTTCATTTCATTTCCAATGCTTATGATGATGCAATTCTAGCTTCTCAATGATGCTACTAATGCAATATTTTCCCTTAAGTAAACTTGAATGATGTTCTTCTTTTCATAAAATGCAAAACTGAATCTTTCACATAGAGCATTTTTAATGAAAATTTCACAATTCCAAACAAACAAGCATCAATCAAATCCAAAGCATAATAAATGAAACTAAAAACAACTTCTTCCCTGAATCGAACAAACCAAACACATATAATCTTCAATCGAAAAACCAAGCAATCTAGTCTATGCTCAGAATGAGAAAAGAGACACTTGAAATAAGAGAACAAACGAGACTCTTTCACTCAGTCAATTGAAAATTAAGTAATGAAGATGTTGCGACTGAAAGATGGATTAAATGAAGCAGCAAAACAGAAACTTGACATAATGGGAAAATAAAAAAATGAACAAAAATTGACCTAGATGCCCTAGGGTCATAGAAACCATCCAAAAACTCAAAAAATCAAGCAATGAGACTTCAATCCAACCAATCAATCAAAACCAGCAAACAAAGCATCCTAGTCACTTTTGGGCGGAAGAAGAGATTCTGAGGGTCAAGACACACTAGCACTGGAATGGGAGAAATTTTGATTTTTCATAACTCAGAGACTGGCACGACTGGCCAGACTATAACTAGCACTGATCGGCATGACTGTTACAACTAGCCAGACTACAACTATCGCCTACAGGTCTGATTAGAATGACTGGCTAGACTACAACTTGTGCTGATCGAGGGATTCAAAGAAAAAAAAACCAACTTCACACAGGGCTAGACTTAACACATCAGAGGGTGTGCTAGTGTCTATATGCCTTCAAACAAGCTAAGAGGCAGAAATGATGAGGGCAAGACACACTGGTTATGATTCAGGAGAAAGCCTGATCTTCACCTACAAGAATCGAAACGACTATTTTAGAGGAACTTGCGCTGATCGGCGTGACTGTCAAAAAATTAAATGTGCTAACCGAGGATTTCAAGAAAAAAATAAAAAATTTCAAAGGCCAAAACCAGACCTGCCACTGTAAATTTCAGACTCAAAGAAGTAAACCAAGAAAAGAAGAGAAAAACAAAGGGTAAAGGTGACACTACAAAAGTTCACATGAAACCATGAAATGAAAATCAATCAAACGAGAGGATTGGCTCCCCATCGGAGTCTCCAATTTGTGGTGTAGGTAAATTCTCGATGCGGACACAGACAATTCCTCTAGCCCGAGAGAGTGGGTCTAGCTAGAAACAAACAATCTATGGAAAAATTCCTTAAGCTAGAATCAAATAAGATGTCCTACCTCTTAGAACATTATTCCGCTTGATGATGATCTTGCTTCCTTGCTCCAGCTACCTTTCGTTTCCTTCCTTCGAATACCTGAAACAAGAAAACAAACAACAACAAAAAACATGATAGCATACAAATTGCATTCAACCTACTTAAAAGGTCAAGGAATCTTAAGCCATCAAATGTGAGATAACACTTAATGTAGGAAATCAATCAATAGATGTATTCATATAAGTTCAGAAAGAGATTACAACCAAAGCCTTGACATTGCTGGTCTCGTCTGTCGTATATGGGTTCCTACACCTCTGCGAGCATGTCATGGATAGCCCCTAAAATGGAATTTTTAAGGCTTCTTCCCTTTAGTTCCAAACCAAACCAAACACACTATTCTTTCTCCATAAACATAAACTAAAAAGCAACAAGCTATGATATCTTGCTGGTTATTCAAGCTCCAAAAAGACTAAGACTGAAACTAGTTTAGCTTGTAAAAGGAGGGGTTTATATAGCTTGGATGGAGGGGAGATGGTTCCTCTTATCATGGGAGAGGCCTTATCTCTTGGGTTTGTTCCATCCTAATAGGGGAAAGGAACCCAAACTAACTTCCTCAACTCCATCCAACCCAACAATTTACCAGACTTCTGTTAAAAAGCTTCTAGACCTCAAAGCTTCGACTTCATATTTAAAAAAAAAATCCAAAAGAGGATTGGCACGACTGAGAAAAGGCTCAGTTACGTCGTACGATGCTAGTCCTAGTTTTAATCTCTACAAATTGGTGTGAGGAGGGAATTTGTCATTAGTGTCGGTCATGTAAACTAGGGTAAAAGGAAGATTTTTGGGAAATGATGCAAAAAGGAATTGTTCTGCTCATGAAGAGGGACATAATGGGAGTTTCTTCATGATGGGAAAGCATATAGGGTTCACTGTAGAGGTCCTCCAGGATCGTGGAACGAGGCGTACATGGGCAGTGACAAAATGTTGTGTAACAAGGTGGAGCATAACTTTAGGGTTATTCACATTTTGGTGCATAGAGGTGGTGTTTTATGTTCGTGAATCTTGTTGGTTAGCAAAGTCATTTCTACTCCTTTTGGGCTAGAAATCCTCGCCTGTAATTCCATTTCTTTTGTCTTGGTTTTTTGTAGGGCTAGGTTAGTAGCTTGTTTAGATTTTGTTAGACTAGGAGGTAACTCCACGAATTGAATTGGATTTCATTAAGATAGAACATGAATATATACATGGAGAGGGAGACTATTGGGTTTCATCTCCTAATGTTTCTTCGTCTTCCAACTCCCTTTTATTTTTACTATTTACAATATTTACATCAATTTACCTAGCCCCAAAGATTAGGTGCCAACCTTCCCCCCCTTAATCTGAAGGGCTGTTGGTGAGTCCAAGCATCATTCTAAACCTTTCAAACTTTTCCCTTCTAAGTGCTTTGGCAAAGATGTATGCATTCTGCTCATTTGTGGAACAATGTCGTAGGTGGATTGTTTTGGCCTCTATATGTTGTCAAATTAAATGGTATTTTGTATTGATGTGATTCGTTCAATCATGGAACTTTGGATTCTTAGCCAACTTTATTGTTGAAGTGTTGTCAATAAAAGAGGAGTTGAATGCACTTGTTTCTCTTGCAAATCTTCCACAATTTTTCTGAGCCACACAATTTATTTTGTTGCTTCAATTGCTACCACATATTTTTCCTCAGTTGTGGAATCTACTGGAACTTATTGTTTGCATGACCTCCAGGAGACAACTCATAATCCAAGACTCATAACATAACCTAAAGTAGATACCCCAGTTTCTTTATCCATCGAAGTTTGAATCAAAGTATCCAGTCAAGATGAATTCACCCACATGTGTATACTTGAGTCCAAATTCTTGAGTTCCCTTCAAGTACTTTGGAACTCTTTTTACAGCAAACCAATGACCTTCACAAGTATTTTGCATAAACTTGGAGAGGATTCCAATAGAAAATGAAATGTTTGGTCTTTTGGTAGTCAGGTAGTTGAGACTCCCTACAAGTTTTCTATACTTCGTTGCATCCTCAAATTGTTTTCCTTCAATGGATGTGAGCTTTAAGTTATTTTCCATTGGAGTAGTCAAAGGATTTCACTCAGCCATGCCAAAACCATTCAACAGATCTCCAATGTACTTCTTCTGAGAGAGGAATATAAACTTCGGATGTTGAGTTACTTCAATACCAAGATATTAGTGAACATAACCCAAATCTTTGATTTCAAAACCTTTCCTTAGTTCTTTCTTTATGGATGAAATGTGGCTCTCATTGTTCCCTGTCATTAGAAGATCATATACATACACCACAATATATACAATTGTTTTTCCCACTTTCGTGACAAACAAAGTTGCATCATCAAGACCACAATGTTTTAAATTGAGTTTCAGAAGATGTTCAGTTAACTTCTCGTACCAGGTTTGCGATGCTTTTTTGAGTTCATACAACAATTTTACAAGCTTGCATACTTTGTGTTCCTGACCCTTCATAGCAAATCCTTCTAGTTGGGACATAAAAACATTCTCTTTCAGATCTCCATTCAAGAAATTAGTTTTTACATCCATTTGATGGACTTTCCAACCGTTTTGAGATGCTAAGGATATAGTGTCCAGATGGTAGCCCAATTTACTGTTGCGGGGTGGGGGGGGGGGGGGGGGGGAGTCTCCTCATAATCAACCCCTTCCTTCTATGTTAAACTATTTTCCACAAGCCCGGATTTATGCTTTTCAAGTGAGCCACTTGCTTTATACTTGTTCTTGAAGACCCACTTGTAGCTGATTGGTTTGGCTCCTAATGGAGGATCAACCAGCTTCTAGGTTCCATTCTTTTATTCTTTCTGCATCGTTCCTTTCCATTCATCATGAGAAGTGGCTTCGTTGAAGGAAGTTGGTTCAAAATCTGTAGACAAATTTAGTTCACAATCATAAGAAACATCCATATCAACAGGTGAATCAAAATCGTCTACATCACCTCCATTATGTCTGGTTGAGATTCGTGTTCCTGTCTTTCCAACCTCATCAGGATGAACAGTTCCAAGTTTCTTTGTCAGCCATTTTGGAGGACCTTACTGAGATGACCCAGGCTGCTCAGTTGATTGAGTTGGGGCTGAATCAATATTTTTGGTCTCCCAATTATTTTAATCATGTCACTCAAAGTGTCATCTAGATCAGTGGCTAGAGCTTCATGCAGGGGAGAGAGTGCTTCAGAAGAATATTCCACATATTGATCTAGTGTAGGAATCCCCCCTTCTAGATGTGGAATCTCATTATCAAATTCTTGAAAATATTTTTGATGTCTAAATCTATCCAAGCAATCAAGCTACAACTCAACAACATTGTCAACCTTGGAAGATTCAAGAAAGATCACATCTGTAGATATTATAAACTTCTTATTGACTTCATCATAGAGACGATATGCTTTAGAGGTATTTGAGTACCCCAAGAAGATATACTTGTGACTCCTTGCACCGAGTTTGTTTCTTTGTTCCTTAGGTATCAAGGCATAACTGGTGCAACCAAAAGCCCTAAGACGCCTCACCGAAGGAATGTGGCCATACCACATTTCATAGGGAGTACTTTTTTTATAGCATTAGATGGACACCTATTCTTTATATACACAACACATAGAACTCCATCAACCCAAAATATCAGTTTAACATTCTTGAAAAACATCATGGAACGTATAATATTTAAGATTGTCCTGTTCATTCTTTTAGCTACTCTTCTCTGTTGGGGATTATAAGGCATGGTTGTTTGATGTTTGATCCCATGCTGGTGAAGATAGTTTTCAAATTTGTTTGAGTTGTGTTATTTTCCATTATTAGTGTGAATAGAGCCAATATGAGATTGTGCATCATTTTCAATCCATGCATGAAAGTTCTTGAATGTTTCAAAAGCTTCATATTTGTTTTTCAATAAATGCACCAAACAGATTCTGGTGTACTCATCAATAAATGTCATCATATACTTATTACCATTCGCAGAAGGAACAGGCATTGGGCCACATAAATTTGAATGAATGAGTTCAAGTTTTCTATGTGCTCTGGATTGAGAATCATGAAAATATTGTTTGGTGTGCTTTCCTAATATACAAGCATTGCATTGCTTAAGTTTCCTAGGAATTGTAGGCAAACTAGTAACACCATTTTTCTTCAACAAATGAAGGTTTTCATAGTTCAAGTGTCCAAATCTAGCATGCCATAAAAGACTTGATGAAAACGTACCTTCATCATAGTGAGAATTTTATGAGAAGTTTTTGGCACACGCAAAGGTTCCTTGCAACTTCAAAAGTCTTTCTTTTTCTATCCCATCACGACAAGTGAGTGATTTGATACTTTTTGACCTCAGCCTTGCCATAAAATATATGAATGGAGTGTCCTTACTATCGGATGTGGACCAAAGACAACAATTTTCTCCTCAACTCTAATGGTAGAAGTGTCCTCAGACACATAATTTTATTAATCAAAAAAAATAATTACATAATTGATTTTGCAAGAGTTTACACCCAAACAACACAAACACTCTTGCAATGAGCTATTTATAAGCTCCATGTCCTAACTACCTCTAATTATGGATCACTTATTAAATAACAAGTGTCCATTTACAATAAATGCTATAAAAACCAAATAGCTAACAAATCTCCTAAAATGGAGCCTAAGATACGACACATTTGGAGAGACATATCTAGTTACAACAATATGCTAATTCTAAAAGTCTCCATTAAATAATTAAACATTCTAGAATAATAATTATTAATTTAATATCTTAAATTAATAATTATTTTATTCTAATTTTATAACCTATGATAAAATTGTATTTTTGGATCATCTAACATTCCCCCCTATGATCCAAAGATACATTACAACAGATACCAAGTTCATCCCTGAACTTAGTAAATTTTATTCTGCCAAGCGGTTTCGTGAAAATGTCGAAGATCTGATCTTCGGAAGGACAATAAATTGGCTTGAGGACATCTTTGGCAATGAGAGATCTGATATGATGATACTTGGTGTCCACATGCTTTTTCTTTGAATGAAAAACTGGGTTCTTGGCAAGTTTGATGGCTGACTGGCTGTCAATGAATAATGATGTAGCTTCTGTCTCAGAAATGCCCAAGTCCTGCAAAATTCGGCGCAACCAAACAATTTCACATGCTGCTTCCCATGCTGAAATGCACTCTGCTTCTGCGGAAGAAGTGGCCACTGTAGCTTATTTCTTACAACTCCAAGATACTGCTGCTAACCCCATGTTCATTAAATAACCTGATGTTGATGCTTGATCATCAATACTCCCAGCAAAGTCGACAACGGAATATCCACCAAGTACAAAATTTTTAGTCTTTGTGTAAAGAAGACCAAAATCTTTTGTTCCTTGGATATATCGAAGAACTCTTTTGGTTGCATTCCAGTGGCTGTCTCGTGGTTCTTGCATAAAACATGAAAGAATACTGACTGCATAAGAAAGATCAGGACGAGTATTTGTCAAATAAATCAAGCTGCCAATCAACTGTCTGTAAGTTGTATTGTCCACCTTTCCCCCCTTCAAATTTTGAAAGTTTCAAGTTTTGCTCCATGGGGGTGAGAACGAGCTTGCAATCTTGCATGCCAAATCGTTGAAGAACCTCTGTTGCATACTTACTCTGAGAAACGAAAATATGATGTGGACGTTGGAAGACTTCAACTCCAAGATAGTAGTGAAGTAATCCCAAATCTGTCATCTTAAAACTTGCATGTAACTCCTTTTTCACCTGTGCAATATGATCATCATGGTTTCCAGTAATGATCAAATCATCTACATACATAACAAGAATGACCAGATATTTTCCCTGTTGTCGCACATACAAAGTATCATCAGATTCACTTTGTTGAAAACCAACTTTCTTAAGGTATTCATCCATCTTTGCATACCGAGCTCGGGGAGCTTGTTTTAATCCATATAAAGCCTTGATCAATTTGCAGACTTTATGTTATTGTCCTTCAATTTCAAAACCTGGCGGTTGGGTCATATATACTTCCTCCAGTAAATCTTCATTGAGAAAAGCACTTTTCACATCCATTTGATGAACTTTCCATCCTTTCTGAGCGGCCAATGCAAGTGTTAATCGGATGGTGTCCCATTTATTTGTAGGAGCAAAAGTTTCCTTATAATCAATGCCTTCCTGCTATGCAAAACCTTTTGTGACAAGTCATGCTTTATACTTTTCAAGTTCTCCCTTTTGATTATACTTAATTCTGTAAACCCATTTGCATCCTATGGGTTTAACATTTGCTGGACAATCAACAAGTTTCCAAGTGTTGTTATCAATTACTGCGTGATATTCTTCAACCATAGCCTATTGCCATTCTTTATGTTTTACTGCTTCTTTGTATGTGGAAGGTTCAGTAAAATCATTTGCTATCAAGGCAAAATTGCCTTCACTTCTATGTGCCCTTCTGGTGCATGTTTTATTCTGTTCATCAGGCTTTACATCTTTCAAAAGTTGAACTGCCCATTTCCGAAGTTGGTGCTCACTTGTTTGCGCTTCTGTAAAGTCTCCATCATTGTAAAGAGGATTAATATAAACTGATGTTCGTCGTTCAGGTGAAGAATGTGGAGAATCACTGTCAGAAGAACTGTTGCTGCTTGGAGATGCGATGAACTGCTAGAAGACCCAGATGATGTTGTTGATGAAGATGGTCTGGATGACTCATCTTCAGAGGAAGGAAAATCAAGTTCATACCAATTTGGTGAAGTTGGTTGACTTTGCATTTTTCCATTTCTTTTACTTCCCTTAGTTTCTAACTTGTGAAGAAGATTTTCAATTTCTTCAGCACTCTTACTTTCAGTTTCATCAAAAATGACATCCCTACTTACAATAAATTTCCCATTGGTCAAAAGACGATACCCTTTCTTCTCATCAGAATAGCCAATCATTATGCATTTTAAACTTCTTAAGTCAAGCTTAGTTCGTTGTTCTTTTCAAACTAAGGCATAACACACTGACCCAAAAACTCTAAGATGTTTAACTCAAGGTTTGAAACCAAACCAAGCTTCATAAGGTGTAATTTCGTCTAAAGAAGCAGTTGGAGATCTGTTTCTTAAGTAGACAACTGTATGTATTGCTTCTGCCCAATATGTTGGACTTAACCTCTTGAAAGTTAACATGGATCTCGCCATTCCTAACAAGGTGCGATTCATTCTTTCGACTACTCCATTTTGCTGTGGAGTGTAAACATTAGTAAGATGTCGTCTTATGCCATTTTCACTGCAATAAGTTTTGAATTCATTTGAAGTGAATTCTCCCCCATTATCTGTCCTGAGAGTACCTATCTTTTCTTTGACTTCATTTTCAACAAGTTGGCGAAAAATTTTAAATTTATCAAATGCTTCTGACTTGTTCTTCAAAAAGTAAACCCAAGTCATTGTGCTGAAATCATCAATGAATAGTAAGAAATATTTGCATCCACCAAAGGATGTTTGTAGTGGTCCACAAACATCACTGTGAACTACTTGTAGCCACCTGTTTTCACGCCATGAACTTGTTGGAAAACTTTCTCGACTTTGTTTGCCATAAATGCAAGCTTCACATTTTGCATTTTCCCTTTTGAATGTGGGAAGTCCTTTAACCATTCCTTGTTTCTGCAATTGAGAAACTCTCCCAAAATTCAAATGTCCATATCTTACATGCCATAGTCTTATAGGTGAAATACCTGTAGTCACTGCCCCTGCAAAATCAGAATTCCTTGGAATAACTGTCCCTTTCATCCATAATAGTTTTCCATCTTCATAACCTATCATGATTGTTTTCAAGTTCTGTTTGACTGAATTAATCTTGACTAAACCATCTTCCATAATCACTTGATGTCCTGCTTGTCGAATCGTGACTAAAGAGAGCAAATTTTTCTTAAAACTCGGTACATACCATGCATTGGAAATCATTTTTTCTCCAATGACAGGGAGAAAAACATTAACTAATCCTTTTCCATAAGGAGTATGTTTTGTATCATCCACAAAAAAAATGGAATTAAGTTGGAAATAATGAAAATCACAAAAAGAATCACGTCGACAAGTCATGTGCTGAGTTGTCCCGGAATCCAAGGTCCAGGAATCTTCATAGTCACTTCTAAGATGGGACGAAAGTTTTGATGCTGGTGAGGAAGTAAAAACATATTCTGAGTTATCATCATCTTGATCATTTGCAAATTGCGCTGAATGCTGCTGAAACTTGTGAATTTTATTAAGTGAAGTTCGCCAATCTTCAACATAATGGCCAACTTTGTTACATCTCCAACACGCAACTTGAATTAAGTCTCTTCCTCTTCCTGAAGATTGTCCTCTGCCTCTGCTTTGACTTCTATGTTGCGATTGTCCTCTACCTTGATTATTATATCCTTGTCCTTGAAAATTTCCTCTTCCTTGGTTGTTTCCTCTACCTTGAAAATTATTTCTTCATCCTCTGTTAAAATTTTTACCTCTGCTTTGGCTTTGACCTCGATTATGTGCTACTTGATTCTGATTCCCTCTGCCTCTGCCTCGAGAACTGTCTGCTGATGATTTACTACTATTGGCCTCTGTGAGAAAAACATTTTCACCAAATTTCTTCTTCTTCCCAAAAGTTTTATCATATTGAGTCAACATTTCACAAAGTTCATCAAACTTTAGTTTCACTAATTTCCGAGTTATTTGTAGAGTCTCCAAAAAATGTGTGTAGGAAGAAGGAAGTCCAGCAATTACAATTGTGACCATAAAGCTATCATCAATTACAGGAAAACCAGCATTAATAATTTCTTGCCTAATATTCTTAAGTCTTGAGATATATTCAAGAACATCACTGCCTTCATTTAATTTTTGTTGCAACAATTTTAATTGTAAATCGACTTTCTTTGATTTAGGTTGAGTATCAAAGAGGTCTTTAAAAGTTTTAAAGGCATACCATGCATCTGTAGCATTTTCTATATGGACATACATTTCATCATTCACATAAGATTTAATAATAGCTAAGGCTTTAGCATTCTTGATTTCCCATTTTGCTAGTGCAGCTGCATCTGTGGGTTTATTTGGCTTAACATCTCCATCACATATTCCCTACCATAATTCATTGTAAATGAGAGTGATTTCGATGAGACGATGCCATGTTTTATAAGATTTTGTGCCTTCAAGTTTGTCGGAATGAGAAAACAAATTAATAAACTTAGACATTTTAGCGTTGAAGCGTCACACCAAGAATCAGAACAGAAATGACAAGATAGTCAACACAACACACCACGCAAAAAAAACACGATCTATCGGGGCTTGGCCTTGACCCTCGAATAGTCGTCAAAACAGGAGAAAATTGACTGAGCTTTGCACTGCTCTAGTCAATTTCTCAAATTTTTACAAGGCAACTTTCAAAATTTGACTTTTTACAATGGTGCTTTTGCACAATATGGTAAAAAAGAATTTACCCCCCCTCAAAGTAAAATTTCTTTGAGTTACAATGCCACACTTATCTCTCCGAAAACAAATTACAAATAAAGTCTCCTTATTACTGCAAAATTTACAAACCCTAACATTTACAAATATCCCTTACACCACCTCACACCTTATTTCTCCAACTAGTAAATTCCTTATATATCCATATTACAAATAATAGAAACTCCCTTATTTCTCCAAGTGCCAAACAAATAAAACTTTTTGTTATCTCTCCAAATTACAAAATCCACAACTGGCTTACGATGATTTCATATGTGTTAGTCCATGTGGAAATCTCAATCTAATTCTTTCCCTTAAACTCAAAGCACTGTGCATCGACCTTTCCAGCGTAATTCTGCTTATATAATTAAACTGCGCAATTAACATCCCAAAACATTCAACCACAGGTTTCCTTACCTCACGGTTTTACAGTGCCCTAGCTTTACGTTCAATAACTTTGCCAGACTCGTTCTTTCTCTGCAATTCCAATTGATAATTTGCTGTCTAACAGACTCTCTCCATTTAATGTACACCCCATCAACGAAGGTCTGCTGGTCAATTGATTTGGTTCTGCATTAATTCACGTTGCAGCGCTCGATCTTCCAATCGATCGATCCATCCTGCAATTTAGAAACATTCAAACATGAAACGCAGCCCTTTAATTTCACAACGCTGGGTTTGACATTGCCACGATTCAGGTTTTATAATAAATCGATATTGATTTACTAAGAGCCAACGTCCAATTAATTTCGTCCATAGTTCTGTCCAGAACACGCTTTCAGCAATCTATTACACCTGTGGCTTCAACACACTAAACGAAGAGCAATTACTGCCATCGATTTCATTCAATAGAACTGGTTCAGCAATTTAACGCATCCCATAATCGAAATTCATTAATTTGTGCCTTTGAAATCTTCATATCAGTGCTATGCGTATTCAAACAACAGTGTTTTTAATTACAACACAAACTCATCATTAATAGCAGTTCAATTAATTTTCACCAAAATGTATGTGCCTTCATGAATTCGACTTTCCAACTTGATATGCCGGAGCCACTCATTTGCCACGTTGTTCAAACTATGTCAATGCTATTTGAAACATAACAATTTTCAATTGAATTCCAACAGAGTTTTAAAACATAGCTCTGCGCCCTCCTACATTCAACTTACAATTTGAATTGTTTTGCAATAGCCTCAAAAAAAATTGATTTTCAGATTTGAAAAATCTAAAATCAATAAAATTTCTTCTCTTTTGAACAAAATTTTGACAAATTTCATACCAATTATTTGTTGAGCAATTCAATGGAGTTTTGCACAAACTTGTAGGGTTGGAATCTCCTCTTCACATCCACTGCAGCATTACTGGAGCTCTGATACCACAATAATGGCCGAAGTGTCCTCAGACACATAATTTTGTTAATCAGAAAAAATAATTACATAATTGATTTTGCAAGAGTTTACACCCGAACAACACAAACACTCTTGCAATGAGCTATTTATAAGCTCCATGTCCTAACTACCTCTAATTATGGATCACTTATTAAATAACAAGTGTCCATTTACAATAAATGCTATAAAAACCAACTAGCTAACAAATCTCCTAAAATAGAGCCTAAGATACGACACATTTGGAGAGTCATATCTAGTTACAACAATATGCTAATTCTAAAAGTCTCCATTAAATAATTAAACATTCTAGAATAATAATTATTAATTTAATATCTTAAATTAATAATTATTTAATTCTAATTTTCTAACCTATGATAAAATTGTATTTTTGGATCATCTAACAAACTCTGGGAGTTATAGAACATCATGTAGATGAAAGTCTGGAAGGCTAGGAAGTTTGATCCTGATGGTGCCAAGCCCTAAAGGCTTGAGTTTTGATTTGTTTGCAAAGTATACTACTCCATCAACATTGTCAATAAATTCTTCAAAGAAATATCTCCTGAAATTCATGTGGCAAGTTTCTCTTGAATCAAGCAACTAATTATCCTTCCATGAAGCAAGTGAAACATTGAATAAGTCTTCAGTTACTCCAATGTTGCAATGTGCCACAACACAATGAGTGGATTCAAGTGCTTTACCTTTCCCCTCATCAGCTTTTTTATCGTTTCCTTCATTTATTTACTACTCAATTATGTCCCAAGGTAGCTTACATGTAGAAGCATCATGTCCATATCTATTGCATCGTATGCAATGAATATCAAACTTTTCTCCTTGGAGCTATTTTCCCCTCCTGTCTCTAAAATTCCTCCTTCCTCTTCCTCTTCAGCCACCTCTTCCTCTAGAAGAATCTTGTGCATGATTCTTATCCTTTTTTGCAAGGCATAAAACTTCTTTAGTAGACTAAGGAGTTATCTTCTTCCCAAAAGCCTTCTCTCTCTCAACAAACGTATTCTCAAGGGAGTTAAAGGTAATCTCCTTAAGGTTGTTGCTTGCTTGAAATGACTCAAGATAATGTGAATAGGTGGGATATAGTGCCTTGACATATGCTATGACAGGAATATTTATTTCAACACTAGTGGCTTTTATGTCATGCATAATGGATCTTACTTCTGATGCTAAGGCAAGAGGGTCATCATTTTTTAACTCAAGACTGAACGACTTAATGATCGATTGGACAACTTCAATTTTAGAGTGTGAGTCATACAGTTCATTCAACTTGTTTAAATCTTCAAAGACATTTGAAAATGGAAAAATATGGTGACTCATCTCCTCATTTACTGATGTTGCAATCAAGGCATAGGCCTTGTTGTTCTTGTTTTCCAAATGGAAAGCTCCTTGTCTGAAGTGGGCTTTTCAAGTGCATTGTCTCCTACACCTTCATAAACTCCTTTCCACAACTCATTGAAATTGAGGGTGTGTTTTATCTTCCAGGACCACTCAGGATAGTTCTCCTTGCAAGTGAGAACTACTCCCACAATAGATATGAGTAAATGCATTCTTAAAAAAGTGCTATGTGCTTCAAAACAATGCAGCCTTATTTCTCCTTCTTTATTAGGTAAGAAAATGATTTAATATACAAAGATAACAGCTATATTCTATCCATATATAATATCACCACTCTTATAATATTACCACTCACCATTCATAATATATGACATACCATCACATACCATTGTATTTTCAACCTTTCATATGATATATGAAGCATTCATTCCCTCAACATTAAAAAATAACTGCTCATCACACCATTTTTAATGCATAAATATTATAATACGCTCACCGCACCATGCACGATATAAGACTAACCATAATAAAAAAATTCACTGCCTTTGTCATACAATATATATCAACTAGTCTTCAAAAAAACAGGGTATCGTGCAATATATATATATTTCAACTCTTAGTCAACATGTATGCACATAGTCTTCAAAATGATTCAACATACTATTCTATATTCAACGTTGTAGCACCATTCCATATTCAACATTGTAGGCACCATTAACATACCTCACAGTCCTAAAAAAATAAAATAATTCATAGGTGGGTTCCACCTCTCAACACCACAACTTACACCATATCCATCATACCAAAGTATTTCAAGGCACCAATGCTCTAGAGCTCATGTCTGGATGACACCACCAACAGTACAAGTTCTCTGCTTCCACATTACCAACACAGGGTCTCGGCTTCCACACCACCAGCATGGGCTTGATAGGCCTCGACTGCCACATCTACTATGACAAGGTATAGATAGACAATGTACACACCAGACTATTCAAGGCATAAATAAGGGAATGCTTTATCTATGGTAGGGATTCATGGCAGGAATAAGAGTTAGAAATCTAAAATGGGAGTTGGCTCTGATACCACATTAGGCCAGGAGGTAACTCCATGAATTGAATTGGATTTTATTTTTACTATTTACACTATTTACATCAATTTAGCTATCCCAAAGATTAGGTGTCAAAGGATTTTTATGGGCATTTCTTTCCAGAAGCTCACATTTTCATCTTTGGCTCTTCATTTATATATGGAAGTCGATTCTCTCTCTTGTTTTGTCTTGGTTCTTGGTGTGTTTGGGTCTGTTCTTCTTGAGTTGTGTTGTTGGTAGTCATCATGATTTGGGAACACATGTTTTGTTGTGGGTTGTACTATCTACCTGTCGAGTCAGGCTCTGGGGAAAGGGTTGTAATTTGGGTCACTATTTGTTGGGATGTAGCAGATATGTTTTCTTGGGGTGGTTTTGGCTTTGTCCAATGGTAGAGGAAATTAAATCAGTGGTTGAATTTGTTTCCCCCCCTACATGCTCAAGTGGATTGCTATCAAAATTCAGTCATTTTATCTGGGTTACTATGACGAGTTTTTGTGCTAGTGCCCAGACTTAACTGAGAAGGATAGGGTTTATTCTATTTGTCCTCTTACAGTTTGGGGTAATCCCCACAGAGACTCACTAAGCCATTCCATTGGCGACTCAGAGATGTCGTAGAGGAGGAGAAAAAGAGCAGAAGAGGTGGAGGTGACACTTCACGAGATGGATAGAAGGGAGCGAGGTTATTTCTTATGAGTCTAAGGCATCATATTTTAATGCAATTTCATCAGAAGTGCATAGGGAGATAAGGGAGTTAGAGACAAAAGTTGGGGAAGAGAGAAATTCATTGTCTGATTTGGAATTACTTTAAGATCTGGTTGGGTGAGTGCCAAATCATAGACACTCAAGAGGTAGAAATAAATAGTACCTAAACCTAGTTTCTCTTCATTGGAAAATGAAGACATTGTTGGGTTCGGTACTTAGAGATAAACAAGTTGAAAAATATAGTTCATCTTCACACCATTGGAATATGTTAAAAGGATACTGAGGAATCTGTGTTTCTGTGTTGGTGGAATTGACGCCCACCTTAAGCACATAGAGAGCCATGTCCCTTGTGAGTTGGATGGAGAAGACTCTAGAGATCCTCATCATTCAAGTGCTCTTGCTCCAACAAATTTGTCTTCGTTGGATCGAGATTTGTGAAAGTGGATGGAGGGTGGAAGGGTATAGTCTCTTCCCTTAATCACTTGTCTGTTGCTTTTGTTTGGCCCTGTGTGGGTAGTTCTTTCTTGGGATTACGATGACATACAAAATCACAACCTTGTTTTTTGGTTGGGTATGGCCTTTTCTAGTATTTGATGTTTTACATTTTGGTGTTCCCCAGACTCTCGTAGCAAATGCATATGGTATTGGTGGTCTACTCTTGTGAGCTGGCTTTGGAGCGCTCTTCGCAACACAGGGAGGTTTGGAGTTTTCGCCATGGAGGTTTGTCTCTTGCAAATATTTTTGGTGGGAAACAAAAGATGAGCGCAAGGGATGCATGTTTGATGATTGTCATGGTATTATAAGTGTAGCCTCTTCTTGGTTATTACTATTGTCTTGTTTGAAAATATTCCAACTAGGAGAGCTAGAATTTTTTTTTTATTCAATATCTATGTAATCAGTTTAAGTTGATATATACGACAGAGGTGGATATTTTTTTCTAGAACTACTTGTACTGCTATAAATCTATCTATGTATATGTATCTTAATTTTCTTGAATAATTCAAAGTCTTGAAATTCAAAAGAAAGAAAAGCAACTTAGGAATAATAGTTATTAAACAATTTAAATGATAATAAATATTAAAAGAAACAAATACTTGATTAAAAAAAAAATAAGATAGGTGGTTTTGGGAATTTACCACCCATATTATGACCAATGCTAATGCTATGGATAATTTTTATTTAATTTTTTCTCTTTTGTTAAAAAGAAATGATATACCAAGTTTATACTAACAAATGCTTAGGATAATTTTTATTTATTTTTTCCCTCTTGTTAAAATAAATGATATAATAGGTTTTCA
This sequence comes from Pinus tabuliformis, assembly GCA_031772625.1. Classification (NCBI taxonomy): domain Eukaryota; kingdom Viridiplantae; phylum Streptophyta; class Pinopsida; order Pinales; family Pinaceae; genus Pinus; species Pinus tabuliformis. The sequence continues at coordinate 126,244,212 of CM062808.1, read as the reverse complement.
AATATATCTCTAACCAAGATTAAAATTGTGAGTATTATATGTTATTTTAAAAAATCAATTTGAAATGATAAATGTGTTTATTTTTTAATTATAATTAAAAGTGTTATATTATAATTAATAATTTGATAACGATAATGATAATGATAATGATGCATTATGATTATAATTAGATATAATTAAGTGGGTTTGACGATTACAAATATATATTTATACTTTCAAATTTAGTAGAGGTAGAGTGTGCATATCTCCCTAAGTTTTTAGTAGTCAACTACCCATGAGTTGTAGATCTGTTGTTATTATTTCATGTCTCCCTAAATTAAAACCTTAAAATTCAATTATTATTATCTTCTTCTTTTTTTGTATGATGCCTTTGCATTACAATAGAAAATATTTACGTCTAAGTTTCAAAATCAATGTCTCTTGGCCGACCACTTTGGAAACCATCCCAGAGACAATAAAACAGGGAAACTAACAACAAGAGACAAAAATAACAACCTTATTGAATTGCAAAGTAACTCACAATAAAATTAAACTAAGCATAGAATTGAAGTAAAACATAATTGTAGCCCTAAGGTCTAGTTGGAGAAGTCATCACTCACATGAAACTATAATGAATGATCAAGATGATAAAGAAGTATCCATGTTGATAAGTTGCTCCTCAACCTTGCATGGTGGAGGAACTAGAGAGCTAGATGGAGAACCCATCGCTTATCTAGGTAGCCAACCTTCAATGTCAAGCATGAGAACTCAGAGTTCATCAAACCTATGTAATATATTGGCGCGAGATTTTCTTCTATGCACCAAAATTTTTCCAAGTAGCAACTTGATATGCCAATATAAATCAACATTATGTAGATACTAGTTTTGACGGTCTCGTGAATTACCTGCATCACGGAGCCAAGGAGCAATGGTTGTCATGACCTCTAAATCAAGAGTGACTTGTCGTTCATGATGGATTTCTTCCTCCACTAGTTGAATTTCCTCTTGTATGTTCGGGGAGTGTGTTGGCATGGAAGCAATGGGTTGAGGATTAGGCTCGAAGGCATGCCGTGGAACCCCTTGAAACTCCACAACCGCCATTGTCATGTTGACAACGAGCTCTTTGATGCATCATGGCTGTCAGAGGCAACAAGACATTGCATGGACTAGGGCTAAGGTGAGAGAAGAGCTACATGAGGCAACCATGAAAGAGAAGCAATTAACAATTGCTAGTAAGGTTGAAACAATGTTGAATGAAGGACAATGCCCTCCCCTTCTAAAAAGGTTAACAACATAGGGAGAACTTATTGACAAGGATAAGGAACAACCCAACCAAGCAACCAAGCGAAAATCTAGGTGCATAGTAGGCAAAGATAGATGCCAAAAAAACGACAAAACCAAATACCAAAATCAAGCCAAATTGACAAACATAACTGATACATATACCCTAAAATTGCTAATAAACCTTGCCTTGAGGCCCATTAAATGTAATAATCTCAAGAGAAACATTCACAAAAAAAAATGGCAACAAAAGACATATTGAACCTCACCACCAAAAATAAATTATTATCATAATAATGTTAAATTTAAGTATTTTCTTCGTGGAAAAATAATGTTAATTTCATCTATTAAAATTATATAATATTAGTTTTTAAATCATTTTAGCCCCATCAATCTATCATAATCACTCTTACCCTGGTTGTGTTTAATGATCGATGGGTCAACGAAGGCATTCTGGCAAAGTACGTATTAAACCAATCTTGTGGAAGATTTTTCGTTGCGAGAGGCACATGCTGAGAAAATAAGAACTACTAGCGACAAAGGCATGAAAGCTTTTATTTAATTTCATCGGAGAGATCTTAACAACTCTCGAAGATATCAGAGGGGTAAGATGCCACTTTAACGAAAAATAGTTTATGACTTGTGATCCTCAAATAGGACAAATAAGAAAAACAGTTTATGACTGGTCATCCACAAATACAAAAATAGTTTATAAGTTGGGATCGGATTATCAAGAAACATTAATCTTGGAATTTTGGTGTTTGGAAATTAATCTATTTATAAGTAATATTATTTGTGTTTAAATTTCTGAAAATATTATGAAAGCGTTATTTATAACCTTGTAGTCTAAAAAAGAAAATATAAACAATATGAACATTTAAATAATATGAAAGTAAATCTTATCACCAATTCTAACTTTTCTTCTAAATTTGTAGTCTTAAAAAAAATATAAATAATATGAAAATAAATCCTATCACCAATTCTAACTTGTCTAACTTCTCTTCTAAAATTTGTCTAACTTCTCTTCTAAAATTTTAGTATTTGGAATTTACTTACCATTAGTGCCACCCATATCTAACCCTCGACTTCAAAATAGATCTATAATGTTTATAAGAAAAAAATAGTTTAAGAGCGGTGATCCTCATATAGGAAAAATAACAAAAACAGTTTATGAATTGTGATCCACAAATAGGAAAAATGACAAGAATAGCTTAGGACACATCCGAAAAATGACGAAATAATAGGTTAGTGATCAGATTCTTAGGAAACCAAGAGAAATTAATCCCAGCCCTTGACTTCAGAATAGGTAGAAAAAAAGTCAGAAATGGTGGCTCTTAACTCCAATTAATAAAATGTATATTCCAAGTCTACGCACGCTCTTTTTTTGTTGAAATGCCATAGCAGCTCACCACGTCACCATGAATTGTAAGCTTCTGAAACTTGTTATATATACCATATAGATATGTTTGTATATGGTCACACGCAGTCTCGTGATTTCTCTGAAGTCTAAACCCCATTGTGTTTTTGGGTTTGCTGGAGAGCACTTGAGCGATGGAGGAAATTAGTGGTTTCTGGTACTATGTCATGATTTTCATGACATTATGGTTGGTTTTAAAGGTCATTAATATGTCAAGAAAGGGCGCAGGCAAGCTGCCTCCAGGGCCTCCCGGATGGCCCATTGTTGGGAATCTTCTCCAGCTCGGGGGGAAGCCCAACGAGTCTATGTATCGCCTCGCTGCAAAATACGGCCCTCTGATGACCCTTCAACTCGGAATGAGAACCACAGTTGTGGTTTCATCTCCTGCCATGGCGAAGGAAGTATTGAAGAATCATGACCAGATCTTTTCTGGACGCACTGTTATAGAAGCGGCCAAGTGCCTCTCCTACAGCGACACTTCTTTGGTATGGAACAACTGCGGGCCTCGGTGGCGTATGCTTCGAAAATTCTGCAACACCGAGCTGTTTAGTGTGAAGAGACTGGAGGCCTTGCAGCATCTCAGAAGAGATCAGGTCTTTTCCACCATTCAATCCATTTTTGAGGATTCTATAAAGGCGAAGGGGGTGAATCTTGGGCACACTGCGTTTCTTACCAGTCTGAATCTGTTGGGCAACTTGATTTTTTCTCAAAATATGTTCGGACGGGACTCTCAGGCCGCTGAAGAATTCAAAGAAACGGTCACCAAAATGATGGTAATTGGGGGAAAGCCGAACCTGGCTGACTACTTTCCCTTTCTCCGAATTTTGGACCCTCAGGGGGTGAGCCGCGATGTAAGCAAGAATATTGCCATTGTATTTGAGCTGCTGGATCGATCCGTAGAGGCTCGCCTCCAGAGTAGAAGAGAGGGCAGAACTGATGACAGCGGTGGCAAGGCAAAAGACTTTCTGGACATTTTACTTGAATACAGAAGCGAGAGCGGAGAAACTTTCACCAAGAAAGACATTATCCCCTTTCTATATGTAAGTCTAATTCTTCAATACTGAAACCTATTTGTCTAATGGTTTAAAAGAGATTTTCAAATTTTATCAGGTCAGACTCAATTTGCTGAAATTCTTGATGTGCAGGACATGTTCGTGGCGGGTAGTGAAACGAGCAGTGCCACAATTGAATGGGCAATGGCAGAGGCAATTCGAAATCCTCGCATAATGAAGAAAGCTCAAGCAGAATTGGATGAAGTAATCGGGACAGGTAGAAGAGTTGAAGAAACTGACATCGATCGCCTGCCTTATCTTCATGCAGTTGTGAAAGAAACGTTTCGTTTGCACCCGCCAGCGCCTCTGCTGATCCCTCACAGAGCAGAAAGCAGTTGTGAAGTAGCAGGGTACATGATACCCAAGGACACTCAGGTGCTGGTAAATGCTTGGGCCATAGGAAGAGACCCAACCATCTGGGATGAACCCACAAAGTTCAAGCCTGAGAGATTTGTCGAGTCTGAGATGGAATACAGGGGGCAAAACTTCGAACTGATTCCGTTTGGAGCAGGAAGAAGAATTTGCCCTGGGCTTCCTCTGGCTCATCGGATGGTTCACGTGGTCACGGCTTCTCTCCTCCACTCATTCAACTGGTCTCTCCCGGATGGCATCACAACAGATACCATGGACATGAGTGAGAGGTTTGGAATCACCCTGCAGAGAGCTTCTCCATTAATTGCAATCCCCTCACTGCGCTTGCCCTCTCATCTCTTTAACGATCAGCATCACTAGCAAACTTCTTTCTCTCAACCAATCCTCTATCTAACTATCATCATTTCCTCGCATGTAGATGTATGTATGGATGTCAGACATTTCTTGCATATCATCATTTCCTTGCATGTAGATGTATGTATGTATGTCAGGCCTTTCTTGCATAATATAATATAATAGGAAAATAAAACAGTTAGTTTATGCTGCTACTCTGAGTAACATAATTGTTAATGATGCAGTTATCATATGCAGATATCAAATTCTATATGCAAGAAGTTATCTATGATAACAATAATGGGATGTCATGTTTGTTTGTTGTTCCTCAAATATATTAATCTAGGAGCAATACTGACTATACTAAAAGAATGAAGGTAGGTCACTGTAATAATATATGTCAGGCTCATGTTGGTTTGTATATCTCAGAGGTTGAGTCATTTCAGTTAGTTAAATTGTTGGAATTCATCACCAATCTGATCTGATGAGTGATCCAAGAAGTTGACAATACCAAAATGAGTATCATGATTTTTTAACAATGCTAATATTTGTAGTAACTTTGAATTGAGGATGGGATTGTGCATATTTAGCTAAGGATAGGAGATTAGTAATGAATATTTATTTAATTATGAGCAATGTAATGATAAAGTTAGTATTATTACAATATTATAAAATATGTTTTAAATGATATAAAATTAATATAGATTTATTTTAAGTACAGATTTAATGAGTTAAGAGAGATTACTTTTTCTTAAGTGTAATTTTTTTATAGCGTAAAATATAATGTGCTATTTTTCAAAAGTATAAAATATACATTTGATTCACACATTTTTTTACTTCTAATTATTTTACCACAATTTCTTTTTTTGTTTTTAATTATAGAAGACATTATTTTTCTATTTAGAACATATTTTTTTTTAAAGAGTATGGATGGATGGACCAACTTACACATCCCCACATACTCGGTTGTACAATGAGCCTCTCATTATAGCCAACATTATTTTTCTATTTAAAACATAATTTTTCATTTCAATTTTAATTTTAATTTTAAAGAGGCAGAGACTGACAAACTTACACATCCCCTCATACTAGGTTGTAGAATAAGCCTCTGTGCTCAATAATTAATAATATTTTAAAATCATTTATATAGAATAATTAATAATAATTTAAAAACTTTTATTTGGTTAAAGGGAAAAAAATATCAAATTGAAAATCATTGCGGAGACTAAACAAAAGAAAAAATTAATTATTTATAATAAATAAAAAATTCGAGAGAAATCATGTTATAATATTTTCTTAATATGAATCACAGAAACTTAAATTCAACAATAAAAATAAAAATAAAAATAAAAAACCAAAAATAGCCTTTAAATTTAAGAAAAATCAAATAATATTTTGACGAGGACAAGATATCATAAATTAACGTTAGAAATAACGATATCTAACATATTATTTAAATTTAAGAAAAAAAAAAAAATATTTTTACAAGGACAAGATATCATAAATTAACGTTAGAAATAATGATATCTAACATATTATGTGGGTATTAATCACAATTTATAGCTTCTTACTATGTTTGCAAAAAGATAATATGAAATTGAAAAGTTGTTGCATTAAGATTAAAGAAAAAGCTATGAAAAGCGAAAGAAGATTCTGGAAAATAATCAAAAACACATAATAAAAATAAGTTCAAAAGGGAGGGCGGACGGAGCTGGTACGATCAGGCACCTGTAGCATGGCCTGAACGGAGTTTTGTATAACGGGGCTGCAGGCCGGCATCGGTCCTGCAGCCATCCCCGTCACCGTACTCTTTCGAGACTTGAGCCTGGGGTTTTTTTTTACTTTTGTCCTTTGGTTTTCCCCCCATACCTTCGCAGGCTCTCCACTTACCCTTCCCTTTTTTCACCCTGTTCTGGTTTACCCTTCTTCGCCGATCGTTGCAAGGTCTTTGTCGCTGCGCCCAAACAGCTATCGGCTGTCGCCCGTCGCTTTCCTCCCGCCTGTTCACCCCGGACGGTTATCTGCTGCTCCTCTTTTCTCGCCCCTGAACGGCTCAACGGCATTCCTTGCTGTCGGCGACGGTCCCCGACGGTTACCTGGTTCCGAGGTTACATTCTGTTTTAAGCAGCTGGCGAGATGGATCTTGACGAGGTGGACTACTCGGACTCTCCGCTGGCAGAAGGATCCATCTGGCGCTCCACGTTCACGGCTTCTGGAGGTCTGTACAGTGAAAGTCTGTCCGCCAGTTTTGAGGATCTCACACAATCGACGGATCCGGCTCTCCCTGCCGCTCTACAGCCTGCCGAACCCTCCTCCTGGGCTCCTTTCTCTGTTCCTTCTCTGGCCTCCCTAGGGTTTCTAGCGGAGTGCTTCCAATCCTCCCCTATCGACGCCGGCCCCTCAAATCTACAGGGTTTACAACCCATTCCTCATCTATCTGATGCTCCCCTTGAAGCCCCCCTTCCTACAGCTCCCCTCCCCCTGCCTCATCTGGAAGCTACAACCCCATCCCCCCTGTAAGGACCTCCGGACATTGGTGCGACGGGCACCGGCGGACGATCGTGCACGGGCGGGGGCGAGAGCGCGGGCGGGCGCGCGGGCGCGTTGAACCACGAAGTGCGACGGTAATGTGACATGGGTGCGACATTACATACGACATAAATGCGACATTGGAATGCGACGTTATATGTGCGACACTTAAATGCGACTAAGTGTTGGAGGAAGGAATTTATATGCGATTTTAAAATATGAAAGCCGACATGTTAATAATGCGTATGAGCATGTATTATGGGTGGTTGTGGGGTCGGCCATGGGGCTGCACATCCCCATGTAATCCCACGTTGATGTTGGTATATATGGATGGAGCTTTAAGCTCATTTGTTCACCATCGAATCACACATTCTCTTCTACGCATAAGGAGCAGAGGTAAAATCTGCGCAAGAGGGTAAAGGACTAAGCATACCTCATGCGTAGGTTATCTTGAGTGCAGATTTGGAGTTCTTGTGCCGGTTGGAGTGTAGGCAAGCGTGCCGAGGTTCGAGTTGTTTGTGCAGGACTTGGTGGAGATGTATAAGTGGCTCGGGTGAGCACTTCTCTTTGTGCAAGGGTGCACATGATTGTAAAAGGTTGTTCTATGCCTTGACTGTAAAATATTCTAAGTATAGACTTGGAGTTTTGCCAAGTATACTTGATGATTGTATTATTGAAAAACTGATATAATATATTGTCGGGTAGACTCACATTACGGGGAGTTTCCCCTCCCCTTTATACTTGTTGCAATTGTTGTTCTCGGTTTAATTGCATGATGATAATGAATGAGTATGGGCTTCATTAAGTATAAAGGATAATTGCTTTACTTAGTTGTGAAACACAAGCTAAGTATGTTAATGTGAAAGTAGGCGTAGTCCACAAATGTTAGTATTGGTGAAAAGAATGCGTTCGGTGGTGCCGCACCTTGCTACAAGCAGTTGGAAGACTATCGCAGGTGTAGGGGCGTGACAGTTGGTATTAGAGCAGTTGATCCAGGTATTGAAGGGTGAAGTTGTTGAGCAGGGTTGCTCATGACAGGTACTTGCAGGTGAAGGAAACCGTTTCACATGAAGTGGAACAAGGGTTGGTTCAGGTTGCAGGTGACTCAGTGAACATGGAGAAGGTTGGAAAGGCAGTAATGGTAGATGAACCTACGAAAGGTGAATCTAGCCATAGTGCAGTTAAAGCTCTCTGGTACGAAGTGTTGGAACATATGAGTTGATGGAGTTCTGAATGGGTTTCGATGAAGGCCGAGAACATGAAGATTCGAGAGAGCTATTCAGAACTAAAGAAGGAACTTGAAGAACTCAAGAGCCAATGCGGAAGTATGACAGATGTTGAACTCAATGAACTTGATGAGGAGATCCAACGAAGTGGTCTTGATATTCAAGAGCTCTTTGATGAAAGAGCCCGGTTGAGGAAGGAAAGTGCCAAGGTGGAAGCCGAAATCAAGCAAATTGAGGAAGAGATAAAGAAGAAGCTTCTTGGTAAGAAGGTTGTTGTGATTGAGCAGGAAGAGCTCGACTACATTGACAGGTTGGGAACTCACTACCGAGAGCATCCAGAGGACATTCGGAAGTTTAGTTCTATGAACTTGGTCAGTGGACACTTGGTTGGTGCACTTGAGCAAGATGCGATGAAGGGCAAGCTTGAAGGAAGTCAGGCTGGACCAGGATCGGGTTGCTTAGAAGATCCAAGCAAGGAGCTGAAGTACCTTAGGAGGAATGTCAAGGTGGTGCATGAGCCAATTGACACTTCTGAGGCCGAATTCTTGAAGAAGGTTGCTGATGTGAGGCGCAAGACAAGGCCAACAGAGGGAGGTGATTCCTTGAAGCTAAGTTTTGTGCAGGTGACCATGAAGGGAAATAGTTTTGCAGCTTTGGTGGATACGGGGGCTACTCATAGCTTCTTAAGTAGGAAGGCAGAAAAGTCTTTTGGGAAGAAAGCAAATATGGAGAGGGAATGGAGTGCTTTCAAAGCAGTCAACTCTACCATTAGAGTTGTTGATCGTGTGTTGAAGGACACTCAGGTGAAAGTGGGATCATGGTTTGGAAAGTTGGACTTGAGAGTTATGGACATGGATGATCATTCTATGGTGTTGGGGCTGGACTTTATGGAGCTTGCACAAGCCATACCGATGGTGGACCGGGACATTCTCTTGATCACAGCTGAAGGGAAGACCATGATGGTACTGATGAATAGAAGAAGTTGCTTGGAGTATAGACCAAGGATGGCTTCTATGACTTTCTATCCCAAAGACCCGAATGTGAAGCATGAGGATGTGGAGCAAAGAGGACTTGGGAGCGTGACTCAAACAACGAAGGAAAGGAAGCTTGTTGACTTCGTTGCAAGAGCTGGAAAGAAGAATGAAGGAAGTGAGAAGAAAACCTCATGAACATGGAGACACTTATTGGGAGCATCTTCTACTGATGATCTTCACAATGGAGTTGCAAATGAAGGGAGCCCGAGTGCTACTTCAAAGGCAGTGGTTGATGAGGATTATGGAGGTAGAGATCCTGCTGGGATAGTGGAATTTTGTAGATATGCTATGGGCATATATGACTTTCAGTTGACAAAGGACAAGCTAGGTGAGCTTTGATGTACATGTGAGGAGATTGAGGTTGTGCATAGATACTTGAGGACACAACATCAATCTGACACATGCGTGGATGAGAGTCAGGGAGGAAACTTCCTGGCCTTCCTTTCTCTATAGATAACCTTGGAGGAAGGTTGGTGTGGAGGCCTTGGTAGGGAGGAACCACATCAACTTTACAAGGGGCCTTGGAGGAGGCTTCTTTATGATAGATGCAGACTTGGATGCAGATGGCCAGAGGTTGAGATGGAGTCTACATGGGTTAGACATCATGGGTAGCTAGAGTCATGGACATCAGGTTGGTTATATGGAGCATGTTGCAGATAGGATGGAGTTTCCATGGACCTGAGCATGGGATGATTGATAGATACTTGATGAATCCGAGATGTAGCAGAAGTCAGGGGAAGACTTGTGATGACATAAGGATGTGCATTCTTATGGTTTGGGTGTATGGTTGGACTGATCACCCGACTAGTTCGAGTCATGAGGGGTACCAATGTGCAGAGATATTTTGGCATTAGTCGAGACATGGTGACACATATGTGTTGGCATTTGACAGGGAGACTACATGGAGGGGACACATGATGAAGACAAGAGGTCAGTAATCATGGATCGAGATGATATCTGATGGAGAGCATACCGTGGAGGTACATACTTTGGTATGGTGAGCTTAGTGGCAGTTGTTCATTAAGCCAGGACATAGTGGAGAAGAGTCTCTACATATGTTGCAAGGATGTTTGCCTTGCGAAGAGGAGTTCACATCACAGTTGAGTGATGATCTTGGTGGATGGCTACCAGGATGGTATGTTGTCGAGGACGACAATTATTTCAGGTGGAGGAGGATGTAAGGACCTCCGGACATTGGTGCGACGGGCGCCGGCGGACGATCGTGCACGGGCGCGGGCAAGAGCACGGGCGGGCGCGCGGGCGCGTTGAACCACGAAGTGCGACGATAATGTGACATGGGTGTGACATTACATACGACAGAAATGCGACGTTGGAATGTGATGTTATATGTGCGACACTTAAACGCGACTAAGTGTTGGAGGAAGGCATTTATATGCGATGTTAAAATATGAAAGCCGACATGTTAATAATGCGTATGAGCATGTATTATGGGTGGTTGTGGGGTCGGCCATGGGGCTGCACACCCCCATGTAATCCCACATTGATGTTGGTATAGATGGATGGAGCTTTAAGCTCATTTGTTCACCATCGAATCACACATTCTCTTCTACGCATAAGGAGCAGAGGTAAAATCTGCACAAGAGGGGTAAAGGACTACGCATACCTCATGCGTAGGTTATCTTGAGTGCAGATTTGGAGTTCTTGTGCCGGTTGGAGTGTAGGCAAGCGTGCCGAGGTTCAAGTTGTTTGTGCAGGACTTGGTGGAGAGGTATAAGTGGCTCGGGTGAGCACTTCTCTTTGTGCAAGGGTGCACATGATTGTAAAAGGTTGTTCTATGCCTTGATTGTAAAATATTCTAAGTATAGACTTGGAGTTTTGCCAAGTATACTTGATGATTGTATTATTGAAAAACTGATATAATATATTTTCGGGCAGACTCACGTTACGGGGAGTTGCCCCTCCCCTTTATACTTGTTGCAATTGTTGTTCTCGATTTAATTGCATGCTGATAATGAATGAGTATGGGCTTCATTAAGTATAAAGGATAATTGCTTTACTTAGTTGCGAAAAACAAGCTAAGTATGTTAATGTGAAAGTAGGTGTAGTCCACGAATGTTAGTATTGGTGAAAAGAACGCGTTCGGTGGTGCCGCACCTTGCTACAAGCGGTTGGAAGACTACCGCAGGTGTAGGGGCGTGACACCCCCCCTCCCAAAGGCTACCCCCCCCCCCTGTCGATCCCTCTCCCCCCCGGGTCGATGCACCTGTTGGATCTAGGGCATCTACAAACCCTAGCCGTATGTCCTCCCGCTCGACGAAGAAACATCGATGCTTTGAATCCAGACCTGAGGACATCATTCAGAGGCTAGAAGAAGACATCCAGTGGGGACACGCGATGGATTTAGTGGGCAGAGTTCTTGTGGGGCGCATCCGGGGCAGATATTACTCAGCGAAAAAACTGAAGACCTGGGCAATGGAAATTTGGGGCCAATACTTGGCGGAAATCCCCTCTGTCCAAACATTCGTGCGAGGCTGGTTTGCGTTGAGGTTCGCAAGGGCTGACCACACGAGCTGGGTACTGTCATCCTTTTGGCACTTCGAAAAAGCACTAGTACTTCTTAAAAGATGGACACCCCTCTTCGACCTGGAGATTGAACAAATCGGGGTTGGGCCTGTCTGGGTAAGACTCTCGGGCTTGCCACTTCAGTACTGGTCCGAGGACATTTTCATGAGAATTGGAAACTCGCTGGGCACTTTCATGGAATCAGACAAATCTTATATCGCGACAGGGATGATGGCATATGCCAGGATTCTAGTCCACCTAGACACGAGAGGAGGCCTGCAGGAACACATCACTATACAGTGGAAATCATTCTCGAGGAAGCAGAAGCTAGACTATGAAGGAATCCCTTATCGATGTAGGAGATGCCATCAAGTGGGTCACCTCTACAAAGATTGCCCCCTCCTCAAAAAGTCTCAGCAGGAATCCATAATGCAGGACCAACCCACTTCAGCGGGACCCCCAGCTCCTCCGGCCGCGACAGCACCAAGGGCGGAATATATCAAGACCTCAGACACAGTGGAAGCGCTACTTGCACCTCTGAAAAAAAGCAGGGCAAAATCCCGATCAGGCCTCCATCTCCTCCACTGACGCGCTCAAGGGCAGCAAAGGGAGTCGTCTTTTCATCGGGTATGTCTCTTCCCCCAGTTGTCTCTGCATTGCATCTTGCTTCTTCTTGTTTATCTCTATCCTCCCACTTGCCCCCTCCAGTCTTGATTCCCAGCCCCTCATCCCCATCGGCTCTTGACCTGGTGATGGGCTCCTACCCGCCCTTTCCCCCCTCGAAATCTCACCATCTCTATATGACCTGCCCTCTCCCGCAGCCATCGACTTTCTTTACCACCTGCCCCCTCTCCTCCGTCTAGTCCCGTCCCCTTCAATCGCCCTCTCCCTCAGTAAACTCCACTCTGAGGTACTCCACCCGCTCAACTGCAAAGCAGAAAGAGCCGGACACCATAGGATTGGACACTTCCCCATCCATCCTCTCGCCCAAGCAGGGTAGAGGTCGACCCTCTAACATACACAAGCCAAAAGAACAAGCTGGGGACGAAGTGATCCAGGGCAAACAACACACCATTGAAAGGGTTCTTAGAGCAAAGGACACCCTTCGCCCCCCCCTCCATGAAGCTTTTGTCCTTCAATTGCAGAGGGATGGCCAACCCCGAGAAAAAGCTAGCCCTGAAGCGACCCCTTCTATCCGAGATGGTTGACATTATATTTTTACAAGAAACCCTTTGCAAAGCGGATTCGGCCACTTCCATCCTCTGCTCTTGGATGCATGATTGGTCTTTCCATGCTATTGATGTCTCAGGCCGCTCTAGGGGCATTGCAATTAGGTTCAAGAACCACTCGATTAACCTGAAGAACATATGGGGTGGTGAGGGTTTCTTCGGGGCGGACATATACTCCAAGGAGCTGGAGGAAGAGCTAAGAATCATAAATGTTTATGGACCATGTCACAGCAGAGAAATTTTTTGGCGAAAGATCCTTAGCTCCCACCTCCTCCTAAGTGGGAATATAATTCTAGGGGGAGACCTAAATTTCTCTATGGGTTTCTCAGAATCCTGGGGACATATGGCGCAGATTGACCCACTCTCTGATCTTTTCGAGCAGCTGCTTGAGGTCCACCACTGGATCGACATCCCCTCGGCCAAGATTCAGCATACCTGGAGGAACAACCGGTCGGGCGACCAAAGCTTGGCCAGGAGACTAGATCGCTTTATTATCAAGGAGGCCTTTCACAACAGTCACCCAAGATCCAGGCAATGGGTTGGCAGTGGAGGCATGTCGGATCATAGACCTATTTTTCTAGAAATTGGAGAAAAACAACAGAAGCAAAAAGCTCCCTTCAAGTTCAACTCCACTTGGCTCCGGGACCCCTCCTATATCAAACTAATATCCGACTTCTGGAAATCACACCCAATCCCTGAGGAGGAGGATCCAGCCAATTGCTTTATAAAAAACCTCACTGAAATAAAGGTGCTATCCAGAGATTGGGCTCACAAAAAGAGGGAACATGATGACTTAATAATCTCCCAAGCAGAGCAAGCAATTGCTGATCTTGATTCACAGTCGGATGGAACTTTCAACTCCCTGGAACAGAAAGCCAAGTATGGAACCCTGATCAATCAGAGAACCCAAATCCTCAGAGACAGAGAGGCAAGTTGGAGATTAAGAAGCAGAGCAATCTGGATTAGGGAAGGGGATGATAACACAAAATTTTTCCACCGCTTTGCTAATGGTTGGAAATCGATCAACACTATCTGGGAGTTGCAAAATGACCGGGGACAACAAGTTCACAACTCCAGAGAACTAGCCTCATTAGCCACCTCACACTTCAGGAACATATATATGGCCCCGAGGGAAGCCAATCTGCTAGAGATCATGCGAGTTGCCGAGCTCTTCCCCAGGTTTGTGGATGATGAGGATGCTGAAGAACTCATCAAGGAGGTTTCATTAGGGGAGCTTGAAGCCACTATTCGAGGATTCCAAAAAGACAAAAGCCCGGGACCTGACGGATGGACCATCGAATTCTACCTTGCTTTTTTTGATCTTCTGGGCCAGGACCTCCTCAAGGTTATTAACCACTGCAACCGCTCAGGAAAGATCCCCTCGGCCATCAAAGCCACTTTCATAGCCCTCATCCCCAAATCCGACAAGCCGACCTCTTCCAATGACTTCAGGCCCATCTCGCTCTGTAACTGCTTATATAAGATCATGGCCAAAATCCTTGTGAACAGGCTTAAGCCCATCCTTTCGACACATATATCCCCTGAACAGTTCACTTTCCTTCAGCACCGCCAGATCGACGAAGCTATTGGCACTGCACAAGAGCTCCTTCATTCGATGCAGAGCAGGAGTCTGAAGGGTGTTAGCCTCCTGCTGCAGCAGGTTAATCATCTTTCATGATCGACATTTTTACATGCAAAATATGTCGTACTATGCATGCTGCAATGCTCCATATTTGCTACAGATGGCCAAAGAAGTGTCCATAAGAGTGTGCTAGTCTAAGTGCCACTGTTGTGTTCCAATTTTGATAAGCAATCCATTTTTCGGTTTGAGGCAGTTTTTCAGTTGGAGGTACTCAGGCTAGAATTCACTAACCTCTCCCTTCTTCTCATCACCCCAAAGTCACTTACTAACATCCCCCAAGAGGTCAAGATCTTCTTGAGCCTCTCAGTTTCATCATTTCCATGACATGTGCCATGGTGAAGATCTGCTTCACTCAAGGATTGCTCACTCAGTGTTTGTGAGCCTTCTTTTCCCCAGCAAAGCCTGAGGTCTCACACCTTAGCGCCTTCTTTTCATCTCCATATTAACTATTAACTTTATTACATAACTCCCTAACAATTTTCCCCGTTCCCTATTTTAAATCATGTATATAAAACTCCCCTATGTAAATACCCCCTCCCTGGCAATATAGCCATATTTTTACTAAGTCAGGGAAATCACAGTCCATCTGGGACTGTTTTTAGCCCATCCGTGTCTAGGGATTACTCTGACATCTGGTCAGAATAATAACCTCTTCCCTAAACTAAAAACCCCTAAGAACCTTCAAAAACCCATTTTTTGCACCTTTTTCCCTCGTTCTGTGCATAATATATTAACCCCGCATGTCAAAAACCCATATTTCACTCATATCCCTAAGTCCAGCTGTAAATACATTAATGCAC
Source organism: Pinus tabuliformis (assembly GCA_031772625.1). Taxonomy (NCBI): domain Eukaryota; kingdom Viridiplantae; phylum Streptophyta; class Pinopsida; order Pinales; family Pinaceae; genus Pinus; species Pinus tabuliformis. The sequence goes on along the minus strand of CM062808.1, from coordinate 126,228,795 downwards.
CCTTTATTAAACCCCATAACCCACTAAACCTAAGTCTAAAAACCGTCTGCCACGCGTATCAAATTTGGAATATTCCTGCGAATATTCCCACCCGCTAACCTGCCGACACCTCGCGATCACCGCCAACCGTTGGATTGCCCGCCCCACAGATCAACGGCTGGCGGGCATCCCCATCCCCGACGCGCCCGGGCTTTAACGTCCGGGAGTTCGGCGGTTTTGCCGCCGTACTCCCGCCACGCGTCAGGCTCTGGGGCGTGGCGGAGCCCCCTTCCCCGAAACCACCTTTGCCCATAAGCGGTGCGCCACAAAACCGCTTACCGCCCTGTGACGTCATACCCCACGTCACCCCCTGCACAGTCCCTGCTTACGTCACCCCTTGTCCAGTCACCCGATGAGTCACCTGCCTGCGTGGCCTCCTGCCACGTCACTGCCACGTGTCCCCGCCACCGTACCTGCCACATCATCGTTCGTACGTGATGATGTCATGCTGACGTCATCCCGCCACGTCGCCCTGCTGACGTCATGCTGATGTCACCCGTCGTACAATGTTGACGTCATCAGCACTTTTTTGGGCGCAGAGGTGCAAAAGTCGCACTTCGGAGCCCCGGAATCTAATTCTGAGGCAGTTTTTGATGAGCGACTAATGCAAATCGCTCATCGCAGGATTTTCTAGGCCGAAATGGAGAATCTTCAAGGAATCTTTAAGGAATCTTCTCACCATGCGGCCCCAGGAAGCCCGAAAAGGCGCAAAAATGATCTGTTTTCTTCACAGAGCATACCAAAAGGAGCAGAAGATCATTCCAGATGATACAGAGGCCGAACAGCGGCCATTTACTGGTGATTAGACCCGCAGCACATCAGATCGGCAGTCCAGATTTTGTCAAAGAGTATCAGTGGAAGAAAAGACGCCAGAGAGTATCAGTGGAAGAAAAGACGCCAGAGAGTATCAGTCAAGATTTTTCAGGGGCTCGAGGCACCTGAACATTGATGAAGTCCCCAAAAAGTCAAATCAATAAGCATCAGCCCATCCTTGCCTTCAAATCACCATCAAGGCATTCAAAGCACCAGGACAGCAAGAAAGCAGAAACCCATACTCATTTATTGCAGAAAACACTGCAGCAAGCCACCAAGGACAGCATCATTTATTCAGTTTTGATATAGCAGCCCTGAGCACGGCCCGAGATATTTTTTGCATTTATTTCTAGATAGGATTAGGTTAAGTAGTCATTTTTTATGACCTAATTAGGTCAAGATGTAATAAAGGAACTCTGCAGAGAGTTTTTGCCCTATATATACCACCCTTTGTATAGTTCTAAGGGTTGGTTAATTGAAAATTTTCACTAGAGACTCGCTGTGTATACCTGAATTTTTCTGTAATCAAAGATTGCTTAAAGCTTGGAGAGTGAACTGTCTATTGTTGATGAATGTTTTGAAGAGTTGAAGATGGAATTGCTACGCTGCAGCCTGAAGCAATAAGTGCCTCTTATCTCTGTTTATGTGTTTGCCATTATCTAAATAGCAGAAAAAATGAATAACCTAGAATTAGTTTAAATACTCTCTATGCTCAATCTCTACTGTTTCTTGATGTTTTCCTCTAAAAGAATTGGTTATGAACATTGAATTCCTCCCGGCTCATGTTTACCCCAATTCACCTGTGTTGGCCAATTATCTAGGGATTCTTAACTGCCCCTAGGTAGCGCCCTGTTATTTTCTCTGCTAATCTGTTGGAGAGATTCTTAACTGCCTCTCTTTCTTTAGCATTCAGTTCATCCCTTAAACCTGAAAATTGCGTCAAGCTCAGCTATCTTGCTCCATGTTCCCTCACTGTTATTAAGAAAGTAAACAGCAGTTCCCCTCCTCGACTCCACGCCCAATGGCTTGAAAGATTCAGACTATACTCTGCCTCTCTACCTGAAAGTGTCAGTTTTCCCACCAAAACTCAATCAAAACCCCTGTGCATCATATCTAGCCTAAAATCATCCCTTTTCAAAAAAGCTAAATCATAAAGAGAGAGCCCTCTCTAACTGCAGGTAGGCTAGGGCCTGCAGTCCAAAGTTGGTTTGTGGTTACCTCGGCCGTATCCCTTTAGGAGTCAAAAGGGACAACCTGAGTGATAACATAATGGCGACTCCACTGGGGAGTGAATCATGTGTTTATTAGTGTAAATCCTCAATTTTGACCAGTTCGCCTCGTTTTCTGGAGAAAGTGTTCCTTTTCTTTAGGGCTTTTTATGTTCGGCTTTGATCTGTGACGGTGGACAGAGATCAGGCACTTCAAGGTTGATTCATCCACCTGGTGACTCCACATCATCCTCATAATAAAGACTCCGCTGGCGAAATGAACACGAAGGAATTATATAAGTAGATCAGGCTCTTGACTTGGACTATCATCCAAGAGATCATGTTCTTTCTCTTGCACCAGATTTTGTTGTGCATATTGTACTTTAAAAACGATTTTATGTCACATTTTTGTGTTTTTCCTTTGGAAAAGGTTGTTGAAAAGCCTCCTTGCAAGTCAGAGCAGCAGCTTTCAAATGCTGTTTAAGATCATCATACAGCTAAGGAGGAACCAAAAATAGAGCCCAGTCTTCTAGTTCCTGTACATACCCCCGTGCCTCATAAAGTTCCTGAAAGATATAAGCCGCTCATTTTGCCCCCTGTGCTTGCTCCTCTGCCGGAAAATCATCCTGAATATCTCCCTAGATTTGATGGAGAGAATGGTATTACTGCCCAGAAACATATCCAGGATTTTGAAGATTATCTTAATACATTTGAAGTGAAAGATGAAGATGTCAGTCTTAGACTATTTGCCCTTTCTTTGCAAAGCGAAGCTAGGACTTGGTTTAAAGCGTTGCCTGAGGCGAGCATCTCTAAGTTTCAGCAGTGTGCCAAGATTTTCCTTGATAGATGGATGATCAGAGGTAATCTCTTTGTGCTCATCGAAGAATACAATCATTTAGAAAGGCATCCAGATGAATCTGTTCAACAGTTTTCAGACAGATTCAATCAAGTTTATCAGTCCATGCCTTTAAATATAAGACCTCCCCTTGATCTAGCTCTATTGCAATATCCTAGAGCATTTGACACAGAGATGGAATTCTGTTTGAGAGAAAGATTCCCGTCCACTTTGAAACAGATGCAGGACATAGCTGTGGACGTGGAGGCAAATCTAAGAAGGAGGAAAGAACAGCGCAAAGCAAAGCAAGAAGAAAGATTTCATAGTGTGTTACAAAAGACAGAGGAAATGATGCAGCTAATCACAATGAAAGTGGAATGTTCAGAGCACCAGAACAGATCTGTTTCGCAACAGGAAAGTAGTGACATTGACGAACAAACCTGCCACAAAATAGATGACCTATTCATCCAGTCATACATGATGGAGCAGTCTCCTGATATACTGTGTGAATATATAGCTTCTCTTCTTTCAACTGTCTGCCCAAATATGATCTGTATGATGATGATTATGAGCCTAACGACCAAATCAGCCTTGCAGAGGAATCAGATCCTATTTTGGCAGGAAGCAGTGTTCAGGTTCAGCAACCTGAACCCAAAGATCAGCATGCCCATCTCAGCTATGAAGAAAAGGAAGAAAATGCAGAGTGTGTTGATTTCAATGAAGGAACTTTACCCTTTTGTTTTGAATCTTTTCAATCTATCAAGGATAACTATCATGTTGTATATGATCAAGTGTCACCGCGTGTTTCTATTGACCGTCTGGAGGTTAATCAAGATATTGTTCCAAAGGTATTGCCTCTAGTTTTGCAGCCCCAAAGAGCCATTGAATATCAGATTGAGGAGAACCCAGAAGCAGCAGCATATGACCAAATGATCCAAGTGGATCCCCTGCCTCTTTGTTTTCAGCCATCTGAGTTGTTCAAAGAAGAAGAAGACCAGCAGCCTGCACAGATCAGTCAAGTCCTATTCGAGCCAGATTGTAATAAATTACAAGCACCTCTGCAAGTTCTGAATGACCTATCCGCTGGTAGGCAGAATGATGAAAGAGATCAGTGCTCTTCACCATTAACAGGCTGCAAGGCTCAGTATCGAGTTGTCGATGATCTCCCGACTCCAAGGCATGGTAGAAATCCTCAACCGTTGTACAGTCCTTTAATTCAGCCTAGAAATTGTATATATATGTTGCAGGACAGTTTTTTACAGTATTTAAACACCGCAAAGGAGGTCAGTAGCTTCCTGATCTTCTCAAAGATTGACAAAGCCATAACAAATTGAAAAATCTCAGTTGGTCGCACTAGCAAGCACAAGCAACAAAGCCCACTCATGTTATTATTGCTTAAGTGGCTGCATTGGCTATTTCACTTCACCTAACAGCAAAGTAAGTACTGGTTAGGGTAGGTAGGTAGGTAGGATCAATAAGGCAGCCAGCCAAGGGAAATTTGCAGAACACAACAACAATTGAATACAAGGCAGTCTGACCTGCTGTTCTTGGCTTTTCACAAGGAAAAGCCATCCCCAAGTGGAGCCACTGTTAGCCTCCTGCTGCAGCAGGTTAATCATCTTTCATGATCGACATTTTTACATGCCAAATATGTCGTACTATGCATGCTGCAATGCTCCATATTTGCTACAGATGGCCAAAGAAGTGTCCATAAGAGTGTGCTAGTCTAAGTGCCACTGCTGTGTTCCAATTTTGATAAGCAATCAATTTTTCGGTTTGAGGTAGTTTTTCAGTTGTAGGTACTCAGGCTGGAATTCACTAACCTCTCCCTTCTTCTCATCACCCCAAAGTCACTTACTAACATCCCCCAAGAGGTCAAGATCTGTTTGAGCCTCTCAGTTTCATCATTTCCATGACATGTGCCATGGTGAAGATCTGCTTCACTCAAGGATTGCTCACTCAGTGTTTGTGAGCCTTCTTTTCCCCAGCAAAGCCTGAGGTCTCACACCTTAGCGCCTTCTTTTCATCTCCATATTAACTATTAACTTTATTACATAACTCCCTAACAATTTTCCCTGTTCCCTATTTTAAATCATGTATATAAAACTCCCCTATGTAAATATCCCCTCCCTGGCAATATAGCCATATTTTTACTAAGTCAGGGAAATCACAGTCCATCTGGGATTGTTTTTAGCCCATCCGTGTCCAGGGATTACTCTGACATCTGGTCAGAATAATAACCTCTTCCCTAAACCAAAAACCCCTAAGAACCTTCAAAAACCCACTTTTTGCACCTTTTTCCCTCGTTCTGTGCATAATATATTAACCCCGCATGTCAAAAACCCATATTTCACTCATATCCCTAAGTCCGGCTGTAAATACATTAATGCACCCTTTATTAAACCCCATAACCCACTAAACCTAAGTCTAAAATCCGTCTGCCGCACGTATCAAATTTGGAATATTCCTGCGAATATTCCCACCCGCTAACCCGTCGACACCTCGCGATCGCCGCCAACCATTGGATCGCCCGCCCCATAGATCAACGGCTGGCGGGCATCCCCATCTCCGACGCGTCCGAGCTTTAACGTCCGAGAGTTCGACGGTTTTGCCGCCGTACTCCCGCCACGCGTCAGGCTCTGGGGCGTGGCGGAGCCCCCTTCCCTGAAACCACCTTTTCCCATAAGCGGTGCGCCAGAAAACCGCTTACCGCCCTATGACGTCATACCCCACGTCACCCCCTGCACAGTCCCTGCTTACGTCACCCCTTGTCTAGTCGCCCGATGAGTCACCTGCCTGCGTGGCCTCCTGCCACGTCACTGCCACGTGTCCCTGCCACCGTACCTGCCACGTCATCGTCCGTACGTGATGACGTCATGCTGACGTCATCCCGCCACGTCGCCCTGCTGACGTCATGCTGACATCACCCGCCGTACAATGTTGACGTCATGCTGACGTCATCAGCACTTTTTTGGGCGCAGAGGCACAAAAGTCGCACTTCGAAGCCCCGGAATCTAATTCTGAGGCAGTTTTTGATGAGCGATTTGTGCCATCGCAGGATTTTCTAGGCCGAAATGGAGAATCTTCAGGGAATCTTTAAGGAATCTTCTCACCATGCGGGCCCAGGAAGCCCGAAAAGGCACAAAAATGATCCGTTTTCTTCACAGAGCATACCAAAAGGAGCAGAAGATCATTCCAGATGATACAGAGGCCGAACAATGGCCATTTACTGGTGATTAAAACCGCAGCACATCAGATCGGCAGTCCAGATTTTGTCAGAGAGTATCAGTGGAAGAAAAGACGCCAGAGAGTATCAGTCAAGATTTTTCAGGGGCTCGAGGCACCTGAACATTGATGAAGCCCCCAGAAAGTCAAATCAATAAGCATCAGCCCATCCTTGCCTTCAAATCACCATCAAGGCATTCAATGCACCAGGACAGCAAGAAAGCAGAAACCCATACTCATTTATTGCAGAAAACACTGTAGCAAGCCACCAAGGACAGCATCATTTATTCAGTTTTGATACAGCGGCCATGAGCACGGCCCGAGATATTTTTTGCATTTATTTCTGGATAGGATTAGGTTAAGTAGTCATTTTTTATGACCAAATTAGGTCAAGATGTAATAAAGGAACTCTGCAGAGAGCTTTTTCCCTATATATACCACCCTCTGTATAGTTCTAAAGGTTGGTTAATTGAGAATTTTCACTAGAGACTCGCTGTGTATACCTGAATTTTTCTGTAATCAAAGATTGCTTAAAGCTTGGAGAGCGAACTGTCTGTTGTTGATGAATGTTTTGAAGAGTTGAAGATGGAATTCCTGCGCTGCAGCCTGAAGCAATAAGTGCCTCTTATCTTTGTTTATGTGTTTGCCATTGTCTAAATATTAGAAAAAAGGAATAGCCTAGAATTAGTTTAAATACTCTCTATGCTCAATCTCTACTGTTTCTTGATGTTTTCCTCTAAAAGAATTGGTTATGAACATTGAATTCCTCCCGGCTCATGTTTACCCCAATTCACCTGTGTTGGCCAATTATCTAGGGATTCTTAACTGCCCCTAGGTAGCGCCCTGTTATTTTCTCTGCTAATCTGTTGGAGAGATTCTTAACTGCCTCTCTTTCTTTAGCATTCAGTTCATCCCTCAAACCTAAAAATTGCTTCAAGCTCAGCTATCTTGCTCCATGTTCCCTCACTGTTATTAAGGAAGTACACCAGCAGTTCCCCTCCTCGACTCCATGCCCAATGGCTTGAAAGATTCAGACTATACTCTGCCTCTCTACCTGAAAGTGTTAGTTTTCCCACCAAAACTCAATCAAAACCCCTGTGTATCATATCTAGCCTAAAATCATCCCTTTTCAACAAAGCTAAATCATAAAGAGAGAGCCTTCTCTGACTGCAGGTAGGCTAGGGCCTGCAATCCAAAGTTGGTTTGTGGTTACCTCGGCCGTATCCCTTTAGGAGTCAAAAGGGACAACCTAAGTGATAACAAAGGGCATGATCTTAAAGGTGGACCTCTCCAAAGCTTTCGATAGGGCAAGCCTGCTCTACACTCGAATGCTTCTTACACACCTGGGCTTCCCCTACTTGTTCATCAAAAGGATAATGAGCTGTATAACTGATGCGCCTTATAGCATCCTCCTTAATGGATCCCCCACTCCTTTCTTCACAGCAGAAAGAGGTCTTAGGCAGGGGTGCCCCCTATCTCCTTTACTTTTCCTGCTCACTATGGAAGGACTAAGCCGATTGATAGGCAAAGAACACAGAAGAGGCAGGATTACTGGTATAAAAATCACGGAAAATTGCTCTCTCACTCACCTACTGTTTGTAGATGATGTGCTCATTTTCTTAAATGGCAGCTTGGCCGACTCCTCGTCCTTGCAGTTTGTTTTCGACCTCTTTCAGAAGGCTACAGGTATGATCATAAATATTCACAAATCCTCCCTCACAGAGATAGGCTGCTCGCAACATGAAGTATTTTACATTCGGCACCGGTTCCCCTTCCCACCACACCAGATGGAGGATGGGTTGAAATATCTAGGATTCCGAATAAAACATGGGGGATACAAAATTGCTGACTGGATATGGATTATTGCAAAGGTGGAAAAGAGATTAAATATATGGTATAACAGATACCTCACCCGGGCTGGAAGACTTACCCTCATAAAAGCAGTACTGGAAGCAACCCTTGTATACTGGATGTCATTGGCCTGGATTCCAAGAGGAATCCTAGACAGACTACAAAAGATCTGCTGCAGATTCTTATGGAAAGGGAACAAACAGGGAAGCCTCTTTGCCTGGGTAAAATGGGATACTATAGCGAGACCAAAGAAATGGGGAGGATGGGGTATAAAAAGATTGGATGTTTTTGCTAAAGCTTTGGCAGCAAAGTTAGGATGGCAGCTCATTACCACACATAGCCTTTGGACAAAAGTGGTATATGAAAAATACATTGCCCCGGAAAACATATTCGGCTGGATCCGCAAGGAACACAGAGGGAGAAGAAGGAACTCCAATATGTGGAAAGCTGTCCTCACTTCCCTCCCTCTCATCCGAGAAGGTTTAACATGGAGGATACATCAGGGCAACGGTGTACGCATAGGAACAGATCCATGGATCGGGTGTGGCAACACCCATCGACTTCCAACACCACTAATCACCCATCTTCAGGAGTTGGGTGTCTCCCACATAGCTCACATAGCAGACCATGAAAGCACCACACCTTTCCAGTAGGCCTGGAAGTCAGCACATGACCTCCACATTCTGGGACAGTGGCGGCATGATTGGGAGATTTTCACTGAAGCCCTCACTCAAGCACACATCAAGATAACGGAAGGAGAAGATGAGATTGTATGGGCACTCGCTAAAAATGGAACATATACCCCCAAGGAAGGTTACTTAAAGCTCATGCAACATGCTCAGCCTGAAAATGTCCAGCTTTGGTGGAAAGCACTATGGAAACTCAAAGCGGCCCCCAGAACGCGTATGCTCATGTGGACCATTCTGTTCAACAAAATTCCCACTGGCTCAAACTTAATGAGACGATCATTCCATGGACCCTTCTGGTGTCATCTTTGCAGGAGCAATGAGGAAGACACCAAGCATTTATTTCTATCCTGCCCTATTGTCTCTGCACAATGGTCCCTCATAACCTCATCCTCCCCATCTTTCAATCAATGGCAAGGACAGACCATTACAGAAGCCTGGCTGAATTGGCTAGAGAAACACAAAGGAAGAGACAGGAACTTACCACTCCTCATGTGCTGGGCTATCTGGACGGCAAGGAACCGAGCTATTTTTGACCATAGAGACCCCATCTGGCCTAAGATCAGATCCCAGATCCTTGCCGATTTTGACTTACTCCCGGATGACCTCTCACAGCCCCCCCCTAGAACCATCCACCCTGAGCACATTGACAAATCTTTCCCATGGGCCTATTTCGACGGCTCGGCCCAAGCTGATGGCTGTGGCGGAGGAGCCCTCCTCTACCTCAGGGACGGTCATTGTTTCCATATACAGATGCACCTGGGAAGGGGCACAAATAACTATGCCAAACTGTCCACTGCCAAACACCTCATTCATTTTGCTCTTGAAAAACGATGCTCAAAGCTACAACTGTTTGGGGATTCCAAACTTGTCTGCAACTGGATAAATAGAACATCACACTGCTCTGCTTTTTCTTTGAGTCACATTCTGGATGAGACACACAGGCTCATAGATTTATTTGAACATTTTGCTTGTCAACATATTTACAGGGAGCGCAACACAAGGGCGGACCTCCTATCAAAACAGGCAGTGCAAAGGCAAGGATACAGGAAGAGTTGGATGGACTCTTCTATCAACACTACCACAGACCTTTTGTCGATCTGCGCTCTCTCCGGAGGATACAACCATGAGGCTGTTTTTATATTTACAAAACTATCTACAGTTGTTCTTTTTTGATACTTTTTTGGCACACTGGAACCTCACAAAGCTAGAAGACAGCAGCTGCTGTTAACTATTGGGAAATATTTTGAAACTCAGCACAGATCTATCAGACATATCTCTCTTTATTTTTGATGAATTGCAGATGTTATTTTTGTTTTTTAAACAACATGTCTCCCTGCGTGGAGCACACTCTTGTTATTTTGTATAAATTTTGGTTAAAGATACATCTGAGAACTGAACTCCCTATGTGGAGGAAAACCTGTTAAGATTATCTGTACAGGGTTGTAGACAAAAGTTTTTTTTGCTACTATCTGGTGGAGGCGACCAGCCTCATCATGCATATGCCTTGGCATCTATAGAATGTAATTTCTTTTATCTAATAGAAATTACAACTTTTTCTACGGGAAAAAAAAAAAAAGTTCAAAATAAATCTTAACTAATATGTGAAGCTTAAAAATCTATAAAATATTTAATTATTTATTAATATGTTTTTACGACTATTTGTTAATAACCGTAAAACAAAGATTATAAATGAATAGTTCAAAGAATTAATGAAATAAATAACAAAAAGGAAAGGTTTGAGACCTATTTATAAACCAAATAAGGTTGATTTGGAAAAAAAAAATAAAGGTCTTATAAATGAAATTTTTTTATTTCACAAATTATATAAAATGAAGTTAAAAATAAAATGATGATTAAAATGATAAGTTTAAATTTTAAAAACATAATATTTATAAAAGAAGCAAAGAATTCATCCACTTTATCAAATATTTTATCCACTTTATTATTGAGTGTAATATTTTATATATAAATATCTAAAAATCTAGTACTAATAGTCTTTATTGATGATGGATGTAATGTTTTCACATAACTAGTTCAAATGGTTAGTATATAAAAAACAATGGTCTTTAATGAAATAAAATCTCGAGTGAAACTTGGACCATGTAAACTATAAATATTGATACATTTATTTCAAATTTCAAAATTTGGTGTGCTATATTTTTGGAGTTATATCTTATGAAAGTTAACGTTTGTAAATGATACTGAAATAAAATTTAAACACGTAAGCTAGTTATTTTTCTATATCTTCTTTTCTAGAACTTTTAGGCTATGAAACATTCAAGGATTTTAGGAGACATACAAAAATATCTATGGTAAAATTTTCAGAATTAGGTTTGAAGGATTGGGTATGTGGCACATTATACAAGTAAATAAGAAACTAAAGTTTTCGAAGAGCTTTATGAGGCTATGTGTACAACTCTCATCTTTGCAATGCCTAGAATTCACGAAAACCTCCTGTGTGGTTTGTGATGCCTTTGACCATGGCATTGATGTAGGTTTGATGCCTTTGATTGATATCTACATTATGGATCACATAAGTCTTAGATCTAACATTAATGGAAAGAACTTACTCACTGCCCATCTATGAAGAAAAGTTGTTGGTCATACTACATGTAATTAAGAAATGGTGTACATACCTAATAGAAAACACTAAGGTAAAAACAAATTATGATAGTCTGAAGTACTTCTTGGAGAAAATACCATCTTCAAAAGAGAAAACAAAAATGATTCATAAAGATACTGGGGGTATGAATTTGAAATTATCTACAAAAAGGGAAAACAAAATATTGTGGTAGATGCACTCTCAAGGAAAGAAGGAGACACAAATGGTTTACAATGTGGTATTTCCATTCCATAATTTAGTAGGGTGGAAGAAGAAAGGATAGAATGGGAGATATATGAGAAGGCACGCAAAATCATTCAACAACTACAAGAGGACCTCGATGCAATAGGAAATTTTAGGTGGAAAAATGATTCATTATGATATCATGATCGCTTATATTTATGTAATAATTCTCAATTCAAACAGAAGGTCCTTTTGAAATTACACACTTCTCCTGTAGGACATTCAGGGTTCTTTAAGACATACCATAGGATCAAGAAATATTTTTCTCGGGAAGGTATTAAAGCATATGTGCAAAATGTTGTGGTGAAATGTATGGTATACCAACAGACTAAGGGAAAGACAATCAATTCCTTAGGTATCCTTCATCTACCAAGACAACATTGGGAAGAAGTTTCAATGGATTTTATTATAGGTTTACCCAAATATGAAGGAAAGAGTGTCATTTTGGTAGCGGTATATCGAGTTACAAAGTATGATTTGCTCTATTTCTCATCCTTTTAAAGCAACTATAATGGTGGAAACATGGATGGAAACAATTCAAAACCTACATGGAATACCAAAGATTATTGTAAGTGACAAAGACTTGAATTTCAGTGGAATTTCACTAGAGAATGTTGGACTGAATTATTTTCTTATTTGGGTAATCAATTGTCTCATAGTTTGACATCTTACCATCCACAATTTGATGGGAAAATTGAAACTATAAGTAGATGTTTAGAAGGGCAACTACATTTCTTTATATATGATAATAGACAAAATTAATAAAATGGTTTCCTTTGGAAGAATGGTGGTGCAACACATCCTTCCATACCTCATAAAAAAATTCACCATTTATGGAGCTTTATGGATATCATCCTCCATACATCACATCACCCTTGAAAAGGACTATGAAGAATCAATGAGGAAAGGGCTACATACAACACTAGCAAGAGGTTCTTAAACTATCAAAGGAAAGCTTGGTTATGGCACAAAGTGGGATGAAACAAGCAGCGAATCAACATCATAGTGAATGAGAATTTGAAGTTGGGGATTGGGTACTTGTGATACTACAACCATATAAACAGATGTCTGTTAAGCAACAAAAGAAGTATAATAAATTAGCATTGAGGTATTATGGCCCCTGTAAGGTGTTGCAGAGGATTGGAACTATGGCTTACAAATTGGAGTCACCGCCATCTTCACATGTACATCTTGTTTTCCATGTTTCTTGCTGAAGGAAGGTAATTAGTGACAAGATCCTAGTACAAACTATTCTACCAAAGATTAAAGAAGAAGGGAAAATAATAAAAAAACTAGAAACACTCATGGAAACAAGGACTAAGATTAATGAAGAAGGGAAAAGAATACTAAAACAAGAAACACACTTAGAAATAAGGACTAAGTAGCCAAGAATTTGAGAAATTACTGAGTACCTCATCAAATGGAAGAACCTACCAGTGGAAGAAATAGCACTAGAAGATGATTTGTTCATGTAGAAGCACCCATAGATGGTTAAGTGTTGAGGAATATTGAATTTTTTTAACTATGGTCAGTCTTCATAATTAATGATTTATCACTCCAAAATATATGTAATAATAAATACAAAGTATGTTTTTCATGTCAATTTCAAAAGAGGGAATTTTGAAATTAGAATTTTCAACTCCAAGAAGATTAAGTCAATCATCCAAGTGTTCAAGTCATCCCAAGTTGTAGATTCACCCATTTAGCCTCCTAGGAGACTACAAATAAGGCACTCATTCTCTTCCTCTAGACACAATTTAGGTATCACACAATAGATAATATATTTTTCTCCTCTACATGAAGGAGACACAAGATAAGAAGGAAGAAATTGATCAAATAATCCAAGCATAATTTTTATATTTGTTTGACCTTGCACATGTGTAATTTTTCTCTTCGTGTTGACCTCGCATGTGTGAATATAGGATGAGTTTCTGGACATATCAATGGGCAGTAGGTTGAGAATTTTTAGGTGCAGAAGAAGGTTCAAATTTGGCCCTAGCATATCACACTTGGCTGAACTCTTTGGGAAGAAGTTTGACTTGATAAGAAGACAATTCATCCAAGTTTGACTAGGGATTTGTTGTTGGTCAGTTTGACTTATTTTTTATTAGAAGGATTATATATATCTCTTGTTGAATTGAATAATTCTTCTAAGGAGAAGGTTTATGGGTTTTCCCCCAAAGTGGGTTTTCCAAGGGTAAATCTTGTATTATCTTTATGCATCATTGTTTCATTGTGACATCTACTACCCTATTTCTTTTTATGGTTGAATTTATGAAGTGTAATTTCTTAATGATTAAATGGAAGTGCTTAAGATAATATATATATCATTGGAAGTAATTATTAGTTATGAAAATTACTGTCTGTATAGACTATTACACTTGAAAAATCAACATGGTATTAAATCTTTGGTGAAGAAAGGAAACTGAGATCAATCCTTAAAGACTCTCTCTCTCTCTCTCTCTCTTCGAAGTAGAAGACTCTCCTTTTCTAAAGTTCTATCTATGTCCAATAATTCTGAGGACATGGATCCCTCTTGTAACAAAGGAAACAAGATAGAAGGTGCTTCAAACTTCAAGGAATCAATCTTGTTCTTGAATAAAATGATGTATTATAATATGTAATAGATAAGGTGTCTGAACTAGAGGATGATGAAGGAAAATTTAAGTATAGAAAAGCTGAATTAAAGGCCCAAAGGATTGTTATTGAATCCATTAAAGATCACTTATTTTCATTTCTCTCAGAATTGCAATATTCAAAGCAATTTTATTATGTCCTAGTAGGATTATATTATATCGACAACATTGGAAAGAAAATGTGAATAAACTTCATCACATTTAAATGTCTAGGAGAAAATGTCCTTGAGGAATCAACTTCATCACATTCAAATGTCTAGGACAAGTACTATAGCCTCTTACTTTATGAGGACAAAAAATTTAAGAGATTAACTTCAATCCATTAGAGAAATTATTTCTGGATCAAAATAAGTGACTAATACTATTAATGGGTTTCTTGAATCATGAGACTCATTTTCATCTACTATTTGTGGTAGCAAAGAAATTACAAGTCTTGAGGAACTATGGATCTCATTCAGTAAAAACGAATCTAGAATTATATCAAAAAGGAAAGATTCAAATACCTTAAGAGAATGACTCCCAAGCATTTGCAATACAAGAATGTTGGAGGAAGGAAGAATTTTCGCTTCCAAAGAAGAAATGTAGGTAGAATACATACTCCTCAAGAAAAGAAATATATGTCTAAAATTCAATGTTATCACTGTCACAAATTTGGTCACTACAAAACAAATGTCCCAAAGGAATGGATAATAGAAAGAGGAAATGAAAGCAACATGCTTCAACAACAAAAATGGGCAATGAATTTTCACATCAAAAGAAACCCAAGAATGAGAGTATAGGTGATACATATTATTTCTTATTTTCTTCACTTACAGGTATTGTTATTGACATCAATGACATGTGGCTGATAGATAGTGGTGCATCTAGAAATACGAGAGGAGATCATGATAGTCTCACAAAATTGGTGGAGAATAAATAAACACAGAAAATGAAACTTGGAGACAACAACGAATATGTGGCTAAAAGTGTTGGGTTAACATATTTCAAACTAGATCCATGTGGAAATATTCATCTAAATGAGACACTATACCAGGTTTGAAAAAAAATTGGTTTCTACTTCATATTTGGAATATAAAGGATATAGAATAGAATTTATTGATGGTCAAGTCCTTGTATGGACCAAAGGCTCAATTATAGATTATGCTAAAGTAATTGGAGTCTATGAATGAGTGTTTGTTTAGACTTATAGGATGACCAACTCTAGAATTAGTGCATAATAGAAATGATTTGTGTGAATTATGGAATAGAAGAAATGCTCGCATACAATACAAGGCTTTCCTAGCATCGAGGAACATTGTGACCGTTATATAGAGCTCTAGGTAGAACACGAGGAAGTATGCAAAGGTTGTTCTCTAGGTAAGAACATTAAGGGATATTTTCCAAGTAGTGATAGTATGTCCAAGGAAATATTAGATCCAATCCATTCTAATTTGAGTTGTCCAATGTCTATATCATCTCTAGGTGTGTTTTTGTACTATGGAATTTTCATGATGATTTCTCATGAAAGACATGGATCTACTTCTTGAAGGCCAAGGACGAATTCTTCAACAAATTTCAAGAGTTCAAATCCTATGTAGAGCACTCAATACTAAAGAAAAAATCAAGACTCTGAGATCAAATAATGGAGGAGAATACACTTCCAAGGAAATTGTTTCCTTTTGTAAATAAGCCAGGATTGAGAGGGAATTGATAGTCCCTTACAACCCCTAGAAAAATGGAGTTGTTGAAAGAAAGAACATGTCTATTGAATAAGTTGTTAAGGAAATGAATCATGTTCAATATTTTCCCATGTTATTATGGGGAGAAGCATCCATAATAGCAATATATGTTTAAAACAGAAGTCCTCAACAAACCTTGGAAGATAGGACTACTAAAGAAGCATTCACATGCAAGAAACTAGAGATCAGGAACTTGAGGATTTTTAGATGTCTAATTTACATTCATGTACCTAAGGAAAAGTGGATAAATCTAAAACCTTCATGAAAGAAAGGAACATTTTTTAGGAACCTTCAAGATAGATGAGTAGATAGACACCATTCTCACAAAGCCTCTATCTATAGCAAAGTTTTTATATTTTAGGGACAAGCTTGGATTATTGAGAATTCCTCTCACGGTGAGAGGGAGTGTTGAATTTTGTAGTTATGGTCAGTATTCATAATTAATGATATAACCCTCCAAATTATATGTAATAATAAATAAAAAGTATGTTTTTCATGTTGGTTTCAATGTTGGGTATGTGTTATATTCTTTCCATGAATACCCCACATGCGGGGAGGCAGAATCCCCCCTGTACATTGCGTTAGGTGCAGCAGCGAGGACAACAGTGCCTGGGAAATTTTTTTTGGGACCCTATAT
This sequence comes from Pinus tabuliformis, assembly GCA_031772625.1. Classification (NCBI taxonomy): domain Eukaryota; kingdom Viridiplantae; phylum Streptophyta; class Pinopsida; order Pinales; family Pinaceae; genus Pinus; species Pinus tabuliformis. The sequence continues at coordinate 126,212,299 of CM062808.1, read as the reverse complement.
TAGGTGGCCGAACTTGCCTATGGTTTTATGGATGCTTCGGCATGTATATATATGTATTGTAACATTGAAAGGAATATAATGAAAAATCATTATGGCAGTCCCATTTTTGGGATCCGAGGGAAAATCTTTGTGATATCTATTTTATGTTTTATGCTCTTGCTATTGTTTATTTTCTATTTTTAGAATTCATATGTAGGTAATTTTTGTATGGGGTTAAAACCTACATTTGGTATCAAATTTGTTTCGGCTTCAAGGGGATGCCTTTACTGCTGAGGGGTTTTTCTCAGGCCTGTGGTAGACCCTATTGAGCGGGAGATCTGCAGGATCGATTCTTGTCGTCAAAGAAGATGGGAGTAGTGGAAAGATAGAGATTGATAAATTTAATGGTCAAAGTTTTGAGGTGTGGAAACTCAAGATGGAGGATCTACTAGTGGATAAAGATCAGTGGATCATGGTAGATCTGGGTACTAAACCAACAACATTGTCTGATGAAGACTGGAAGAAGTTGGATCGGAAGGTAAAGAGCACAATGTGTTTGTGTGTCTCAGATTCAATATTGTTGAATGTATCAAGGGAAGCTTTAGCGAAGGATTTGTGACACAAGTTAGGGTATTTGTACCAATCTAAGTCTCTTCTAAATAAAATTTTCCTATGGAAAAAGTTGTATAACCTAAGAATGAAGGATGGAGACTTGGTGATGGAGCATATGAATGCCTTTAATATTGTGGTAAGCCAACTGTTATCTGTTGATATTAAAATTTTAGATGAATATAAGTGCATCAGTTTGTTGTGTTCTCTACTAAGTTTGTGGGATTTTCTGGTTGTTGCAATAGGTAGCAATGCAACTTCCTTGCAGTTTGATGAAATATGCTCATCATTGTTGTCAGAGGAGATGAGACGAAAAACTATGGAGGGCCAGAATAGTGATGCCTTGTATGTACGATGACAGTCTCAGAACAGAAACAAAAATAAGTCCTCAAGTGGGGGATATAAATCTCCTGGAAAACTTGTAAAGGTGTGACGCAAATGCGGAAAGGAAGGGCACTTCAAATAGGATTGTAGATTTAAAGCTCCTGAAAAAGAAAGGGATTTGATGATGCTCCTTTGGCGGAGGTGAAAACCACCTCAGATGAAGGTGGGGATGTGTACTTGAGTTCTTCTTCAAGTACACATGTAGATCATGAGGCATGGTTGATTGACTCAGGTGCATCCTTACACTTCACTCCTCACATGGAGTGGTTCTGCCAGTATGATAAATATGATGGTGGTGATGTCTTCTTAGAGGATGACAGGAAGGTTAGAATCATCAGTTGTGCAAAATTCAAGTTGAAGGTGCAAGGTGGAAGGATTATAACACTTCCAGGTGTTCTTCATATTCTTTCATTGGCCAAAAATCTAATTTCTATTAGAAAGCTAGATGATGCAGGTGTAAAAACAATGTTTGAGAAAGAGACCTGCAAGATGATTCGGGGAGCACTGGTATTGATGTATGGAGTTAGGATTGGAAATTTGTACAAGCTTAAGAGTAGCACTTTTATGGATGAGTTCAACAATTTTTTGGTTCCTAAAAGTATAGCATAAAATATAGTGGTCTCTAGAGAAAATACCATGCTATGGCATCAAAGGCGTGGACATATTGGAGAGAATTCACTTCGAATACTTCATGGTAATGGTATGGTAGAAGGTATGTCTAATTTCTCTATGGATTTTGATTTCTGTGAAAAATGTGTATATGGGAAGAAGAATCGAGTGAGCTTCCCCTTTGGTGCTAAGAGGGTGAAACATATATTTGAGCTTGTGCATAGTGATGTGTTTGAACTTGTGTTGGTTCCAACACTGGGTAATTATGTGTAGTATGTATCATTTATAGATGAATTCTCAAGGATTACATGGATATATTTCCTTAGGAAGAAATCTGAAGTCTTTGACAGGTTTTAAGAATTTAAGGTATGGTGGAAAACCAGACAGAGAATAAGATAAAGTTGTTGAGGACAGATAATGGTGGAGACTTTTTCAAGAAGGAATTTGAAGAATTTTGTAAGAAGTGTGGTATGGTATGACATAAGACTACTCCATACATGCCTCAAAAAAATGGAGTTGCAGATAGAATGAACATGACGTTGATGGAAAAGGAAAGAAGCATGCTCAGTGGTGCCGAGTTAGGACAACAATTCTGGGCAGAGGCAGTGGAGACTGCATGTTACTTGGTCAACAGATCACCTTCATCAGTGTTGGAGGATAAGACTCCACAAGAGGTATGGATTGGTAAGAAACCCTCTCTTTCACATCTGAGATTATCTGCCTGTGATGCATATGTACATGTTCCAAGGGAGAAAAGAACCAAGTTGGATAGTAAATATGAAAGGTGTATCTTTATTGGATATAAGGATTGTTTTTAATCCTATAAGATTTAGAACCTGGAAACAAGGAATGTTGTCTATAGTCACGATGTGGTGTTTAGAGAGGTGAAAGATTTTATTAAACATGAATTCCTACCAAAGGAACCTAAGAAGATAGAGTTTGAGCTAAAGGAGGAGGAATCCAACTCTACAGCAGAAGAGGAATCCGACTCTACAGCAGAAGAGGAATCAGAAAATGAAGAGCCACAAACTACAGCTATGAGAAGATTAGTTCGAGAAAGAAGGAATGCAAAAAGGTATAGTCCATTTATTTTTTGTTCAAATTTTTCTTATTTATTACTGATGATGATCCAAAAACTGTCAGGGAAGCAATAGATTTAGAGGATGGAAAACTCTAGAAAGATGCCATGGTTGATAAAATGGCATCTTTGCACAAAAATGAGACTTGGGATTTGGTTGAGTTTCCTACTGGAAGGAAACCCATTGGCAGCAAATGGGTGTTTAAGGAAAAGATGAATGCAGAAGGAAAGGTGGAGAAATAAAATGATCGTTTAGTAGAAAAAGGTTATTCCCAGGTGCCGGGAATTGATTTTGATGATATTTTTTCTCATGTTGCCAAGGTAGATTCTATTAGATTACTTTTATATGTTGCTGCTTCTTTTGATTTTGATGTAGAATAGATGGATGTGAAGACAACATTTCTTCATGGGGGTCTAGAAGAAGAGATCTACATGAAGCAACCTAAAGGATTTGCTGTGAAGGGTAAGAAAGAACTGGTATGCAGTTACAAAAGTGTATCTATGGGTTAAAATAGTCACCAAGGATGTGGTATCAAAAAATTGATACATATATACGAGGACTTGGCTTCACAAAAAGAAAGTAATATCACTATATGTATTTAAAATTAATTGGGGACCATGTTATTTATTTGGTCTTGTATGTGGATGATAAGTTTCTAACTGGAAATAACAAAGAAATTATATTATTGAAGACCCAATTTTCCTTCAAATTCAATGTAATATCTTGGTACTGCAAACTATATTTTGGGCATGGAAATTAAATGAGATCAGGCAAAAAGGAAGCTCTGGTTAAACCAGAGGAAGTATGTCAAGACAATACCGCACAAATTTAATATGCAGGATAGTAAATCGGTGAAGGTTCCTATTCCTATAGGTGTAAAGTTATCTATTGAATAATGTCCCAAGACACAAGAAGAAGAAGAGGACATGTCCCATGTTGCATATGCAAGTGTAGTCGGTAGCCTGATGTATGCAATGGTCTATACTAGACTAGACATTGTTGTTGGAATTAATACTGAGAAGGGGGGTGAATCAGTATTATCATATCAATAATTTAATTTTCCAAACAGATTTGTATATGCTACTTTATCTAAGTGAACTAGTGTGTATAAGCGACTGTACTTAAGGCAACCAACGTATATGCAGAGAACTTTTGATTTACCCAAATTATCATGCATTGGACTTTAACCAATATATCAGAGATTTATTAGATAGTGCATTAAAAGTAGAATAAAGCATCACACGTAAGAAAAACACATGAACACCAAGATATAAAGTGGAAACCCAATGTGGGTGAAAACCACCTACTGTTGTTGTCTCTATCTTCTTTTAATAATAAGAAAATCTATTTACAATTTTGTACTGGTTCAGACTTATACTAGTACGCAGGCTTCTACCTACATAAGGTTACAACCTTATCTTGTTCTCCAGCTTCTACTGGTAGGGAGCTACAACCCCCTAACTCTTGTACTAGCCGATATGTTTACTAGTACGTAGGCTGCGAGCTACAGAAGGCTACGACCTTCTTTCTTCCTCCAAGGACCACATTTCATAAATTTTGAGATTGGATCCATAAACAACATCATAACTGTAATTCAATCATCAAATACATCTACATCAACCAATCACTTTTTGAACCAACCAAAACTGAATCAATCAATCACTTTGACAACCCATCAATCTGATCATTCAAAATACTGTCACCAGAATACAGTAACTAGAACCCAAACTAGAACCCAGAACTCTACAACAGTAAACAAAAACAACTGAAACATATTTTTATAAGGAATACACTACTTACATGTGTTGAAAGTGTGTGTATGCATGCTTTTCTCAAAGCCAACCAACGTATACATCTACAAATATTAATTCTACAGCTATTCCAGACCTCAGTTACATCCAAATCATAATATTTACAGAACAACACATGCATCAATATACAGATCTAGAATAAACATGATCAAACCATATAAAGATAATTCATTTCAAGCCTTAAGATCTCGATCCATCATTAGATCTTATCCACCATCAACTGCTAAGGTTCATCCCTAGTTCAGATCAAGCACAATAGCATAAGCCGATAACCTGCATACTAGATCTCACACTTCATCAGATATTTGATACTTGCACACTTTGGCCTAATGAGCTTCTCCTCCTTTTATAGTTTTAGGCCTTTCTTAATACCATGGACCAAAACCACTTAGGACCAATACCTTGGACCAAATAACTAGGGTCAATACCTCAGACCAAATACCTTGGACCAAAACCATGGATCAAAATACCATGGACCAATTACTTCAGACGAAAAACTTACTTTTCCAATGTATACGCGTTTTTCCTTCTGTGAAAGTGCGTGTGTACGTATATGCTACTTGTGGCTAGTGAACCTGCGTGTATACACAACTTGGTCAAGGTGAACCTGCATATACCTCTCTTTCTTTATGCTATATAGATTGATCTGTAATTTTTTGTTGTTAACCTACTGTACTGTGATCTTTCATCTGAGTAAGTTGCCACCAAGGACAATACATGTATCATAATGCCAACAAAATCCCCTTTTGGACTTGATGGCAACAACAACTCCAAATCACTCTCCCCCTTTGACATCAAGGGAAAAGGATCATGCTCCCCTTCTGACATACTTTATGTTGGTCATGCTCCCCCTGAGTACACATTGAATTCTATGATATGTTGAAGTGTACTTCTTGAACTCCCATGATTGAGTCCATGCTCCCCCTGAGCACAAGTAAAGTCTGCAAAAAGATTTTCTAAAAGAATAACATGACTCAATACATACATCACCAATGACTCATACATACATCCATCTCCCAACCAACTGAGGATATACCAAATTTGACTCATCCACCCAACCAAGTTGGGATATACCAATTGTTTATTCATGACAAAAACAAGAAATATTACATCATCCATACCATGCATAGTGGGGTTACAAATTAGGTATTTTCATGACCTTTACATTAAATGATATGCATGACATTTATAATAGGACATCAATAATACCATGATAGTCATCAGCAACTATCATACACCATATATGATCTGTACCATTAGCAACATCAGGATCAACAACCTCATCATCAAAAGAGTCACCTGAATCAAAACAATTATGTGGATCTGTACCAAGATCTTCTAAGATAATTCCAACAATGCATTATTAGAAGCATATGCTCCCCCTAAACCTGTGCTAGATGTTTACAATAAGATTTTATTATTGCATATATCAGTAATAAATATCAAAGCATCATCATCAATCAGATATACATCAAGTTATCAACAGCTTTATGAGGACCAATATATTTCCACATTTTATCAGAAAATTGTAACCATCATCAAACAGAGCAGATAATTGATAGAACAATATCAGACCCCTTTTTCTTGAGTTTGGTTCACTTCTTTTCCTCAAACCAACATATACGCGACTATGCCCACCGAAACCCGTGTATGTATGCGACTACGCTTCATGAAAATCATGTATAACAACATTTGTCTAAAAAATAGGATTTAACGGCAGGATGATGCAACAACTACTCCCAGATTTTGTTTGAGATATTCAAATGTCTCTCTGGGCAGTGGTTTAGTGAATATATCAACAAAATGTTCTTTGGAGGGAACATACTCCAATTTTACCTTTTGTTCAAGCACTTGTTCACATAGAAAATGATATTTGATGGGTATGTGCTTGGTCTTGGAGTGCATGACTGGATTATTTGAAATACTAATGGCACTTGTATTATCACATAGAATGGAGATGGGTGGAGTACATGTGATATGAATATCTTGCAAGGTTTGCATCATCCAAAGTAGTTGTGTGCAACAAGATGCAACATGCACATATTCTTCTTCAGATGTAGATAATGCAATTGAACTTTGTTTCTTGCTGAACCAAGACACTAACCTAGAACCCATATAGAATGCACCACCACTAGTGCTTTTTATGTCATCAACACTTCTTGCCCTATCTGCATCTGTATATGCATGAAGAGTAAGATCTGTATCTCTAGGATACCATAAACCAAAGTTATATGTTCCTTGAATATATTTGAAAATCCTTTTGACTACTTGAAGGTGTGATTCCTTTTGATTTTCTTAGAATCTCCCAACTATTCCTACTGCATGCATGATGTCAGGTTGGGTACCTGTTAGATAAAGTAGACTACCAATCATGGATCTGTAAGTTGGTTGATGTACTACTGCTGATTCATGATTTGAGCTGAGACTGCATCCTGTTACCAATGGGGTACATACTAGTTTAGAATCTTCCATGGCGTACTTTTTCAATATATGTTTGAGATATTTGGTTTGTTAAAGAAAAATACCATATTTATTTTGTTGAACTTGTAGACCAAGAAAATAGCTAAGCTCACCAAGAAAGGACATTTCAAATTCTTGCTGCATTACTGAAGCAGAATTCTGACTCATAGATTCTTCATTGCTACCAAAAATGATATCATCAACATAAACAACAATTATTAGCAATTTATCAGTGTCCATATTTGTATATAGATTGCTATCTGCTGACCCCTTTGAAAAACCCTGTTGGTGGAGATATTTGTCAAGACGGTAATACCAGGCCCTTGGAGCCTATTTTAGACCATAGAAAGGCTTTCTGAGTCCACATACAAGTTTTGCATCATTTCCAAGAATGAATCCTTCTAGTTGTTCAATATAGACTTATTCTTCTAAGTCTCCATTAAGGAAGGCATATTTTACATCCCTTTGGTATACTTTGAATTTTTTAAAACTAGAGAGAGCAAGAAACATCCTTATGGCTTCAAGTCTAGCAACAGGTGCAAAAGTTTCTTCAAAATCTATACCTTCTTGTTGAGCATATCCTTTACAAACAAGTCTAGCCTTGTTTCTAATAACTTCTCCATTTTCAAACAGCTTGTTTTTGAATATCCATTTAGTTCCTATGATATTCTTATCATGAGGTCTAGGAACTAATTCCCAAGTATTATTCTTTTCAATTTGCTCAAGTTCCTCATTCATGGCCTTGACCCAACATTCATCTTGCCATGCTTCATTTACATTTTGAGGTTCGCTGGAGGATAGTAATACTAGATAGCTTGGGGTTTCTGTAATAGTTCTTCTTGTCTATACACCTGCCTCTTTTTCCCCTAAAATTTGAGTTTTTGGATGATTTTTTTGGACATACCTGGATAGAGTCTTTTCTTCTACCATTATCTCTTCTTCTAGTAGCTTCATTGGTTTCTTCTTCAGAATCAGTGTGATTTAATGTGGGAAAATAATCCCCATCTTCTTCATTGTCATAATCTTTGATTTTTATCCATTTTGGATTTTTGCATGCTTCATCAGCCACAACATCAATACTTTCAATAATTTTCCCAAGTGTTTTATTATAGAATTTGTATCCTTTACTTTGGGAAGAGTAACCAAGAAGAACACCTTCATCTGCTCTAGGTTCAAACTTACCAAGCTTTTCATCAGTCCTTTTGATGTAACATTTGCTTCCAAAAACTTTAAAGTATTTTACAGTAGGAGTATTACCATACCAAATTTCATGTGGAGTTTGAGTGTTGTTTACCCAAACATTTTCTTTGTTGAGAATAGTGATGGCGGCGAATGCAGCTTCATGCCAGAAGGTTGCAGGAGTTCCAAATTCATTTAGCATAGCTTGAGACATTTGTTGAACAGTTCTGTTCATTCTTTCTACCACTCCATTTTGCTGAGGAGTCCTTGCAGTGGAGAACTGCCTTTTTATTCCATGTTGTTCACAAAAGTCAAAGAATACATCCAAGGTAAATTCCCCTCCTTGATCATATCTGAGGCATTTGATTTTGCGATTTGATTCATTTTCAACCAAAGCTTTGAAGGCTTTGAACTTTTCAAATGCTTCATATTTATGCTTTAGAAGACCTATTCAACACATTCTAGAAAAATCATCAATGAATAATATAAAGTATTCTTCTCCATGAGGTGACGTTTTCCTTGATGGCTACATAAATCAGTATGAAAAAGTTCAAGAGGCTTACTAGCTGACCCTTCTTTTTCAATGAAGTGAGATCTGGTTTGATTACTGAATTGACATGGTTTGCATATTGTATTTTCAGGAATGCTGATATTTGGAAGATCAAAAATAGCCCGGAATCTGCATTCTTTTCTTATTTGAGTTCTTGTACCTCTGATCACGGTTACTCCTGTATCAAGCTCACGAACAACACATCTGTTTGATTGAAACACCACTTCATTTTCTTGATCACACATTTGACTGACACTCAATAGGTTATGCTTTAGACCATCTACATACATAACATTCCTATCTTTAACCTTTTCTTTCAAGAAAACAGAGCCTTTACCTTTTATGACAGTAGGAGTGTCATTTCCAAATGAGACATTATTTTCCTTTTCTAAGGCATTATATGAGTGAAGTTTTTCTTTGTCACCTGTCATGTGTTTTGAGCATCCACTATCGATGTACCACTAATTTTCTTGTCCTTCTACATATAAAGCTATACCACATATTTTTGTTAGCAGTTCTTTCTTTCTCCATATTATGGGATTTAATGGAGTTTGCTCCTTTTGAGATATTTGCCAAAATTTACTCCTACATTTATGGCCAAAGTTGTTATAGATTGAGCATTCTATTTCCTTCTCAAGAAGATAAAAGTTATTATAGGAATTTTTCTTGTTCCCTGACACATTCCTTTGATTTTGTGCTTCTCTATTCATGACGGTTTTGTAAGAAACACATTGAGTAGCTTTATGTCCAAAATTATGACATGAGAAAAATTGACCATTAAAGAAGTTCCTGCAATTATCGAATCTATTGACTTTGCGATTGTAGTTTCTATTGATATTCATCTTCGAAGTAAATTGAGTATGATTCACCTGAGGTTGGTTATGGCTTCTGTTCATCCTTGAAGAAAATTGATCCTGATTTACCTGGTGATCTGCTTTATGCCTTTGCTGACGATTGTCATACTATTCACTGTTCTTTGCTACACCAAGATAACTTTTAGTGGAGGTTGACAGCTTCTGTGATTGAGATGCTTCTTCAGTATATCCAATAACCTTCTTTATCAGAGGAGAATGCTACACTTTGATAATTTCGTTTAAGGTTTCTGATCCTTTAGCAAATCTAAGATTGAGAGATTTTGTTTTCTCAAGATCCTTTCTTAGACCCACAATTTCACATTCTAGTTTTTCATTGTGTTTTTCTCTTTTAGCAAGTTGGTATGTCAAGGTATCTATAATCATATTCTTTTCTTCTAAACAGATTTTGAGTTTAGATATTTCTTCATGAAGGTCATCTTCTTTAAAGCATCCCAAAAATTATCATCTTCATAAGCCATTAGAAGTCTATAGTCATTACTATTTTTATCTTCATCACTTTTTGACAAACCATCACTATCTTCATGAGTATAGTAACTCTTTTTACTTATACTTTGTTTTCTATTCCATTTTGCAGATTCCTTCCCTTTATCATATTTATCTTTACGAGGATATTTGGCAGCATAATGAATGACTCTACCATAGGAAAAAAATTTGAAAGGCAGTTTACCTCTAAATCTTCCGGAACCCTGTTGAAGTTTCTTGACAAAGTTTACTTCATCTTCTTCTTCTGAAATATGTCTTGATTCATTGAGTTCTTCCTTTTCGTTTGTTGAAGCTTTAAATTTGGCTTCTCTCATATCTGATGGGACTCATTTCTCATCTCAAAGGTAGTTAAGATTCCGTGAAGTTGTGTCATAGTGATAGTATATAGATCCTTTTTTTCTTCTATGGCAGATACTTTTGATTCAAATTTAGCAGACAAGGATCTTAAAACTTTCTCAACTAAGGTAACTTCCTTTATCTCTTCACCCAGATTCTTCATGAAATTAACAACCTCATCTATACATAAGAAGTAACTAGCTATACTTTCATCATTGTGCATCTTAAGAGTTTCATATTGAATTCTGAGAGTTTGCAGTTTAGCACGTTTTACCTGAGAGTCTCGTTCATAGCTTAGAACAATTTTGTCCCATATTTCTTTGGTTGATTTGAGCTGCATAAATTTGACAAACTTTGAATGTGACAGACTTCCCAATAATGTATTGATAGCCCTGGCATTGGTTTCATATTTCCTTTTACCTACCATATCTGTAGGAATTGCTGATGGAAATGTATATCCTCCTTCCACAATTTCTCAAACATTTGTTCCAAGTGATTGTAGATAGGCTGTGGTTCTTATTTTCCAACAAACAAAGTTGCTCCCATCAAAGACTGGCGGTTTGATGGATCCCATCCTTTCTTGATTACTCATGGTGATGGATCTCCCTTCAAATGATCAAGCTTCTTTTGAAGGACCTGCTCTGATACCAATTGTTGGAAATAATACTGAGAGGGGGGCTGAACCAATATTATTAGATCAATAATTTAATTTTCTAAACAGATTTGTATACACTACTTTAGCTAAGTGAAATAGTGTGTATACGCGACTGTACTTAACGCAACCAGTGTATATGCAAAGAACTTTTGATTTACCCAACTTATCATGCATTGAACTTTAGCCAGTATAACAGAGATTTATTAGACAATGTAGTAAAAGCAGAATAAAGCATCACACATAAGCAACACACATGAACACCAAGATATAAGTTGGAAACCCAATGTGGGTGAAAACCACTTGCTATTTTCGTCTATGTCTTCTTTTAAGAATAAGAAAATCTGTTTACAATTTTGTACTGGTACAAACTTATACTAGTACACAGGCTTCTACATGTAGAAGGTTACAACCTTCTCTCATTCTCCATCTTCTCCTGGAAGGGAGCTACAACCCCCTAACTCTTGTACTAGCTGATATGTTTACTAGTACGTCGGCTGTGACCTACAGAAGGCTATGACCTTCTTTCTTCCTCCAAGGACCACGTTTCATAAATGTTCAGACTAGATCCATCAACAACATCATAACTGTAATTCAATCATCAAATACATCTGCATCAACCAATCACTTTCTGAACCAACCATAACTGAATTAATCAATCACTTTGACAACCCATCAATCTGATCATTCAGAATACTATCACTAGAATACAGTAACCAGAACCCAAACCAGAACCTAGAACTCAGCAACAGTAAACAGAAACAACTGAAACATATTTTATAAGGTATACGCTACTTCCATGTGTCGAAACTACATGTATACGCACTTTTCTCAAAGCCAACCAACGTATACATCTGAAAATATTAATTCTGCAGCTATTCCAGACTTCAGTTACACCTAGATCATAATATTTACAAAACAACACATGGGTCAGTATACAGATCTAGGATAAACATGATTAAACCATATAAAGATAATTCATTTCAAGCCTTAAGATCACAATCCATCATTAGATCTTATCCACCATCAATCGCTAAGGTTCATCCCTGGTTCAAATCAAGCACAACACCATAAGCCAATAACCTACATACTATATCTCACACTTCATAAGATATTTGATACTTGCACACTTTGGCCTAATGATCTTCTCCTCCTTTTATAGTTTTAGGCCTTTCTCAATACCATGGACCAAAACCACTTAGGACCAATACCTTGGACCAAATACCTAGGGTCAATACCTCGGACTAGATACCTTGGACCGATACCATGGATGAAAATACCATTGACCAATTACTTCGGACCAAGGTGAACCTGCATATACCTCTCTTTCTTTATGTTGTGTAGAAAAATCTATAATTCTTTGTTGTTTTTTGCTGTACTGTGATATTTCATCTGAGTGAGTTGCCATCAAGGACAATACCTATATCACATGCAGTGGGATATTGAGTAGGTTTATGTAAAAACCAGGGGAGGAGCATTGGACAACAATGAAGTGGGTTTTCAGGTATTTGCATGACACTAGTGATTATGGTTTGTGATACCAAGGGAGACCAGGATTGGTAAGAGTTTTGGACATCCATAACTTTGTTAATGCAAATTGGGTTGGAGATCTTGATGAAAGAATATCTACAAGTGGGTATATGTTTAACCTATTTGGAGGTACAATTACTTGGATGAGTAATAGACAGGTTGTAGTGGCATTTTCAACTACAGAGGTAGAATACATGGAAGCCACTCATGCAAGCAATGAAGCAATTTGGTTGCAGAGAGTTGTTTTAAGTATGGGGTTAGTACAATGAGCTATAAGGATAGATTGTGACAACCAAAGTGCAATTTTCTTGGTAAAAAACCCTGCTTATCATTCAAAGACAAATCACATTGACGCTCAGTATCACTTTGTGAGGGATATGGTTGATGAAAAAAAGGTGTTTCTGGTAAAGGTGGAGACTTTGAAGAATACTACAGATGCATTGACAAAGTTTGTGAGCACTAAGAAGTTCTCTTGGTGTAGAGAAACAATGGGTGTTGTAGGGTTGGACCAATGACTAAGCTCTCTTGTGGTCCCCCATGGAATGTTGTGCATGGAGCATGATTGTTCAGAGGTCTTTGTTTCAGTCAGATGTATACCCTAGGAAGTTTGTACACCCCTCCACGCGGGGGGGACTTGTCCCCCCCGCGGGGGTCCAGGGGGGCCGATCCCCCCGGCTGGGGGGTCCGGGGGCTGGCGGTCCCCCGACGGGGGCTCGGGGGCAGCGCCCCCGAAGCTAAAAAAAATGTAAAATTGCCTTGTAAAAGTATAGTAATTTCTAGTCAATTTGGGCCGTTCATTAGGCAGATGATATGACGGTAGAACTTATGTTTAGTTTAGGGTTTTTTTTCCTAGAAGGCAACCCCTCTCTTTGTATGAGGGTATTGTATTGGAGGCTGAGATATAGATGTGTATTCGGTGAGCGAGAAATAGAGAGGTGAGATTGTGAGAGAAAACAGAGGATATTACAACGGATTTGCTGTAGGTTGTGTCTCTTCATTTTGCTGGATAATAGAAATGAAGGACTGGTTGTTCGGGGTGAACGTAGCCCAAACTGGGTGAAACACGTATATCTGTGTCTCTCTTGTTTTGTGAGTTTTCTGTGTTTATATTTCTGCAATATTTTATGTGTTCCATTGCTCCATAATATATAATTTTCTAACAACTGGTATCAGAGCCAGGTTTATTTGGCTGATAAACTCGCAGGAAAGAAGGGTTCCTGGTTCGAGTGGGAGCAATGGCGGAAGATGGTAAGTTTAGGGTCGAGAAATTTAACGGCCAAAACTTCTCGCTGTGGAAGATGTAGATGGAAGATTATTTGTATCAAAAAGATCTATACCTACCATTGGGTGGAAAAACAAAGATGCCGACGGGTATGAAAGACGAAGAATGGAACCTTCTCGATAGAAAGGCACTCGGAACAATACGGTTGTGCCTTGCTGCATCAGTCGCCTTCAACATTTCGAAGGAAACCACGACAGAGGGTTTGATGCAGACGTTGTCAAAACTATATGAAAAACCCTCGGCCTCAAACAAAGTATTTCTTATGAAACGGTTATTTAATATGAATATGTCGGAAGGTGGATCTGTTGCAAACCATTTAAATGATTTTAATACAGTTACAAGTCAGTTAAGTTCTGTAGGGGTAAACTTTGATGATGAAGTTAGAGCTCTATTATTCTTGTGCTCATTACCAGAAAGTTGGAATGGTTTGGTAATGGCCATTAGTAACTCCGTTTCTGGATCTAGTACTTTAAAGTTTGATGATGTTGTCGGTGCTATCCTTAGCGAGGAAATGCAATGGAAAAGCTTCGGTGAGACATCGGTAAATGCTTTGAGTGCAGAGTCTAGAGGAAGAAAAATGGAAAGAGGAAATAGCTCAGGATATCGCAGTAAATCAAGGAAAGGCAGATCCAAGTCCAGATCGGGGATAGTGTGCTGGAAATGTGGAAAGAAAGGACACCTAAAGAAAGACTGTAGATCTCGGAAGGGAAAAGAAGGAGATGCACAGCAAGAAAACAATCATGAAGCAAATGTGATAGGTGAGGTGTTACAAGATGCTTTGATTCTTTCTTTCGAAAATATTACTGATTCCTGGGTGGTAGATTCAGGGGCTTCATTCCATGCCGCACCTGATAAGAAATACTTTCATGACTATGTTCAAGGAGATTTTGGACAAGTTCGTCTAGGTGATGATAAACCCTGTAAAATCGTTGGAATGGGTAAGGTTCTTGTAAAACAGCAAAATGGAAACCAATGGCTATTAAAGGAGGTAAGGCATGTTCCAGATCTAAAGAAAAATCTGATTTCAACAGGGTAGTTAGGCAGTGAAGGTTGTGTGACAACTTTCACAGATAAAGCTTGGAAGGTCACCAAAGGAGCCCTGGTAATAGCAAAAGGCGAAAAGGTTGGTACATTGTATTTATGCAATGGTATTTCTAACTTTGTTAATGCTTTAACTTCCAAAGGAGCAGATGCAGCATTATGGCATCATAGGCTGGGACACATGAGTGAAAAGGGGATGAAGATTCTTCACTCAAGGAATTTGTAGCCGGGTTTGAAGAATGTTGATTTGGACTTCTGTGAGAATTACATTTATGGAAAACAGAAGAGAGTCAGATTTCTCAGAGTTGGGAAAGGAAAGAAGAATGAAAAATTAGAGCTTGTGCATACAGATGTATGGGGACCTGCTCAGGTATCATCTCTCGGTGGCTCTCATTATTATGTTACTTTTATTGATGATGGAACTAGAAAAACTTGGATTTATTGTATTAAGAATAAATCTGATGTATTTGATACTTTCAAGAAATGGAAAGCTTTGGTTGAGATTGAGACAAGAAAGAAATTGAAGTGTCTTAGATCAGACAATGGAGGTGAATATTGCAGCAAAGAGTTTGATAGGTACTGTTCAGAGCATGGAATTCGCAGAGAGAAGACAGTTCCAAGAACACCACAAGAAAATGGTGTGTCAGAAAGGATGAACAGAACAATCATGGAGCGTGCAAGGTGCATGAGATTGCATGCAGGATTGCCTTTACAGTTTTGGGCAGATGCTGTAGATACTGTTGTTTATCTAATAAATAGAGGGCCTTCAAGTTCCTTGGATGGTGGTGTTCCAGAGGAAGCATGGACAGGTAAAAAAGTAAACTACTCTTTTTTAAAGCCTTTTGGTTGTGAGGCCTTTGTCCATATTGATAAAGAAAATAGAACAAAGCTTGAGGCAAAGTCAAAGAAATGTACCTTTACTGGATATGGTGTTAATGATTTTGGTTATCGCTTATATAATTACGAAAATCACAAAATCATTAGGAGCAGAGATGTAATATTCAATGAAAAGGTCTTGTATAAGAATCAGTTGCAGGAAAAGAAACAGGAAAAAGAAAACAAGGAATACACAGTCCTTGATGAAATTAGTGAAAAGGTAAAGGTTCCTGAAAATAATAATAATCAACAACAACAACCACCACAACAGCAATAGACACCCCAAACACCTGAAAGTGGTGTTAGAAGATCTACCAGGATAAGTAGACCCCCTGAACGATACTCTCCTTCATTATATTATTTATTGTTGACTGATTCTGGTGAACCCGAATGTTATGAAGAAGCAATGCAGGTTGAAAGCAGGAAGAAGTGGGAGGTAGCCATGGAAGAAGAGATGGACTCCTTAATGCATAACCAGACTTGGGATTTAGTCAGGTTGCCTGCAGGAAAAACTACATTGAAGAATAAATGGGTTTACAGGCTGTAGGAAGAAGATGGACGAAAACAGAGGTACAAAGCTAGACTTGTGGTGAAGGGGTTTGCACAGAAGAAAGGTATTGATTTTGATGAAATATTTTCTCCTGTTGTTAAAATGACTTCAATAAGAACTATTTTAAGTCTTGTAGTAGCAGAAGATTTGCATCTTGAGCAGTTAGATGTAAAGATAGCCTTTCTCCATGGCGATTTGGAGGAAGAGATATATATGTAGCAGCCACAAGGATATGAGGTGAAAGGGAAGGAGAAACTAGTGTGCAGGTTGAAGAAGAGCTTGTATGGCTTAAAACAGGCTCCAAGGCAGTTGTATCTAAAATTTGACAAGTTTATGTCTGAACAAGGTTATACTAGATGTCACTCTAATCATTGTGTTTATCTGAAAAAGCAAAATGATGGCAGCTATATTATATTATTATTGTATGTGGATGACATGCTTGTTCCAGGATCTAACATGCAGGAAATAAATGTACTCAAAAGAAAATTGGCAAATTCATTTGCAATGAAGGATTTGGGAGCTGCAAAACAAATCCTTGGTATGAGAATCACTAGAGACAGGAAAAATCGCAAATTAACATTGTCTCAGAATGATTACATACAAAAGGTGTTGAAAAGATTTAATATGAACAATGCAAAACCAGTTAGTACACCTTTTTCTAGCCATTTCAAACTTAGTAAGGAAATGTGCCCAAAGACCCAAGAAGACATGGATTATATGTCTAAAGTTCCATATGCATCAACAGTTGGAAGCTTAATGTATGCAATGGTCTGCACAAGGCCTGATATTGCACATGCAGTGGGAGTTGTAAGCAGGTACATGAACAATCCAGGAAAGGAACATTGGATGGCAGTGAAATTGATTCTCATATATTTGAAAGGTACCACAAATCAAGCATTATGCTTTGGTGGTGCAAACATTTCTCTACAGGGATATGTTGATGAAGATATGGCAAGTGACAGGGATAACAAGAGGAGCACTACAGGATATGTATTTACTGTTGGTGGAACAGCTATCAGTTGGATTTCAAAAATCCAAAGTGTTGTTGCACTTTCAACAACAGAAGCAGAGTATGTTGCTGCTACAGGGGCTAGTAAAGAAATGATTTGGTTACGAAGGTTTATGGGTGAATTGGGTAAGGAGCATGATATGGGCACGTTATACAGTGATAGCCAAAGTGCCATTCATCTTGCAAAGAACTCAGCATTTCATTCTAGGACTAAACACATACAGCTCAAGTACCATTTCATACGATCAGTGTTGGAATATGGAGAGTTGAAGTTGGAAAAGATACACACTAGCCATAATCCTGCAAATATGCTAACAAAAGTTGTAACCAGGGAGAAACTGAGAATATGCTCAGTTTCAATTGGTCTTCAAGGATGATGATGAAGATGAGAAACAACCAGGTCCAAAGAGGAGTCATTGTCCAGCAAATGAAGCAGCGGTGGAGTTTCTACAATCATTCTCCAAGTGGGAGATTGTTGTGTGTGGAGCATGATTGTTCAGAGGTCTTTGTTTCAGCTGGATGTATACACCAGGAATTTTGTACACCCCTCCACGCGGGGGGGTGCGGGGGGGGACTTGTCCCCCCCGTGGGAGTCCGGGGGGGCCGATCCCCCCTGGCTGGGGGGTCCGGGGGCTAGCGGTCCCCCGGCGGGGGCTCGGGGGCGACGCCCCTGAAGCTAAAAAAATGTAAAATTGCCTTGTAAAAGTATAGTAATTTCTAGTCAATCTGGGCCGTTCATTAGGCAGATGATATGACGGTAGAACTTATGTTTAGTTTAGGGTTTTTTGACCTAGAAGGCAACCCCTCTCTTTGTATGAGGGTATTGTATTGGAGGCTGAGATATAGATGTGTATTCTGTCAGCGAGAAACAGAGAGGTGAGACTGTGAGAGAAAACAGAGGATATTACAGTGGATTTGCTGTAGGTTGTGTCTCTTAATTTTGCTGGATAATAGAAAGGAAGGACTAGTTGTTCGGGGTGGACGTAGCCCAAACTAGGTGAACCACGTATATCTGTGTCTCTCTTGTTTTGTGCGTTTTCTTTGTTTATATTTCTACAATATTTTATGTGTTCCATTGCTCCGTAATATATAATTTTCTAACATGGAAAGAAAATAATAAGTGGGAGAATGTTGGGTGTGTGTTATATTCTTCCTATGACTATCGCAATCATGGGGGGGCGGAAGGCCCCATGTAAGTTGTGTCAGGCGCAACAGGGGGCGATAGCCCTCTACACGAGGTGCAGGGCATAATTTTTTTGGACCGTATATTGGGTGGGCTGACCTATCTATGGTTTTGTGCATGAATTTTTCACATGGTTTTGGGCATGATGGTTTTCTGTCCATGGTATTTTGTAGATCCGGTCAAGGGAACTACAGTTATGTTCTAATCCAGGGTTAATGGATTGGGGTTTATGAATGCTTCAACATGTATATATATGTATTGTAACATTGAAAGGAATATAATGAAAAATCGATCTGGTAGTCCTTGTTTTGGGATCCAGGGGAAAATATTTTTGTATATATGTTTTATGTTTTATCCTCTCACCATTTTTTATTTTCTGTTTTTAGAATTAGTATGCAGGTAATTTCTGTATGGGGTTAAAACCTACATTCAAAAGAGGGATTTTATAATTTACAATTTTGAATTTTTGGCTCCAAGAAGATCAAGTCAACCCCCCAAGTGTTCAAGTTGACCCAACTTGTAGAGGCACCCATTCAAACTCCCAAAAGACTATAAATAAGGAAATCGTTCTCCTCCTCTTGACACAATTTGAATCTTACTCAAGGCATAATATCTTCTACTAATCTATGCAAAGTAAACACAAGAAAAGAAGGACAAAGTTGATTGGGTAATCCAAGAAACTTATCTCTCTATGTTTGACATCGCATCTGTGGATTGTCTCTCTCTCCCTTAGCGTTGATCTCACACGTGTGGAAGACATATTGAGTTTCTGCACATATCACTAGGCAACAAGCTGAGATTTTTGGGGTGTAGAAGAAAGATGAAATTCGTACCTAGCATATTAGACTTGACCAAACTCTTTGGACAAAAGTTTGACTTGATAAGAAGGCAATTTGACAAGGTTTTACCAAGTCTTTGTTGTCAGTCAATTTGAATTTATTTTTTACTAGAAGGATTAGAAGTATCTCTTGTTTAATTGAATAATTTCTCTAAGGAAAAGGTTGCTAGGTTTTTCCCCCAAGTGGATTTTCCTAGGGTAAATATTGTATTATCTTTATGCATCATTGTTTCATTGTGATATATACTATCCTACTACTTTTTATGATTAAATTTCTGAAGCATAATTTCATAATGACTAACTAGAAGTCCTAAAGATAATATCTATATCATTAGAAGTAATTATTAGTTTTAGAAATTAGTGTTTGTATCTATTTCACTTGAAAAATCAACAAGGAAAACACTTTTTTGAAGGGGAGGATCATGTTAAGCCCTATATAAGCCCCATGTTAACCTTGAAACCCTTTATTAACTCTTATATATTGAGTGATGTCATTTCTATTGTTATATTATTATGTAGGCTAGAACCAATCATGGCCCCATTTTATTATAATTATAGCCTTCTCTCTTATATATATACTAAGGATACCTTGTCTCAAAATCATCAAATATTGTCTTGTACATTGTATTCATTATAAAAGAATGTTTCCCCCTTGAACAAGACTATATTAATTATCATCTTATCATTTTTAAGGCACAAGTCTCATAACACCATTGTAATTCAATTAGGAACCAAATGTTTAGCATTATTTTTATATAAAGAATTGTAATTGTCTGAATTGGGAAACAACTTGGGAGACACTCACTCATTCACTAATTAATGAATGATCTAAATGGGATCATTATTTTATTTTTCATTTACATTAATTCTTTCAAACTGGAAAAAAGTGGGGTCTTTTAACAAGAAGCCCCAATTTGGAGAACTAGGGTTTAAAACGTTCCAAAGCCATTTTGAGGCACTAAATGAAGTTTATAGGGTGAAGAAAATTACAATTTCATAAGACTTTTTAGTGTTGTTCTACACGCAAAGACATTTTTGACAACGTAAGAATTGAATAAAACATAGTTTGTATGCAAACATTATGCCTCTTACAAGTTGACTTATTATATTAACACCATGGCATGAGAAGATGCCACATCAACCCCCATTACTCATGCGTAAGGGGCTAGCCCCATGTGAGGTTTGAATAATACTCTAGAATATCTAAGATCATAACTCTAATTAATGGTTTAGGGATTCAAATTTCACTTCTAGTTGGATACCAGGATATGTTAAATGTTAGGCCTAGGAGGAGTAGGGGTTCCATTCTATGTTATTGTATTTTCTTCCATACTTGAGTAGGAAAACTGGGATTCGGTAGTTAAAGAAAAAATTAAATATGTCTTAAATATTTATAGAAACATTGCATGCCATAGGTATTAGTTAACTCCATAGGAAGTTCCTTTTCCCTTGTACTTGCATATTCCATAACAAAGAAAAGAGAGTAGAGAAACCTCACCTTACTTGGGTTTTCTCTCACAAGGGTTTCCGAGGGAAAATATTTTGTATATGTGGATGGTGTTTTTGCATTTCTTTATATTCTCTATTTTCATAAGTGTTATCCATTTCATTTATTGATCCAAATCTTGGGCAGTCTTATAGTCCAAGTTTGGATTTATAAGTCATAAAATCATATTTTTAAGTGAAAGAAAGCTTGATAGATATATACTTGATGAAGTCAAACCTAATCAATGTTGGTGCCATCAAAAAAGATAACTTATGTTACACATCATTTTGTCGTATTCAGGAAAATTATGCTAAATACAAATCCTTCTCCATCTAAAGAACTATTGTCATTAATCCCCAAGAAAGATGGAAAAGGGACCTCTCATTAAGTATAAGAATCTTGGATTATATATCTCAAAAAAGCCTATTTTTAGTGAATGTCATAGGTGTCGAGTGTTTCAACCTACTAAATCACATGTTGCAGAGTAAACGTGTTGTGATGCTAATGCATCTCATCTTCATTAAAGGTGTGACAATCTTTTAACATAGGTAAAAACAATGTAAACTTTGAAATGAGAAATGTAAACTCAAAACGAGAACTATAGCAAAAAACCCGAAAAAAACATGCAGAAAAACCTAAAAACAAAAAATTTTGATGTTGGAATGTCAGAAAACCTTAAAATTTTGACAATTTTTCAACCATAACATTATGGAAAAAATTTATGACTAAATTTTTTTTAAAATGAACACTTGAATGAAAGAGTCATTATACGAGGAGTAATTTATTTTTTAAATTCTAAAAATATGATGACTTAAAATTCTTAGCCTAAGACAACTTGACACATTGCAACAAAAATTTAAAAGTTAACCATCAAATTTACACACCGTGTAAGCTAACTCGACCCATTGCAATGAGAACTTAAATACCAACCATTAAATTGCACACTGTGAGAGGGGACTCAATCCTTTATAACAAAAAATTGAAAATAAACAATCAAATTGAGATATAATGGGATCAAGTTACTAGTCAAGGATTGACACGGACCCTGTAGAAAAAAATAAAATAAATTAAAATAATAAATAAATAAAAATGAAAAATATAAAATAAAACAAAAAATAAAAAATTGAAACAAAAACACAAAAAATTAACAAAATAATAATAAGTAAATAAAATATATATTAAAACATAAAAGAACAAAAAAAACATGAAAAAAAAGGAAATAAAAAAATTAAACATTGAGAAGAATAAAAACAAAAAGAAAAGCACAAAAAATTTAAAAAATAATAATAACTCATGAAAAAAAATTAAAAAACATAGAAAAAAATATAAAACATGGAAGAAAAAACACAAATATAAAAACATATATAGAAAAGGACAAAAAATAAATTAAACATAAAAAGTTACAAAAAAAAGCAAAATTAATGTAGAAAATTAAAGAAAAAAAATCAAAGGAGTGAAGGGACGTTTACTTGAATGGTTCATGAGACACAATACTTGCTAACGTTTTGCAAATGGGGTAGCAAGCTAAGGGGGCTTGAATGTGGGGAAAACTCCATAGTTAAGTGCGCTTGAGCCAAAGGTGATATGGGATGGGTGACCTATCGAGAAGTCCTAGTTACTAGGTGCAAGCCTTGGAAGTGATTGATGCTATTTGATTCATTTCACAAGTTTCAATCTCACTTCTCCACGCCCGTGAGCATCACTCGATGCAATGAACGCTAAGTGGACTATTCAAAAATCATAAAAAATTAGTCAGTTACGACTACCTCTCATGGAAATGGTATGAACGCTAAGTGGACAATTCAAAAATCATGATAAATTAGTCAGTTGTGACTACCTCTCATGGAAATGGTCATAGATGAATTACTTACTTAACACAATTGAATCCCAAAAATGATATCTAGTAAAAAAAATATAAAAATAAATAAAAATATATACAAAAAAGTCTTTCAAAACAAACATAATTAAAATATATATATATATATATATATATATATATATATATATATATATATATATAACAAAAAAAAGGAAAAATAGAACCAAATTAGAAAAAAAACAACAACAACATAAAAATTAAATTAAATAGATAAAAAAATAGAAAACATTATTTTTTTTCCTTTTAAATTAAAAACCAAAATTAAAACATAAAAATTAAAGATATTAAAGAAAACATAATTAAAAAAAAAACAAAACATTTATGAACATTATAAAAAAAATAAAATAAAAGTCTGAAGCCTTGGACTTGGTAGACCGATTCTGAGAATTGGCCTAGGCCCTAGGCCTATTTGCTAAGCCTAGGGTCGCTGAGCTAGGTGGCCTTGGAAGCTGAATACTTAGCTGCCAAGGCCGTCCAATGACCCAACAACCCTGGGTTGGCTGGCCGATTCTCGAAATCAGCCAGCCAGCTACACTGGGACGTTGGGTTGGGAGGCTTTGGCTAGCCAGCCTATGGTCGTTGGGTCGCTAGGCTTGGTGGCCCGCATAGTTGCCAAGGCATCCCAACCCAGCAACCCAACAACCTCGGCCTTGGAAGGTCGATTCCGAGAATCGACTTGTGCCCTATGTTAATTTTATTTTTCTTTTTGTTTTTATTTTTATTATAATGTTTTTTTTTTTTTTTATCTTTATAATTTAATTTTAATAATTTCTTTTTAGTTTTTTTTAATTATTTAAATTTTAATTTTACGACTTTTCTTTGCCCTATATATATATATATATATATATATATATATATATATATTACATTTTTAATGTTTTTTTTGTAAACTTGGTGGTGCTTCCTCTATTTATATTAGCTATTCAAAATTAAATCTTCCATTTGTTCCAGGTGGTCTTACTTGCCCGAAGGAAACCAAGTAGCCACTTGTCTGCATTAAACCCTGTCCAAAGTTTAAAAAGGTCTTTCTCTATCCATCTAGGAGCATTGTCTTTACTATTTATACTGCTATTCCATTTAAACAAGTAAGAACTATTCATCATAAAACTTTAAGAAAAATGTACTAGACCTCTACTTCAATCCTCGTTCGAGGATATTACTGGGGTTGGCGCTTTGGCACTTGAGCCCAACATCTCGTTGCTCTTCATGTCTTGAAGTGTTTGTTCAATTCTCCCCAGTGCCAAGTTGTTTCTATAAGTTTGTATATGGACTGTTGCAATCTCCCTGGGGAGTTCTACCCTAACGGGATCCTTTTCCTTGGTGTCCTCCTTTACCTTCGGTCCTCTGCTTACTGCTTGTTCCCGATTGAGAGTCATAGCCCGAACCACCATGTTCTTCATGACCCAATACTGTTTAATTGTCTGTTTGAAGAGAGAGTGGTGTCCTCGGGAGTTCCCTGTGTCTGGAACCATGCTATCCCATTCCTCCATGGGGATGTCTTGGTTCCTTATGTTGGTGTTTAGTTCTCACTCCCAGCCAGCGATTTGAGCCCTGACTTCCGGTGAGTTCCCTACCATGTAAGCGTCGATGAGGGATTTCACATGTTCACATCCAAACTTTTTCCCTCTCTTTCTTTGCTCTTTGTTTGAGCCGCTCGCTCCCTATTCCATATTTTTGTCTCTCTTACCCTTCCCGGTCGCCATGTTGTCTGCATACCTATTGCTGGTTTCTTCTTTCTATTTTTTGTCCTACTCACTATACTGGGCATAATTAGAGGTGATACCTATCACATAACCATTCCAATTGTCAGTTTGATAATGAACAAACATCCAAACAATTTCCCATTTACCTGTGTAACATTTGTTATCCCTTTCAGTGCCGAAACTGAGGATTTTCATGGTTTCTTTTAGATTTTTCCATCTCCTCTCATAGTTTTGGGTTCTTCTAATCCTTTCTTCGCTTACCGTCGTGCTTTTATCTCGACGATATCCATCACCTAGATAGCACGATAGAGGAATCCACTTAGGACAACCTCTAGGGTAGACTGGGTTAGTGTTCCTTGTGTCACAGGGAGGCTTGGCCATGGGGATGTTTTCCAGGGGTCCAGGCATCAGAACCCTAGCCCTATTCTCTTCCACCCCTAGTGGATTTTTTTTTCTTTTTTTTCTTTTCCATCTTCTCTCTGTTCTTTTTACTCTCAGAGGCTCTTCGTTTCTTTTGAGAAGTATCCAATAGGAGTCATTATGGCCTCATTCTCTCGTGTTTCATTTCTTGGGGTTGCCATGGTGGAGACATCTCCTTTCCTGGTTTCTACCCCCTTCTCTCCTGGCTTACTCCCCATTATTTTCATTACACATTCTATACATTTCGACCATCTAGGGTCCCAAGAATCCCTGGGTTCCTCCCTATCAGAATCAATCCCTATCCTGTACAAATTTCCTATATTAATGTAGAAAGACATCCTATTCCTTAAGATGTTGAGGGCTAGAGGAGAAACATACCAACTTGCAGAATTGTTTCCTCTTCTGTCCTCAAGTTGCAACGTCATTCTTCGGCCACCTTTACTCTCTTTGGTTCTTGTCTCCTCCCTCTGCGTGCATCTGCATATGGACTATTTTCCCTTATGTTTTATTCCCCTCCCCTTTATGTCCTTTCCCTTTTCATCCACCTGTCTATCATCATTACTACCCTCACTAATCCCTATGTCGTCACCTTGGAATGGTGACCCTTCGTCCTGTATTACACTTTCTCTCATTAACACTCACTTACTCCCTACTGTTCTTGTATATGGTCTTGTCCTTCGTCCTACCACTTGCTGGCATCCTTTTGCTTGCCCTCCCGCTGGCCCCCTTGCTATCTTGGTTGTCCTCCTTATGGTCTCCACCAACCTTCTCTCGAGATCTGTTCCTTCCCTTCCCTATCCGTCCACTTGCCCTTTGCTTGTCCTCTACCTCCACTTCCCTCTCTTGTCCTTTCACTCGCTTGGACGCTGCTTCTCACCTCCCAGTCCCATCTCACTGGTCCCACTTCCTCCATTGTGCTACACCCTGATCAGGGGTTCTCCTCCCCTTCCTTGTATTTTTCTAGGATTTTCACTAAGTTTTCCATCTCCTCCATCTCATGTAGTTCTTCCGC
Organism: Pinus tabuliformis; assembly: GCA_031772625.1. NCBI lineage: Eukaryota > Viridiplantae > Streptophyta > Pinopsida > Pinales > Pinaceae > Pinus > Pinus tabuliformis. The sequence continues at coordinate 126,186,484 of CM062808.1, read as the reverse complement.
ATTTATGTCTACAGTTCTGCCTACCTAGTCGCTTCCCTAATTTTCCAGGTTGTCTGCTGCCGCATTGAATTTCCTTTGAACGTGTGTGGGGAGGATGTAGTCTATCTATCTAATTAGTTTACTGATCTCCTGAACTAGCTAAGCAATTCTCTAGCTTTGGCTGATCTTCTCCCACTGTGTTCCTTGTTGTAGTTTTTTTACTATTTCAATCACCATTTTCGAATATCCTTCTACATATAATTTTTTAAATCTCTCTCTTATCGTTATTTCCAGCCCTTTTTTAAGGCATGAAGCTCTGATTCATTATTTTTCACGTTGCTACATCCATCAGGTAGATTCTGAGTGTCTTACCCCTATCATCTCTGAATACCCCTCCTGTCCCCACCTCCCTAGGATTCCCTTTTGCAGCGCCATCGAACTTAAGTTTGCTGAATTCCTTTTGTGGTCTTCTGAATTTGTTTACTTCCTCTCCTTTGGTGGTGTGTTTCTTCCATGAAGATATCTGCAGCATGCTTGGTTTCAGTTTTAGGTGGGTCATTATCTTTTCTTCCTTCGAGTTAGTTTTCCAGTCCTCCTCGAACCATTTCTTTGTCAGAATAGTCTCTCGAATATTTTGGATTATCTGGTTCCATTTTTCTACTTTTTCTCTTCCTTCTTCCTAGAAGATCAATTTTTTTTCGTTCTTTCCATATATTCCATAGGACAAATCCTAACGAGAGTCTCCAAGCACGGTTCAGGATTGTGTTCTAATACGATTTTTTCCTCCAGTTCTCTATTGTTATTTGCATGTTATTTGGATTCCTATCATTGATTTCAAAAATTTGATGGTGTTGTTTCCATAGGTTATTGCTATATTTGCAAGCATTGGTAAGGTGCTCCATTGTCTCTTCTTATTCTCAGCATAAGACACATATCGATGGGCCTTTCATCCCTTTTTTCTACAGTTGGTCCCATGTTAATGCTCGCCCATAGCTCATGATCCAAATGAAGAAAGCGATCTTCAACCATGTTTTTTCCTTCCATATACTTTCCCAGTTATTTTTTCTAGATGCTTGATGTGTTCTACTTTTAATTGATAACCTTCTCCAATTGTAAACATTCCTTTGATTCTATAGACCCATCTTAGGATCTCTGATCCTTCTTTTTTTGCCATTTTCCTAGTTGCCATTTCCTTTTCGTATAGCTTCCATTGGGGTGTTTCTGGCACTTCTGGCCAATCTTTTTGTTGTTTCTACTTTCTCTAGTATCGTACTAGTTCTATGCACCAGAAGTTTTGTATTGTGTTTCCCTCATGGAGATCAGTGAATTGGCGAATTTCTTCCAAGAAGTTGGCTTTGTCCCCTCCTTTGATTTCCTAGAAGCTATGGTTGTTGATCAGATTCCTACTGGCACTGGCTAGGCTCCATATTTCGAAGCCTTTCTTATCATTTTGGCTTCTTAGCTTTCCTTAGAGAGGGCTGGGCCTCTCATACTTCCTCTCCCATAGATTTTTCCAAAGATCTACCCCTCTGTTATTGGGAAATCTAGTGTCTATTCAGAGCTGTTGGTCCCACAAAGACGGGTAGCTATCTTAGAAACAAACAGATTAAAGTCACTTTTTTTTCCTTTACGAGAGAGAGATGAGAAAGAAGCAGAGAGTACCAACCTCAGTCTTCTGCTTGGCTCCTTGCTTGTTTCCTTTCCCCTTTGACAGAATCTCGCAACTACTTCCTTACTTGTATCGCTTCAAAGAGCACCTGTAGATTCATAACAGCATAATACCATCAAATCATAGAGATCTTTCACTGTAAACAATATAGGATCAGATATATATTGACCATACAAATGCATATATCAACACAATATTCAGAGATACACAAGAATATGGAGGAAAACTCAAATAGATTTATTAGTAAAAGTAGTAGAAGAGAGGATTACAACCACTTGGTCTGACCCAGCACCATCCTCCCAGCTTGAAAGCCCTCTTCACCTCACAGAAAGCAAGATCACCCAAAAATGTCTTCAAAGAGAAACCAACAACACCTCTTTGCAAATTACCAAATTCCAACCTTTGGATCTATGGGATGAGGGATCCATTTATAGATATTTGCAGGGGGTGAGTCAGCTTCTGGGATTTTGGTTAGTGTCATCTCTCTGATAGTTCTTGGTTCCACTTGGAGATTTCATGATCTCCTACTCATCCTTGGGCGAATTCAGAGAGGCAAGTGTCAAATGAGCAGCTTCTAGAAGATTCTCAGGGTCTCCACCTAGCAAACTACTTGTGCCATTTGTTTGCTCTCACTCATCGCACCCTACAGAAGGGCTTTCCAGTATGCATCACACTTTTTGCATGTGGTAGGTGAGATGCATCGAACCCTTTGCACTGGGTAGTCTGTATGGTCCTGCTTTGACAAGTTCTGAGTGGTTTTTCATGGAAAACTTCTCGGAGATGATGTAATCGGCTAGCCTTGCTCCTTTAGGGTATGAAAAAGAACTTTTAGAGACTTAGAAGCCCTTGGTTTATGGAAATATGTGATTGGGGTTGTAGTGCCCAAATATGTCTATAACAGTTGCCCCCTAAAGCATGAGGTCATAAATCTTTTGATGTCAGGCGAAATGCTTTATAATGAGGATCTGAGGTTTTTCACACTGGAAGGTGACATGTAATAAGATACAATACAATACATTATCTTCATAATATTTTCATGATCTAGCTGAGGCAGGAATTCCCATGGTCAACTTGATAAATTCATTTTCATGTACGTAGGAGAGACAACCGTCTGTGCATAGACTGATGATTCTGGTATAGCCATCATCCCTTAGTTTGGATGATTATCTGTGTAGCAATGATGTACATTTGATGTCTTTATTTTCTTGATTATATCGCAGCTCGGATGGATGAAACTAGACCTGGGGTCTTCAGAACTTGTTCGATCTTCGCCCAAAGGTACAAGTCAATCCATGTGAAAAAGATGTTCTGATGTCAAACATGGAAGGACATCACTTGATTACCAGCCAATGATGTAAGCTGTTAACAGGCGCGAGAGGAATCACCGATGATGATGATGACCCTCAAGGTACTGCAGTACAATTCACGTGGTGTGAATACATGAGTCAATGTCAAACACCACGCAAAATCTTTTGGTCAAAGGCCATTAGTGTAAACCTGTCGTCGGAAGTGTGAAACTTGCCATTGAGGCATGCAAGCTTCAAAGTACTGGAAGGGTTGTCCCTATGTCGGCTTCTTGGATAATGAGATGATGTCGACAAGAAGTGACCCATCGTAGGAGGGCATTAATGGATCCCACATCTACGACACAGAACAGAGCAAATGATTTTGTAGAGGTGAAAACGATATGATGATACAAGGTTCAGGGTGGCGGTCATGAAAGAATGAAGCGTGAAGGTATTGTAGTGGATGAGACACAAGCTGGGTAGGTGAATTCTCTGAGCGACTTCTCTTGAACATATCGGTGACACTGAAATGGATTGGTAGCGTTAACCCCAAAAGTGGATGGTATGGTGGACCAATGGTGGTATGACCGGTGAACGGAATAACCCAACCCGACTCAATCATGGTGATGGAGTGACAGTGTCATGTTCAAGAGCGACTTGCTACCAATAAAGTTTCTTCAAGTTTTCTTCCTAATTTTCCCCAGTCATTTCTAACTAGTACCTCTTTATTTTTGTCAAGCTTGAGGAGGATAAGATATGCTTGTTCTATAATTTTCCCTTAAGGCAAACCCGTCGCTATGTTTTAACGAGCCTAGCGACAGTGAAACTCGCTCTTGTCTGAATTGACAAGTTTGTCACTATTGTTTTAATGAGTTTAACGACAAGGATAACTCAGTTCTTTTCAATTTTAGAGAGTCTGAAAAGAGACGGAAAGAAAACTCCAATATTCCTTTTTTCGTAATATAATCTCTTAAGTCTGAAAAATTATAAAACAATACGAAAGGGATGAATTTTCGACAGTTTTAACGAGCCGAACAAGACAAACGCTCGATATTTTTATGTAATAATCCCTTAGGTCCAAAAAGATTAAAATCTAGAGGAAGGATAGCACTTCCAAACACTTTAACAAGTTGGAGAGGCCAATTGCTCGGCAATATTTTCATATTTTACGAGTCAGATGAAAAGAGCTTAAAGGAGACTCGCTTTTTGAGGAACGAGTGATGTTTTTAGATAGCAGCTTGTTCCAGGTAAGGTTTGGAACTTTCCAATCATGGCAGTGTAAAGAAGGTGGCTAATAGGATCACTCATCGCAGTTGTTCCTCAAAAGGGGTAAACAATCAAATGGAGGCAAATGATTGGCTAAGATAGAGTGGAGGTGATGGTAAGAACATGACCAAGGCTCAAAAGCTGATGATAATCATTCACAATGGTTATTTACCGGAGGTGGGTTCATTTTTTAATGAGCTTAAACTCTGGTGGAACATATGCTCATTGCTAGGTTTAATTTTTAACGAGCTTGAACTTTGCATAAAGTTGCTCGTGATAATGGTCATTGATATTCGATTCATCGTTAACACTATGTTCTTTTGATGATCGTACTACCTATTCAATTGCTCCATCAAACTGATTAGAAATGAGGACATATGCTTGAAAATGAGTTAAAAATATAATACTCTACTTAAATTACATGAAAAGTAACTTAAAATAGTTTTTTACCCCTCATTTTACCATTTCTTTTGGAGTTGTGACTATTGGAGCTCTGGAGGTGTTTTCCCCCTTGATTTTCATCAGCTGATTCTGGGAGATTTTGTGGATGATTTTCGGCGCCGTCTGGACCAGGTAGGAGCTAAACCTGAAAGATCACTTCTAGGCCATACACTAGCTGAAAGGGCGTAAACTCGGTCGCATTTCTTACCGATGTTCGGTATGCCCACAAGGTTGAGTACAGGATTAGGTTCCAACTCCATTTATGGACTCCAATCATCCTTTGCAACATGCGTTTTAGGACTTTGTTGATTGCCTCAACATGCCTGTTAGCTTACGGATAATACGAAGTAGAGTTGTTGTGGGACAGTCCTAATTTAGTGTCCAATTCAGCCATCATGTGATTGCGGAAATGCGATCCATGATCTGTGACTATAGCTTGTGGAATGTTGAACCCGGTGAATACATGATTGAAAAAGAAAAGAGCAGTTATTTCGCCGCTGTTGTTTAATGTAGGCAACGCCTCGGCCCATTTTTTAAAATAGTCAACTGCGTATACCCATGCCCCCTGGATGAGGTGGGGTTACTGTTATAGACATTTTTGTTCCTTACAGCTTTGAGCATGAAATGTCCATAATCCAAGGGATCCAAAGTCCCTAAAAGTGTTGTTCCTGCCCCTAAAGGAACAAGGTCAACCAATGACAGCTTCTCCCAGAAGTTCTCCACCAAAAACCACTCAGAACTAGTCAAATCAGGATCAATTTAGATGCTCTACTAGCTGCCTGCGTTGCAACGCACCTAAATGCACTACCAGGGTGCGCTGAGCAAGAAATGCCAAATGGCAGTGTCATTCCGCGAGGTGTACAGACACTGGAAGCTTCCAGAATCTTCCTCAATGACACTTGCCTCACTGAGTTCGACCAAGGATGAGTAAGAGGCTCTCAGCCTCCAAGTGGAAGCAAGAACTGACAGAGAGAAGCCACAAGTAAAAACATAAGCTGACTCATCGTCTCTGCTTACATCTATATATGGATCCCTCATCCCAGAGATCCAGGAGGCTAGAATTTTGTACTTTGCAGAGAATTGTTGTTGGTTTGAGATTGAGATTAGTAAATTGGGTGATTTATGCTTTGTTGGAGGTGAGGAAGGGATTCCTTTGCCGGGAGGTAGATGCTGGATCGGGACTCACTTGGTTGTATCTCCTCTTGGACTTTCTTATTATATCAATAAAACTATTTGAGTTTCTCCTACATGTTTGTATATCAATGATGCTTTGTTATATCTGCATGTTTAGCTTAAATCTGATCCTAAGCTAGTTATGAATGTAAATCTATATCTTTCGTGTAGTTTTCCTCTTCTGTGATCTTGCAGGAACTTGGTGAAGCTGGACCAGTAAGGGAGCAGGCAGCGGGAAGCAAACAAAGAGGAGAGTGAGTGGATCAACAAACTAGCGAAAGACACAGGTTAGTTACATCGTTCCTCTCTGTTTACATTTCATAAAGAAGAATACGAAAATAGTTTTCCTTGTTTGTTGCTAAGGCACTATCACACCTTAGAGTGGGATGGGGGCGTTCTAAATAGATACTTTTCCCAACAACAGTTACATTGCATGAAATCGATGCCCCATTTGGCGAATGGCCCAACAACAACTACTGGCTGCAGAGGTGCGGGTGGTATTCTGGTTTTGCGGTTGAAGATTTGACAACCATGGCAACTTCTGACTGCGGTTATGTAGTATTTGAACATTGTTGGCCAGAAGTATCTTGCTCGTAAAATATTTTGTGCCGTAGCATAACCAGATTGATGCCCCCCTCATGCGCCTGAATGAAAATCATTCAAGACTTTTTTTGCCTCCTCGTGGGTAAGGCACCTTCGCAAAACTGTATCGACACCACAACGGTAAAGCATATCATCGATGATCATGTAGTCTTTTGCTTGGTATCGAGTACGTCGCTGTTCTGAGTGAGAGGTATTAGACCTATACGTTTGGGTTTGGAGATAAATGATTATATCTCCATACCACGGATCGCTTGAAGATATCGGAAACAAAGATTCATCCACGATTGTTGCTTTGGATGTTGAATTGTTGGATGACAATGGGAAATCACATAGTAACTCCGTGAAAACTAGAGCTTTCTTTGATTTGGATTTTACGAACTCTAGATCACACTCTTGGAAAATTGCTATCCACTTTGAATATTTATCCCCAAGCAACTGTCGCAACAAGATATAAGTCATGGGGTTACAATCTGACAAAAAGGTAGTTTTTCAAAAGAGAACATAATGTCGAAATATTTGTATTTCTTGAACGGCAGGGAGAGCTAGCTTTTCAACATATGAGTACTTGTTTTCTGTATCATTTAAGTTTCAACTTAAATAATAAACAGGATGTTCGATTCCATTTTCTTCTTGAACTAAAACCATTGCAATGGGCGTATCTACTGCAGCCAGATACAGGTTAAAGTCTCTTTGATAATCAGGAGCGTACATTAATGATTCTTTTATTAGGGATTCCTTTAGAGCATCAAAGGAAGCTTACGTGACCTGATCCCAGTTGAAAGGTACTTCTTTTTTCAAAAGACACGTATAACCTTTAGCAATTCTGGCATAATTTGAAATGAACCTCCTCAAAAAGTTTGCTTTCCCTTAGAGTTTCTGAATCTGAAGCAAATTTGAAGGTGGAGTAAAATCGATGATTGCCTAAACCTTGCACGGGTCGAGATAAATTTCATCCTTGGAAACTACAAAGCCAAGTAAACGACCAGAACCAACGCAAAACACACACTTGTGCAGATTGAGTCTTATTTTGTAGTGTCGGCTACGTAGAAATATTGCTCTCAAATGCTACGGATGATCGGTCTGCTTTTGCGAGTGAGCCAGAAGATTGTCGAGGTATGGTTGAACAATGTTCTTGATGTCATGGAAGGCATAATTCATTACCCTCTGAAAATTTGCCCCTGCATTCTTTGAACCAAAAGGTAGATTACAGTACGCGAATGTGCCCCATGGATAGATAAATGTAATATTTGACTGGTCCTGTGGGCGGATATTTATTTGGTTATACCCAAAAAGTCCAACCATAAATGAAAATATTTCGCATCCGGCGCTTTCATCAATTATTTGGTTGATGAGGGTAGTTGTCCTTTGGACAAGCTTGGTTTACATCCCTGTAATCGACACACACTCTAATTGCTCTCTTTTTCGTCACAGGAACAATGTTCGATACCCAATCGGTTAGAGGAACTGGGTAAATGAAACCAACATGAAGAGGTTTTTCAACTTCTGCCTTGATGGCAGTGGCTTTCTTTGGGTGCACCTGCCAAATTCGTTGTCTTACTAGATTGACATCTGGATACATCTTAATTGCATGTTCAACTATGCTCGAGTCGATGCCTACCATTTCTTCATATGACCATGCAAAGACATCTCTAAACTCATGAAAGAGAGCGTAATATACTTCTAGTTCTGAAGAAGAACAAGATTTGCCGACATGAATATTTCCTACAACATCTGGTTTGGTCGAGATATTTATGGCGATAATTTCTTCAATATTGGACAGATTTCATTTGGAATCCACCGTATTTACAGTATTTGATAGAAAATCAAAGACTGATGGATGATTAAGGTTGTCGGGGTAATCTTCATTGTAATCCGGAAGATGGGAACGATGGTGGTAATCTTCCCATGGTGCCCCCTGTATGTTCATTGACTGAACAATTCCTTCGTCTGTAGAATGTACTTGCGACCAAGGATCTGAAGAGGTACCATACTCCTTAGACCTATCTACCCAAATGCTTGATGAGAATTCATTGGGGTTTGCCTCCCATGCCGATAACATTGATTTCTACAATATTTCTATTGGGCTTGGAGGAAAAACCTTGTGACGATCCATGCTAATATCATGTTCGGACATCTTTTGAACGGAAGATACCATATTGCAGGTTCCCACCGTTGCCACTTCCACCAAGCTGTTTGGAGGCGATAGGGCAAAAGTACCCATCAATGTAGGGTCTTTTAGTAGGCCTACTCTGATATTTTGAAGCGACTGAGAACTTTTGTGGATCATTGGAATGCTTCCCATAACTTGCGAACTGAGGAATGTTTATTGGTCGACGATTGTAATTCCACCTTGGAAGGGAAATGTAATCTTTCTGAAATATGTCGACGCAATGGCAGCCATAGCATAAATCCAGGGCCTTCCCAGTAGGGTGTTGTAACCAAGGCTTCCATCGATAACTTCCACATCAATTTCTACTGCTTTTCCCCCCAGTTCGACTTGCAAGTTACTTAAAATCCCGTATGGAGTGTATGTTCATCCATCAAATTATTTTAATGTCTTCACAATCACGACAAGGGTGGTGAGCCTAAAGTTTTCCAGCAACTCATTGACATAATACATGTAGATGCCCCCTCATCAACAATTGTTCGATGAACAATTTTGTTGAGGGCTTTCACTTGAATGAGGAAAGCGAGCTGAGCTGGTAACTACGGGTCATATCCTTTACGATTAAAGGCCACAATATTGGAATCCGCTGGGTTAATCCCACCTATTGTTGATAATAAATCTTGCTTTTGGGAGGGGCAATTTCGCAGTACCTCAAGTGTTGACATAGCAGACGGCGATTGGGCCAGGTCCTCTACTATATTATAATTTTGTGCCGCTTTGGCACAAGGATTAAATGTCAATTTGTGTACAACTCCCTTTGGTGGCTTTATTGATAGGTCAGGAATGATGGATGGCACAACTTCGAGCGAAGTTGTTGTCGAACAACTAGGTTGATCAGTAGCCTTGTTGTTCGACAGCTGTGGATTCCCATAATATTTATTCCTTGTCGATATCAAAGCATCATTTTGTTGTTTCGAAATGGACAGCATAAGGACTTGGGATGGGGAAGCATTGTCACTAGAAACAAGAATGGTTCCTGGGTTTGGAAATGGATCAATCAATACTGCTGAGGTTTTTGAATTCTTAAGGAATTTCTTCACTTCAGCTTTATATGGACAATCTCTCGTCCAATGATCCTGATGGCATATGAGGCATGGCTGAGTAGGTTTCTTTTGCCTAGAAGGGCTTGCAGAAGATTTTTCAGGAGATGAATCATCCTATTTCTTCTTTTTGCTCTTCCCTTTCTTCTTGCCTCCTGGTTGCTTCGGTTCTTTGCCTTTTTCAGTTGACACGACATTAACCTCCGAGGCTAGAATTTCTTCATTTGTATTTTGATCAGAAATCTTACGGGCTTTCTTAGATGTAGCCTTTGTCGATTTCGTGCTCATCATATCTATCATGCCATCGTCAGCATGAGAGTCTTTGTTTGATTTAGGAGGAGGAGGAAAGGAAAATTATGGTCTCCTAGCATCAGGGATTTTGTCATAGAGCGTGCTAGACTGAGTGTAGATCAAGTCTAGATATTGCACACGAGCAATGACCTAATCTTTAGTGACGACCCCTCCCTTCGCCACATCTTTTGTTATAGAAGGTAACAAAGACTTAATAAACCATTCAGCTAGTAGCTGATCAGGGACATATGTTTTTACCATTCTACGATGACGTCACCATTCATGAATATGATCGGATATGTGAGTGGCAGTCGTTTGCTTGAAATTGGTAAGAAGCTATGTTCCTATTTCATACCTTGTTGGTAATTGAAAATGGGTTAAAATGGTTGTGGAAAGGGCACTGAAGTTATCGAATGAAGCTCTAGACAATTCGATGTACCATTTTACTGCCGGACTAGTTAGCATTCGCTGAAAATGTTGAAGCTGAATCGAATCATCATTGAGAGTGTTGGATGAACACCACAAATGAAAGGTCATCGCATGATTTGATGGGTCTTCACTCGGATTTCCATTAAATTTAGGAATATCTGATGGAATTTTATGAGGAATCACCGGCCACCAAAGGGCATAAGCGATTGGATCGTTCGTTAGTCGATTTAGATCTAGTAACTCTAGAGTTGCCACGAAGGGCAACTGTTGATTCAGGTTCGGCGAAGCATACCTAGGATAAGATGGGATCGCCTGAGCAGTGGGTGACCAAGCATAATGTATTTGATGTTGATAACTTTGATAAGGTGGTTGGACATAACCAATTTGAGATGATTGGTGATAACCGTTTTGAATATACGGCTGCCCATTACCTACAAAGTTTTGTTGCTCAGGTCCTTGGTAAGCTTGTTGGAATTGCGGTTGTTGATGTTGCACCAACCATGGTTGTGAAACCATTTGTTGTTGCCCAATACTGGACATTTGACCAAGATGAGGGGTAATAGTACCCGTTTGAGCCTGAGTCGCTCCAGTTAAGGAGCCACTAATTGGCGATTGTGGTTGTGTCGTGGAGACAAGAGGCTATTGTACAACGACCTGAGAAACTTGAGGATAGCATACAACATGTAATGCTTGTACTTGCGACATTGTCACAATAGCTAGTGTAGTGGGGATATTTGACACAGGTAGACTCAGTTGCATTGAGTATACAACTCTTGGTTTTTGAGGCAGTATTGGCACCCAACCGTTGGATGTGATTCCAATTTGACTTGAATTCGGTTGTGAACTCTCATATGGTTGTTCTCCCGGAGGGAAAAATGAAAGGGTGTAGTGCCCCCCATATGGCAGCAATCCAGTGCTCAAAGGAATGATTGGCCTTTGGAGACCAGACTGCCCAAATTGATATTGTTTTGAAGAATCAATTTTTTGAGATTCAACATAAGAGATTCCAGATACTATTCTGGATGAACAAATGGAAATAGACCATACTGTCGAAACAGTCCCTGGGTGGACTCCTTCTAGTGGTTGAGAGCTAGTTGGGACAGATGCTATACTAGCGAACATCGTCGGAGTGGTGGCAGGAGGTTCTGTTATCGCTGTATCGGATGACACAGTCTTAGATGTCGATGGTTGTCCAGACATATTGAGTCTATCCAAAAGACTTCCTAGCGATTCTACAGGAACTTGCGATGAAGGGGTATTAACTTCTGAAGTAGAAGGATATAGGTGGCTCCGAGTCCCAAAATTCGATGGAATAATGAATGGGAGATCCTCCATAATCTCTTCTATAACAATCAATCCGGGTGGAAGAGGCAGACCGTCAGGCCCGTAAAATATTTCTGGTGCCGAAGAAGGTATAGATTCTACAGCGACTAATGTTGGAGGGGTAACACCTTCCGAATCAATTCTAGATGGAGCTGGTTTAGGAATCGAAGTGTTTACTGTTACATTAGGATCAATTTCAATGTCCTCTTGTAACTGCGGAACTTCTTCTGTAGAGGCAGGTATACTAAAAATGGTTGGAGTAACCGGAGTCTCAGAGGATTTTGAAACACAAGTTTCAAACAAACCAAGAGACTTTGACATAGTTAAACGAGTTCGCTTGGCCCGAAATGGTTTTGTTTCTGGAGTCAAAGACGGTTGACGTCTCTGCGAATGACGGGGTTTTGATTGACTTTCTTCCACGATTGCAGATTATTTGATCAACTCAAAATAAGAGGGAAAAATTTTATTACGAATTCAATGAATTTTAGACTCTTTGACACAACTTGCTTTTTCAATTTTTTAGAGTCGAGAAAAAGCTAAAGATGACTCTAGTTGCCTTTGATTTTTAATGAGCCTGAAGTCACAAGTGCTCAGATGGAACTTTTCCTTTAAGGAGTCTGAAAAGGAATGAAAGAAACTACTCTGGAAATCTAGACAGAGGGATTACCAAACCAATCGCAAAACTGCAAAATACTTTTTACGGTATGGTAGTGAATCTTCCCGAATGCTGTTTTCAGTGCATTTTGATCGATAGGGTGGCAGACATGGCTTCCTAAGGATAAAGGATATAGCCTATTGTGGTCTCCCAATATATACTCGACGGTACGTGGGAGCACAAGTCCGTACAAGCACTTGTCCTCTCAAAGAGGAGGAATCACGCAACCTACGATGAAAGCGACAGTTACCAGGCTTTACAATGCCAGAATACGTCTCTAGCCTAGACTTCTAGATGTTGTGCGTTAGGTTCCAAAGTGTTTTTATGTTCATTGAATTTATTTTACAGTTGATCTTTCTTAAGAAATTTTCCTTTCAGGTTCACCGCGTGATGTAGATATACAATTCCTAAAATGCAATCTAAGATGATAAACAGTCATTTAATCTTCTTTTTGCAATGAAAATCCTAGCTTCTAAGGAAAGAGAAATGAAATTCTTTCAAAACAGAGTAGAAAGCACACACTAGATGCACTATTCTAAATCACAATCAGCAAGCAGTCTAAATGCAAATGTACATGCATGTATTTGTTTTCCGCTTTCTTAATGTATGAATGACAAAAAGAATGCTAAGCACAAATCTGAATTATATCTTCTTTGATAGCGACAGTACTAACGATTTTATTTAAAAAAAAAAACAAAGGGGAGACAAGATGACTCTTTATGATTTTGAATTGAAAACTGCTTTTGACGCTTGAAGTACTATTAATTCAGATCAAATACAATAGTAACAGTGTAATCGACTATAAAAAGAGAATGATTCTTTTCCTTGACTGAAAACGACACTTACGACACTTTCAAATCGAAAAACGACAGTTCGATTAAGCTACCATTTTGTAAATGAGAACTATGAATGGCGAAAAATACATAAAAACATTCACAAATCTTTTCACAATGGAGGTTGGATGATGCAAAGAAAGGGGGTTTCAACAATGGTCTACTGATCACAGACAGAAAAACTCCTGAATAAAACTGAAGAGAGTGAAGAAAAACCAAAATCTGGAGGCAGAACTAGTCTTGTCTGATCATCGCACCTGTAACACAGGGAAACAGGGATGCATCCGTCCTACTACACATGGGAGGTGCGATGGTCTAGGGACGAGACTTTAACTTGGTTTTTGGTCACAGTTTGTAGCCTAGTTCAGGTATTTAGGTCGAGCAAATGATAGTCAGTAACTACAAATTACATAGGTTGATCTAATGAGGTTACTCAAGATACCTCTAGGGCACTTAGGATGTTTACAAGTCAATTGTTCAGTTTAGAAACAAACCCGGAGATTGATTGAAGCAGTATTGATCTACTTTTCACTTTCATAGCAAATGCAGTTCGAAGGCTAGCTGGCTTAACTTCAGGCGCCATTTGTGGTCTATGAATCCAACAAATAGAGACAAGCAATCAAACTAATCGCCCCCCAGTGGAGTCGCCATTTTGTTATCGGGAAATCTAGTGTCTATTCAGAGCTGCTAGTCCCACTAAGATGGGTAGCTATCTTAGAAACAAACAGATTAAAGTCACTTGTTTTTCCTTTACGAGAGAGAGATGAGAAAGAAGCAGAGAGTACCAACCTCAGTTTTCCACTTAGCTCCTTGCTTGTTTCCTTTCCCCTTTGACAGAATCTCGCCACTGCGTCCTTACTTGTCCTGCTTCAAAGAGTACTTGTGATCCAGGTGGATGTTGGTGGCCACCAACCTATCCCATTTGGACCCCGACAATTGTCTCTTTCAGTTTTTTTGTTTCCTTAATTATAGCACAGTTTACTATTTTTAGCAGTTTTTCGGGTCCTAAACTTCTGGAGCCGTTTTGAGGCCCTAAACGACGTTTTTTGGGAAATCTAGCGCCAACGATTTATTTGTCTAAAAATCGTCTTTTTCGTCGTAGTCCTCGGAGAGATCTTTCCAACGGGCTATCATGCGCGTCAAATGGAGATCGTACGACCAATTCGCGACCCCAGGAAGTTGATGTACCAACTTACCCAAAAAACGGGGCCCACAATTTGGCGTTTCATCTTCTAGGTTTAGGTTTTGGAATGTGAAGGGTTTTCCATTGTTTCTCAAGAATAAATAGGCCCTCGAGCCTCATTGTAATACAGTTCGAAATAGTTCAGAGGCATGTAGCCGACACATCTCTTCTCAGAGATAAGCTACCATCGCCCTAGCTGGGTTATTTCTATTTGTAAGCATATTTCAGTATTCTCCATTAATGAAATGAAGTATTATTTCCACTGCATATCTGTTTTTATGGTTATCACATCTCTGTATTTATGGTTATCTCTGTAATCTATTGCGTTCCTGCTTAAATCTAGATCAATGGTATCGGAGCGGTCTGCTTTTTCTCTGTTTTTCTTTGCATGGCCCCAACGAGGTCGGGATATAAGGAGTTAGGGCTTGAATTGGTCGAACCTTTGCAAGACCAGCCTCGCAAATCTCGACGACATCCCATGGCGGATGAGAAGAAAGACGAGGGGGCAGGAGATCCTATTAGAATCTTGCTTGAAGAAGCCCTCGAGCGGCAAAGGAACGCGATGATGGATAGCTTTGCGCAGATCCTTCAGCGGCTACCCAGAGGCGATGCATCTGCTTCCAACAGCTACTCTGGAAACGCCACACCGTTTAAGGTACAAGTTAATTTTGAAATCCCCATCTTCGAGGGTCAAATAGACGCAGATGTCGTAGATAAATGGTTAAATTTGCTAGATGGGTATTTTTCTGTTCATGAATTTTCAAGTCGGGAAAAGATTGTTTTCGCTCTTCTCAAAGCAGCCCCCCACGTCAAGGACTAGTGGGAAACATACTGCAAGCAGAAGGAATAAAGTACAGGCTCACTGTTTTCAGCTGCACCCACTTGGAATGACTTCCGGGATGCCATCAAGGAGCAGTACTACCCTGTCAAAAGCTATGAGGACAAATACATCAAATGGACCACACTGCGGCAGGGACGAGACCAAGATGTACCAAAGCTCACAAATATTTTTCATACCCTTCGCACACAGTTGGGTATCAAAGATTCTGAACTGCATCTGGTACTCAAATACCGCGGCTGCCTACACAGATACATCCAGGAAGAGATGGAGTTCTTGAACATCTCCTCACTCGGCACAGCATACCGATACGCTGTCCAAATCGAGCAAAAGTTCAAACAGAAGAAGCGAGACTTTGGATCTGCAAATCCAAAGCCCAAAGGACAAAGCCAAGGCAGGGTGACCCAAGACAACCCATCAGAAAAGAACAACACCACGAAGCCGAAGAAGGACACAGGAAAGTGGTGTGTTCCACAAGAGTCCCACTCATAACACAAGTGAGTGTCGGACCAAGCAGTCACTGGTGGCCGAGCTGAAGGCTTCCGAATCAGATGCATGTTCCGACTCTGAGTCAGAACCCGACAAGGGGAATGACAAAGGGAAGCAGATCATTGATGCGGATCCCAGCGCCACTGTTGCTACTGCCAAGATCCAGAAAAATGAGCCCGAAGATCCAGAGGAGGGGGAACGTCTTTTCCACTCACAGATGTGGGTGAAGGGTTCGCCGCTGCAATTCATTGTCGACCGTGGCAGCCAAAAGAACCTCATTTCAACAGAGGTCGTGAAGCGGTTGGGCCTACCAACTACACCACACCCACAACCATACAGTATCGGTTGGCTTCACGAAGGATGAGATCTCAAAGTTTGCCAGCAGTGCCGCCTTCCCTACAGCATCAAGCCCTTCACAGACGAGGTATTGTATGATGTTACACCTCTGGATGTTTGTGATGTACTATTAGGCCAGCCATACTTGTGGAGACGACATGTTGTGTATCAGTCAAGGCCTCGCGCCGTCATCATTTCTTTGGATAATTCATTATACAGGATACCGGAGGTAGCCCCACCTACTGCCACCTCTTTGATCACTGCTAAGAAAGGCAGCAAGCTCATCTCATAGACTAGGAAATTTATTTTCTGTCTGGTTCGCTCCCAAAGTAAGGGGAAGATCGTTGCTACATCCATGACCCCCGCGAAGGGTTCCTCCACACAGCAACAGCAACAGAGGGATACAGTCGTGACGGAACACAGGAACAACTTCTCATTACCCGGAGGGGTACCACACAAGTTTTAGGTGGGCGACAAAGTTTGGTTACGTTTGCAGAGGGAGCGCCTTACCAGAACCCATCAGAAACTCAGACCACTTCGACATGGTCCTTACACCAGTAACAAGGCTACGGGAAACAATGCTTTGAAGCACAGCATTCCTCCATTCCTTCGCTTGCACCAAGTGTTCAATGTGGAACGTCTTCGACCATGATCCCCACCATTTCTGGACACATCAGAGATTGCAGAATAGCTCGCCAGAGACCCAGCTCAGCAGAAGCTTCCTCATCTTAGGGAGGAACTCAACGCAATGGGGACCATTGCTTCCTAAGGGGGGAGGAATGATCCAGGTGGATGTTGGTGGCCACCCACCTATCCCATTTGGACCCCCAAAACTGTCTCTTTCAGTTTTTCTATTTCCTTAATTATAGCACAGTTTACTATTTTTAGCAGTTTTTCGGGTCCTAAACTTCCGGAGCCGTTTTGAGGCCCTAAACGACGTTTTTGGGGAAATCCACCGCCAGCAATTTTTCTGTTTATAAATTGTCTTTTCCGTCGTATTCCTCGGAGAGATCTTTCCAACGGGCTATCATGCATATCAAACGGAGATCGTACGACCAATTCGCGACCCCGGGAAGTTGATGTACCAACTTACCCAAAAAATGGGGCCCACAATTTGGCGTTTCATCTTCTAGGGTTAGGTTTTGGAATGTGAAGGGTTTTCCATTGTTTCTCAAGAATAAATAGGCCCTTGAGCCTCATTGTAATACAGTTCAAAACAGTTCAGAGGCATGTAGCCGACACATCTCTTCTCAGAGATAAGCTACCATCGCCCTAGCTGGGTTATTTCTATTTGTACGCATATTTCAGTATTCTCCATTAATGAAATGAAGTATTATTTCCGCTGCATCTCTATTTTTATGGTTATCGCATCTCTGTATTTATGGTTATCTCTGTAATCTATTGCGTTCCTGCTTAAATCTGGATCAACTTGTAGATTCACAGCAGCATAATACTATCAAAGCATATAGATCTTTCACTGTAAGCAATATATGATCAGATATATATTGACCATATAAATGCATATATCAACACAATATTTAGAGATACACAAGAATATGGAGGAAAAATCAAATAGATTTATTAGTAAAATTAGTAGAAGAGAGGATTACAACCACTTGGTCTGACCCAACGCCATCCTCCCAACTTGAAAGCCCTCTTCATCTCACACAAAGCAAGATCACTCAACAATGTCTTCAAAGAGAAACCAGCAGCACCTCTTTGCAAATTACCAAATTCCAACCTTTGGATCTCTGGGATGAGGGATCCATTTATAGATATTTGCAGGGGGGTGAGTCAGCTTCTGGGATTTTGATTAGTGTCATCTCTTTGATAGCTCTTGGTTCCACTTGGAGATTTCATGATCTCCTACTCATCCTTGGGCGAATTCAGGGAGGCAAGTGTCAAATGAGTAGCTCCTGGAAGATTCTCAGGGTCTCCACCTAGCAAATTGTTTGTGCCATTTTTTTTCTCTCGCTCATCGCACCCTACAGAAGGGATTTCCAGTATGCATCGTACTTTTTTCATGTGGCAGGTGAGACGCGTCGTACCATTTGCACTAGGCAGTCTATATGGTCCTGCTTTGACTAGTTCTGAGTGGTTTTTCATGGAAAACTTCTGGGAGATGATGTAATCGGATGGCCTTTCTCCTTTAGGGTATGAAACAACACTTTTAGGGACTTAGAAGCCCTTGGTTTATGGACATATTTGATTGGGGTTGCAGTGCCCAAATATGCCTATAACACCCTCCCTATATCCATCTCCACCACAACGTTTCTCCCATTACCTGATTTAGAATGTAAGGGTCATGGAGTCCAAGGCCTCCTTATTTTAGGGGTTTGCTGAGCCAACTCCAGGATAGAAGCATCCATTTTTTTACTGTGTTGGGTCCTTGCCATAAGGATGCTTTGAACATTTCTACCATTTTCTCGCAGACTATTTTAGGGGTCGCTTGACTAGTTAGTTGGTATATCAAAATAGATTGTAATACTGACTTTAGCAGTATTACGTGACTTGGAATGTCCATCATTCTGAATGTCCAAATTTTCATTTTACTTTGGATGTTTTCCAACAAGATTTTCCTATTAGCCATTCTGTTCTGCTGGTCATTTAGCTGAATTCCTAGATACTTCGTAAGGAAATTTCCTATTCTGAATCCCATGGATCTTGCTAGGAAGGATTGAGAGGGTGTTGGGGTGTTGAAGAAATAGGCATCTGACTTCTCTTTGTTTATCTCCGTCCCTAAAGCACTAGTGAAGTCTGTGAGGATTTCCATAATTTTCTTGGATTTCTTGAGTGATGCATGTACGTATAACATTACTTCGTCTACGAATTTCTGGTGGGTTAGTGGAAGGTCATTCCCCCATAGTCTTAGGCCCATATATTGTTCACTGCAGACTTTCACTTTTATATATCTTCCTAGACCTTCCGCTTCTAGGATAAACAAGAAGGACGATAGTGGGTCACCTTGCATGAGCCCTATGGTGGCGTTGAATGCCTCTGTAGGGGATCCGTTGAGGATAATTGATAGAACTAGGGTGGTTACCATGGACATTATCCAGTTCATCCATCTTTCATTGAAGCCGAATGCCTTCAATATTTTTTGTAGATACTTCCAATTCATTCTACCATAGGCTTTGGCCAAATCTAGTTTTACTAGCATTCCTTTGGTTTTTGATTTTTTTAAGGAGTGGATTGCTTCTTGTGCCACCACTATGCCATCTGTTATTTGTCTGCCTTTGACAAACCCTATTTTCTCTTAAGATATCAAGCCAGGTAGTATGGGTTTCAACTGGTTGACCATTATTGTGGCCAAGATTTTGTATATGACATTATAGAGTGCTATTGGTCAGAACCCTTGCAGTTCTTCCGAGTACTCTGCCTTCGGGATCAGGGCTAGAACTTTTGAATTCAAGGCCCAATGCATTCTTTTAGTACACCTGGACTCCTCACTAGTTTCACTATGTCTTCACTTAAGAAGGCCCAAGTCGCTTGGAAGAATTCTGAAGTGAATCTGTCTGGCCCTAGTACTTTGTTTCTCACCATATTCTTAATTACCTCCTCCACCTCTGCTTTAGTTATTTCTCTTAGTAGAGCTAGGTTTTGGTCTCTGCTCACCAATTTGGGGATATGTTGAAAGATTTTGTTAATGTTATCCCACCTTCTAATGTTTGGTTCTGCCAGAATCCCTTTGAAGTGCTGAACTAGTAGATTCTCCATTTCTTCCTTTTGGGTGAGCCGATTACCTTGTTGATCCATTATGGAGAAGATTTTATTCTGTTTCTTATGCTATATCATTGCTTTATGGAAGAACTGTGTATGTCTTTCTCCTTCTTTTAACCATTGGATTCTTGATTTTTGTTTCCATAGGATTTCCTCTTGTTGTCTCCTTTCCTCCAATTTGTTAATCAACAACCCCTCCTCTTCTGCGAGCTCTTCACTTCTACCCTCCTTGATTATTTGTTGTTGTATGTGCTTCATATTTTTCTGAATTATCTCCTGTTCCTTCTATATGCTACCAAATTCTTCCTTGTTCCATTTCTTTATCTTCCCTTTTAAATCTTTTAGTCTGAGTTGAAAGGTGTACATTTGGTTTCTTCCTCCTATCTCTTTCTCATTCCCTTTCCACCATTCCTTCATTTTATCTATAAAGGTGGGTTTTCTTAACCAAAATGCCTCAAACCTAAAGTGTCTGTTCTAAGTTTTTTGATTCATTTCATTTTCTAGTTTGATAGGCCAGTGATTTGACCCTAAACATGGAAGAATTGATGCTTCATAGAATATGTCTTTGCCAATGAAGTCTTTTGTTGCCAAGAATCTGTCTAAACTGGAGGCTATCTGTCTGCTCCCTCCCCTTCTGTTGTTCCATGTATATTTTCCATTTATGGTCGCGATGTCTACCAATTTGAGTTCTTCTTGAAGATCCCTGAAACTCTCCATTTTGGGCTCTTCTCTTTTCAATCCTTGTTTTTTCTCCTCTATTGATTTTATCACATTGAAGCCCCCTATTATCATCCAAAGTTTTTCCTCGTGAAGTTTTCCTAGCTTCTGTATTTGATGGAGGAAGTTTCATTTTTCCACTGGAATATGAGGGCCATATAATGTAGAGACTAGAAATCATTCTTTGTTTCCAATTAGCCGGAATTGTCCTGTGAAGATTCTTTTCATGCCCACCCAATAATCTACAGTGATCTCTGATGGGTTCCACAGTATTGCTATACCTCCTGCACTGCCTTTCACATCTATGGTCATGCATTCATACCTTGGTTTTTATTTTATTTAATATTTCCTCCATTCTCCCTCCTGTGATTTTTGTTTCTTGTAGCAACATGAGTTGAGGTTTTTCTTTTCTTAGCCTTTCCACTAAGTGTCTTTGTGTTACACTAAAAAATGTCACCATGACTACTTACAGTTAGTATGGCTCAAATCAACAGTCATGCTACCCTCTTAGGCAAGTCTTATGCCTCTGCTATCCATCTCAAACTCAAAGAAGAGAGAAAGTCTTGTAAAAAATGTGTTTATCTCTGGGGTCGCAGGTTCTCTCTAGCCTTACCTGCGGGGACGCTCACTATGTTCACAAAAGTTGCGTCCATGGACGCTCTGTATGTTAAGGGACAGGTGCGTCCTTCTGTAAAAGGCAAAATGCGCGAGTTTCATCTTAAAAAAGTTACTTGTGGTTACTTCTAGAACTTTCTAGAGGTCGGTTTGATGAAATGGATGCGCCTCTAGTTGGTTCATGTATCCCTATTAAGGAGGAACTTATCCCATCAATAAGGGAGCTATCCCACCCAAAGAGGGGGATTATCCCATTGATGGTGGACCTGAATAACCTCTTTACAGCACTATAAATAAAGACATTGAGCCAGAGGGAGGAGAGGTTGGAGCTATACATTTTCTTTGGGTAAACGCTGCAGGAATTAGGACTCCCATTTAGAACCTTGTGAGGAGAGATTGTCTTTGCTTGATTCTACTTGGAAGTGGGTGAGCTTTGTCAAAGTAGAGGAAAACCCTTGATGGACCCTGGGAGGAACTTGCACAACACCAAGGCCAGGTTGTAAGAGTTTCTTTGTTTCGTTATTAATACAAACTGGTTTATTTTTCTCAATAGCTTGTGTTAATGAGTTATTTCATGTGTTCCTTGGTCTGCATGTTGAATATATGTTTTATTATATGAAATGCAAGTGCTTGGTAATTGTTTGATTGTTTGTGGTTGCAGGAATTGACATGAAGGAGGAGCTCATCCGGATCGGTAAGGACGGACTACAACAACAGCGTTTTGGAATAAGGTAAGCCTAAACACTGGTAGTTTTCATGTTTTAAAAGGTATATTTAGAGAAAGATCACTCCATTTTGTCTTGTTTGTCGCTAGAGAGTTTAGACTCCTAGGGAGGTCAGTTGTGTCCGCGCAAACGACTTTTTCCGCCACGACAAATTGGCGACTCCGCTGGGGAATCCATTAATGAGAGAGTCTTTTCCTTTGTGTGAACTTTGCTTTGAGAAAATCATTTTTATTTTCTGGTTTTTGACTGTGAGAATTAGTATTTGGGTGGCTTAGCTTTAGATTTAGTTAGATTTGGTTTTTCTTACCTTTTCCAGAAGGACGCACCCTCTAAGTACTGCACAGTGCGTCTTTGGACGCGCTGTTGCCGTTTGCACAGAGCGGGCCCGCACCTGTTATAACGGGTTGCCTGCGTCTTCCTGTAAAATTTAGGAAAATTCCATTTTTCGCTTTAATTGCTTTTAGATTTTGATTTTTCTTAGTGTTTTCTGCCCAGATCCTTTAGTACCCTGTCAAAAATTTTCACCTGAACTTGTTTTGTGAGCTTTGAGTGTTTTAGTGGATTTCAACGAAGTTTAGGCCTAGGGTTTGATTTTTGGATAGGTCCTGTAGTGACTTTGACGGTAGAAAGTTGTCCAGCCTTAGATCTCTCTGGTTAGTCAGCCTTCTTAGAAGTCGGGCCTGTCGTAAAGTCTCCTTGTGTGAGCAGCTTCCCATTTAAGTTGTTTTGGGTCAAATTTTGAATTACTTGTTTATAAAGTGTTGATTTCCATTTTACAAAAGAACAAAAAGATTAGAGTTTTGTTTTGGCTAGTTTTTGATTCTGCAATAAGCTAGTCCTTGATTTGATTGTGATCAAGTAAAACACCTTAGAATAATCATTGTTGGTTTTGACCTCGTTAAGATTGCTTAGAGTAAATTTACCTTTTAGTTTGCTTATGAGTGAATTTTCGTAGATTTTAATAGTTGTTAAGATTGATTTTTGGTTATATTAGATTTATTTGCTTTATTAAAAGAAAAATACAAAAACATCTTCTTTAAAAGTCTTGTTTCAAGTAGCTTTTTGTTTTTGAAAGAGGAAAAGAGTTTTTTTTTTCGTGCATGTAAAGAGCGGTCATGTTTTTATGCTTGGAAAAGACAAACGAATTGTTTCTTTGATTGTCTTCAATTAAGAAGTTGCTTTTATTAAGATTGCATTCTCTCAACTTTTTAGTTAAGCAATTCATCGAAAAAGTAAAGTAGTGGGTAAATCATCCTAGGTGCATTTTGTAGTGGTTTCGAGTCGAGTCAACACACCACTGGTTTCACTTCCATCACCTTTTGACTTAAGAAACAACCTTAAAAGTAACGCTTAAAGTAAAATTGAACTAGCAACTTTTATTTTCTAGGGCTCTAAAGCACCAACATAGCTTAGGCTAGTGTCTTGGAATAGGTGAGTACTTAACTCTCCAAGGCAGTAAAACAAACAAGTAGTCGATCTTGTGATAGAATCAAATCCAATTGTTACATTTACACTCTGGGAAAGCTCCTCTTAAAGGAGAAGCACGAGCTCGTGTCCGAACCAGTGAGGGGATCATTCCCCCCTCGTTGGGAACGATGCCAGGCAGTATGTATTACAAACGGTAAACCTCGGATTAACCATTGTCGAGGAGCTAGGGGTCACTTATCGGTAAACCTTGGATTACTGTCAAGGAGCCGGTAAGGGGATTGAGCTTGCTACTCTGCCCTTGCGTGCTGTCGGAGTTTAGACTATTCCCCCAGGTGTACTTGTGGCCGTTGGTAACCTTAGTGACCATAATCTCTAGGATTCTACCCAAGGTGACGGTGGAGGGAAGGTCCCACTGTACCTGGAGCAGACGTCGGCTATACTCACTTGGATTTTCTGGGGGGTTCACTTCACTTCGAGACGGTTAAAGTGGAGGAACTTGGTCCAGTCTATTCATTAAGCAGGTTGTCGACGTAACTGTTCCACCCGCCATTTCTGTACTGAATCCTGCGAGGTTGGACCTAATCACCAACTAGCGCTTTTGGTCCGGAAGATACTGTTTGTGTTTGGTTTGACGCTCTAGATTCTTTAGGCGTGTGATTCAATTTGTTTGCTTCTTTAGAAGACTTTAGGTGGTTTGATTTGAAATTTTTACTTTGTTTTCGTGTGTTGTAGTTAAAAATCTTTAATTGTGGCGGAATTACCGAGACAGTCCCGTCGACTTCGGGGCAAGTCTCCTGAGATTGTTACCGGAATAGATTTGTTAAGAAAACTCCGTAAATCGTGGGGTGAATCTCCTGAAGACATTCCGGGTCAGTACGAAGGGTTAAAGGTCCTTGTAACTCCTCCGAGTGACAGTAGAGTAGGTTCACCTGAAGAAGGAGAATCTTCCTTGGTAGTCCATCCAGATTACCAAAGTTTAGAAACAGGTTACAATCCCGAAACTGTTACAGTTTCCGAGCTTGCTGGTAGTTTTTCATCTGCCAGTGAAACAGGCAAAGAACCTGAAATATCCGAACCTGTTACTCCAACTCCTAGTGTTCCTGATTCACCAAGAATAGAAAGAATTATCACCGAAAATCTTCCTGTTGGTTTAATTGCTATAGAAGAACTTGTTCCAGAGGAAGAAATAGGCGTCTCTGATCCTGAAGATCAAATTACCCTTGATCTAAGGGAGCGTGAATCCATCTTTTACAGTCCTCCTAGAAGTACTTCTTGGTACCTTGCGTTAACCAATTTTTTAGACAACTCAGTTGGTTTTTCCACACCTCGAACTCCTTTTCCACCTAGAGGAATTCATACTCCTGTAAATATGTCTGGTCAGTCATCTGTGTTTACACAAAGTCCTGAATCTTTTTTACATGGCGGTCCTTCTGTTCCTACTGGGTATCAATCTCTTTCTGGTACCTTTGCGGGAGCATCTCCTCAACCCATTGATCATGGGTTATTAGTTGGAAACAGTGGTAATGTACCATTGAGTATAGGTGACATTTACATGATGTCAGGTTCAGTTCCCGTTACCCAACCTCAAGGTGGCTAATTACCGCCTGGGGGGCAACCTTCGTTAATGCCTGGGGGGCAACCTCAAGGTACTTCATTCGTGTCTGGGGGGCAACCTCAAGGTCAGTACGCTCCTATGGGGCAATACATACCTCAAGGTCAACCCCAGCCTCAATATGTACCCCAAAGTCAACCTCAGTATCAATATCAACCTCAAGGATGGCAACCTCAAGGATGGCAACCCCAAGGGTATCAACCCCAAGGGTATCAACCTCAAGGATACCAACCTCAAGGTCAAGGTCAACCCCAGTACCCGTATTTACCTCAAGGTTATCAACCTACGGGTCAATACTCTGGTCAAAGTTATCAACCACCTCAAGGGCAATCATATGGGACTGCACCTTATAATTATCAACCCTATCCTCAATCCGGCTATGGATCTCAGTATCCTCAACCTGTTATGGGTCAATACCCTGGAATGTTAGTGTGGGATCCGTCACAGGGTCAACAGATGTTGCAACCAAGTATACAGTCGGTACCTCAAGCAGGACAACCTGTAGTTCCTGGTCCACCCCAGCAACCGCAACCTGTCCAGTCAAGTGTTCAGACCCCTGTAACTTCGGTAGTTACTCAGCCGCCAGTTGCACCTGGTACTCCATCTCAAACGGCTGCAGCAACTACCGCCACATCTACCATACTTACTTCTGGAGTATCGGCAGCTTCGGTTTCTACTGTCCCTGTAACCACTCCTCAGACATCTGTACCGTTGTCTGGATCTACGATTCAAACCACAGTCCAGATGCATGTAGGCCAACCTGGTATAAGTATGGTTGTTACTACTCAACCTCAATTTGTTCAACCTCCGTACTAGGGACAGTATCAACCTGGGCAGGCTGCCCAACAACCGGTTTACCAGTATCAACCGTATCCTGGGTACACTTATCAACAACCTCAGCAACCCCAGTACGGTCCGGTTAATCCTGGTTTTCCAGGAGGATATAATATCCCAAATGCGACTCTTGTTCCTAGTTATCCTGGACATCCTCCTCCTGGGGCTGGTATTGTGACCCAGAGTTTTAGAGATCCTAACCGGCAGTTACCATTTATTGCAACTTTGGATTTACCCGACTTGACGCGCCTAACGAACGATCCAATTCAATATCTTCAGTTCTGGCCGCCAATGCCAAATAAGTTGCCCAGCGATATACCCAAATTCGAAGGTAAGTCTGGAGAGGATCCGTCCAATCATGTGATGACTTACCACCTCTGGTGTGCTTCGAATTCTATCTCAGATGATTCCATCCGCTTACGTCTTTTCCAGCGAACACTCATTGGTCTCGCGGCCAAGTGGTACATTGAGTTACCACGGGCCTCTTTTTACAACTTTAGCCAGTTAGCTACCTCGTTCTTAACTCACTTTCAGTTGCCGGTCAGATACGATAACGGCACGGAGTTATTAACTTCACTAAAACAATCGACATCCACGTATATTTCTGATCACATTCATGAGTGGAGACGTCGAAGGAGATTAGTGAAAGTTTTTATCTCGGACCAAATCTTAGCTGAATGGTTTGTTAAATCACTATTACCAAGAATTACTGAAGATGTAGCTAAGGCCGGAGTAGTTACTGAGGAGCAAGTCATTGCTCAGGCACAATACCTTGACTTAGTTTATACGCAGTCGGGTACATTACACGAGAAGATTCCGGATCTTCCAAAGTCGAACCAAATCGCTGCTGCTCCTTCGGGATCTCATGCCGCTGATGGTATGATTGGTATCGTGACTACGAAGAGCAAGAAGAAGTCTTCCAAGGCTTCAACTACTCCAATTATCACTTTGCCTGATTCTCCGACAGGAGAGTCTTCTCCTGAACTCACCGCCGACATTCACGCTGTAGAGTCATCTACGGCCAAACCAAAAAACGGTGGAAAGAAGAAAGGAAAGAAGAAGGCTAAAGCAGACAAGGCTCCAAAGGAGAAAACTGAAAAATCGGAAACCAATGACGAAAAGCGCAAACCTCGATATCCTTGTCTCATTTGTGAAGAGGATCATTTTACGAGAGACTGCCCTCATCGGGCCGAGGTAGTGAAAATAGTCAAAGGTTCTCCCACTCCTACTGTGTTAAAGAATCCATTTCTAGAGCAGGAGAATAAGATGATAGGTTCTTCTTCGAATGCCAGTGAAGAACCCATTTTGATGATGTCTCATGTGAGGATTGCGACTCGATCGCAAGATTATGGTAGTAAGGCTCCTGTTGATGGCAAGGAAGCAGAATCTTCTCACTCTAACCCATCAACCTCAGCTCCTGGTTCCGATCCACTACAGATCGAGAAACCTAACCCAGACTTAGTAATTAGACCGCCCGCCAAGGGTGTACTTCGAAGGTCTGCTTTCAATCCACATGCGAGAGCGGCCCAGAATTACAACATTGTTGAGGACTTAGCTGTTTCACCCTCAGTAATGTCGGCGTTAGAAGTGCTGCAATCATGTCCAGCACAACGAAAATTGCTTTTGTCGGCTATCGGAGCTGTCGATGTTCAGGACCCGAACCTAATGATCTTTGATCTAGAAAATAGTATGCCACGTCTCCCCCATCAAATGGCTTTCCAAATTCCAGTGATAGTCAAAAACAGGCCTATTCATCGCACTGTGATTGATGAGGGAGCTTCTACGTGTATTATGTCCATTCAATGTTGGAGATCCCTTGGTTCTCCTTCGTTGAACCAATCCCCCACCATCCTTAAGGCCTTTGATGGCTGTGGGTTCCGTCCGTTTGGTATTCTATAGGAATTGCCTATAGGGGTAGAAGGTAAAACCGTTAGTCTGGATGTGGAAGTGGTTGATGCCCCTCTAGACTACAACCTTCTTTTGGGTCGAAGTTGGTCATATTCTATGACAGCGGTCGTTTCATCGGTCTTCAGAGTAATTAAATTCCCACATAACGGTAAGATCGTGACTATTGATCAGCTTACATACTTTTCATCCGACCCAGCCTCTTCAGAGAGTATCCAGCATGTTGGTAAGACGACAATCCCTTATAAGGACGTTGGTGTAGGTTTAGTTAAGGATTCCGGTTTACTGGGAACTTTTCCTCTCCCTCCACTCAGCGTAGAACCTTCGTCTGCAACAATTCATATGATCACGTCAGAAAAAATTATTTATGATGATCCTTGGTATGTTCCATCTGACTCTGAGATAGACTCATTCGGTGATGTTATGCCTTTGAGTCCGTATGAAATTGCTTATGAAGCTCTTATGTCTTTTACCGATTTTTCAACCGAAGTCGACCAAATGAATGTGGTCAGTGAAGAATCACTTTTCACCTCAAACTTAGAACGGATAGCGTTTCCCGAAGTCGTGTCATCTGACGAACAACTTCGCGAAATCCTAAGTGTAGACAATCTACCATGGGAGGATCTCCATCACAGATCTTCGTTTTTACCTAAGGACGATGCATTTGAAAATGATTTTTCATCTATCTTTACCGCTGAATATGTCAAAGACGCTCAGGATCCAACGAAACATTCTGATTCAGAGTTGAATTTAGGGAATATTTCTCGTACTATTCCCATTGATATTTCAGTGAAGCCCGGAATCGAGGAAAACATTCATATAGGTGCCGCATGTACTGAAGAAGAAAACCAAACTTACAAGGCCCTATTCCAAGAATTCCACGATGTGTTTGCATGGTCTTACGAGGAAATGCCGGGAATCGATCCTGCCATTGTTGTTCATGAAATCAAAACCTACCCGGATGCTAAACCCATTCGGCAACGGTTGCGTCAGATTCACCCTCGAAAAGCGGCTGCGATTAAAGCAGAAGTCGAAAAGCTGTTGAAAGCAGGTTTCATTTATCCGATCCCGTTAACGGATTGGGTATCGAATATTGTTCCCGTCAATAAAAAACAAGGAACAATAAGAATCTGTATCGACTATAGGGATATCAATCGAGCTTGTCCAAAAGACAACTATCCTACGCCTTATATCGATCAAATTATTGATGATTGTGCTGGAAGTGAAATGTTTTCCTTCATGGATGGTTTCTCGGGCTATAATCAAATCAATATTCTACCTGCCGACCAACCAAAAACGGCATTCATTTGTCCATGGGGAACGTTTGCTTATTGCAAATTACCTTTTGGGCTCAAGAATGCCGGGGCCACTTTTCAACGGGCGATGTCTTATGCATTTCATGACATCAAGCACATTGTGCAACCCTATCTCGATGATTTGCCTGCTCATTCTTTACATCGAGCTGATCACCTTGTCCACCTACGAGCAATCTTTATGAGGTGTAGGCATTATCGAATTCGGTTGAATCCCCACAAGTGTGTTTTCTGTATAGAAACAAGTCGATTGCTGGGATTTGTTGTTTCAAAAGCCGGCATTCGCGTCGATCCCTCGAAAGTCGAGGCTATCATCAAATTGCCTCCTCCTTCGAGTTTGCGCCAACTCCAAAGTTTGCAAGGGAAAGCGAACTTTTTACGCCGATTCATCCCAAACTACACCGAGGTCACTAAAGGTTTTACACGGTTGTTGAAACAGAACGTTCAATTCTTTTGGGACGAGATTGCCCAACAATCTTTTGATGCACTTAAACACGCGTTGACCCATGCACCGTTATTGCATCCTCCCAACTACAACCAGGACTACTTTTTATACCTCGCAGCTTCACATTCCACCATTGGGATGGTGTTAGTTCAAGAAGATGAATTCGGAGCGGAGCATGTCATATATTATCTTAGTAGGACCTTGAATCCCACTGAGCTAAAATATTCGCATGTGGAGAAATTGGCCCTGGCAGCCGTTCAAGTTGTCCAGCGTTTCCGTCACTACATTCTTCTCCGCAAAACTACAGTTATTTCGGATTGCAACCCTATGATTTACATTTTGACAAAACAACTGCTAGGGGGCAAGTACTCTAAATGGATTGTCATCCTGCAAGAGTTCGACTTGGAGTTCGAGAAGTCCAAGTCTAAGAAATCCTTAGTTTTGCGGAATTGATGTGTGATTTCCCGGGTGCTGACACAGAGACTGTGGCAGAGGAGTCCATTGCGGACGAATCTTTGTTTCTTATCAGTACTGTAGATCCGTGGTACGGGGATATAATCATTTATCTCCAAACCCAAACCTTTCGGCCTGAAGCTTCCAAAGCGGAACGTCGAAAAATTCGGTTTCAATCCCAGCCATACAAAATTATTGGAGATACACTTTATCGCCGGGGGGCAGACTTAGTTTTTCGACGTTGTTTAACTCACGAAGAGGCTGAGAGGGTTTTGAATGATTGTCACTCTGGAGCATGTGGCGGTCATATGTCTGGGTATGCCACAGCTCAGAAGGTGTTGCGCGCTGGCTATTTCTGGCCGTCTATGTTTAAGGATTGTATCATTGCAGTCAGGAAGTGCCACAACTGTCAAGTGTTTGATCGCAAGATGCGCGCTCCACCTGCTCCTCTCCACCCTATAATTGCCGTTGGTCCATTCGCCAAATGGGGTATCGACTTTATTACTTGTAACCCTCACTCGGCCGGGGGGCATGCATATATCATCCTTGCGGTTGATTATTTTACTAAGTGGGCCGAGGCGATGCCTACATTCGACGCAGGCAGCAAAACAACTACTTTTTTCATATTCAATCATATCATAACTAGGTTTGGTGTCCCACAAGCAATCATTACTGACCATGGGAGCCATTTTCGAAACGTCATGATGACTGAGCTTACAAGCCAGCTTGGTTTGCGCCACGATAGCTCTACTCCTTATTATCCGCAAGCCAACGTTTTGGTTGAGTCTATCAACAAAGTTCTAGTTATCATGATCCGACGAACCATTAGTGTTCATCGGTCGAATTGGCACAACATGTTATTTTCAGCGCTATGGGCATACCGAACCTCAGTGAAAAATTCAACAGGGTTCACTCCTTTCCAGCTAGTTTATGGCTTAGAAGCTGTGTTACCCATTGAATGCGAAATCCCATCACTTCAAATGGCTGTCGAATTACTTCCAGCTACTTCCGAAAAGGAGAAACGTTTATTGTACTTGGCTAAATTAGATGAGACTCGACGTGACGCTACATTGGCAATCGAGACTCACGCGAAACGAATGAAAGCTCAGTATGATAGAAATGTAACCCCTCGAAGTTTTTCAGAAGGAGATCTAGTACTATTATATGATCATTGATCAAGCTAACGATAAGCTAGGTGCCGGAAAATTCGTTCCCATGTGGCATGGGCCCTACATTGTAAAGCGAAAGCTAGCAAAAGGGGCTTATGAGCTAGTTGACTTTGATGGGGACTCTTTGGGTAAACCCAGAAATGGACTTTACCTAAAGAGGTATTATGCTTAAAATGATGGGTATGGAGAAATTTTTAGATAGGTTAGATTTTCTTTCTAGCTAGCAAGTGTGTTAGTTTAGTCAGTGTGCTTAGCTTAGAGAGTGTGGTTTTTCGTCGTTATTCTGGCTTATCTTGGTTTTACCCTTGATATTGTAGATGTCGACGCCTCTCCAAACATACATTGGATTTGCTGATGGTGCTTGTCGTAGTACACGGAATATCTCTTCCGCAGCTTGGGTTATCTATTCGCCCTCTGACGAGTTAGTTTCTATGCATGGGGTAAGCCTCGGTCAAACAACGAACAACATTGCAGAATACAGTGCAGTGATTGAATTATTATCCGAATCTATTTCATTTGGAATTCGACGTTTGATAGTGAGGTTAGATTCTGAACTTGTTGTATTACAACTTAGTAGAGTTTATGCCATTAGGAATCCTGTGTTATTAAGGTTGTTTTTGAGAGTGCGTCTCTTGGAACGTGAATTTGATTACATTGAATATCAACATATTCCAAGGTCTTTGAATACATTAGCAGATGCAATTGCTTCTCGAATGTTGGACAGACATTTACAATAATCATGCAAGTAAATTTAAAAAAACATTTCATCACATATGTTAAACAAGATAAGCCGGTAATAGTGATATATATAGATAGAAGTGTGTCAAAAAATATATACATCGTCTTCGATCATAGGTTGAAAACACCTTATGATCGGCAAAATGATAGTACAAAAAGTCAAAATGTCACATGTGACTACAAAAGTGACTAGTCAATCACTGGTGGTGCTCTCTGTATGACACCACTGCGCGGGCTACCTTACGCAAAAATCTCCTAAACGGTCCAGGGACCGCGACTACGAAACGCTGAAGCCTGATAGGAATGTCATCCATAGTAGTCTCAGGTATATCTGCCGTGAGACGCTCTAGATCATGCTCCAACTCAGCTAGTACTTCTGCAGCTGCGTCCTGTGGGGCCGGTACCGGTGCAGCTGGATGTAGTCTATCAAAAGGCCGGAGGTTGGCTGGACGCTGTGGACCAACATCTGCATTTTGAAAGTTTTACTGTTAGTTTTGAGACGATATATATGAAAAATAAAAAAAAATACATAATTAGAAAACTTGTGAAAATAAAAGTACCTCTGTCGTCCCATTGTTCTCCCTGTGGAAGAACCATGTCCGGATCACCTCTAAAATCCACTCCGGCATACGGAAAGTCCTGTATCGAAAAAACTTGGTCCTCTAACCAGTGAAAGTAACTATCTGAGAATCGAACCACTGTCGCACCCTCGTCAGGATGTCGGGCCATCACCGCAACCCATCGTATCAGCTTTGGCTCCCGAGGACCCAAGATATCAACAGTGAGTTGCTGAGGGATCAGCATTGGAACTCTCTCCAAGGCAAAGCTCACGACTAGAGGCCCATATCCAAAAGTCTTTAGTCGTTAGTTCTTTGCCTTGGTCAGTTGGCTCTTCATATGAGCCGACACAGCTTCACACCAGTTGAAAATGGTGCCTTGGTAACAGTCAATTGCCATCCGCATTTGGGATCCGGAAGCAATGTGTAAAGCGGCCGCGCCGCAAATTCTGGTAACCGTGAACGCTATGACTTTGAGTTCAGGCAGATTGATGTGTTTTATCTCTATGCCTTTTGAATGGTGAGCCCCAGGTGTGCACCACTCGTCGCGGAGACTATCAAGGGATTGGCCACCCGGCCTAGTCCCCGCAAGACTGAGTTGCTCGCCTCTGTTCGGCAAGCCAGTGAGAAAGTATACATCCGAGGGCTCTATCTCGAGCTGGTGCCCTCCTATGTAAAAGCATTGTTCTTGAACGTTCCATCGCTCAACCAGCCATTCCAAGAATCTTACCTGGCCCCTCATGCCCGGTATGGTCCAATATTTGTATAATCCGCATGCTCTTAGGGCATCCAGGGAAGGTTGATGATTTATTGCAGCTTCATCTTCCTCTACATGCTCTCTTTCTCTCCAATCTAACATGGTTAATGCCCTGCACATCAGAAATAGCAATTAGAAATTAATTTGGGAATTTTTGGTAGTTTTTTGAGAGAGTCGGGGTTTTGAAATGCGCACTTCTCGGAAGACGCAACCCGGCTTTGTAGCACAGGGCGCCCGGACGCGGCTGGCCTGAAGGCGGGCCGCGTCTTCCGACCATTTTCCCGTATGAGAAAAAGTTGGGGGACGCATGTCACCCGAAGGGCACCTGCGTCCGCCGAGAGGTGCATTCCAAAACCAAAACCCCCCCAAAAAATGAAACTAAGACCTAAAAATTGATTCTAAACGGATAGAAATGCAGAGTAGGATGTGTAAAATACCTGGATAAGACGGCGTTCGGTTCCGACGGTCAGATTTTCCGCAGCGACCACGGGAAGTTTCTTGTCAAAAGCTCCTTTTTCAACCTCAACAGTCAAACGGTAAAAATGACATGGTAAAAGGTCTTTTTATAGGTTTTTTGGATGAATTAGTTCATTTTTTACCATGAAAAGATGTTTTTCGATGTATTTTTGCCTATTTTAAACAAGTATGAGTAATGTGTTTCTTTTGTGCAGGACAAAGGGATTTCGAGGGAAATTGTAATTTTTCACAAACAAAAATATCAGAGTCATCTTTTAAGCCCTTTTCTGACTCCTAAAACATGAAGAGATCGCCGAGCGTTTCTTTTACACTCGTTAAAACGGAATTAAAAGACGGTCCCCTTTTAGCTCTTTTCTGACCGCAAAATCAGGAAAAGATTGCCGGGTTTTTGTCGTTTCAAACTCGATAAGGAAATAAAACGACGTGTCCTTGATCGCTTTTTACTTTTCAGGTCAACGACACTATTATGAAAGTGCTCCTTGGTCGCAAGATCAAGCGGTTCCCCCAGGTATTATTTTATACTTTTTCGGGCTTGAGGGACACAAATATACGAAAAAGTTCAACGTGGAGTCTCCTTTTGTTTTTTCAGACTCTCTAAAAATGAAAAACGCCAAGTTTCTCCTATACTGGGCTCGTTAAACTTTTACAGTAAAGGACCTGTTCAATTACAAACAGGAACGAACCACTCCTTCCTAGGGTTCGAATTTAAACTAGGTTGGACTCGTCCGAAGGATGAACTTATAATCAAGCATATGTTATCCTCCTCAAGCTTGTTAAAAATAAAGAGGTACTTGCCAGAAATGGTGGGGGAAAAGAGAGAAGAATGAGCCTATTTGTTACCTTTTGTCTCAAAAGAAACTTTATTACCACTCTTGAACACGACACTTTTCATTCACCTGGGTTGGGAAATCTTTTACCTCACAGTTGACCAAACCACTTTGAAAGTCTTTAACCGGGTTCCGGGGATTAACTTTGAGTTATTCATCACCAAGCCATCTGTCGTGTCGTTATGTGTTCAAGAGGTCTGCAAGCAAAACTTTCATCTGCAAAATACTTGTCTTCCATTTGACCATCCCTGAGTCAGTCCTTACAGCAACATTTCTTCAACTTGAACAATGATTTCGTGTTGCAGGCTTGCCTGCAACGGGTCGCTTTCTATCGACATCGACACATTATCTAGAAAGATGACTTAGGAATCGACAGTACCTTGAAGTCTGCATGAATCAATGGCAGGTTTCTCGCCTTTGACATCAGTTTACATCATTGACTTTCGATCAAAGGATTCCGTGAAGTGTTCGACATCAAAACATCTATTCACATTTCACGGGTTGTGCTTGGTACTTTGAGAACCATTGACATTACTGGTGGTCTCTCTCACGCTTGTTAACAGTTTACATCATCGACTGGTAATCAAGTGGTTTCTAACATGTTCGACATCAAATCATTTAATCACATGACTAGAATCGTACCAATTCGGGAAGTAGAAGTGAAGACCCTGGATCTAGTTTCTACCATCCAGGCTGCGAGGAGTTTTGTATTCATTATCTATGTAGACTAATCATAAATAGATGGCTGCGTCCATACTGTGTCTACAAAAGTCTATAAAAAATTATGTACTGCAAGATCATTCCTGTATCAGAATAGTTAGTCCATTAGTTAAAATTTTGAATCTGAGTATGGGAATGCCTACCTCAGTGATGATATAATCTTATACATGTATTTTGTGTTGAAAATTGCAGGTTCCAACCAGGTCATCCACAAGACAATCCTTGAAATGATAAAGCGCTTCACCCTTCCTAGAATTACAAAACCCTAATCTATTCCAGGCTTCGCACTTTAGGGGGCAATCTGTTACACTAAAAAATGTCACCATGACTACTTACAGTTAGTATGGCTCAAATCAACAGTCATGCTACCCTCTTAGGCAAGTCTTATGCCTCTGCTATCCATCTCAAACTCAAAGAAGAGAGAAAGTCTTGTAAAAAATGTGTTTATCTCTGGGGTTGCAGGTTCTCTCTAGCCTTACCTGCGGGGACGCTCACTATGTTCACAAAAGTTGCGTCCATGGACGCTCTGTATGTTAAGGGACAGGTGCGTCCTTCTGTAAAAGGCAAAATGCGCGAGTTTCATCTTAAAAAAGTTACTTGTGGTTACTTCTAGAACTTTCTAGAGGTCGGTTTGATGAAATGGATGCGCCTCCAGTTGGTTCATGTATCCCTATTAAGGAGGAACTTATCCCATCAATAAGGGAGCTATCCCACCCAAAGAGGGGGATTATCCCATTGATGGTGGACCTGAATAACCTCTTTACAGCACTATAAATAAAGACATTGAGCCAGAGGGAGGAGAGGTTGGAGCTATACATTTTCTTTGGGTAAACGTTGCAGGAATTAGGACTCCCATTTAGAACCTTGTGAGGAGAGATTGTCTTTGCTTGATTCTACTTGGAAGTGGGTGAGCTTTGTCAAAGTAGAGGAAAACCCTTGATGGACCCTGGGAGGAACTTGCACAACACCAAGGCCAGGTTGTAAGAGTTTCTTTGTTTCGTTATTAATACAAACTGGTTTATTTTTCTCAATAGCTTGTGTTAATGAGTTATTTCATGTGTTCCTTGGTCTGCATGTTGAATATATGTTTTATTATATGAAATGCAAGTGCTTGGTAATTGTTTGATTGTTTGTGGTTGCAGGAATTGACATGAAGGAGGAGCTCATCTGGATCGGCAAGGACGGACTACAACAACAGCGTTTTGGAATAAGGTAAGCCTAAACACTTGTAGTTTTCATGTTTTAAAAGGTATATTTAGAGAAAGATCACTCCATTTTGTCTTGTTTGTCGCTAGAGAGTTTAGACTCCTAGGGAGGTCAGTTGTGTCCGCGCAAACGACTTTTTCCGCCACGACACTCTGTTTTCCTTTACTATTTAGGCCTCTTATATTCCAAGATGTAATTATCATTGGGTTACTTGATTTATTTGATGGAATAATGCCGATAGCGGTACTACCCTCCTTGTATTCACTAGCATTTCTCCCATAATCTGTATAGATTCCTGTAGGTTTCTTTGGCCTCTTTTCTTCCCACCTTTCATTTTATTTGGATAATCCTGGTTGATGTCCTAATGAAACCCTAGTTTTTCTGCCATTTCCACCTTCCCCCATCCCTATTTAACTTGATATTGTTCGAATGTTTCTTTGTATAGTCAGTTTTGGTCTTCTAGAATGAATCACTCATCTAGATGTCTCTATTCATTCAATAATTTCCTTAGCACCTCTTCTTCCATGCTTAGTTCTTATCCCCTACTTGTGTCTATTTACATTGTAGTGTTATCCATCTTCTCTCTATCTCTCTTCTCCTCCTTTTCTGTCGTCTTGCTTTGGGCTTTCCTCTTAGGTTTTTTTTTGCCTTGACTCGAGCTATTTTCCTTTCCTTTTCCACCTTAATAGTCGATTGTTTGGATATTGTTATCTTCTTCTTCTTCTTCTTCTTCTTCTTCTTCTTCTTCTTCTTCTTCTTCTTCTTCTTCTTCTTCTTCTTCTTGTAGTGCATCAAAGTTGTTTGTTCTACTTGGCTAGGCCTGTTTTTCTATTTCCCCCCTGCTGGTATTCTCTATTTCTTGTTTTCTTTTGCTTTTCACTTCTTGAAACCCGTCCTTGTCTTCTTGATTTTTCCTCTATTGTTTATGCATGTTCTCTCCCTCTTCTACATTTAGTGGGCATTCCTTGAATAGGTGGCCATACTCGTGGCATATTCTACATCTGAATGGGATATGTTCATAGTCTATGGTTTGTTGCCAGACCTTTTCATGGTACTATAGAATATGGTAAACACATATTCTAGCATATGAAGTATATCTTCCTATTTTTGTCATACTTTCTATTTTGACAAACCTTCCTATCATGTTTCCTATGCCCTCTAATATCTCTAGATCCGGAAAGTCCATTGGGAGGTCAAATAACCTAACCCACACTGGGGCTGCCAAAATTTTTTCTTTGTCTGGGTCATAGAATTCTTCCTAGTATCTCATAATGTTATATACCTAGGGGGGATAATATGGGGTACAAAGAGAGGTACCCAAGCGAATAATGTAATAATGGGATGGGCCATAGTAATAAATAAGGTGGTCAACCCGTATCATGTAAGGGACCACAAGTAGTTAGTAATAATGTAATGGGCCCATGGTATTAGATAGATGGTATTGAGGGAACCAAGGTAATGACCCATGGTATTATATGTATGAGGCCTATATAGAGGCTAGAGACTCCACATTGAGAGGTCTCAAGGATTATTATATGAACAGGCATGTGGCTTGTGGAGTGTTCTCATTCCTTAAGGAGTGAATGTATGGTGTTGCCCTACCATAAGGGTTTTGATTAATAGAGAAGACATTCCTATATTCAAATCTTGTTATTTTTGGTGATTATTTGCAGTTATTGGGTATATTGGTATTATTTTCATATATTTTCATATCAGATCTATAACCAGTGGTATCAGAGCACTTTCTTGGGCAAAAGTGGAGAATGTTTTTATTTTTTGCAAGAACTTTCTGGGGCGGTGAGTTTTCATATCAGATCTGTAAATTTTGGGGCAAAATTTGCAAAATCTAATTGTAGATCTAGATATTTGTGAAAAAATACTCGATTTCAAAAAAAAATTGGCCGAATCGGAGGCCGGATGAAGGATATATCGTTGATCTAAAAATCAGTGGTGTTGTAGACATTTTTTTGAGGGTAGCAAGTTTGCGGCAAAGATCTATACATTTTGGGGGAAAATCTATAAAATATAATTGCAGATCTGGATTCTTTGTGGAAAAAATGCCCAATTTCAAAAAAATTTGGCCAAATCGGAGTCCGGATGAAGAAGATATCGTTGATCTAAAAATCAGTGGTGTTGTAGACATTTTTGCGGGGCAGTGAGTTTGCGGTGTAGATCTGTACGTTTTGGGGCAAAATCTGCAAAATCTAATTGTAGATTTGGATTCCTTGTGAAAAATACCCAATTTCAAAAAACAAATCAGTCAAATCAGAGTCCGGATGAGGGAGATATCACTGATTTAAAATCAGCTCTCATTCCATTTCCGAAAACAAGTCATAATAGGGATTCTAAGCAATATTGACTACACTATGGCCACTTTAAATTTTCGCCAAGTAATAGAATTTTTTTCAAAATATTTTTCATGGTGGATCTTAATTTTACAGGGAAAGATGATAGCCCTACTATTGAAGAATTCATACAAAGACTAAAGTTCAAATATGGGGAATTTTTTAGGGCTATAGTACCGATTAGTTTGAAAGAAGAGGCCGCCATATGGTGGAACTCACTTGGCATCAAAGAGTTGTCCAAATTTTCGAATCAGGGATTGGAAAAACTCCTTATGGACAAATGGTCTTATGCTAGAAAAAAGAATGAGACACGTAAGAGGTTATTTTATACTGGTGTCTCCTTATTGCAGGTTCATGGATTGATTCAGAAGGAGAAAATTATTGTGTCTACAAATCCAAGTTGCAAGCAAAATCTCATAAATGTCAACTTGGCAAAAAAATTGCAAGTGCCAGCAAAACACATTGATAACACACAAGTTGATGATGAGGATGTTCAAGTTCATAAGGATTTGAAGCTTTCTATGGATAAGTATGTGTTGCATGGTGATTTTTATACTTCAGATATGGATAACATGGATGTTGTTTTGGGATATCCTTGGATGGAATCTGTGGGTACTATCAATATTAATGTGCAGAAGAAATTCCTGAAGCTCTAGTATAAAAGGAAGAAAATTACATTACAAGATATTTCCATGAAGACCCAAGCAGAGACTATGGAGGCAGAAGCACAAATCTCTAAGGACACTTACACATCAAACACAAATAGAGGTTGAAGTAGTTGATGGCCGAAAATCAAACAAAAGCAAAGGCTGAAGCAGAAAAGGTTACAGGTGCTGAAATATTAGATGAGGGCTTAGTGGTTGAAGTAATATTGGAAGATAAGACACCACAGCAGGCACCACAACATGCACCAGATAACAGTTAGGCTCCAGTAAGGGGTGAATTAAAGAAAAAGACACCGTGGGTTAAAACTTCAACATATCATCACCCACATCACCTCGCAAGAAAACAACCAACAAGATGGCAACCAATTAGCCACAAGGACAACACTCCCCGAATGACAGATAGAGAGGAGCAAAAATCCACCTACTACACATCAACAAAGAAGAGCTACCAAGGTCAACTTCCATCTCAAGCGAGCGAGGCACTAGTGAGATCGAGAGTTCACCTTTCTCTTGGATGGCTAGATGTACGTGCATGGTACCAGTGGACTACTCTTTTGAGTAGATCTTATTATTTGTGTTTTTCCCATGTTTCGGGGACGAAACATGTTAAGGGGGGTGGAATGTAATGTACCTAGGGGGGATAACATGGGGTACAAAGGGAGGTACCCAAGGGAAAAATGTAATAACGGGATGGGCCATAGTAATAAATAAGGTGGTTAACTTGTATCGTGTAAGGGACCACAAGTAGTTAGTAGTAATGTAATGGGCCCATGGTATTAGATAGATGGTATTGAGGGAACCATGGTAATGACCCACGGTATTGTATGTATGAGGCCTATATAGAGGCTAGAGACTCCACAACGAGAGGTGTCAAGGGATATTGTATGAACAGGAATATGGCTTGTGGAGTGTTCTCCTTCCTTAAGGAGTGAATGTATGGTGTTTCCCTACCTTAAGGGTTTGATATGAATAAAGAAGCATTTATGTATTCAGATCTTGTTCTTTCTTGGGTTTATTTCTTAGGTTATTTGCATCATCTTATATTTTCATATCAGATCTATAACACATAAACAATCCAACATTATAATGAAATTATGGACCATTTTCAAATACCTTGTCTTTGTCTTGTAGGTTCAAAAATATTACCGTGAAGAAGCCTCTAGCTCCCAACTTTAGCTCGATATGGCCTCGTGGCTACCATTTTTGCTGAATCCATTTGGTGAGATTCTTTTCCATCAGCCATACTCCAATGAGATTACTTATTAGCCCATCATCTTTCATTTAACTTCTGTATCGCTCCAGTTTGTTCATCGGTATGATGAATCTTGGTTTCACCTCCGCACATGGTAAACATTTTCCTCTGCTGCTTTCCTACCATCTCGCTCTGAGGACCGATCTTGACATTCTGTTTATTTCTCCCACTTGTTTTTGGTTACTGATCTTCTGGTAGGATTCCCCTATCGCCGCGTCTCGATAGGAGGAGGTCTCTCCCCCCCTATCCTCCTCCGTCGTTTCACTCCTTTTCTTGGTCTCCTGGGTTTGCAGCTTTTCAGCAGTCTACAGGTTTTTGGAATGTGGTACCAGTTATCTCATGGCTATATATTTTTAATGTTATTACTATTATTATTTTTGCAAAAAAAAAAAAAAAAATCCATTATAAAAAGGCATTGCAAAGAAAAAAAAAACTAATTTTTGGAAAACACTTAAAAAAATAACATCCTAGGACGAAAAACAATAAGAGAAATAAGACAACTTGAAAAATTGCTAAATAATCAGCATTTAAAAAAAATGTGCATATTAAGGACATAAGAAAATTTAAAGTTGTTAGAAAATTATATATTATGAAGCAATGGAACACATAAAATATTGTAGATATATAAACACAGAAAAAGCATAAAATAAGAGAGACACAGGTGTATACATGGTTCACCCAGTTTGGGCTACATCCACGGAGAAACAACCAGTACTTCTTTTATTATATTATCCATCAAACTGAAGAGCTACAACCTATAGCAGATCTGCTGTAACACCTTCTTCACTCTCAATCTCCTCTCTCTTCCTCACTCAGAATACAGATGTACATAGACACAATAAAATTCCCTCATATATAGTGAGGGGTTGCCTTATAGGGAAAAAAACCCTAAATTAAACATAACTTCTACCATTAGATCATTCGCCTAATGAACAACCTAGATTGACTAGAAACTACTAGAATTTTACAAGGCAATTTTACATATATTTTTAGCTTCGAGGGCACTGCCCCCAAACCCCCACCGGGGGACTGCTGGCCCCCGGACCCCCCAACTGGGGGGGATTAGCCCCCCCAGACCCTTGCGGGGGGGACAAGTCACCCCCGCAACCCCCCATGTGGAGGGGTGTACAATCTTCTTGGGGTATACATCCGGCTGAAACCTTTGAATACAGAAGATAATCAGGCTCCATAGCCAACAATCTCCCATTTGGAGACTGATTATAGCAACTCCACCACTGCTTCATTTGCTAGAGAATGACTCCACTTTGAACTTGGTTATTTCTCATCTTGTTCATCATACTTGAAGACCAATTGAAACTGAGCAGATTCTTAGTTTCTCCCTGGTTACAACTTTTGTTAACATATCTGCAGGATTATGGCTAGTGTGTATCTTTTCCAGCTTCAACTGTCCATCTTCCAATGCTGACCGTATGAAATGGTACTTGAGCTGTATATGTTTAGTCTTGGAATGAAATGTAGAGTTCTTTGCAAGATGTATGGAATTCTGGTTGTCACTGTATAACCTGCCCAACTCCAACTTCTTACCCAATTAATCCAGAAACCTTTGTAACCAAATCATTTCTTTACTAGCCTCTGTAGCAGTAACATGCTCTGCTTCTGTTGTTGAAAGTGCAACAACACTTTGGATTTTTGAAACCCAACTGAAAGTTGTTTCACCTACAGTAAACACATACCCTCTTGTGCTCCTCTTGTTATCTCTATCACCCACCATATCTTCATCAACATATCCCTGTAGAGAAATATTTGAACCACCAAAGCATAATGCTTGATTTGTGGTACCTCTCAAATGCTTGAGAATCCACTTCACCACCATCCAATGTTCTTTTCCTAGATTTTTCATGTGCGTGCTTACAACTCCCATTGCATGTGAAATATCAGGCCTTGTGCAGACCATTGCATACATTAAGCTTCCAACTACTGATGCATATGGAACTTTAGACATATAATCCATGTCTTTTTGGGTCTTTGGGCACATCTCCTTACTAAGTTTGAAATGGCTAGCAAAAGGTATACTAACTGGTTTTTCATTCTGCATATTAAACCTTTTCAACACCTTTTCTATGTACTCACTTTGAGGCGATGTTAATTTGTGATTCTTCCTGTCTCTAGTTATTTTCATACCAAGGATTTGTTTTGCAGCACCCAAATCCTTCATTGCAAATGAGTTTGCCAATTTCCTTTTGAGCACATTTATTTCCTACATGTTAGAACTTGCAACAAGCATGTCATCTACATACAATAACAAAATAATATAACTGCCATCATTTTGCCTTTTGAGATAAACACAATGATCAGAGTGACATCTAGTATAACATTGTTCAGACATAAACCTGTCAAAT
Organism: Pinus tabuliformis; assembly: GCA_031772625.1. Taxonomy (NCBI): domain Eukaryota; kingdom Viridiplantae; phylum Streptophyta; class Pinopsida; order Pinales; family Pinaceae; genus Pinus; species Pinus tabuliformis. Next base: position 126,143,643 of record CM062808.1, on the reverse strand, counting down.
TTTAGATACCACTACCTTGGAGCCTGTTTTAAGCCATACAAGCTCTTCTTCAACCTGCACACTAGTTTCTCCTTCCCTTTTACCTCATATCCTTGTGGTTGTTGCATATATATCTCTTCCTCCAAATCCCTGTGGAGAAAAGTTGTCTTTACATCTAACTGCTTAAGATGCAAATCTGCAACTGCTACTAGACTTAAAATAGTTATGATTGAAGTCATTTTAGCAACAGGAGAAAATATTTCATCGAAATCAATACCTTTCTTCCGTGCAAACTCCTTCACCACAAGTCTAGCTTTGTACCTTTTTCTACCTCCATCTTCTTCTTTTAGCCTGTAAACCCATTTATTCTGCAATGATGTTTTACTTGTAGGCAACCTGACTAAGTCCCAAGTCTGGTTATGTGCTAAGGAGTCCATCTCTTCTTTCATGGCTTGCTCCCACTTCTTCCTAGTTTCTACCTGCACTCCTTCTGCATAACGTTCTGGTTCACCATAATCAGTCAACAATACATAATATAATGAAGGAGAGTATCGCTAAGGGGGTCTACTTATCCTAGTAGATATTCTAACACCACTTTCAGGTGTTTGAAGTGCTTGTTTTTGTTGTGGTTATTGTTCTGGTTGTTGATCATTATGATTTTTAGGCACCATCACTTTTCCTGTGATTGTTGGAGGGAAACGTTCCCCTAGGGCTTTTGGGTTGAAACCCTAGCAGACTGAAAATTGTCTATATAGAGAAACACACATTCATGCAGCCATTATGCTATTATAAGAAAATTCTATTATAAGGGTACGTACCTTCGGTCCTACGTTTGAGAAGGTCCTCAAGGGTCCAAACCATTCTTCAAGTTCCTCTTGCTTCTTTGTCTTGCAAAACAACCAATTCAAATAACACAGCAGTGTATGGACAAAAACTTATAAAGAAACCATCTTCATGTTATAAAGAAAGGTAGTTAGTTATGAAATCCAAACAACCATTTACATATGAATTCTAACATGAATATCATTAACATAAAGAAGATTCATTTCGGGAACCAAGACATGTGTTTCTTTTATTATAGACAAGTAAAGTACATAAAAAGGAATATTTTCACCTGAGTTACCTTCAGCAGGCTCCAAGCAAAGCTTCCTTCTAGATACGTTCCAGCCTCAAGCCTTTAAAAAACTCCTTCCATGACTCTCTCCATGATGTCACAAGTAATGGATGAACATCAACACACACAAGGAAACAAGGGTTTCCTGTACAAATGGGGGAAGTGCAGAAGGCACAAGGATCTTCAGACCTGGTCAGGGGAAAAATCTCAGCATAATAACCTTTCTCTCTCTTCTCTCCTCTCTTAGGCCTTCCCTTTGAGGTCTTTTTATACCTCTCCCAAAGTAGTTTTTTAGTTGGGAGTTGGTTGGGAACAGTTGGGCCACGGGCACTAACAGGTAATCAGCACATAAAACCCGCGATCTCCGCCCGAAAATAAGGAGTTTTATATTTTTTTAAGTGTTTTAATACATATACGTGGGTTGGGTAATGCCTACCCGCGTATACACGTGTTTAACTCACGGCAATGTCGCGTATAAGGGATAAAACACTATTTTTTAAATTTTAGGACCAGGTCTGGAAGGAGGGGTTGCCCTAGGCCATGAGTGCAGCATCACAAACCATAAGAGTGAGATTTGGAGCTATAACAGATGCCCCCTAATATATGAGGTCAGAAGGGGTACATGATGGCCGAAATATATTATGCAGGTACATGGAAAGGAAGTCTGTCAAAAACCGAGGAGGATTTCACCAGAATTCAGCCTGCCAAGCCACCAAAGGAGATCAGAAAGAAACACTGTCTAAGGAGGGCATACCCATGCTCAGAAAAAGTAAAGCATGTCCGCATATCAAGTACAAGCGGATCCACTAAGTATACAACTATAAATGACTGAAAGATACATAATGGATCATCTGATCATAATGAACAAGTACATGTCTGAATATCACATATAAGACCGTCAATGATGCTGAAAGATGCAACGGATCACTGATATCAAACACTGATCCCAAAAGGTACCAACTGAACATGATGGAATAAGATGGTACTACACTACAAACTCAGGTGCCAGCATATAAAATGTCGCCATGAATGACTGCAACATATAAAGTGGAGTGGTATCAACTAGCAGCAACAGGAGCAACTGTCAAGTGAACCAATGAATTTTGATACAACCTGAGGTCTTCACCGACCGTCGTGGTACATTTCTACACCATGGGAATAAATGATCTGAAGTCGACCATGTGAGAAATCGTTTGATTACCAGTCATTGATGTATATTGTTAACAAACGCGAGACTACTCACCGATAATGATAATGAGCGTCAAGGTACCCAGTACAATCTAACAAGTGTGAATAGATGAGCTGGAGTCGAACACCTGTAAGAATCTATCGATCAGGAGACAATGCTGGTTTCCCACTGTCGATAGCAAAGGATCTGTCACTAATGACTGCAAACCCCAAGGTACTGCCAAATGGACTCTAGATCTTTGCCCCAGAGCAATGAGTCGGAGTCGATAGGGAAAGATCCACTAGAAGGAAGGCATTAAGGCATCCTTCATCAATCTAGTGCGAGTGTAACCCGTAGGCCAATAATGTGGAAGGAATCAGACGAAAAAGATGTAGTAACCCAACCGAAGTACGTTTCCGGCGTACACAAGATGTGGCTAGCGCACGATAGAAACCCTTTGAACCAACCAATATTGAAAGCTAACACAGAGGCGAGGTATCCACCAATAGGGTTAAATGGAAACCAAGGTACTGCACGAATCCCATGTGTGATAATGTAAGCTGATGTCAAACACAAGGGAAACCACTCAGTCAAAGACCCATGATACTGATCGATGTTGAGCACAAGGTGACCTATCAATAATGAAAATAGGGCCAGGGTGCGGCTCTAGGCCTGTCCTCAGAGCAAGATGTCGTCGTCGATAAGGATAAGACCTGCCAGCAAGAAGTCAATGGGGACCTTCTCAAACTGGCACGAGTAAAGGACCAATATAGTTGATGTGATGATAGACATGACACTAACAACCAGGGATGGCCGACTAAAAAATCAGTCAAGAGACACCACAGAGAGGCCGACTCAGGCTAACTTCCCTTGAACAAAAGCACGACTCAATGTGACTATGTGGCAGCATATGATGACTCTGTATAAGTTCGCCATGCAGGAGGAACGAACGAACCCTCCATATGATTGGAAGAGATAACCAATCGGGGGAGAACTGACTCAATAACAAGGTTAAGTCGTACCTAAGTCAAACTAAACCCCATCCACATGGAGGAGACTTTGTTTTGAGTGCTTTTTTCAAGGGCAACACGACTGACTCTAGCTGCCAACAATAAATGGAAATATTGTCCCGTTCCACCTCTTTTTTTTTGGAATATTTAATTTTTTTGTCTTTTTCTGTTAAGTTGGAAAAAGAATAAAAGAATGCTATGGTACAGTGGAAAGAACGAGTGTCAGTGAAACAGATGATCTAGTTCCTGGGAATGGAACGTTCCTATGCTCAATGCAGGGAGGTGAAAACTGGTCAGTGACACTCAAAGGTATGTTCCTTCCACGGGTCAAGGTGTGTTAAGCTGCAGAAGTCAGAGGTATGCAAGGTTGATTTTGCAGACGTCATGGTCAAAGTTTGGCTTAAACATGAGTCCAAGTGAAGTCGGCTCTAGGCCAAAAGGTGCAAATGGTCAACATGCAATGCAGTAGTACAAATCAACACAAAGGAGCCTCTAGGGTATAAGGCCAGAACAAAGCGGAGAAGCTAAGAGGAATGAGCCTTCAACGCATAAGTCATGGCGGGACTACAGAGGACTCCCGAGCCTACTCAAATCGGAGCAACATGGGCAAAAATTGTCAGTGAGGTGCTAACTACGATGCCCATGTAAAGGATGGCTCTACCATCACGTCATGATTTAAAGAATCAGCGAGTGAAGATGGCTTACGAACCATAGAACGATGGAATCGACCCTATGGCAGATGTATCAGAAAATGGAGGCTAATATGCATAATGCAACGGAAAAATGGTGTCCCTAACCTATATGCCAGTGAGAAAATGATACCTGCCATGACGGGTCAGCAGTCATGGAACCGTCTCGTAACTGAAAAACGTCCAAAATGTCCTGAAAAACAAACCATTCTCGACATTGCAAGCTCCCAAGTTAAAAGTCACATGAGGCCAAACAAAATAAAATTTTGAAAAAAATTTGCATTTTCAAAACCTATAAAAAGAATTTTGGACTCACCATTTTTACCATTTGAGTTTGAGAGCAAAGGATTTGGAGGAAAAGGAGCAAACTTCCCACAGCCAGATTCAACCGTTCAAATTCGTCACAGACCTCCAGGTAACTCTTATACTTATCTTGTAATTGATTATGATAGGTTTTAAGATTTTTTATTAATGTTTCACCGTTGGATTCTTGTCAAAAATTTCCCCACAGCATATACGTGGGTTGGTAATATTGAACCCGCGTACACGCGGGCCCTATACGCGACTGTGTGCACAGGGACCCGCATATACGCCGCGGACCATTTTTAAACAAAAACTAACGGTTATAAATCGTTTTTTTCTCAGAATTCCTGTCACGTGGCATGAAAGAGAGCACACAGTGGTGGATAATGAAGTTATGAACAGTCCAGAAGCATTAGATGCCCTACGGGGATGTGGTTTGCTTAAAATTTTCAAACTGTCGAATATGAAAGCAAACACGCGTTTGCTTGAGATGCTCATTGATTATTGGGACGTCGAGGAGGAAGCCTTTATGATCGATCAGATGCCGCTCAGGGTAGAAGTGGAGGATATCTATTTTATCACGGGCCTTTCCCGAAGGGGAGAGGTATTACATTCACGGGGCAGGACACGGAGTAGCCTCACGATAGAGGACTATGTACAGATATACTGCCCGAGACATCCCAAGAAGGTTGGGAGCCAGATTTCCATCACACATGTGGCGAGTTTATCACTTAGGATAATCCTGTTCACCATAGCTCAAGTGAACGGATCATCCTCTCTGCATCAGGCATCACTGCTAACCATGAGCGTGGCAGTTGACTGCCTCACTACTATGTTTGACTAGTGTAGTCCTCTTCTGGCCAACATGAAGAGCCAGCTCACTTCTATCAGGAAGGGACAGACCAAGAACTTTGGATATGTGACTATCCTGTGTACTTTCTTTTTCGAGAAAGGTTCCCGCACTCCGCCCCAGGGTAGCAGTTTCCATCAGCACCCCACACGACCCACGCATGGGCCGGTGGGGAGGTCCCAAGGACTGCCTTCGACGATGATTTCTTCACCTGGTGGGATCAGCAGATCATCGCCATGGATGACTACCCCTATGTTGGGCTGGATTTCCGAGGAGATCCTGATCTAGTGTTACCACCGAACGCAGCATGGGGCGAGATTGGTAAGAATTTTTTGATTTTATGATTTTTTTTTGGATTTTTCAAATATAATGATGCATTTTGAAAAATATTTTTTATGAGATTCAAATGACTGATATGATGATCATGTTCCAGACATTGGGCCGGTACGACCAGATGGGTTCCCGTGGCATGGATGGCGCAACCGAGGAGCCGAAGAGGCAGCTGCTGATACGGAGCGGACTCTACATAACGTCCAGCAACACTTAGCAAGACTGAGCTGCCAAGTACCGATGGCTGCCATAGAGGACCTTCTTGAGGATATGCAGCGTCATGTGGTTGGCATGCCACGTGACTGGGTTCACACTTTTCGGCGTGTGGCCAATGCGATAGTTACCTACTTAGCCGCTCATCCTGAGCCGAGGCGTTAGATACGCCGGACATGATTATGGGCATTTGAGTCCCAATTTTGTATATTTTTTGACACACATATGTACACTCGAGACGCTTTATGATATATATATATATATATATATATATTGATGCTTGATTTTATTGTGATGAATGATTGATGTGCCAGTCTAATGCTTGATTAGCGATAGAATCAGCTAACCAATTATGAGATCTTGGAATATGCAAATAATTAATATAAATAAATGATATTTGCAACAACCTCACCCTTAAATATTGGCGATATAAACATGGATCCCTTACCCGATAAATGTTGTTTAATTGTCACACTATCAATTGAGAATCAAGATACACTACCTACGAGTCGATCCCATGAGAGATTTCCTCGGATAATAAATTAATAACAGCAATATACTGGGCCATATTGTTTGAAGCAGGACAGATACATACGCCTCTTGATACCATCAATTGACCAGTTGGATAATAGAGTACCCAAGCTGCGGAAGTGAGATTCCGAGTGTGTCGACTAGCACCATCGACGAACCCAAAATAGACCAAGTCATCCATCAACACCTGCCACAGTAGACCAAAAAGTTCTGATATCAGAAAACTCTCGACGATATATGTACAAATATACATAAAGTACAAAGAAGCCATTGCCTATCCAAAACTAAGCAAAGTACTTCTTTAGGTAGAGCCCGTTAGGGGGCTCCACCAACTTACTCCTAGGGATGTTTGTAGGTACTATGATCGAACCAATCAATATATTTCCTTCGGCAAATGAATGTGTTGGAGCCAAAGGGACTGTACAAATATTGCTAGTCGAACTGGAGGACCGAGATTCGACTTCATGCACAGGGGAATGGAAGTGTAACCGACGATGTAAATCTTCCAAAGGTCGATCTATAGCCGTCATTGCTTCGAATATCGCTTCATCCGATGGAAAAACAATATCCAAGAAATCTGATGCAGAGGTGGAATCAAGGGTCCGAAAATGAGCCACATCACCATCTATCTCTTTCCCAGAGGAAGGAGTAGAATGGTTATCTACAGAGTTATTGATAGATTCACATCTAAGCTCTACTGCAGATATAAGAGATTCTATTCCACCCACCTTGTCATCACTTGATGTGGTCAGAGATGAAGCTAAGGTTCTAGGTTTCAAAGAATAAGGATTCTGAACAAACTCTCTCCGTAAAGGGTCCCTGGAGGATGAAATTGTATCTATTCCAGCTGTAGGAGGGGGAAGATTAAACGTACCCATCAATGAAGAGTACATATCGACTCCTAGATTCTCAATAGGTGGATGGGGGTTACCCACTAAAGGAATAGTAGAGTCAGAGCTTGCTTGAGGATCAACTCGACAATAGTCCAATTGATCAACCTTAATGATTTTCCCCTCATGAGGAAAGAAAATGACACGAAACAGAATCAAAAAAACGGTGTCCATTTCGTATACCCAATTCCTTCCTAAGAGGAGATTGTAGTCTAGGTTAGCATCTATGACCTCTACTTCAATATTAACAACCTTTCCTCCAACACATATAGGAAAGGCCTGGATAATCCCGTATGGCCTATGAGAATGACCATCAAACGCTGTCAAGAGGGTGGGTGAAGGAACAACCGATGGTGATCCAATGGCCTTCCAGCATGACATAGACATGACACACATGGAAGCTCCCTCATCTATAACCGTCTGAAAAATATTCGTTTTCTGGTAGGTAGACTTTATCTGGAAAGCCATGTGATGAGGAAGTCTCTTTTTGACATTATTCATATCAAAAGTGAGAGCTAAGGAATTACTTGGATCTACTGCCCCATTGCCGATAGCAAGGCACTTCGTTGAGCAGGACACGACTGGAGAACCTCTAAAGCGGACATAGCACATGGACTCTGAGCCAGATCCTCAACAATGGAGTAATTCTGGGTTGCCCTAATATTAGGGTTGATAGTCGTGCGTTTAGCGGAACCTTTTGGTACCCGAGGTATAGTCTCGATAGAAGGTCGCTCAATATGAAGCGGGTTGTTAGTTTCGGGAATTGATTTACCCTTGGAAATTTCTCCTTCACCATAATCGCATGACCGTGTGGTAACATTAGCGTGAGAACCCATGATGAAAACATTTGATGACTTGTCCCCTTCCTGGTTGCCCCCTGCGGAGGTACCAGGGTTTGAACTCGCGCCAGCAAGAAGTTATTGCCCTAACAAGCGTTGAGCATCTTGAATCTTGGGGAAGAGATTAGTTAAATGGTCTCCACTGCACAACTTGCATGGAAACTTGACTTTCCTTCTAGACTCATTTCCACCACCACCAGCATTGTTACCAGATTTATTTGCATCAGGCTTCCCATCCTGGTTCTTTTTCTTACCTCGTCCTTTCTTTTTCCCATTGGAATTTTGATTTCCTTTGGGGTTATCAGATTGGACGGCATTAATTGAAGAAGTTTGGGAAGCCGGAGGATTAGACGATGTGACTTGGTTGTTAGAAACAGTTTGTAAGGACAACTGCTGCAATTGGTTCAACAAGTTCACGGTAGTTGTGTCTACTGACCCAACGATACCACCCGCGTGCGGACCTGGCTTCGACTTAGCTACGTCAACCTTAGACCCAGGAGCATCTGGCAAGTATTTTTGTAGGATCCCAGACTGAGATTAGATCAATTCTAATTGTTGGGCCCTAAAAATGGCTTGCTCATCAGAATAGACTCCAGACATGGAGACATCCTTGGAGATCTCGGGTTGTAAAGATTTCAAAAACCACTTGAGACGGTACTCTGGAGGGATTTCGGCTTTAATGAGGCTCTTTCTCCGTCTCCATTCCTGAATATGGTCAGAAATGTGAGTTGCCTTATCCTGACAAAAAGTGGCCAGAAGTTCAGTTCCGACATCATAGCGGACAGGCAACTGGAAATGATTTAAGAAAATATTGGCTAAGTCAGCGAAAGATGTAAAGCTGCCCCCTGGCAACTCCATATACCATTTGGCCACATTACCAGTCAAGGTGCATCGAAAGAGTCTCAACCTAATCGAGTCATCGATAAGGGAGTTATATGAGCACCACAAATGGAATGTGGTTACATGGTCGCCTGGGTCTTCACTGCTCTTCCCTTCAAGTTTTGGAATGTCCGAAGGGAGTTTGGTTGGGACCGGAGGCCAAGCCGAATTGTATTTTATTGCGTCATTTGTTAACTTAGTGAGATATGGCAAGTTCAACGTTGCCAGAAACGGAAGCCTAGGAGGACCTTGGGGATTCCACTCAGACTGGGTGAAATTCCCAAAGTTCTGAAAAGATTGTCCTGGATTTTGGGAGGCACCAGGCTGCCCGAAGTAACCAGTAGAACTGGCAGAACCAAAAGGCAAGCCTTGTGATCCAGCAAAATTCGATTTTGACCAACTCCGGCCGTATAGCCTCCATAACTAGCAAAGTTTCCTCCTAAAGGATTGTAAGGAGTTGATAACCCCTGATACGGATTCAAAGCCGAAGCTAGGGGAGGAATACTTTGAAATGAACTAACCGTGGAGTACGGCCTATTCCCTTGTTGGCCGAAAAACGGATTCCTAGTTCCCGCGCTACTAACCCCAGGGTTAGTCCAACCTTGGAAAGGATTTTTGCTTTGTCCTATAGAAGAAAAAGGCATGGATCCTACCGTCGGGTTGGAATGTGGTATATGACCACTTCCGAAAGGAAAACCCTGGAATGAAGTCGATCCACCCATCATGGACGTAGCAGCACTAAACGGAACCGATGGAATATCCTGTGAGTGGGTGCCAAATGGGAAGAATCCAGTACCAAAAGCATTGGTTTGGGCATTTCCACTCGTGGACATAATGGAGGTAGACCCAACTAAAGATGTGCTAGCAAAAGATCCAAACAAGGAAGCAGAGGAGATGGAAATCATTCCTCCCCCTTGCACCGATGTTGGAGTTTGCATAGTCGTAGCACTTGTAGAAGCCATGCTTCCAGCAGTGGTCATCGATGGTAAGCGCGTAGCGTAACCTGGACTTGACGGTCTATGCGGCGGAGTCCCAACGTATTGCAACACGTCTGGATGACTAGATGGTAGAGGAGAATTTGGAGCCACTAACGACTCTGAGAGTTCTTCTACCTCTATGTTATTCTCCGCTTGAAAGAGAACTCGAGAAAGGACTGGAGTGTCCCTCTCTTGTTCAGAAGTTCCAGGCCTTGCTTGAACACTAATGGCCCCGAGAGGAGGATCAATCCCCGATGCGTCAACTAGCATGGGATGGAACCCACCGGTAGTATTACCTATGTGCCTTCTAGGAGAATGCTCTAAACTTGGTGGTGAAAGACCACGAAGTCTTCGAGACTGTCTGGGAGATTGCTCAACCAATTTGAATTTTTTGTTATGATCTAACTAAAGACTCAAAAAATTGAAAGCTAGGCCAACTAAGAGCACAGAGCACACACTATAAAGTCCCTAAAGATAACATCCAGTCAAACAGCTTCCAAGTATTTCCGCTCCGGGTGATTAGGACGGGACACCAAAATATGAGAAAGTGAATTAAGGGGCCTTCCGAAGATAGTCTGGGATGATGAGGGCCCAGTCCTATCAGCGAAGGTATCACAGGAAGTTACGTTGACCTCCTAACAACAGCCTGTGCCGGTGCAAGCCCCCAAGCTTCGCAAGGGTGCCCTCCAGTAATACTGTCGAGAGTGATGCAACGTTGACCTCAAGTGCCATGGGATTCCCCTTCGCAACCACCTATGTAGATCCCTAGGAGTAGCAACTATGGATACCAACTCGTCGCAGAAGCTAGGCGGAATAGTCATGACGTAAGTTCGAACAAGTAGGAGAGGGGTTATCTCTCTTCCCTGTCTTCACAGACCCTCGTGCTTAACTCCCAGATCCAGAGCTTTTCTGGTCTTCCTAATGCTATTGGATTTTCTCTCGTTATTCAGACTCCTACGTTTGACGTTTATATGGCCTTGGAGAGTTAACTCTCCACTCGCCTAATCCAAGGCCCTAAAATCCTAAACTTGCTGGTGTAACTGACTAAAAAAAAAAAGTTCTAGTGAATTTTAGTTAGCGCTTGATTTTAAAATAGGTTGTTCTTTAAGTCACAAGGTAACGGAAGTGAAACTAGTGGTGTTTTTGACACAAAAGAAATTAATAAAAACTTAACTACATGCACATGCACTTTTTTCGTTTTTCGATGAAAAGCAATTTCTATAGGGTTCAGAGGAACTTCTAATAAAACAATTTTTTCTTTTCTTTTCATTAATTCATGCTTCACACTCACAAAAGTTAACAAAGCTATGTATGCCTAAAAATATATGCAAATCTATCCTAATGCAACAAATATATGCAGATGCAATATTTAAAACTACTCTAAAAACAAAAAATGAAAGTTGCTTGCTTATCAATCTTTATCTTGCCACTTAAAATGTCTAGATGGAATATGAGATGCTACCATTCATTTCGTCTAAACACTTAAAACAAGTTCTAACACAAACATAAAGCACTTTCACTCACTAAAAGGAAACCAAATGAAAACCAAGTTCAAGAAAGAAAAAACTAAGTTTTTCAAAAAGATTTTCTTCAAAAGTAACAACAAAAGAGTCTTTTCAAAAAATGTTGTCAACAACACTGAAACTTGTGATTGAAGAATAAGCAATCAAACACTTTTGCGAATTGACACCACACAACGGATGAAAACTCAACAAAAATAAATGTGTTTAAAAGTGCTCTTAACAATCAAAAGCAGCGATGAAAGCTTTGGCAATGAAAACCAAAAAGATCAAAAAGACAAATTCCAAGAAAGTGTCAATCAACAACTTTCATGAAACAAAGAAGTGCATGGTCATAAAAAGCATTTTTGTCAAGCAAACAAAAAGTCACCAAAAGCAAGACTAACACAAAGATTGAAATCAATCTTCCTACCCTGATGAAACAGAGCAGCCGAGATTCCTAGCAAGAAATGTTGCGTGTTTTAGCAAAAAATGATGATGCTTGCAATCAACAAAGAACAAGACCAATACTCCTTATAATCAGAGAGAATTTGGAACAAGATGCTCGCTGTAAAACAAATAACTGATACTGGACAGTGACTATTTCAGACCAAATCAAACCACCAGACAAACCTTCAAAGACAAAAAGATTTACAAATCTTGAAAATTGAACTATATACGCGACTGTACTGATGTACAGGTTGTGTGTATATGCGACTGTAACTGAGGAAACTTGCGTATATGCGGGTTCGCTCAAAGAAACAAGTGTATATACGCCTCTGTAACTAAGGAAAACAACGTATATGAAAGGTTTCAAGAAAAATAAAAAACAAACTAAAGAAACTGGTGAAACTTAAAGTTCAAAAACAAACAAGACAGTAACAGCAAGCAGACAAGGCAGCTGAGCCCTGATTGGCTTGGAAACACCCAAACTAGGAACAACAAGAGTGTTGTCGCCAGCGGAGTCGCCAATTCTGTTGGAGGCAAACGTTCCCCTAGGGCTTTTGGGTTGAAACCCTAGCAGACTGAAAATTGTCTATACAGAGAAACACACATTCATGCAGCCATTATGCTATTATAAGAAAATTCTTTGATAAGGGTACGTACCTTCGGTCCTACGTTTGAGAAGGTCCTCAAGGGTCCAAACCCTTCTTCAAGTTCCTCTTGCTTCTTTGTCCTGCAAAACAACCAATTCAAAGAACACATCAGTGTATGGAAAAAAACTTATAAAGAAACCATCTTCATGTTATAAAGAAAGGTAGTTAGTTATGAAATCCAAACAACCATTTACATATGAATTCTAACATGAATATCATTAACATAAAGAAGATTCATTTCGGGAACCAAGACATGTTTTTCTTTTATTATAGACAAGTAAAGTAAAAAAAAGGAATATTTTCACCTGCGTCACCTTCAGCGGGCTCCAAGCAAAGCTTCCTTCTGGATCCATTCCAGCCTCAAGCCTTCAACAAACTCCTTCCATGACTCTCTCCATGATGTCACAAGTAATGGATGAACATCAACACACACAAGGAAACAAGGGTTTCCTATAAAAATGGGGGAAGTGCAGAAGGCACAAGGATCTTCAGACCTGGTCAGGGGAAAAATCTCAGCATAATAACCTTTCTCTCTCTTCTCTCCTCTCTTAGGCCTTCCCTTTTAGGTCTTTTTATACCTCTCCCAAAGTAGTTTTTTAGTTGGGAGTTGGTTGGGAACAGTTGGGCCACGGGCACTAACAGGTAATCAGCAGGTAAAACCCACGATCTCTGCCTGAAAATACGGAGTTTTATATTTTTTTAAGTGGTTTAATACATATACACAGGTTGGGTAATGCCTACCCACGTATATACGCGTTTAACTCAGGGCAATGTCGCGTATAAGGGATAAAACACTGTTTTTTAAATTTTAGGACCAGGTCTGGAAGGAGGGGTTGCCCTAGACCATGAGTGCAACATCACAAACCATAAGAGTGAGATTTGGAGCTATAACAATGATATCATCAAGCACTGTGTATTCTTTGTTTTCTTTTTCCTCTTTCTTTTCCTGTAGCTGATCCTTATACAAAACCTTTTCATTGAATATGACATCTCGGCTCCTAATGATTTTGTGTTTTTCATAATCATAAAAGTGATAACCAAAATCATTAACACCATATCCAATAAAGGTACATTTCTTTGATTTTGCCTCAAGATTTGTTCTATTTTCTTTGTTAATGTGGACAAAGGCTTTACAACCAAAAGTCTTTAAAAAAGAGTAGTTTACCTTTTTAGCTATCCATACCTCCTTTGGAATACCACCATCCAAGGAACTTGAAGGCCCTCTGTTTATTAGATAAACAACAGTATCTACAGCATCTGCCCAAAATTGTAAAGGCAATCTTGCATGTAATCTCATGCACCTTGCATGCTCCATGATTGTCTTGTTCATCCTTTCTGACACACCATTTTCTTGTGGTGTTCTTGGAACTGTCTTCTCTCTTCGAATTCCATTCTCAGAATAGTACCTATCAAACTCTTTACTGCAATATTTACCTCCATTGTCTGATCTGAGACACTTCAACTTTTTTCCTGTCTCATTTTCAACCAAAGCTTTCCATTTCTTGAAAGTATCAAATACATCAAATTTATTTCAAATACAATAATGTTAGGATATTCCGACACATAGGATATAGTTAAGTTCAACTTGGTCTAGTATAGAGTTAGGTTAGAGTTAGGTAAAGTGTGTTTCTTTACCGTTGTACATTTTGTAACTTACAATCCGACGGTCACGATATGTAGTGATCCGACGGTTCACTCTCACCTCGGTATTACCGACACTTGATCCGTGGCTTGACACCCGATTGGTCCATGAGTTCTATTTAAAGCGCATGGAGGGTCATTGTTCGGGTAATCCGTGCATGAGAGAAGCTTATGTAAATTTTCATTCTTTGATTAATAAATTGCCTGTAGTACCCACGTTGGGACAGGCTGTGGACTGTTTCCCTCCTTGCACTCTGAGGGTTTTAACCACGTCAAAAATACTGGTGTATTGATTTGAGATCTGGTTGTGAGCGGTGTCCTTTTGGTATTCTTTCTGTGGAACTTACCCTGTAAATTCCTACATGGTATCAGAGCTATTTGAGGGCCACGTCCGTTGGTGATCCAAATCTGAAGCCGGTAGAACTGCATGCGGCTGTCGTTTCCTAGATCTGCTGTTTCTGACTGCTTTCGGGCCGAGAGGACTGCTCTGTTGCGTTCGAAGCATCTGTTCCAGTGAGGAACCCCTTTCGTTTCACGCGAAAAGGTTTCCGGTAGCCCTAGCTGCATCATTTTTCAGATCGGGAGGTATACAGTGTTTTTTTTGCAGTTTACTGTTATTTTCTCTCTACTTATTTCGATCTCAGTTTATTTAGCCTTTTTTTTAACCGGATCTATACCTTTCATTTCTGCGTATGCTCTTTGCCCTGCGACTCTGTGCGATCTGGGCAAATCAGGAACAGAAAGGAAGGATTTTTCTCATGCGTATGCTCTTTTCCCTGCACCTGATTGTGATCTCGGAAAATCATAAACATTGAGAAAAATATTTAGTTTTTCGGCTAAAGCTAACTTTGAGATTTTTTTTTTAAATTTCTAGTTTTTTGGCTAAAGCTAACTTCGAGCCGCAAGGTTCGTTTTTCTTTGCATATTCGTGTTGGGTTGTGTGTTTTGTGTTTTGTAGGGAAAAAGAGCTTTCTCAAGGTAAGCACGCAAACCGAGGCCCCCCCCCTCTCTCTCTCTCTCTCTCTCTCTCTCTCTCTCTCTCTCTCAAATTTTTTGTATAGATCAATTGGTTCAAAGCTATTTTAAGAGAGTAGAGGTCTTGGGTTCAAGTCTCCATTTTGTGGGGGCGGATTTTTTCATTCCCGCACATTCGCGCACTTTGCCGGCAACTTCAACAATTATTTTTCAAAAAGCCATAACTTCTTCATCCGGAAGCCTTTTTCAGAGCCGTTTTTTTTAAAACCGCCTATTTTTTCGAGATCTATCCATTGAAAAACCTACTTTCAGCATCTTCAGCTTCAATTTTTTTAAAAATGGAAAGCCCATGCCAAGTCATTCTTGACAGGACTAACTACTTCCAATGGGTAGCCTACATCGAAGATTTACTTAGAAGTAAAGGTCTCTTCAGAATAGCCACAGACCAAGAGAAGAAACCAAAAGATGAAGACAAGGCGGCAAAATGGGAAAATAGACAAGATCAAGCACGTGGTTTGATAGGGATGTCTATTTCTCCTGATCTTAGATTCCACATTGCAGAACTTGAGACTCCTCATGAAGCATTAGAAAAACTTGCTAAAGTTTTTGGGATTAAAAATGAAATTAGAGCCCATCAACTTGAAAATGAGCTGCTTACTTTGGATCCTAATAATTTTTCTTGCATTGAAGATTTCTTGTCCAAATTCAAGAACCTTAGATATCTTCTGGAAGGTGTTAAAGTTAAGAAAGACGATGGTAACCTTATTTATTCCATCCTTACTAAGTTGGGACCAGCCTACTCTGTATTTTTTTCCACTTTCCATTCTACAAGAGAAGCTTTCATTTGTCAAGGACAAGACTACAAGCCCCCTTCCTTTGACTCCTTTTATGATTCCTTAATAAGAGAACAAGAAAAACTCTTACACCTTGGTCTTCTTAATCTTGGAAACTCTTCCACGAAAGCGTTAGCCGCCCAGCAGCAACCAAATTCAAAGAATCCTAAGAAGTCATATCCTCAAAAGAATGGTCCTAAACCATTTCAGCCTCAAAATGAAAGATCATTTCAGCAAAATGATAAGACCAATAAAAACAAATGGAAGAAGACTGATAGACATTGTAACTTTTGTAATCGAGATGGCCACGTAGAATCTAAATGCTTTAAGAAGATGGAAGCCTTGGAAGCCGCAATGAAGAAACATAACATCCACGTGGAGCCTACTTCAACTTCAACTTCCGGAATGGCACTTTCTGCATCTCATTGTCAATCATCTCAGTCCGGTTATGCATTAAATGTATCTTCTTCTTCTTCTCATTCTCATGAGTGGCTCATTGACTCTGGAGCCTCTTGTCACATGGCCAAAAACCAAGCCATGTTTTCTTCTTTAAATGATTGTAACACCAAAATTATATATATTGGTGATGATAGATCTCTTAATGTTGTAGGGACTGGAACTGTTCATCTAGACAATGGTCAGTTTAATGATGTATTATGTCTTCCAACCTTATCCTGCAACCTTCTATCTGTCTATCAGATAACTCATTCAGGTGAAGGTAAAATTGTTGAATTTTCACCTCATGATGTTGTAATCAAGGATCTAAAAGATCCTAAACAGATTCTAGCTACTGGTCTTGCTGATGATTCCAAAAGGTTGTATAAGTTTCACAACTTCGGGTCATCCAATCTTCCCTCAGTATTTGTTGCTCATAATGATGAAGTGAGCAAACTTTGGCATGAGCGATTTGGTCACTTAAACTATCGCTCCCTTCAGCATCTATGTAAAGAAAATATGGTGACAGGTCTTCCTATGGTATCTTGCAGAGATGGTGTTTGTTCCGGATGTGTACTCGGAAAACATCATCGGGACAGTTTTGACAAATGTGCCTCTTGGCACGCCTCAGCCCCTTTACAGCTTGTGCACAGTGATTTATGTGGTCCTCTTCCTGTTGCTTCATTCTCTGGCTGCAAGTACTTCTTAACTTTCATTGATGATTTCTCCAGACGCACTTGGGTATACTTCTTAAAACTCAAGAGCGAAGTATTTACCACTTTTTTGGCCTTCAAAGCATTTGTTGAAAAACAATCTGGACATCAAATTCTTAAGCTAAGAACTGATAATGGTGGAGAATATGTTAAAAACACATTCATCAACTTTTGCACCGAAAATGGAATTCAAATGCAACATACTGTTCCATACACTCCACAACAAAATGGTGTAGCTGAAAGGAAAAATCGCACCTTAAAGGAAATGGCTAATTGTATGCTGCAATCTAAAGGACTCAGTCTTAGTTTTTGGGCCGAAGCAATTAATTGTGCAAATTATATAATCAATCGCACTCCTACTAAGGTTCTAGAGAATATCACTCCAGAAGAAGCTTGGAGTTCCATTAAACCAGATGTAAGTCACTTTCGTGTGTTTGGAAGTGAAGCATGGGCCCATATTCCAGATGAAAAGCATAAAGCTTTAGAACCTAAGAGTGAGAAATGTACTTTTGTTGGATATTCTGAAGATGTAAAAGGTTATATACTTATTCCATTTAAGTCCAAAAATGTTATCATTAGAAGAGATGTAAAATTTGATGAAAATAAATCGGCCTGCGAGCCTAGTCCGGCGGATGTGCCACCTCTTCCTCTCTCTTCTACTTTTGAAAACATTTCTTCTTCAGATGATGAAAGCGAGGATGATAATCCTCCCCCACCTTCTCAGGATCCTCAACTTCCAAGATGGGTCCGTGCTGCTCGGGATGCAGCAGGTGATCTTGCCGGTGATCCTACAGATCAGCGACGTACACGTTCTCAGTTTGAAAGAGCCTCTTCTTTACTGGCTCAAGCTCCAGTAAATCATGATCCTGACACTTTTTCAGAAGCTTCAGGCCATCCACATTGGGAAGCAGCTATGAATGAAGAATATCATTCATTAATGACAAATGATACATGGGATCTTGTTCCTCTACCAAAGGGACGCAAACTTGTTAGATGTAAATGGGTTTACAGAACCAAGTATGGACTAGATGGGAAAGTTGATAAACATAAAGCTCGTCTCGTTGCTAAGGGCTTTTCACAGGTCGAAGGCATTGACTACACTGAAACCTTCTCCCCTGTTGCCAAAATGAACTCTATCCGCCTTGTTCTTTCCCTTGCTGCCTCTTTAAAAGGGGAAGTCCATCAAATGGATGTTAAATCTGCCTTCTTGCATGGGGACTTGCAGGAAGAAATCTATATGGAACAACCCATTGACTTCATACAAACAGACTCCAGCCTTGTTTGTCGACTTAAGAAATCCCTTTATGGCCTCAGGCAAGCTCCTCGGGCTTGGTATGCCAAAATGGATAGCTTTCTTTTAGAATCTGGCTTTTCTAGGTGTCATTTTGACAATACTGTCTACACCAAGAAAGTGGGCAACTCTCTTATCATCCTTGTTCTTTATGTTGATGATCTTATTCTTACTGGTAGGGATCCCAACCTTATAAACCATGTGAAGTCCAGCCTTAAAAAGAAATTTGAAATGACAGACTTAGGACACTTACACTATTTTCTCGGTCTTCAAGTCTTGCAATCCCAAGAGGGTATTTTCCTTTCCCAGTCCAAGTATGCTTGTGATATTCTTCGTCATTTTCACATGGAATACTGTAAGCCAGCCCCTTCTCCCTTTCAGTCTGGAGTCAAACTTTCAGTCTCTTGTACTTCTCCTGAAGTTGATGCTACCTTATACCGTCAACTTGTCGGAAAACTCTTGTATTTAACCCATACTCGTCCTGATCTTTCCTTTGTTGTTGGCCTTGTTGCTCGTTTTATGCAAAATCCCCGTGAAAGTCATTGGAAAGCAGCTAAAAGAATACTTCGTTATGTTCAAGGTACAATACAGTTTGGGATTCATTACAGTGCCAAAGCAGCTCCTCTGTTAGTTGGTTTCACTGATTCTTATTGGGCTGGTGACCCTGATGATCGGAAGTCTACTGCCGGCTATGTCTTCACTCTTGGTTCAGGACCTATTACATGGGCTTGTAAGAAACAGGCTGCCATTTCTCTTTCGTCAGCAGAAGCAGAGTATCGTGGTGCCGTGGAAGCTAGTAAGGAAGCCTTGTGGCTTCGTCAGATCCTATCAGAGTTTGGCTTTGAGCAGCAGCATCCAACCACACTTTGGTGTGATAATCAAAGTGCCATTCAGCTATGCAAAGATCTAGTCCAGCATCAGCGCAGAAAACACATTGAACTACACATGCACTTCATCAGAAAGCTCATTCATGACCATGTTCTTGAAGTGCAATATTGTCCAACAGATGATCAGGTTGCAGACATCTTCACAAAGGCTCTCACAGAGGCGAAGTTCACTAAACTTCGATATATGCTTGGAGTTCAGGAAGTTGTCACTAAGGGGGGATAGGCTCTAGTGCCTCCTTCCTTCTCCTATTGTGTCATATTTGTAAATCCTTCAATCCTATCCCAAGTTGTTCTTAAGGGGGGATGTTAGGATATTCCGACACATAGGATATAGTTAAGTTCAACTTGGTCTAGTATAGAGTTAGGTTAGAGTTAGGTAAAGTGTGTTTCTTTACCATTGTACATTTTGTAACTTACAATCCGACGGTCACGATATGTAGTGATCCGACGGTTCACTCTCACCTCGGTATTACCGACACTTGATCCGTGGCTTGACACCCGATTGGTCCATGAGTTCTATTTAAAGCGCATGGAGGGTCATTGTTCGGGTAATCCGTGCATGAGAGAAGCTTATGTAAATTTTCATTCTTTGATTAATAAATTGCCTGTAGTACCCACGTTGGGACAGGCCGTGGACTGTTTCCCTCCTTGCACTCTGAGGGTTTTAACCACGTCAAAAATATTGGTCTATTGATTTGAGATATGGTTGTGAGCGGTGTCCTTTTGGTATTCTTTCTGTGGAACTTACCCTGTAAATTCCTACAAATAAATCCAGGTTTTTCTGGTTGCATCATCAATAAAAGTAACATAATCATGAGAGCCACCAAGAGATGATACCTGAGTAGGTCCCCATACATCTGTATGCACAAGCTGTAATTTTTCACTCTTGTTTTCTTTCCCAACTCTAAGGAATCTGACTCTCTTCTTTTTTCCATAAACACAATTCTCACAAAATTTTAAATCAACATGCTTCAAACCTGGCAACAAATCTCTTGAGTGAAGAATCTGCATCCCCTTCTCACTCATTTTCCCGAGCCTATGATGCCACAATGTCCTATCTTCTCCTATAGAGGTTAAATCATTAACAGAATTAGAAATACCATTGCATAAATACAATGTACCAACCTTTCCTCCGTTCACTATTACCAGGGATCCTTTAGTGACCTTCCAGGTTTTATCTGTGAAAGTAATTACGCAACCTTCACCTCCCAACTGCCTTATTGAAATCAAATTTTTCTTCAGATCTGGAACATGTCTTACCTCCTTGAATAGACATTGATTTCCATTGTGTTATTTTATGAAAACTGTACCCATTACAACGATTTTACAGGGTTTATCATCACCCAATCGAACCTGTCCAAAATCTCCTTGAACATAATCATGAAAATGTCTCTTATCAGGTGTTGCATGGAATGAGGCCCTTGAATCTACCACCCAGGCATCAATAATATTTTCTAATGAAAGAATCAAAAGTTCTTGCAACACATCACCTATTACATTTGCTTCATGATTAGTTTCTTGTTGCGCGTCTCCTTCTTTTCCCTTTCAAGACTTGCAATATTTCTTTAGGTGTCCTCTCTTCCTGCATTTCTAGCACACTATCCCCAATCTAGACTTGGATCTGCCTTTTCTTGACTTACTACAATATCCTGGGCTCTTTCCCCTTTCCATTTTTCTTCCCCTAGTCTTTGCAGTCAAAGCATTACTTAATGTCTCACCGAAGCTTTTCCGTCACATTTCCTCGCTAAGGATTGCACCGAACACATCATCAAACTTTAAAGCATTAGATCCAGAGACAGAGTTACTAATGGCCATAACTAAACCATTTCAACTTTCTGGCAATGAGCACAGAAATAATGGAGCCCTAACTTCATCATCAAAATTTACCCCTACAGAACTTAATTAACTTGTAACTGTATTAAAATCATTTAAATGGTCTGCAACAAATCCACCTTCTGACATCTTCATATTAAGTAAATGCTTCATAATAAATACCTTATTTGAGGCCAAGGGTTTTTCATATAGTTTGGCCAATACCGACATTAAACCCTCCATTGTCATTTCATTTGAAATATTAAACGCTATCGATGCCGCCAGGCACAACCGTATTTTTCCAAGTGCCTTTCTGTCGAGAATATCCAATTCTGTGTCTGTCATACTCGTTGGCTTCTTTGTCTTTCCGCTCAATGGTAGGTATAGATCTCTCTGATACAGATAATCTTCCATCTGCATCTTCCAAAGCTAGTAGTTTTGGTCGTTGAATGATTCGACCCTAAACCTACCATCTTCCACCATTGCTCCCACTCGAACCAAGAACCCTTCTCTCTCCTGCAAGTTTATCAACCAAATAGACCTTCGGCTCTGATACCAGTTGTTAGAAAATTATATATTACGGAGCAATGGAACACATAAAATATTTCAGAAATATAAATACAGAAAAAGAATAAAACAAGAGAGACACATATATATGTGGTTCACCTAGTTTGGGTTACATCCACGGAGAAAGAACTAGTCCTTCTTTTAAATTATCCAGCAAATTGAATAGATACAACCTACAGCAGAACCGCTATAACACCCTCTTCACTCTCAATCTCCTCTCTCTTCCTCACTCAGAATACAAATGTACATAGACCCAATACAATTCCCTCATATATAGTGATAGGTTGCCTTCAAGGGAAAAAAACTACAAATTAAACAAAACTTCTACTATAAGATCATCCGCCTAATGAATGGCCCAGATTGACTAGAAATTACAAGACTTTTACAAGGCAATTTTACATCTATTTTTAGCTTCGGGGGCACTTCCCCCAAATCCCCACCGGGGGACCGCTGGCCCTCGAACCCCCTAGTTGGGGGGGATTAGCCCCTCTGGACCCCCGCAGGGGGGACAAATCCCCCTCGCACTCCCCCCCGCGTGGAGGGGTGTACAATCTTCCTGGGGTATACATCCCACTGAAACCTTTGAATATAGAAGATAATCAAGCTCTACACCCAACAAAAGTGTCAAAAATGTCTTAAAAAAATGTTGAATGTTTTTCAAAATCATGATGAAAATCACCAACATTTAAAAAAAAATATCCACAATACATTAAAAAATTTAAAGTGTAAAAAATAAATCCGCTAATAAAAGAGGTTGATGATGCATCAACACTTTTCAAAATTAGTGTGAAAATCACTAACAATTAGAAAAAATTGTTCATAC
Organism: Pinus tabuliformis; assembly: GCA_031772625.1. Taxonomy (NCBI): domain Eukaryota; kingdom Viridiplantae; phylum Streptophyta; class Pinopsida; order Pinales; family Pinaceae; genus Pinus; species Pinus tabuliformis. The sequence continues at coordinate 126,121,298 of CM062808.1, read as the reverse complement.
TTGATACTTAAACTATCAAAAATATGCTCCCAAGAAAAAAAAAGTGTATTTTGAATCAAGACTTTTCAAAATCAGATGATTTTTTGCTACCTCAAAAAAACGGGTACTCAATACGATTCCCATTTCAAAGTTTAGATTGTTTAAATATATAAAAAAAAAAAAACTTATGAAGCTTCCTTTCTAGAAGTCTCGTGAAGGTATCTATCCAAGCAACAAAGATAATGAGCTCGAACTCCTACCATGATGGATCTCATTCCTACGATAATGGATCCCAACCCCTCCATTGTGGATCTCTCCCCTACCTAAATGGACCTCAAACTTACAGCCTTGGACTATAAGTACAATGCACTCTATAGAAAAGGGGTTGGATTTTGACTCTTGAAGATATACTTCTACTCTGCTAAAGTATTCACTAAAGCTTTTGATTACAAGGTTGGAACTTGGGGATATTGGGAGGAATCCATCAATATCAAGGCTTAGTTGTAACTATCTCCTTTTCTCTACTTAACACAAATACATATTTCTTTCCCACATTCATTTTTATTATGATTATTATGAGATTCCTTTATCACTTGTATAGATTATGTTAAATCATTTATGTATTACATGCTTTTATGATTTTGTATGTTTGTGTCTTTCTAGATATTTTCTTGAAGCATCAAGGATAGGATCGAAAGATTTACAAAAAAACACAAGGACAAGCATTTCAAAAATGGTATGGAAAATTCATCCTACACTATATATGATTTGATAGTAATCTAGGGAATGTTTCTATGTATTTGACTATTTTTTTTCTATAGTTTGTTTTCTAAATCTAGGGAGATCTCTCTTGTTTGCAAGAGTGATTTGTACACCAAACAAAATTGGCGACTCTAATGGGGAACATGTTGTTCCTCATTAATTTTCCTTGTTTTCTAAAAAGTCAAACCTTTCCTAAGTCTATGGTCAATCCTGTTTGATTATAAAACCTATCTCCTTTAGATCTTTTCAAAGAATTTTATTTTTTCTTGAGTTGTGTGTTCATAACACTCTTTTGTGAGAGACAGAGTGATTCCATCACACTTGCTGGCTAAGAAACTTTGACCATGCACTGATATGTACAAGATACCTAAGTCGGTCTTAGAAAATTTAAAATTTTCCTGAGTTTTTCTCTCAGTCATTTTGGATATGTTGATTACTTTGGTTTTTGGATTTGTTAGCAGTCTATTATAGGTCAAAATTTTTGGTTTTGGTTTTGTTTGAGTATCTTATTGTGAAAAGTTATCATTTTTACATTACTTTGAATTGATTGATTCATTGGTCTATTGAAAGAATGATAATATCTTGTTGCTTTTAATATTCAAGTTTATTAGTATTTCTTTCTTTATTTCAATTACTATGTTCAGATTTTTATTGTTTATGTCTTGGTAAAGTTATTTTCTTACTTCACATACAGATATTTGTTTTTACAAAAAGAAAAAGAAAAAATATTTGCTCAGATGAAATTTTTTATTATATTGAAATAATTATTGTGTGCTTCATCTATTTGTAAAAACCGAGAACAAACACATATATAGCAGTTAATGAAGTTTTAAACAAATTTTGATCAAGTCAAAGGCAATTTCCAAACAAATGCAATGAATGCAACCACCAACCCTTCATCTAACACCCAATCAAGGAGAATCAAGACAATTCAATTCTTCTATAAGATCTATAAAAGAAACAAAATATCTAATTGAATGGGTTCCCTCTTTTTCATACCCCTGCGCTACCCATTTGTGAGTGAGAGCATGAATAGTAGTAATGTTTTCTTTCTTTTATACTAAGTTCCTTCTTCGTGCAACTAACTTCTGCTGATGTGATGTCATTTCCGGTTTGCAGGTTGCATATTTCAAGTGTCTCCTAGAATGTGACGATATTGCTCCATTAATTTATAACCAGAAAAAAGTTAAGATCTTTCATTGCACTTCTTTCACTACTTTACCATTAAAGTTGGTATTGACCTCGTGAATGTTGTGAATGATACAATCTTGTTGCTCATTGTTAACTAGTTTAAAATGACTGTGCATTAACTTCCCATTTTCATGCATATCCCACCCTGCAAAAATGTACTTGGATGAAAAAATTCAATAAAAGAAAAAATTTCCTTGCAGGTCAAATCCCTTCAAGGGTTTCATGCATTTGGAATTTTGTTTTCTTATTAATCTTTAAATTTTACATTTATTTTCCTTCAAATAAACATGTTTCATTTATCTTTACAATCATAAATTTTGTAATATACATATGTGTTTTACTTTACATGTTGGGAATTTTAATTATTTTACTATTTGTACACTAGCCCTAACTTTGTAAATAATATATTAACTAGTGTCCTAACTTGTAGTTATTTAACATTTACTATTAGTTAGTTGTATTTTTTTTACTTTTCTTTACTTTTGTGTATAACTTGTTTTTGTTTAGTTTTTAATAAATATTTATTGGATACAACATGTTTAATGTTTAATAGTTGTTAAAAGAAATCTTATTCAATGAATGTTTAATTACATGCCTTTTAAAATTGGTTAAGGTTTTTATTTCATAAACAGAATACATATGCAACAATTAAATTACATAATAAAAGAGCCAATTACACAAGTTGTATATGTGGTCTAATGGTAAATTCACTTGTCATGCAACTTAAAGATCACAATTTAAAACCTTGTTAAGGTCAATTAATTTTTTTTCATAACGTTTAATTGTTGTTAATGAAATCTTATTCAATATAGTCTAATCATATATTTGTTTATGATTGAGTAAGGTTTCTATTCCATAATATAGATATTCCATGCAACTATTAAATCCTATAAAAACAACTAATATGTAGAGGTTCTTTCACTCATTTAAATAGTCATCTTTGTGTTAGAATAACATCTAAAAGAGTGCACATGCTTATCATCTAAATGTAGTGTGTCACATCACCATGATATGTCCAAATAGTGTTTATCCTGTGCTTTTACTCTTTTATTTTCTGTGGATGCTTTTAAACTTGGAGCGTGTTGGTCTTCACTGTTATATATTTCATGTTTGCTGATTTACATGCCTATCCTTTTTGTAAACCATGCCTTCACCAACATGGGTGAACTAATGCGCTGGTGGTTGCATTGGAAATATCACCTTACGTGGTCAAGTCCATGCACTCTTTAGTTTAGGAGTAGTAGCGTTTTCTTTTTGTCTTGTTTACTTGCATGCATGTTTGCTTTATTTACTTTGTTTGGTTTTCCTGCTTTCTTTCTTTGCTTACCTTTTTTTTCTTTCGTTTTACTTCTTCTCTTTTCTTTATTGCTTTGTTTTCTTGTTTACGCCTGTAGTTTAGTTTCACATGAAAATGCGTGAGGCTCTTAAGACAAGCAGGGTAAATTACAAGAGGACTTGTACAACTATCAACACTTGGATATCTATTGTCCTCTCTCTTTATAAAGAGCTTGTTGTCCTCAGTCGATGGTACAATGATGGAAAATACATTTTGCTTGGAGTGAATCTTGGTGCAAACACAATGCTTGCGCTTTAACTAGTACCACCTACTCTAATTGGTTATTATTTGGGTTAACCCTTGTCAGCTTAGTCAAGTAGAGTAAGGTGAGGGGGAAAACCTTAACAAGTATGTCAAAGGTATATATAACATACTTATCTAAAGGAACAACCTATTCTGCTCTCAATAAGTCAGGATCCATCTTTTGCCTCTGAAATAAAAAAGTGGCTATGCAAAGTTCTTTGAAAAATGAAAAAAAAAGAAAGGCTAAAGAAGAGGAAGGCTTCCTATGTAGAGAGGTGATGCAAGTAACTCCACTAGGGTACTGACCAGGACCTCTGGCAGTGAAGTGATGCTTGTGTTTCTGCATGACTCTGCTGACGTATTGTCTAGGCTTGCTGACAGTGGAGAAACACCTGAGAAGAAACCTAAACTCTGACAAATATATTACTTGTGTACCAATGTACCCCGCATCCCCAATTGAAACAACTAAGTTGACTTGGCTTGGTATGTTTGTTGACCGGTCAAGAGAATGGTGAGTGCTACATCTTTCACTCAAGCTAGTGTGGAAGCCATGATGATCAAAGAATTGAACAATACTTCCATAGGAGTTATACTTGCTTTTCATGAAACAAGGTTCATTCAGAGAGCTAGAGTTCTACTAGTTTTTTGCCAATGTTGTAGCAACTACAATCACCCTCCAAAATTTTTCCTTCTTGGAGCCTCCCTTCTTGAAATACCACAACATTTATCCTTCACTGATCTGGTACTTGTCTTTTACTTGATTTTTCCTTTCGCTTTCAGCTTGTGTTCACTCGTTCTGTCAATCACCCACAAGCTGACCCAACACTTGGCTCACAACTGGTCTTGGTGTTGTCTAGGAAATTGCACAATCCTAGACGGCGGTCTATGTTCCCCTCATGAATTGCACAAAGCATCACAGTAGCTTCCCTGCCTTCAAGAATTGTGCAGAGAAAGCCAACAACATTTCTCTGGAAAACTACGCAGAGTAGGCCAACTTCGTTGCTCCCAAATATTGCACAGAGAAGGCAACCCAACCTTTCTTTGGAAAATTACATAGAGCCTTCCAACAGTGAGATGAGGCTCAAAACTACTCTGTCCCAGCATGTAGTCAACCTTGCTCTAGGAAACTACACAAAACTGAGAGCTAGCTTGAGCCAGTCAGCTGAGAAACAACGCATAAGCCTTTTCCTTAGTGACTGTTTGTTGCATGTACTAGCAGGTTGCCAGTTTCCTTCCAGAATTATGCAATCCTTCCTTGCATGACAGGAAACTTTTCCCAAACAAGAAAAAAAATAAAAAATAAAAAAGCATCCCTATGTTTTATGGATTTATTTTTTAGTACTTGGAAGTTACATGCAAATCCATTTTATAAACTTCTTGCCAAGTGTCGCTTTTTCTTAGATTTGTGGCATGCACATCATAAACCCTAAAAATCTCAAATCTATTTAATCGATGCCGTAGAGATCATTCTTCAAATTCGATCTTGGATCTCTAGCATTCTCGAGGCATCTTGGAACCTCCAACACAATCATCGCAACTTTTCCGTGGAAAGCTTTGCTTTCCGTGTCTTTTGCTGCGTTTTCTATTGCTTTTTATTTCTCAGCTTGTGTGAGAGTCGTTTGATTTGTTTTAATGAATGTCTACTATTTTTTTAATGTATTTTATCTCGTCGAAGTGTTGTTTCAATTTTTGCATTGCATTTCCTTATTATCGCATACATAACACTATTTCTGCAACGCTAGTCGTCGTTTCGACGACTTTCTTCATGAGCTTCATTGTTTCCCATTTGATTGATTTATGCACTTGCTTGGATTGCATGCATATCTATTTCAATATGATCTACACCAAATTTTCACACACACATAATCCTTCCCATTTTCAGGTTTCCCTTGGGCAGATTTGGGCTACCTTCTTTCAGATCTTGCTTCTCGCAGCATGCACTATGAAATCCTCGAAGTCAAGGCTCTACATTGCCTCTAGGAATTGTGTAGAGGCTGCATATCACTGCCCTAGATGTGGTTTGTGCAGTTCTGGGAGATAGTGCCCCAATCCTACCCACTGAAACTGCACAATGCGCAATTCTAGCCAGTAACCCAGCCTGAACGAACTGCACATTGCACAGTCTTAGTTAGCAGTCAACCTGACTCAATTGTGCTCTGCGTATTTCCATCCAATAGTAAGCCTCACTAGCAGCTCGGACTAAGCAATGCGCAGTTTCAACTGGCTGTCCCATAACCTCTCAGAGTAATTGCCGTGAAATCTTGCCCAATAGTCACCTGGTTTGATGCATGATTGATTTCCAAAGTTTATTTATGTTTTCAGTTAACATTGCCTTGTCGTGAGTGTCTTATTTATCTCCAAGTACTACATGTGTTGAACAACTTCTTAGCAGCATAGGTACAATGGCCTGTAAGAGAGCCATATCAAAGGGCACAATTGAGAGTAGTACTAGTGATGTGGTGGAACAAGTATCAGTGAACTTACCTATGTATGCATAAACACACCTGTTCAAAGAGAGAGACAACAAGATCACATGGAAAGACATCAATAAAATATTCTCAAGCAGCTTTGAGGAGAATTTAGAGGACATACATGTCTATGTCAATATCCATAAGTCAGGTTTCTACAAGGTCGCACGAAGGTACCCTGTATTCACATGCACAGACTTTATCCAATAGATTGTCTCGCACACTGATCCTAAGATAGTGGTGCTAAGCAACATGAGTGGAGTAGATCTTTCTACCTTCATCGTAGAATATTATCAGCAGATGTATCATTTTTTGTTGTCAGTGACTCATATATATATGTTGTTCTACACCCCCAAAAATAGTGTGAACATCAAAGATATCTCAAAGCATTAGGCTAGAGAGCCATTAAAGTTCAGGATGAAGCCCAATCAGATTTACAAGATGAAGACACTCAGGAAGGCTTATCAACTCTTCATTGTCTTTTCATGCCATCTATATGTCCAAGAGAGCACAAAAACCTTCCCACATAGTTGGGTGATTGTATTGGATTAGTTTGCAAATGAAGCAAGACCTTTCAACTAGCCCGAAATGTTAGCTCTCCAACTAAAAGTGCACATATCGAATGCCCGAATCCACCCAAGGATCAGCAAGCCAGATTCTTCATGTCTTCCTACCTACTTGATACGATATGCTTCTGCCAAGAGTTCCCTAGCATGGGTTGGGCATGGACACCTTCAAAGAATGTTGTGAACATATATTGTACGTTGTTATTTGAATGCAGCTATCGAGGAGTCATGGTGAAATTATCTGACCATTTCGTCGCCCCATTAGACATGGTGATCTTTGAACGAGATTTTCCTTACATGTCCCAGGAAGAAATGGAAGCATTGTTCAACATTGCAGATTGGTATGCTTCACCTGAGGGCACCTTCATCAGAATGTATTTCACGAAGAAGGATATACATGTTTTGTTGAAGTATTCCATGGACAAACTGGTCATGCAAGAAGTTTCATACCACATCTCCACAGGTTTGTTAGGAGGACTGCTTAGGAAGAAGAAGGCACCATGGCCCACTCTTACTATGTAGGTGAGGTTCTACGAGATCCAAATAGTGAAAGATACTGATGTCGAGGTTGAGGAAATCGAGAAGTTTAAGTTCGACAGAAATAGTTACAATCCGTACAAACCACATTGCATGTTCAAGGAACGCTGTGTGAAGGTGTACTATCATTGGATCCATGGGGTGTGTCATTGGTTGGAGGAAGATCCATGGAGATATTGTTATAACTCCTCCAGTTTCAATGAACCAGTCAACATAGCAGTAGAATGGCTTGCAATGACCAAGGCAGCAACACCAAAGAGAGCGACAACAACAACAACAAGAACAATGGAAAACAAACCAGCACAAGAGAAAGGCAAGAGGAATATTACCAAAAGCACAAAGTGAGAAGAGAGCTACAAGTTTAAGGAGGATCCACTCATGGAAAAGGTAGCTCTAGAGATAGAGGCAAATAAGTGACAATGCTAAAGGAGAGTGTTAGGTTCCTATACCAATAGGTTTCATTTTTCATGATTGACAGTGAAAGTGCCAAATATGTTCATCTTTTTCATGCTGCAAGGTTCCATATTTCCAAGAAGTTCCAATTTGAAGAATCATACCATTTTTGAAGAGTATTATAGATAAGGGAAAGCCAAACAGCTTAATCTTGGCTCCCTGGGTTTAAATTACTTGTTTTAGAAAATAAAGAATGAATATCTGTCCAAACAGCTTAAACGTGGCAGATCAGTAGCTAGGTAGAGAAATGAAGGAGCCCAACTGCTTAATCTGGGCCCTTGGAAGATATAAGGGTACATTTAGATAGGAGGGCAGTCAAAAGAAAAGAAGATAATCTAGGTCTGCAAGTCTAAGTGCACCCAAACCAAAAGAAGAAAAAATGTTAGGTAAGTAGGCTGGGTAAGTAGTTTTTGAGGTTGCAGAATGAATAAGTGTGATCAATTTTGTATTTCAAAGTGTTATTTTACTTCAGATCACAAGTGCAAGGCAATTTTCCCTTGGAGCAACTCAAGCGAGGCATGTCTAACTCCCCCTTCTTCTTATTCCCCAAATCATTCACTAACATCCCCTTGAGGACCTTGGGATCTGCCCAACTAGTCCTGTTACCACTTCATTCTTTGTAAAAATAATAAGCCAAGCTTTGACTTTCTTCAGTGAAAAGAAGCCACATTTCTTGTGTAAAAATCATTTCTCCACAATTCATTCACTTCCTATGTTTTAAAATGTTTCATTTCACAAACTTAGCTTCTCCCCTACACTTCACCTCACAAATTCATATTAAATTCTAACATTATTATATGAATCCCTATCTATTTTCCCTTCCCCTTACTAAAAGGCACTAAATAGCTCCCCTATGTATGTATCCCCTCCCTCTGGTTGAAAGATAACCTTGACTATGTTTGGGAATCGCTAAGTTTGCCTGAAACTTAGCCAGAACCCTGAGCTTGCCTCTCAAACCATCTTCTAAAAATGCATTAGGACTCATTCCTATGCATAAATTTCCCCCTCCAGATGTATAAAATCCATCCTTGGCTGTGTTTTACCTTTCCTAAGGCATAAACCCCTTTTTTGGCCATAAACCCTTTTCAAAACACATAAAACCCTTCTCAAGTGCCTTTGAGCTCCTCCGAAGCATGCAAATTCCTTTTTAGGTTATCGGACCCCTTCCAAGGCCTCAAAAACCCGTATTTCCCAAAGTTTTGCCCCCCCCCTCGCACATAAATATTAATTTAATATTCGGGCGGGCCCCGCATATAAACCTGCCACCAGCTCCGCACTCCGTCAGCCCTCCGATCCACCCGCCCAGATCCAAAGGCTCTCACCAATTTTGGATCCGCCTTGATGATCAACGGTTATCATCCGATAGCCTGGCAATTTTGCCGTCGTACAGAAGACATGTGTCCGCCTTTTATTGCGTCGGAGCCCCTCTGACAATTACCGCTCTCGTACAGAAGGTGGTCCGATGAAACCACAAACCGCCTTCTGTCTCTCCGCCCCTGACGTCATCACCACGGCATCACTACGTCACCCCCTCATCAACCCGCCACTGCCGTACTGCCACGTCGTCACCCTGCCACGTCACTACTGTACCGGGACCCACCGCTGACCCATGCTGACGTCATGTTGATGTCATCACCGAAAAAAGGCGCGAAGGGCGAAATCGTAGCGAAGGATGCCCAAAATGAAAAACTGAGGCAGTTTTTGATGCGCGATTAGTGCTAATCACGCATCGCTAAGAAAAAATGGTCAAAATGGAAGGCTGCCTATTGCTCGGCTACCAGCAGGCCCGAAAATTCGCAATTTGACAGGATTTCTTCATGAAGGTTCAGAAAAGGGGCGATTTGACAATTTCAAGAGTATCAGAGGAAAGACGAAGCCCAGATTAAATTAAAAGAGTATCAGTGAAGCGGCAAAGAGTATCAGATCGGCAATACCAAAGCAGGTGAACATTAAAGGCCCCCAAAGCAAAGTCAAAGAAAATGGTGAAGCCATCTAAGGCTCTCAGATCATAGTTAATGCACATCAAAGCCACTCGAGAGCAGGGGATCAAAGCCCAATGCACAGTTATGGCTAAATGAACAGCACATAGCCAAAAGGACACCATATTAATTCATTTTGATACCGCTGCCTCCAGCACAACTCAAAGATATTTTCTTGCATTAAATTAAGAACAAAATTAGGTTAAAGACCTCAAAGCCACTCGAGAACAGGGGATCAAATCCGAATGCACGGTTATGGCTAAATGAACAAAATAGAGCCAAAAGGACACCATATTAATTCATTTTGATACCGCTGCCTCCAGCGCAGCTCAAAGATATATTCCTGCATTAAATTCAAGAAAAAATTAGGTTTGAAGAAGTTATTTCCCTCAGACCTATTTAAGGTCTCCTGTAATAGATATTTTTAGATATTTTCCCTATATAAACCACCCTAATTCATTGTTAAAAGGGTTGGTTGGTTGATATTCCTCATGCTGGACTTGCACTGTATTTTTTAGAAGCTCTGTAATCAAATACTGCTGGAATGCTTTGGATGAAGAAATGATTGTTGTGTTATTACTGGTTAAAGAGTGACTGCGGAATTCCTGTGCTACTACATGGCTCAATAAGTTTTTCTACCTCTGTTTACAGTTTTATTATGTTTATGCACAATTGTGTTACCATCTAAATAGCAAGAAAAAAGAATAGCTTAAATTTTTCCTTGACTGCACCTTATGCTCAGTTTTTGTTATTTCTATATGTTTTCCTCAAAAATGGTTATGAATATGCATACTTAAATGATCATGTTTACCCCATTTCTTTCATATATGACTGTTTTTTCGGAATTCTTTACTGCTCCTACACAAACTTTCATCCACCTTCCCTCTATGTTAGCTAATGAAAGATTCTTAGTTGCCTTTCATTTCTGACCTTCATTCCATCTTTATTCCAGCCTGATATTGTTCTATGTGTAGCTATCCTGCTCTATATTCCTCTTGTGACCAAGAAAACGCAACAGCAAGCCCTAATCCATGACTCCATGCCCAATGGTTTGAACTACTCACACTATGCATCCCAACTCTGCTTGAAAACATCTCCTTCCCACCAAAATCAAAACAAAACCCTTGTACACCATAACTAGCCTAAAATCAACCCAAAACAAAGTTAAATAATAAAGAGAGAGCCCTCTGTGACTGCAGGTAGGCTAGGACTTGCAGCCCAAAGATTGGTTTGTGGTTACCTCGGCCGTATCCCTTAAGGAGCCAAGGGACAACCTGAGTGATAACATCATTGGCGACTCCGTTGGGGAACCTTATTCAGAAAATTCCAAAAAACAAGTTAGAAGTTGGCTCCCAAGAAGAAAACACATAATACTAGGTCAAACCCGGACCTAAATCCACCAGCTGTTTTTGAAAATCCCAATTTAATCTTTAGAAACCTTAGCAAACAAAAACAAGGAGAGCTTGTTGATTCTAGTCCTGAAACAGTTCAGCCAAGCTGTTTTCCAACCCCTGTTAAAGTTTTGTTTCATTCAACCCCTACTTCCCCTTGTTCATCATCCACCTCTCCAAGCACCTTTTCCACACCTCCATTCACTGCGCATACTACCACTACCACCACTGTTATTACAGCTCTTCCAGTTGTTCCAGTCGTTCCACTTATACCTGTAAATATGGCTAACAGATATGCACCTTTACAGTTACCTGCAAATCCAGGGGCTATGCCTCAGGACTATCAAACTAAAATCACATACTTTTATGCTACTGGTTCTAGCACAGCCCTGCAGCATACCAAGAAAATGCAGGACTATTTCGAGAGTTATGAAATAGATGATGATAGTGTAAGAATGAATATTTTTGTCCAAAGTTTAACAGGAGATGTAAGGCCTTGGTTTAGAGCACTTACTGCAAATTCCATAGCTGACCCAGAGGCCCTTTACCAAGCATTTCTTAACATATGGGAAAAAAAGAAGGACCCTCTGCACATATTATCTGAGTATGACACTATCAGAAGAGGCCCTCAAGAAGATGTCTTAGACTATTGTGCCACGTTTAATAATGTTTATAACGCTATTCCACAAAACCTTAGACCTCCACCTGATCTTGCTTTATACAAATTCCCTGATGGATTTGATTCAGACATGGCTTATCAGTTAAGAGAAAGAGCCCCTCAAACCTTAGCAGACATGCAAAATGTAGCTGTTAGTGTGGAGGAAAATCTGATTGCCAAGAGAAATAGAGCAAGAGCTGAGAGAAGAACCACTTTCAAAGATGAACCTTCAGCCTTTGAGCAAAAATTGGACATAATCATCAAAGGTATGGACACCTTTGAAAATAGATTGGGAACTATTGAAAGAAAAGCCACATGGGAAGGACAACAAAACAATCCTATGAGAAATCCAAACTTTAGAAAAAATCAGAACCCAAACGTTGGAAGGGCAAGTCCTGACCATGATATAAGACCTCCTCTTCATGAAAACTATGCCGAAGCATCCACATCTGATGAGTAGATAGAGGACACTCACATAAACTTGATGGGTTTGAAAAGTGAACAACAAGTATTTCTAACCCAAGAAGACCAAGATAACCATGATATAAATCAATTTCAGACCAAGTCGGGAGAGTCATTTGACTTAAAACAAGGCTATGACTCGGCTGTCTACGAAGTCCATAAACAATACAAATTGAGAACAAGAACCATTGATGTGTCTGATCCCATCAAACCAAAGGATGCCAAGCTAGCTAAGAAAGTAAAGGACAAGACCGCTATCACAGAACCTGCTGACAAAACAGACCCAAAATTAAAAGAAGTGACCATAGAGGATGTATCTGACATGCAGCCCTCTAATAACCAGCCTTTTGTATCCTTTCCCTCAAAATACAAAGCAACTAGCACCCCTCTAAGCCTTCCCAAAATAGAACAATCTCAAGAAATTACTGATAACCAAGAGAAGATCACTAAAGATACAATGGAAAAGGGAAAATTTGCCAGTCACAATACTAAAACATAGTCAGAAAAACCTTTTGATTTAGAAGCAGAAATTGGTAAATTAAAGATATCTATTCCTCTCTCTGAGCTTGCCAAACATGATGTGTACAGACATCAAATCAAAAGATCACTACAAATACCAGAGAACGGGGATGATGTTAATGTCTTAGATAATCAACCTGAATTACTTTTTGGTCCTGAGGTCAATGGTAAATCAGGACATGGAGTTGTTCCACCCTTTTATGTCAGTTTGCACATTCATGATAAAGTGTTGCACAATGCTATGTTTGATTCAGGTGCTTCACACGATTTAATGCCCAAAGTTGTAATGGAGAAACTAAACCTTGATGTCACTAGACCTTACAAAGACTTATTCTCATACAATTCTAGTCAGGTCGAGTGTTTAGGCTTAATAAAAGACCTTTGTGTATCTTTAGTCCAATTTCCCAATAAAACGATCCTAATGGACAAGGTGGTTGCTGGCATTCCACCAAAGTATGGCATGCTCTTATCAAGATCTTAGGGAGCAAAAGTCCAAGTATCTCTCCAACTAGACCTCTCCTATGCCACTATTTTAGTCTTTGGGCAACCAAAGAGACTGTATAGAGAAACACTGATGAAGTATGTGGTAAGTAGTGAGGAAAAACCCCAAAACTTTCCCATTTGCTCAATCCATTCTGATATGGATTCCTTTATATTGTTCAATGATAGTAGCTACCCTCCCACTGATGAGAAACCTTTGCCTTTAGAACAAGAAACATGCATCAATCAAGAATCGGTTGCCCATACCCATGAAATTGTTAAAACAATTAGTGCAACCAACATACAAGAAGAACCACATGAAGCACAAAACCAAGGTCCACCCAATCCTAAAATGACTGAAACTCTTAATACTAACCACAAGCAAGAAATCACATGGTATTTAGAGTTTGATGGTTCTGTTAATAAGCTAGGAGCAGGGACAGGAATATGGATTCACAATACACATAATAGCCATGCAGAGGGTCATGCTTACAGACTAAACTTCAAATGCACCAACAACATGGCAGATTATGAAGCTCTCTTTTTAGGCCTTAAACTGCTCAAAGCTCTAGGAGCTGCAAAAGTGTCCATTCTAGGTGACTCCGATTTGATCATTCAACAAATGAAAGGTAACTTTGTTACTCATGAAAATAGGCTGAGAGCTTATAGGTCTGCCGCCACAGAAATACTCAATTCCTTCACCGAATCCAAGCTTGTTAAAATTTCTAGAAAACATAACATGCATGCTCATAGTCTAGCTACTTTTGCTAGTACTTGCAACCTGCCCTTTGAGCCCAATTACCACTTTACTGCTGAGATAAAGCACAGGCCTGCTGTCCCTAACAATATCAAGGATTGGCAAGTGTTTGAGGATGATGCTCAAATCAACAATTTTCTTACCTTACAGCAAGAATTCTCAAGCTTAAACATTGATGAATATGCCATGAATGACCCACAATAGCAAATGAGCCTAAATGAGCAAACTATAACAGCTGAAGAAACAAATCAAATGTTGCACCCAACTATTTTTGAGGAGAAAAATATGCAAGAGCTGGAACAAATACATTCAGAAGAAATGGTTGAAGCAGAGGCCGATGTAATTGATTTAAAAGACAATTTTCTACCTGCTGGCTTCACTCCATTAGAATACATATTTGATTCAAACGATTTCCCCAAAAAGCCAAAGATGCAGCCCTTAAACACTGTTGTGGAAGACTGTAATATTGGGACAGCAGAAAAGCCCAAAATGATTAAATTGTCCAAGTCTTTGCCTCCCGATCAAAAACCAAAATATGTTTATTTATTTAAAGAGTTTCAAGATGTATTTTCCTGGAGTTATGAGGACCTTAAGTCCTATGACACCTCTGTTATTCAACATACCATTCCCTTAAAACCAAATCAAAAGCCCTTCAAACAGAAACTAAGGAGAATCAATCCTATGCTCCTCCCTTTGATTGAGAAAGAAGTGAAAAGAATGTTTGAGGCTGGTATCATAGCACCCATTAGATTTTCAGAATGGGTATCTAATCTTGTTCCCACAAGGAAGAAAACAGGGGAGATTAGACTATGCGTGGACTTGAGAAATCTGAACCAAGTCTCCCTTAAAGATCACTACCCTCTGCCAAAAATGGACCACATTCTACAAAGAGTAGTGGGGTCATCAAGAATTTCTTTGCTAGACGGCTTTTCAGGTTTTAATCAAATACTTGTTCACCTGGATGACCAATACAAGACAGCCTTTACAACACCGTGGGGAACATTGAAGTATGTGAAGATGCCTTTCGGACTAAAGAATGCAGGTGCCACTTTTCAGAGAGCAATGGACATTGCATTTGCCAAAGAAATCCATGATTTCCTAGTGGTTTACCTTGATGACCTTACTCCTTTCTCAAAATCTGATCAAGAGCACCTTAAACATTTGAGACAAGTGTTCCTAACCTGTAGGAAATATGGCATTTCCTTGAACCCCAAGAAATCTCTCTTCGGCCTAGAAGAAGGCAAATTTCTAGGCCATATCATCTCAAAAGATGGGATTAGAATTGATCATGAAAGAATTCAAGCCATCCTACAAATCCGTTATCCGAGAAACATCAAAGAATTGCAAGAATTACTAGGAAAGATCAATTTCCTAAGGAGATTTATCCCAAACTTGGCCGAGCTGATATGAATGCTAAATAAAATATTAGAGAAAGATTCCAAGGTAAAATGAACTTTAGAGGCCAAGCAAGCCTTTGAGGGCATAAAATCTACCTTAAACCAAGCCCCAGTCCTCACAAGTCCTCAATTTGATAAAGATTTCATCATTTTTTCATTTGCATCCGAACACACCATTGTTGTTGTCCTTTTGCAGAAAGATGATCAGGGAAAAGAAAAGCCAATTGCATTTTTCAGCCGAGCCCTTAGAGATGCACCCTTGAAGTATCAAATCATGGAGAAGCAAGCATATGCCCTTGTTAAAGCAATCAAAGATTTCAGAATTTACATTTTATATTCACATGTGATTGCTTATGTACCAAATGTTGTTGTAAAAGACATATTAACTCAAGAGGACATAGAAGGCAAAAGAGGCAAATGGATTGCCAATATCCTTGAGTATGACATTGAGATAAAACCCACCAAGCTGATAAAGGGACAAGGTTTAGCCAAACTGATGTCTGAAACCAATTTTCAAGCCTTAGACATTAATCAACTGGACAATGAACAGGAGCTGGCGACTCCACAGATCAGTCAAGATTTTTTGCAATCCCCATGGTATGTTGATATATGTTTTATATTGTTAAACCTGTGTGCTCCTCTAGGGTTGTCCAGAACCAAAAAGAGATTTTTAAAGATGAAAGCATCAAAGTTTTGTGTCTTAGATAATGCCATTTTTTGGAAAAATCATGAAGGAATATTGCTAAATTGTCTAACTATGAATGAAACTGACAGTGTCATGAGAGAATTCCATGCAGGGGACTGTGGAGGACACTTATACTGGAAATCAACAGCTGATAAAATACTAAGGGCTGGTTTCTATTGGCCCTCTTTGTTTGTTGATGTAAGAAAGTTTGTTGTTTCATGCCACAAATGCCAAATCTTTGAAGGCAAAAGAAAGCTTCTCCCCTTGCCCCTTAAGCCTATTTCAACCGAGAAGCCTTTCCAACAATGGGGTCTTGACTTCATTGTAGAAATCCATCCACCCTCTTTTGGCCAGCATAAGTGGATTCTAACAGCCACAGATTACTTTACCAAGTGGATTGAAGCCATCTCATGTAGGCAAGCCAATGACTCCACCATCTTCCAATTCCTTGAAACCAACATTTTGTCCAGATTTGGCTGTCTTGAGAAGATCATTACAGATAACGCTGTCGCATTCTAATCCAAGAAAATGATCAGTTTTTTCCACAAATTCCACATTACCTTGGGTCACTCCACAGCCTATTACCCTCAAGGGAATGGCTTGGCCGAATCATCCAACAAAAGTCTGATTAACATCATTAAGAAAGTCTTGGAGGAGAACAAGAAGAACTGGCACAAAAAGCTTGTAAATGCCCTATGGGTAGACAGATTGTCAACCAAGAGATCCATAAGAATGAGCCCATATGAGTTGGTCTATGGCATGGAGGCCAAGTTCCCCTCTTCTTTTGGAATCCCTGTTATTAAATTGCTGCAAGAAATACAGGCAGAGCCAAATGATATCCAAAGAAGAATAAACCAAACCATCCATTTGTAGCAAACAAGAGAGCAAGTGTACGACAGAGCTCAGATTTTACAAGAGAAGCTCAAGAAAATGTTTGACAAAAGAACCAAGGTTGAAGACTTCTACATAGGAAACAAAGTCTTGAGATGGGATTCTAGGAGAGAAGAAAAAGGGAAACATGGAAAATTTGATTTTTTGTGGAAAGTACCTTATGTCATTCATGTTGTGCAAGGTAATAACACATATTTTCTGAAGAGTTTGGATGGCTCAAATACTGAAGAAGGCCCAGTCAATGGGCGAATGCTCAAGCACTACTTTGATTCCATGTAATCAGCATAACACCACTATGTATTGTACATAAATATCTGTAATTCCAGCATTTTTATTTACAACGGTTAGATAAAGAACTAAAGGCAGCAAATTTTGAAGAAAAACAGGGAACTGCACCATGTTTGATATCTGTTTTGAGTCTATCATTGGGAATCAAGAGCAAGATTTGGTAACTATGAAGATGATGATGGATACTCAGAGAAACCAGCAAATACAGAGCTGTAATTTCACAAGTAGAGCAGCTCAAAGGGTACTTCACATAGGTTACAAGAATTCAGATCAATGGTCTCTAACAGAAGGAAGGTGCAGGTTGTAGCAAGAGTTAAAAACAAGGCAATATGACCTGATGTTCTTGGCTTTTCATCCTGAAAAACCATCCCCAAGTGGAGCCACTGTTAGGTTCCTATACCAATAGGTTTCATTTTTCATGATTAACAGTGGAAGTGCCAAATATGTTCATCTTTTTCATGCTGCAAGGTTCCATATTTCCAATAAGTTCCAGTTTGAAGAATCATACCATTTTTTAAGAGTATTACGGATAAGGGAAATCCAAACAGCTTAATCTTGGCTTCCCTAGGTTTAAATTACTTGTTTTGGAAAATAGAGAATGAATATCTGTCCAAACAGCTTAAACGTGGCAGATCAGTAGCTAGGTAGAGAAATGAAGGAGCCCAACTACTTAATCTGGGCCCTTGGAAGATATAAGGGTACATTTAGATAGGAGGGCAGTCAAAAGAAAAGAAGATAATCAGGGTCTGCAAGTCTAAGTGCACCCAAACCAAAAGAAGAAAAAATGTTAGGTAAGTAGGCTGGGTAAGTAGTTTTTGAGGTTGCAGAATGAATTAGTGTGATCAATTTTGTATTTCAAAGTGTTATTTTACTTCAGATCACAAGTGCAAGGCAATTTTCCCTTGGAGCAACTCAAGCGAGGCATGTCTAAATCCCCCTTCTTCTTATTCCCCAAATCATTCACTAACATCCCCTTGAGGACCTTGGGATCTGCCCAACCAATCCTGTTACCACTTCATTCTTTGTAAAAATACTAAGTCAAGCTTTGACTTTCTTCAGTGAAAAGAAGCCACATTTCTTGTGTAAAAATCATTTCTCCACAGTTCATTCACTTCCTATGTTTTAAAAAGTTTCAGTTCAAAAACTTAGCTTCTCCCCTACACTTCACCTCACAAATTCATATTAACTTCTAACATTATTATATAAATCCCTATCTATTTTCCCTTCCCCTTACTAAAAGGCACTAAATAAATCCCCTATGTACATATCCCCTCCCTCTGGTTGAAAGATAACCTTGACTATGCTTGGGAATCGCTAAGTTTTCCTAAAACTTAGCCAGAACCTTCAGCTCGCCTCTCAAACCATCTTCTAAAAATGCATTAGGACTCATTCCTATGCATAAATTTCCCCCTCCAGATGTATAAAATCCATCCTTGGTCGTGTTTTACCTTTCCCAAGGCATAAACCCCTTTTTTGGCCATAAACCCTTTTCAAAACACATAAAACCCTTCTCAAGTTCCTTTGAGCTCCTCCGAAGCATGAAAATTCCTTTTTAGGTTATCGAACCCCTTCCAAGGCCTCAAAAATCCGTATTTCCCAAAGTTCCCCCCCCCGCCACACATAAATATTAATTTAATATTCGGGCGGGCCCCCGCATATAAACATGCCGCCAGCTCTGCACTCCGTCAGCCCTCCGATCCACCCACCCAGATCCAACGGCTCTCAGTGATTTCGGATCTGCCCTGATGATCGACGGTTATCATCCGATAGCCTGGCAGTTTTTCCGTCATACAGAAGACAGGTGTCCACCTTTTATTGCGTCTGAGCCCCTCTGACAATTACCGCTCTCGTACAGAAGGCAGTCCGATGAGACCACAAATCGCCTTCTGTCTCTCCGCCCCTGACGTCATCACCACGACATCACTACGTCACCCCCTCATCAACCTGCCACTGCCGTACTGCCACGTCATCACCCTGCTGACGTCACCCTGCCACATCACCCTGCCACGTCACCGTCGTACCGGGACCCACCGCTGACCCATGCTGACGTCATCACCAAAAAAAGGCACGAAGGGCGAAATCGCAGCAAAGGATGCCCAGAATGAAAAACTGAGGCAATTTTTGTAAGTGCTAAGAAAAAATGGTCAAAATGGAAGGCTGCCTATTGCTCGGCTACCAGCAGGCCCGAAAATTTGCAATTTGACAGGATTTCTTCATGAAGGTTCAGAAAAGGCGTGATTTGACAATTTCAAGGGTATCAGAGGAAAGACGAAGCCCAGATTAAATTAAAAGAGTATCAGTGAAGCGGCAAGAGTATCAGATCGGCAATACCAAAGCAGGTGAACATTAAAGGCCCCCAAAGCAAAGTCAAAGAAAATGGTGAAGCCATCTAAGGGCTCTCAGATCATAGTTAATGCACATCAAAGCCACTCGAGAGCAAGGAATCAAAGCCCAGTGCACAGTTATGGCTAAATGAACAACACAGAGCCAAAAGGACACCATATTAACTCATTTTGATACCGCTGCCTCTAGTGCAGCTCAAAGATATTTTCCTGCATTAAATTCAGAACAAAATTAGGTTAAAGACCTCAAAGCCACTTGAGAGCAGGGGATTAAAGCCCAATGCACAGTTATGGCTAAATGAACAACACAAAGCCAAAAGGACACCATATTAACTCATTTTGATACCGCTGCCTCCAGCGCAACTCAAAGATATTTTCCTGTATTAAATTCAGGACAAAATTAGGTTAAAGAAGTTATTTCCCTAAGACCTGTTTAAGGTTTGTTGTAATAGATATTTTTAGATATTTTCCCTATATAAACCACCCTAATTCATTGTTAAAAGGGTTGGTTGGTTGATATTCCTCATGTTGGACTTGCGCTGTATTTTTTAGAAGCTCTGTAATCAAAGACTGTTGGACTGATTTGGATGAAGAAATGACTGTTGTGTTATTACTGGTTAAAGAGTGACTGTGGAATTCCTGTGCTACTGCATGGCTCAATAAGTTTTTCTACCTCTGTTTATAGTTTTATTATGTTTATGCACAATTGTGTTACCATCTAAATAGCAAGAAAAAAGAATAGCTTAAAGTTTTGCTTGACTGCACCTTATGCTCAGTTCTTGTTATTTCTATATGTTTTCCTCAGAAATGGTTATGAATATGCATACTTAAATGATCATGTTTACCCCATTTCTTTCATATATGACTGTTTTTTAGGAATTCTTTACTGCTCCTACACAAACTTTCATTCACCTTCCCTCTATGTTAGCTAGTGAAAGATTCTTAGTTGCCTTTCATTTATGACCTTCATTCCATCTTTATTCCAGCGTGATATTGTTCTATGTGTAGCTATCATGCTCTATATTCCTCTTGTGACCAAGAAAACGCAACAGCAAGCCCTAATCCATGACTCCATGCCCAATGGTTTGAACTTCTCACACTATGTATCCCAAATCTGCTTGAAAACATCTCCTTCCCAACAAAATCAAAACAAAACCCTTGTACACCATAACTAGCCTAAAATCAACCAAAAACAAAGTTAAATCATAAAGAGAGAGCCCTCTCTAACTACAGGTAGGCTAGGACCTACAGCCCAAAGATTGGTTTGTGGTTACCTCGGCCGTATCCCTTAAGGAGCCAAGGGACAACCTGAGTGATAACAGAGAGTATGAAGGAGAACAGAGAGAATCAAAGGTTGGAAGAGACTGAAAGGAAGTTGTAGGAAGTTGAGCATAAGCTCATAGAAGAACAAGAGTTGTGAAAAAGAGAGAAGGAAGTGCAGTAGGAGGAAGAGCAGGAAAATGAACAAAATTAGGTGGAAGTGCAAGGTGCACATATAGATAAAACTACACCCATACAGGTTGAAGCTCAAATCCACCAGTAGTGGATAATGAAGAGGGTGAGCAGATGTAGAAGGAGGAACTTGCAAACTGGGATGAACTAATGGACATGGATATGGAACAACCGAAATAAGATCAGGACACTGACATCATGCCAAAAGAAACTGAGGTCACCCCACAGGCTTCACTAGCTTCGATAATAGAGAAAATCCCAAGTGAATAAGGAGATACTATTCTCCTTTATGAACATTTGGGAGCATATGTGTACAACATAGCCTTCAATGAGTCACAACATAGAGTTGTACAAGCACGTAGAGAACATGTCCTAATGATCATCCATCACTTGCGCACTTTGAAGAACAAGTGATCATGTGTGATGTGCGAAAACATCGAACTACCCTCGCTGATGCTACAAAGGCTTATGTCGAAGCCACAAGCTCAAGTATTAAGTTCTTAATAGTGGAGAATGAGCGCATGACTAAGGAATTATAAGCATCTAGGCAGAGAGAGGAACAAGCAACATGATCTTCCAGGGAAGAAATGAATAAAGTGATACTTGTTGAAGTATCGTCTCTTGAGACAATCATGCAGATACTTTATGATAGGTTCATCACCATGCATAAGGAATTTTTTCACCTACATGGTCATCAATAGCATTGCATCAAGACAATGCACACACTTGAAGACATGCACACCGTAGTTGATCATGTACAGACTTGGACAATGAGATACAAGGGAGCGCCACTTCACTTGTGCAAGATCATGAAGTTGAAGGTGGAGTTGGACAAAGCACACATCAGAAGTCTGACCTGGAACTATGAATAACTTCCACTGCTCATCACGAGTATTCAAGTTTGTTATGCACAATTGTACAAGAGCTTGGATGTTGTAGTGAGAAAGTACGACATTCCATCAGTCAGAACAGTCACCGAGGATAAGGAGAAGAACCAAGTCTGACTAGAGCTTGATGCATACTTTGATCAATTGGTGCTCATGGCCACTACCGCAGATATCATGGACATTCATCGCCAGTCTGTCCATGCTCAGAACTAAGGTCTGCATGTTACATTATGAGTTGGATAAGGTTCCAAATTAGTGTACCTAGAAGCAATGGAGGCAAGAGTTCGTTTCCAGAAAGGCATCCTCAAAGAGTACATGAACACCATTACAGACTATCATACTTGGCATCAGTTCTTCACTGAAGAGCATCAAGAGAAAGTTTCCGAGTTGATCTTCCCACAACTATCTGTGCCTTAGTGTTGTCTTGTCTGGTTGACTCAAGCCTATCTTACCCCACATGGGTATATGTTGCAAATGTATCAATATTGTAAATATGTTGTAAAGTGAAACTCCAAGTGTCATTAGTAGAATATAAAGAGTCATGTAATGTAGTTGAAGAGTCATGAGTGCATTCCAAGAGTCACAAAGGGGAATGTCAAGGGTCACCCCACCCTTTTCTATATATAGAACCTCATAACTCTTAGAACGGGATTTTGGGAGCCAAGCTTCTGCTAGGCATAGCTTAGAGAGAGCTTGGTGAATATTTTGACAAGCCTTGGCTTCTCCACAGTGTAGAGGAGTACATCTCTTTTGAGGAGTAGGAAGTGTTGACTGTAACGTTCCACTATTGGAGCTATTGGTTATCATCATTGTATGTATGATTGAATCTTTCATTTTGGTAATATAACAGAGCCATCACGTTTCATGCATATTTTATTATTGTAGTTCGACTATTCTGGTTACGTCTCATCCAAATGATCCAACATCTTGTTCATGAAAATTGTTTTGGGACTCATCCTTGACTCACCTGTAACCTATGGCTCCTCCATGTTGTCCACCATCATTTTTTCCTTAGAACATGTTACGAAGAAACACTTCCTTGTTCAACTTCGACCCTAACTCATAGCATTTCCCCTACCAAATTCCCTAATGTTGCACTCCAACCAACTACATAATGCCCAAGCTTCAATACCAATTGCAACCACTTCTTGTTGTATTCCTACTTCTCTTTCAAACAAAGCCCACTTTCTACAAATTGGGCAACCTTTTATACCACCTGTCACGAAGTGGCATTTGTATCACTGCTTTAAATCTTCAATCAACTCGGTTCACTCTGAACCAAGCTCTGTTACGACCTGTCATGCCCCTACCCTTATGGTAGTCTTTCAACCCCTCATAGGCAACTGTGACACCATTGTACTTTTTATTTCACCAATACTCAAGTACTTAGACTACACCTATCCAACAATTAATGAATTTTATCACAAGTGTTTATTATGCAGCGGAAATAAAACAACATAATCATGTACACATACACTATATGTGGGAGAGGAAACTCCCAACTAATCTGAGTCTACCAAATATAAATAAATTATGTAATTCAATTATACAAATAATTTTACAAGTCATGCAGCCTTCAAAATATCGGCCTGCACACTAATGTTCAACCATGCACCCACCGTGCATACCATGCCAAGTCGTCATGCAACCCTCCATGCCTCACCCAAATCTACTTGGATGTCATGCAACATTCTACATGCTCTGCCTGACCACGCCACTACTTACTTATACATTGTTGTGTGGACCTTCCACACGAACAGTCATGTCCATTAACCTTCCTCCATGTGTGTGATTGACTTGTCATGTTAATGCATCGACATGTCCATAATATTATATCAGTGCCCATCGTATGTTGCTCAGGTCCTTCAGGTGGGTCACAGGTCAGATTTTCCGTGTTGCCCGCTAACTCACCCATGCCCATGTCATGTCTTCTATCGAATTGCCCATTGTATACCATCACAACTCGACTTTCCCAACTTGTTTTCACACTTGGGCACTTCGCCCACTTGGGCATTCACCCACTCGAGTCACCTGACATGCCTCTACCTAGTGACTGACCCGTGATCTCCCATTGTGTCTGCTACAACGTGCGCACCTACCCCTCGCCTTTCATTGACAATGAGTCACCTTTAACCAACGACTTGTCCCACATAATCAAACATCCACCTCTTAGTTGCTTTTAACTAAACGTGGCAACCCAAGTTTCCTTTAACCGAACAAAGGCACCTGTCGCACATCTCAGGTGTGCCCACTTGCCTTTAACAACAATCGTTGGTTTTTCGACTCTCTCAGGTGCTCGCTAACTCGAGGTCTTGATAGACAAGATGTGAGATTTTGGGCTGTAATATATCGAGAGACTCATGGAGAAAGATTGATATTATCAAAAAATGATTTATAAGCTACAACCTCAAGATTAAAAGCAATACACCCTACCCTATTCTCTTGATTGAAGCTAGTATCTTTCCCATGGAAAACATCGCTATGTTTAGGTAATTGATGTACAAGAAGAAGCTATCCAACATGGACAACAAAAGGCTCCTCTAAATTTCTTCAAACTCTAGTCAAAAGACCCACTTCCCACTCAAGCGAGGTTGGCATAAGGATACTTGGTACTAGCTCAACCATTGTGGGATAAAGGAGGAGATCATCCATGAGAATAAGGATGTTATTAAAAACACTATTACTTCCAAATTTAAAGATAAGTTGTCGAATGATAAGGAGTTAGAGGGAAAAGGATAGCTAAGAAATTATAAGGATGTGATCAACTCCAATCTTGATAACCAAAATTATCTTTTTGTGTTAACCAATGCTAAGAAAAAAATGAGAATTGCAAAGATAAGAACTAATTCTCATGAGCTTTAGAGTAAAACGAGACATCGGTCTATTCCTAAAACACCTTGGGACAAAAGAATCTGCCCTTTTTGTGATACCAAGAGAGTTGAAGATGAAAAAGACTTTTTCTTGGAATGCTCGACCCTTACTATATCTGTTCTCCTTTTCAAAATATTTTCCACACTACCAAACTTCATGACTTGTTAAGTGAATCAAACTAAAAATCTCATAACACTTATCTCACTTATTTTTTTATCATAGACATAAAATACTAAAGAGCCTTAGTTATTTTCTTACCTTCTTAAGACCATATTGATCTTTGTGGACATTAACCATCATCAACATCATAATATTATATTAATATATTTCAAACTATAACGTAATTAAGATATAATATAATCTATTATAATAGGTCCTTGATTGGTGAAAAGGAAAAGTACGACGGTAGTCCTCTAAATAGGTCTTTGATTGGTGAAAAAAAAAGTATGGGAGTGTCGCACCAGCCTATGAGGGGTTGAAAGACTACCACAAGGGTAGAGGCATTACAACATCACCATTGTTATATATATATATATATATATATATATATATATACATACATACATACATACATACATACATCAAATGTGGTTTCATCATGTTTAAAGGTGGTTTTAAGGTTAAATCCCTACCATCCACTTAATAATTAGTCTTAGAGAGGACTTTAACAATAATTCATGTATTGATTCTTATTAGTGTAGCATTGACTAATGCAAATTATAATAACGTTTAACCTTGAAAAAATAAATATTTATTTTTCAATATTATTGAAAATTTTATTTTACAAATTGCTAGAAAGGTCAAAAGTGGTCAAAATCATGCTAAAAAAATTCCAAAAAATCTCCGAGCAATATTATTTGAATCATGTTTTTTGATGATGGAAATAGATTTAGCACCATCAAAAACTTATAAGCCATCCAAACTCTTGATATTTGACGGTTATAATATAGATTTACAAAAACTCTGACAAAAACTTATAGAAATCTTACCAATTAAACTACAACCTTATGATTTTCCTAATATACTTAATATTTACCTATCTCAATATATCAATCTCAATCACATTAGATTGTGCATGTAATTCATATATTCCTATTCCCTGTGCTCGTTTAATATTTCTTTACTGGCTTGGCCAATCCGAACAAGGACCTCTACTTTCGTGTGTGGTGACGGTGTGAGTGTTTCCCGAATGATTTGGAATCTCCTTTCGATAAATATTCATGAGTGTCTATGGGCGGCCACGTTATTTTGAAAAACCATACCAGTCAAATCTTCATTGTATTGAAAGTCTATGCACGGCTCCGTTGTCATGTAAAAACCATATTAGTCAGGTCAGGTCAGGTCACGAAGAATATAGATTGATCAGGTGGTTATATATACGTTGTATATGTTTGTGTTTGGTCACAATCAGTCATGTGATTTCACTGATTTCCAGAGCCAGGTAAGAGTTTGTATTTTGGAGTTGTCTATAATGTAATTTTTTGGAGATTATTGTGATGAAATTTGGCAGAAAAAATTGAGGTTAAATTTTGATTTGTATTATTTAAAATGGTTTTTTAATTGTATATTTGGATTCAGCACCCTGAAAAACTTTAATAAGCTTTGATTGTGCAGAAATTAGCTATCAAAGTTGCGATTCCAGTAAATTGCTGCTAAATTTTGACCAGAAAAACTCACTGGAAAAACTTCCAAAAAATTATATTATAAACAACTGCTTGTGTTTTTGCATTGATTGAAAGAAAAGCACCAGAGCGCTGGACCAAATCAGTGCCTTCTGGTATCATCTAATGATTTTCATCGCGTTGTTGCTGGTTACAAAGCTCGTTATCATGTCAAAGAAGGCAGCAGGCAAGCTGCCTCCAGGGCCTCCCGGATGGCCCATTCTTGGGAATCTCCTCCTCCTCGGGACGAAGCCCAACGAGTCTCTGTATCACCTTGCTGCAAAATACGGTCCTCTGATGACCCTTCATCTCGGAATGAGAACCACAGTTGTGGTTTCATCTCCGGCCATGGCCAAGGAAGTATTGAAGAATCATGACCGGGTCTTTTCTGGACGCACTGTTATAGAAGCGGCCAAATGCATCTCCTACTGCGACACTTCCTTGGTGTGGAGCAACTGCGGACCTCGTTGGCGTATGCTCCGAAGGTTCTGCAACACCGAGCTCTTTAATGTCAAGAGACTGGAGGCCCTGCAGCATCTCAGAAGAGATCAGGTCTTTTCCACCATTCAATCCATTTTTGAGGATTCTATAAAGTCGGAAGGGTTTGAATATTGGGCACACTGTGTACGTTACAAGTCTGAATCTGTTGGGCAACTTGATTTTTTCTCAACATATGTTCGGACGGGACTCTCACGCCGCCGAAGAATTCAAAGAAACGGTCACCAAATTGATGGTAATCGGAGGAAAGCCGAACCTGGCCGACTACTTTCCGTTTCTGCGAATTTTGGATCCTCAGGGCGTGACCCGCGATATGACCAAGAATATCGGCATTATATTTGAGCTGCTGGATCGATCCGTAGAGGCTCGCCTCCAGAATAGAGGAGAGGGCAGAACTGATGACAGCGGTGGCAAGGAAAAAGACTTTCAGGACATTTTACTTGAATACAGAAGCGAGAGCGGAGAAACTTTCTTTTTTTTTCAGTGGAAAAAATTAAAATGTATTATATTAAGGTGATATAATGATCGTCATTACAGATGTCTCAGAGGAGACATTTTGCTAATATGAGAGCATGTTGCTGATAATAATAGATGGATAAAAACATATAATTTGGCCCCGGAGGCCGCGTAATAACAACCAGATACTACTAACTAGTTGGCATATCTGAAAACCAATTGAAAGCCATATATGAGTCATGTAAGCAGATAATGTAGATACGTGAGTAAGCCGCTAATAGACACAGGAAGATAGGATGAGAAGAAACGAAGCAGATCTGCCTAATAGAACAAAAATGAGCTATGCCAAGGAGGGCATAGATCCCGTAATAGAAACCAAAATAGAGTGCAGAGGTTTGTAGGAATCCTGGAAGAGGCGATGATTCCTCCAATTCCAGATGTACCAGCATGTAAGGATGAAGAGAGCTCGCCAGGAGGGGCGCTGAGAGCTCCACCAGAGGAACCCGTCCATAACAGATGTAAAGGATTGGTGAGGAAAACCGTAAATGAGTGAGAGCTCATACCAGATAGAAGAAGCAGCAGCACATCCGAAGAACATATGATAGTTTGTTTCATGATGTACTGAACAGAGAAGACACCTGCTCGGACCATACCATCCCTTTTTTTGTAAAACCTCCCAGGTGAGGTTCTTGTTGGAGAAAAGAAGCCAAGAGAAGAGGATTGCTTTTAAGGGGCAGGGGGCTTTCCAGAGTTTTGAGGGAAAGATGGGGAGAGGAGGCGGGAGGGAGGATGTTAGGAGAGAGTAGATGTTTTTGACGGTGAGGGGGAGGGAAGGCTTCTGAAAGGACCAAACCAGCTCATCCTTGGTGCCTGATTGAGTAATACCAATGTGGGAAAAACTGTTTATAGCAGAGCGCCAAAGGGGAAGGAGGGGAGGGGGCAAAGCAAGCTGGTGTTCGTTTTTCCAGATCGGCTGTTGAGAGGGCCATGAGTCAATTAGCTTGTTCCAGGTGAAAAGGCCCATTGTGTGGAAAAAGGCAAGAAGAGCTGGGGGAATGAAGGATTCTAGCCTGTGCTGAGTTGGGTCGATGCAGATGAGGACATTCTCGCCAGTAACAATGGACCAACTTAAATTCTGTAAGAAGAAAGATTGTATCTTCCTGAAGTTCAACCAGATTGTGGAGCCTTTTCTGATGCCAATGGAGGAGCGCCTGTGCCAGTAGGATAAATTCCGCCCTTTGAGGTATTTCTGTCTGATGAAGGAGCTCCAAGGATTGTTGCCATAGATGCCTCGGTGAAGGGATTTGCAGAGAAGCGCTTTTCCAAAAGATCTTATGTGAAGTAAGCCCCAGCCTCCAGCTTTCCTTGGTCTCATGATAGAATCCATGTTGGCGAGGTGGAGCTTTGTTTGGTATGAGCGTCCACCCCACATATAATTTGCAGCAAGAGACTTCAATTTGTTTGTCACAGACGTGGGCAGAAGAAAGAGATGACTCCAAAAAACAGCTAGTTGTGAGAGCACAGCTTGTACCAATATAAACCTACCTGCAAGGGAGAGAAAGCGCAGTTCCCAGGTGGATATTTTGTTGTAGAAGCGGTCGATAATCCAGTTCCAGTCACGGACACGATACCCCTTAGGTTTTAAGCGAAAGCCGAGATAAGTGAAGCCTTCGATCAGCATCGCTAGGTTAATACCAAAACGGTACATTATCCCCTTTCTATATGTAAGTCTAATTCTTCACTATTGAAGCCTATTTCTCTAATGGCTTAAGAGAGATTTTCAAATTTTATCAGGTCAGACTCAATTTGCTGAAATTCTTGATGTGCAGGACATGTTCGTGGTGGGTACTGAAACGAGCAGTGCCACAATTGAATGGGCAATGGCAGAGGCTATTCGAAATCCTCGCATAATGAAGAAAGCTCAAGCAGAATTGGATGAAGTAATCGGGACAGGTAGAAGAGTTGAAGAAACTGACATCGATCGCCTGCCTTATCTTCATGCGGTTGTGAGAGAAACGTTTCGTTTGCACCCGCCAGCGCCTCTGCTGATCCCTCACAGAGCAGAGAGAAGTTGTGAAGTAGCAGGGTACATGATACCCAAGGACACTCAGGTGCTGGTAAATGCTTGGGCAATAGGCAGAGACCCAACCATCCGGGATGAACCCACAAAGTTCAAGCCTGAGAGATTTGTGGAGTGTGAGGTGGAATACAGTGGGCAACACTTCGAACTGATTCTGTTTGGAGCAGGAAGGAGAATGTGCCCTGGGCTTCCGTTGGCTCATAGGATGGTCCATCTGGTCATAGCCTCTCTCCTCCACTCATTCAACTGGTCTCTCCCAGATGGCATCACACCGGACATCATGGATATGAATGAGAAGTTCGGAATCACGATGCAGAGAGTATCACCCTTAATTGCAATCCCCTCACTGCGATTGCCCTCTCATCTCTTTAACAATCAGCATCACTAGTCAAACTTCTTCCTCTCATCCAGCCCTCTCTTTAACTATCATCATTTCCTTTCAGTTTTCTAATTTGTACTCCAAACTTCACAAGAGAAATGATATAATTAAAGATCAGGGTTTATATGCATGTAGATCTATGTGACAGTTTATATCACCAAGAGTCTGATAAGTGATAAAGCTCTGTTATTGCACAAGATAATTGAAAAAAATAAACAGTTAGTTTATGCTGTTCTTCTAAGTAACATAATTGTTAATGATGGAATTATAATGTGTATGCTGTTCTTCTAAGTAACATAATTGTTAATGATGCAGTTATAATGCGTAGATATAAAATTGTATGGGCAAGAAGCTATAGTGGAAAGTGATATCTTCATTAAAAAAAAGCTAGTGTGGAAAGTGATATCTTCATCCAAAAAAACCCGAAGGTAGTTCATTGTAATTATGGTGATAAGTATGTATATTTTGTTTAGGGTTGGCAACTTAATTGGTGATAGGTGAGTTAGCGAGGACATTGGTCTTTTTTTGGGTGAAAAATGTACTCCAAGGTGAACAAAAAATGGATAATGAAAATATTAAAAACAAAACAGATAGATATGTATATTTTGAATATGACTTCCACAATTTTAATTTAATTATTAAGTAGATGGTAAGGTTTTAAGTTTCATGAAATATTTTAAAATATTTTTGATAATATACATAAATCAAATTCTGAGATTTATTTTCAAAGTAGTAATATATTTCTTTGTCCTTTTATTTTAATTCATTAGTTAAAAATAATTTTGTATGAAATGCCTTATGGTTTTTTGGGCATGTAATATTGATGAGTCGTGGTATTGGGATATGGTCTTGTAAGAAAGCCTAATATTTACAAATTAAGACTACCACAACCACATTAATAAATGTGATTGAGAACACATAGACACATATGAAGCACATATATGAATTACTATTATATTAAAAATCCTTATTCTGTTGTTATTCATTTAATTGTTGCCATGTAGTAGCAGCAGAGCGAGATATTTTCACACCACTCGTGCTTCTTCATTCACTCAAAATTTCTATTATAAAATTAAATTTAGTTCACAAGTCCTTTTCCAATTTCATTGGAGGCTAATATGTATTGTTTAATCTTCGAGAAATTCTAACTCCTAACATTCCAAAACTGTAAAGAGGAACTAAATAGTAACAAATAGGCCTTCAAATTTCAAGTATATACATACACAACAAATACTTTGAAAATTATCATTGGCAGTACAAACTTCGAACACATCGAATAATCATCCCCTTACAAATAAATGAAGAGGTCACACAAACAAATTCTATATGAGGATGTACAAAACCAAAGACTTCCAAGGATTTCAACTCATACAATAAGAACTTTCGCCAATTATGAATTCATGCAAAAAAAATCCTTCCTTCCAAATTATTGGGAAAACCTTTCTAATTCTATAACTTTCAAAAAACAAATAAATACTAACCGCATTGCAAATGATTGAAACTATGGGAAAAAAAGAGTAATCTCCAATAAACTTATGCAAATTTAGCATAGCTATGTCCTCAATATAACTTGAAAATATGAATACAATCATCTGAAAAAAAATGTTTCAAAACATTGAACATATGTAACATGTTCAACAATATCAAAAAAACAAACGTGTTGAAGCGTGAAAGGCTAATTCAATATATCCAAAGGTAGTTGAGGTATGTCAACAATTGAATCTACATTTGGAATAAGTGAAAAAACATTTCCATTTTCAATCAAATCATAAAAATCTTCAATCGTTTCTACATAGAAGTGTGACACTCTAACCATGGACGTTCCATCACAATTGTTGTTTCACACAATCCAGTCAACAAATCATACACTTTCATTTGCACTTCGAACCAACCTAGCATATGGAATTTTCATTCACTGTGTGTAAAGGAAGGTAACCTAAACATTTCCTATTTATATCCATAGAGATCAATTCAAGCAAAGACTATATGTATCCTCAATCATTTTCTATTGAAAATGCAACAAAATGATGGAGCTTAGTGAAAAGAAGTCACCTTCACTAAGTGGGCCCACAGGCTATTTTTTTGGTGCAAAGTCTATTTTTAGACTATGTCTATTTTTAGACATATGGATCATGGTCTATGAGCTGTAGGATGCTATTTATGGATGATTGGTCATGTTGGTAAAAATAGACGGATCTCTATTTTTAGACATATGGGCGGAGTCTATTTTTAGACTGCCAGTCTAAAAATAGAACAGTCGAATATTATTAGCTCTTAATAATATTTGGACTATAAACATTATCTTATCCTCTTGCAGCGCTTTAGTTCGAGCTACGGATGTGGCACATGCAACTGCCAGAAGGAAATATGATTTTCATATGGGTTAATTGAGCTATTGCATGATGGACTTCAGTTAGAACTCAAGTGATTGAGTTTGGTGGAGTTGATTGAGGAGTTGATGGAGTTGTGTTCAGTTTGACTTAGTTGTATTTAGTTTAATTATCAAATACACTAGTGATGAGTGATGTGAATTAATTATTAATTAATTCACTAATTATTAACTCATAAATCAACTAAAGAATACATCAGTTAACTCAGTGCATGGACAGTTCATTGGAGACAAGTGTTAGAGGTGGGTGAAAGGGTGAGACTACTATCAGTTGTGACTATAGTTGTGCATGAGATTTGCACAATCATTGATTGAGATTTCCAGTGAGGATTGTGCAGAACAGGCCAAGGGAATTCGAACTTGGATCTGATCTATTCTCAACTTGGATTGCGCAGTAGAGGTAGGAAAACAGTGGAGGAGATTTGAACCCATGACTTGTTCAGATTTGAGCTAGTTTGTGTGTAGTAGGTGGAGGTAGTACTGAGTACTTGTGAGGAGTATTGTACTATGTATTGTTACATGTTCTCTATCATTATAATATACAGATAGTTGGGGGTTTTCAGCTGTATGCTTTCCCCATTACATACTATGTTGATATGTGTGATTGATGTTTCAATGTGCGCATGCAATTGTTTTTAATTCCGCAAATTGATGATCAATGGTAGAGGAGGTTATGTATTATGCATGCATTCCGCAGATAGTGTATAATTAGGATGATCTCTGTGAATAAGTGTTATATTATTCAAAATTTCTACATGGTATCAGAGCTGACTGATTTGTAGAAAAAGTTCCACATGGTATCAGAGGTAAGTTGATCATCAGATCTATTATTCAGAAAGTGATTACATTTTATTTCTTCAGGTAGAGTCTGTAATCGGGCTAGGTAGCCTCTAGATTCATCCTTCTTTTATAAGGTGAGATATTTGGTAAATTCCCATATAATCAATCTCTGTACGAGAAATACTTTGTTCTCACGAATTTTAGATCAGAAGTGGTTGAGTTTTGAGCTAGTGGAATTCGAATTTGCAGCAGTGTTTTCTTGGTGTCGAAGTTGAAATGTATTTCAACAGATTGCGATTGGAGTATCCCCTTGAAGGCAGCTCAAATTATATTGCATGGAAATACAGGATGGAGGCAGTGTTAGATGACAATGGGTTGAAGGAGTTCATAGAGGCTGAGGTCCCAAAGCCTACTGATGCTGCTCACGTTGAGGCTTGGCAAAAGAAGACAACAAAGTGTCGAATGATTCTGTTGGATGGCATGAAGGATCACATTGTATCCAGCCTGCATGGAAAGGATTCTCCATACTTGATGTGGAAAGCATTGACAGATTTATTCCAAAGCAAGAGCGACTAGAGGAAGTTGGGGCTCAAGGATAACTTAGAAACATTAAGTGTGAGAAAGGAGACAGTATGCCCAAGTATCTCACGAATTTCATCCAATGCCGGGATGATCTGGGAAGTGTGGGGGTGACTGTTGATGATGAGGACTTGGTGAGATTGGCTCTCCTTGGTCTTATGAAGAGTTGGCATTCCTATCAGGACTTTGTCAATGGTCGGGAGAAATTGCCAGGATGGGAGAGACTTTGGTCTGATCTTGTGCAAGAGGAGATCAGGCAGAATACCAGGGACAGATCTTCATCAAAGGCATCTGATGAAGAAAATTGCGCTTTGGTTGCCAAAGCAAAGAAGGGGAAGAACATGAAAGCTTCTCATTCTGGTGCGAAAGGCAAGAAGCAGGACATGTCCAAGGTGAAGTGCTTTCACTGTCACTAGCACGGACATTATGCCACAAATTGTCCGCAGAAGAAGAAAAATAAGCAAGTTGCTGGATCTGCAGCGGGAGAGGCCTTAGCCTCACAGTTTGAGCTAGATTTTTCACTGATTGCATGCTTGGTATCAAGTGTGATGGGATCAATATGGTTCTTGGACAGTGATGCGTCTTTTCACATGACAGGAGATCGAGATTTGTTTCTTGATCTGGATGAGAAAGATCTTGGAGTGCACATCGAGATGGGTGATGATGGTAGATACAGTGCGACCGGTATCAGTACCATTTCCTTTGAGAGGGAGTTTAGTAAACCCTTCATATTGAAGGAAGTGATGCATGTTCTAGGATTGAAGAAGAATCTTATCTCTATGGCGATTTTAGAAGACAAGGGATATGATGTTGTCTTCAGCGAGGGAAAGGCTTTCCTGCGCAGTAAGACAACTGGAGGAACCCAAAAGATAGGGGTTTGAGTCAAGAACCTTTATCAATTGCATGTAGATGGCTGCGCAGTAATGGCATGCAAGGCAGAAGGATTGGTGAGCCGAGATGATGGCGAGCTGTGGCACCGAAGATTGGGCCACCTTCACCATGGAGCCTTGAAGATACTGCAACATATTTCTACTGGGCTTCCTAAAGGCACTCTTGTGTAGTCAGATCAGTGCATGGGGTGTACTTTGGGAAAATTTGTGAAAGCCACCTTTCACGAGAAGGATAGTCGCGCCACGACGATCCTTGAGAGAATTCACACAGACGTGTGTGGACCTTTCTCAGTAGCTTCGACAGCAAAGCAGAAGTACTTTGTGATCTTTGTTGATGATTTCTCTTGAAAGTGCTGGATCTTATTCATGCAGAAGAAGAGCGAGACATACTCAAAGTTATGTGAGTTCAAAGCAATGGTCGAGAAGGAATCGGGGAAGAAGGTGAAGGCTCTTATGAGTGACAATGGTGGTGAATTCATCTCTGGAAAGTTCAAGGACTTCTGCAGCATAGAAGGGATTCGAAGAGAGCTCATAGCTCCCCATAACCCACAGCAGAACGGGGTTGCTGAGCGGAAGAACAGAATGATCGTGGGTGCTGCACGGGCGATGTTGCATGATCAGGGCCTACCCCTTCACTTGTGGACAGAGGCATGAAATATTGCAGTATATGTGTAGAACCGTTGCCCTCACAAGATACTTGGCATGAGTACACCCGAGGAGGCTTATTCTGGTAAGAGGCCTGATATTTCCCATTTGAGGATTTTTGGTTCTCCTGTTTACATACTTGTGATGAAGGATGCCAGGAAGAAGCTGGAGCCGACAACAGATGTTGGGATATTTGTGGGGTACACTGATATGCCCCACAACTATCGTGTGTATTTACCAGACAGTCGCAAGACTGTTGCACAACGGGATATCAAATTTTAGGAGGAGAAAGCCATGAAGTGTTCGCTTGAGAGGGAGCCACACTTGCATGCAGATGAGGAGCTATTAGTTCCTAAGGATGAGCTTCAGGATGTGGATCAGCCACAAGATGAAGTTCATGGAGTGGAAGAGACCACTCATGTAGCGCCAACCATCAGAGGGCGAAAGTGCACTACAGAAGCCAAGCAACTGGCTCAAGATGTAGAGAAGGTTAAAGGACCACCTATAACACAGTGCAGACAGAGACAGTCACCTGATCAGTACACTGGATACATGGCTCTTGTGAGCAAATGTGTCGTGACTGAGCCATCCTCTTTCGAGGAAGCTGTGGAGGATCCCGCATGGGTAGATGCCATGGTGGAAGAGTATGATTCGATTGTCAGAAACAATGCATGGGAGATTGTCCCAAGACCGGAGGGTAAGTTGCTGATCATTGTACTTTATGTAGATGATTTGATTTTGACGGGAGATGAGCTGTTGATACTTTCATGCAAGGAGGATCTTGCTAGAGAGTTTGAGATGGACTTGGGCCTCCTTCATTATTTCCTGGCCGCACAGTGATGGACTATTTGTTTCTCAGGGTAAGTATGCTCGGGAGATACTGGAGAAGTTCAACATGCATGGTTGCAAGCCTGTTGATACTCCTCTTCCTGGAGGTTGGAGGAAGGAGGATGCTACTTCAACGAAGGTAGTGGATGCCACTATTTATCGACAGTTGGTGGGGTCGCTTATGTATCTGGTCAATTCACGACCTGATATATGCTATGCTGTTAACCAGCTTTCACAAGCTATCGTTAAGCCAACCAAGCTCTTCTGGAAGGCAGGCAAGCATGTATTGTGTTATCTTAGAGGCACATCGGGATATGGATTGTGGTATAGACAGGAGGATGACGTGAAGCTATGTGGCTTCACGGATGCAAATTGGGTAGGGAGTCCAACGGACAAAAAGAGCACATCTAGAGGGATCTTCAATATCGGGTCGTCAACAGTTTCTTGGTACAACAGGAAGCAGAGATCCGTGGCACTCAGTTCAGCAGAGGCCGAGTATATGGTAGCAAGTTTGGCTTCATGCGAGGCTATATGGATGAGGAAGATCCTGGTCGGGTTGTTCGGGTCACACTTGGAACCTACTATGATTTATCGTGATAACCAGAGTTGCATTAAACTCTCATCTAATCCAGTATTTCATGATAGATCCAAGCACATCGAAATCAGGTACCATCATATCAGAGATTGTGTGCAACGGAGAATCATGTTACTTTCATACATTCCCACGAAGGATCAGGATGCTGATATCTTGACGAAGGCGCTCACCAGGAGAAAATTCGAATACCACAGAGGCAGGATAGGGGTTGAAGATAATCCATATCTTGTTGAGAGGGAGTGTTGAAAATGCAACAAGATGATGGAGCTTAGTGAAAAGAAGTCGCCTTCACTAAGTGGGTCCGCAAGCTATTTTTGGCGCAAAGTCTATTTTTAGACTATGTCTATTTTTAGACATATGGATCATGGTCTATGAGCTGCAGGATGCTATTTATGGATGATTGGTCATGTTGGTAAAAATAGATGGACCTCTATTTTTAGACATATGGGCAGAGTCTATTTTTGGACTGCCAGTCTAAAAATAGAACAGTCGAATATTATTAGCTCTTAATAATATTTGGACTATAAACATTATCTTATCCTCTTGCAGCACTTCAGTTCGAGCTACGGATGTGGCACATGCAACTGCCAGAAGGAAATACGCTTTTCCTATGGGTTAATTGAGCTATTGCATGATGGACTTCAGTTAGAACTCAAGTGATTGAGTTTGGTGTAGTTGATTGAGGAGTTGATGGAGTTGTGTTCAGTTTGACTTAGTTGAACTAGTTGTATTTAGTTTAACTGTCAAATACACTAGTGATGAGTGATGTGAATTAATTATTAATTAATTCACTAATTATTAACTCATAAATCAACTAAAGAATACATCAGTTAACTCAGTGCATGGATAGTTCAGTGGAGACAAGTGTTAGAGGTGGGTGAAAGGGTGAGACTACTATCAGTTGTGACTATAACTGTGCATGAGATTTTCACAATCATTGATTGAGATTGCTAATGAGGATTGTGCAGTATAGGCCAAGGGAATCTAAACTTGGATCTGATCTATTCTCAACTTGGATTGCACAGTAGAGGCAGGCAAACAGTGGAGGAGATTTGAACCCGTGACTTGTTCAGATCTGAGCTAGTTTGTGTGTAGCAGGTGGAGATAGCACTGAGTACTTGTGAGGAGTATTGTACTATGTATTGTTATATTTTCTCTATCATTATAATATACAGATAGTTGGGGGTTTTCAGTTGTATGCTTTCCACATTACATACTGTGTTGATATGTGTGATTGATGTTTCAATGTGTGCATGCGATTGTTTTTAATTCCTCAAATTGATGATCAATGGTAGAGGAGGTTATTTATTATGCATGCATTCCGAAAATAGTGTATAATCAGGATAATATCTGTGAATAAGTTTTATATTATTCAAAATTTCTACATTTTCAAAATATTTGAGACTTCGCTCTTTTGAGCCTCCACCAAATTCAAAGTTCGAATATGTTGGAAAATGTAATTCCACTCATCTTAGTTGTGAATTTCTATGTAAAGAGTATGTTCCTATTCTATAGGAGTGGTTTCCCTAGTTTAGTGTGTGGTTGAGATATTCTCTCAACCAACTGAATGTGTGTCCAAGATAGTTTCCCTATCTTGAAGACAACACTTTTTGTATATATGTAATATCATATTTGATTAATGGAATACATATTTCTTTATAGAAATTTAACATGGAATCATAGGCCTTGAGGGCCTAGCCCCTCCTGGGTTTGGCCTATCTTGGGCTGAGGAAAATAAGATAATATATTTAAATGGTTTTAATTTTTTGTTTGTTTGTCCATCAATTATAGAAGGAAATGATGTGTTTCAACATTGAGCGCTGGGAGCGTCAAGAGATGGAGTTTCAGTTGAGCGCCCTTGATATGAGTCTGTTGAATCTGTGTGTGGATCATAGGCGTTTTGTGATATGATATGGGATGTGATTCATGCTGAATCAAAATTGTGAGACGCGTTGGTGCAGAGTTTGGCGAAGTGTTGAGAGTGTTTCCACTATCTTAGAAATCTTCTATTGACTGTGCTGCTACAGAGTGGCAAAGTTCTTGAAGTTCTTGTTGGATTCGAGGCGGAAGTGTATTCCAAAAATGGTGTCGGTGCTTGCGCCCATCCTTTGACTGGGTGTATTGCAGTTGTTGTTGTTTGATTGAGGCTGATTTATGGCGGGAGAGGCTAATTAAGGCCCATTTTTTGCTTGAGGAGGCCAAGTGTGAAGGCTGAATCACTCTTAAGAGGCTATGTGAGTCTTCGTTCCTGGTGCGGCAGAGTGTGGTTGTTTCAATTTTGTGGGTTTTTTTTGTTATATTATCGGCGTTGTTCATTGGGCTAGAGAGACACCACCCCTGTGTCGATCGATTGGCATACATGGAGCAAAAAATTGTAGCAGACGAGGTCTTCCTTAAGTGGATTAGCGTGAGGGTTGTCGGTGGTGCCTTCATAGGGGAGGTTGAGTAAGCGTGGCTACAGTGGTAGCGTTCCTGTTCACTTGGCATCGTGGCCAAAGTGGCAGG
Source organism: Pinus tabuliformis (assembly GCA_031772625.1). Lineage (NCBI taxonomy): Eukaryota > Viridiplantae > Streptophyta > Pinopsida > Pinales > Pinaceae > Pinus > Pinus tabuliformis. Next base: position 126,082,419 of record CM062808.1, on the reverse strand, counting down.
TTGGATGTAGATTCTCATTTTGAATCTAAGTGGAGGTTTTGTGGTGCTATGGAAGTGGAGGTTGCATAGAGGGAGTTCTGCATAGACATTGTGCCTTTGTGTGGGGGTTTGAGGTTGAGTTGTCGTGTGTGTAGAGGAAACATTTCATGGTTGTAGGTCTGAACTATGTGGCTGCAGTAGAAGCGTTGATATAAATTCGTGGAACAGCGTTGATCTGAATCTGATTAACATGGAGCAGCGTGGAGCAAAAAGAGTTTTTTTTGGTGCAGTGGAGGCCCTGACAGCGAGGCCATTTCATAGGTAATCGGTGCCTTATTTGAGATTGCCCTATTGTTGAGATCGCTTGGTAGATAGCTGGATTGGTCATGCTTTTTATCGATGCCTACGTGAATCTTTAAATGTGAAAATCAGCATTCTTGAAGTGAGCTTGTGACTCAGTTTTTTGTAAACTGAATCGGCCGATGGTGATTGTGGCATGTTGTGTACTAGTTGTGCATTGAGCTACTACTTGATGCTGATCGATTTGAAGATAAAGGTCTATGATTCGATTCATTGGTGGTGTATTTACTCCATTACCTTGAACTTCTATTAAGAATCGGTTCGAATTGGGAAATAAATGGTGTTCGGTTATTTTATAGTTATAGGATCCATTCGGAGTTTTTTTGGATTTTGCGTATGTCTGGCAAGAAAAAACACATAATAAAAACCTATCATGGATGAAAATCATGGCTAGCATCGGATGAAGGCTGCGAGGATCGATTCTGGGCAGAGCATCTGCTATAACTAGATAAGGAATTGGACGGGTTTCTTTTGTCACGGAATACTCTATGTTGACCTTTTGACCTTGTAATTAAATTAAAAAGCTTCACTCTTGTGTCGACCATGTTTTCTATTGTTAAGGTCCAACCCTAACCCCCTTATATATGTAATAGGATTGAGTCATAGTTAAATTTAGTTAAAGAGTCAATAAAACCCATATTAATGATTGTAAGTGGTTGACCCGCATTTAAAAAAGGGACCACAATTAGTTGCAAATGGGCCATGGTATTAGATAGATGGTATTAATAAGAACCATGGTACTGACCCATGGTATTGCATGTATGAATCCTATATAAAGGATAGAGACTCCCCTTGAGGAGTGTCGTGTCTTATTTTGTAATCGAGCCTAGCTCTATTGGAGGTTGCCCCCTCGAAGAGGCAAGTGAACATTGCTTTCCGTTTTAAATAATAAAATACATGGTGTTATTTCTTATTGTTCTATGTTTTTGGTATATTTATTCACATATTTGGTATTTGGGTATCTTCTCGCAGGTCAAGAGCATAGCAAGTGGTATTAGAGCACTTTCTAGTGTTGGTGGGATCCCCATTTTTAGCAGATATTTTTTTTTGGCTAGAGACGTGTTCTGGCATCTTTAAACCATGGGATCTGTCATTGAGTGCATAAACCTGTAGATTTGGGGAGGCATGTGTTGGGATAATTTATTAACATAAATTAACACAAGTATTTAATTGTCAATCCAGGTTTGTAAAATTTGGAGGCAAATCCATTGTATATGGACATCAGATATAATCAAGTTTAGAAGATAAAATTTGAAGATTTAAAGAAGTACATATTACAAATATAAAACTATTTTAACAATTTCTAATTCATTTATGTAACATATGAGGGAAGAGGCTCCTAACTTAGGAGAACCAGGTTGTCCTTCCCTACAATACTAATTTCATGAAGATAAATCTAAGAGCACTAATTAACAATGGTTTATGATGCAGAAGATGTAAAAGAAGGGGCTCCTAACTAAGGAGATCCAGATTTTCCTTCTTCACAATCCTACTATATCACAATCACCATTGCTTCAAACTAGAAATGTAGAAATAACTTCAAATAAGAAATGAAGAATGAAATTCAGTTTTAGTTCAAAATCAAATAGAAGGGGAATTTAACTTTAATTCTTGTGTGTCCCTTCATATGTAGGTTAGAATTAAACCCATATTCATTCAGTAATCATTACACATCTAAATACATTTGAAACAAGAACTAATCTATGAAAACTATGAAAATTGAACCAAGAAGTGCACTTAGCTTGGTGTGGGGGCCCTCCACCCTTGCCTTGCACACTTGAAGAAATCTCAGCTACAGCAAATTCAGTAAATCAACCAAGCATGAACAACAAATTGAAATGAAATAGGTTCTTCAAATTAGCTTCCAACTCCAAAGTGTCTCAGCATAAAATTATACAAAAGTTACCTCCATAAGCCATCAAAGTCTTGGCTTTAAATAGATGTTTTGTGAAAAAAACTGATCTATATTATCTCTAATACTCATATCTACTTATATCCACCTATCTAGGTCGAACTCATCCAATTCATCCCAAGAAATATGGACAATCCCATAAAATCTCAAAACTGCCCTATTTCCTAGGGATTTTCTGGTGACTAGTCATGTTTGACCAGCCTTGACCGGGCCTGATAAAGCTTGTTTTGACCGAACCAAGTGGAGTTAGCTCAGTCCTAGTTCTAAAGCTTTCCATTCATGCATCCAACTCGAGCCCAAGTGTCCTACAAACATGTCATCCACATAGCTATTACGGGAATTTCTGATTCAGTCCAAAATTGCACTTAAAACTCAATTTTCATAAAAACTTCTAGAAATTGAAAAATTAAAATTAAACACCTGAATATGCATAAAATACATAAAAATGAGATGGATGTGATGGAAAATGGATGGAAAATATAAATATTAAGTATGTTTCCTTAAGCAAAAATAGACCAAAACTGAGGGCCAACATCTCCCCCTTGCTGATCTTCAAGCATGTCCTCATGCTTGCTTCTTCCTTTTGACCTTTTACTTCTCTATGCTAACTGATCTGCTAATGTACCTGTGGCTCTGTCCCTTGAAGATGAAGCTTTCTCTTGATCTACCTGTAAAAGGATATCTATGCCTTCATGTACTTCTTCTCTTTTCTTGTAGATGACATTCTTTACCTATCAGTGTAAAAATTATGGCTTGGGCTATGTATCCTGAAGTGATGTGAACAAAAATTTCTTTGATGTGCGATGAGGTTTCACCATCAACATACAAATTCAAAAACTTTACACTATTCCTCCTCTGATGATAAAACACCAATAAGTCATTCTGGATGAGCAGCTTCAGAGAAGACAACAAATAAAATTTGAATTTTGCAATACATTCTGACACATGATTCATGTCCCTCTTCAAATTAGCAATATCAACAACTTTACTTAAAGGAACCAATATCCAATTGCCCTTACATCTCACTAAAAGAAGCCAATTTTTTATGACTAGGCATTCACTTTCAATTTAGCCATTGTTTTACCCACGCAATCTGCAAAATAGGGGTCAAAAGAACCATAAAAATATCCCAAATAGAAATTAATTTGAAAAAACTACCCGCTGGGAGCCTAATTAGACTCATTCCAAAGAAAATCCATGTTTCCGTTTTTCAAATTTCATTTTTTTTTGCTCAAAAAAAGCAACGAAAAATAGTGGCCTTTTAAAAAAAATCGAAATGCATTTCCGGGACTGAATAAAATTTCATGATCATCAAATTTGAAATCAATTTCTCTGTTCAAATGCTTCTCCAGTATCCTTCTTACCTCTTTTCTAATGCCTTTGACAAAGAGATGAAACCAATCCTCAAAAATATGAACTTACTACTTCCGTAAACACGAAATTTTGATATAGAAAGATTATAAAAACATAATAAACATGTTTTTATTAATCTATTTCTTACATTCTATCCTCTGTTTCATCAAAATTGAAAAAAAAAAAAAAAAACTCCTTTATCTCTAATGTAGAATTCTCTATTTTTGAATTGACTGTGTAGAAAAATCAAAATTTTTATGTGACAATATCTTTTTGTTCTTCGAATTCTCGCCTCTCTTTAAGACAAAATCACCATGCAAACCAGGATTCCATTAGCATAATTTTTCATTCACTGTTCTCTGTATAAATCTTCATGCAAGCCTAATCTTCAGCACTGTATATAACCGAAACCCTTTAGTTTTCAACGTTGTTTCAGTTATATAAACACCATAAAGAAACTCTTCTGCTCACTGCATATATGTCAACATTCATCAAATAACTCATGAAATGGCTTCACTGCGTGTATAAAATTTGTGAACTGCATTTTTTTAATTAGGAAATCGATATGTGAGCTGCAACAAAATCAATTGAACCTGCTATCTCTGTCTCCAACAATTAAATGCTCAGAATCTGAATTCGAATCTTGAAAAAAAAAACTCTCTGCTCTTAAATTGAAATCAATTTATTGAGATTAACAATTCACCTTCTCTACCTTCTTAGAAATCGAGTTCTTTTAATTAATCGGACAACAACTTGTTCCTTTATCACACTACCCAATTCACGTTGAAAAAGTCATGTTTAAAAAAAAAACATCTTGTTTTAAGCTTGGCAAACCATGTGTTTTCAAAACTACACTTAAACTTCTTGTTTCATTATTCAACATGCAATCAAACTTCAATAAGACACCCTGTTCGTGGAAAATCTGATCTGTCAGCCAAGATTTGTTTTGATTTTTTTCTATCCTATGTTAACAAATCACATGTTAACCTGAAGCTATATCACAGTTCATTACTTGTGCAATCAAGCCCACTGTCTGCGCAATTAAACTCACTGTGTAAACACTTCATTTTATTAACAAACTCAGTGATTTCATGGAGTATACTTGACTGCTGTTGAAGTGTCATAATCCCTTGATTCATGGCCCACTTAGCTGCATTTCATATCATTTCCCACTATTAAGCATTGTTTTAGAAAACTGTTGGGTTGACTGGTGGCACAAATGGATGACAAACAGAAGTTGTGTGCTTTCATATCTCGACGATCTTTAGAAAAATCCCGAGATTTTCTCATGAACCTCTATTGCATTTACTAAAGAGAATCAAGCTTTCGATCTTACCTTTGCTTCTCCAAGAATTTTTAACTGACTCCACTTCCTCCGTCGACTTACCCTTCTTATCTCTCCAAGTCCTCAACGCTCTATTTCTACCTTCACTTCCTCTGTCAAAACGTTTTAATTCCCTTAGCTGTTGGCCAATGGCATCTACCGTTTTCCTGAGCCTCTCAATGGTTGTGATGGCAACAAATTTACAGTTCTGAACTTCAACAATGGTAGAGCTCTTCTCTGTTAATATGCACAGGGTTTTTTCTGCTTGTTTCAAAATGTTTTGATCGTTTCACTTATTTGGTTGCCGTCCCTTTTGACTGGATACCGTGCATAACCATCGAACTGCTGAATGGAACCGTGTATCATTATTTTCACCGTGCTATCGACACCATCCAGTCTATTGTTTGCATTCATGACTTTAGCTCAGGTTATGTTTGATTTTTTTGAAGTCGTCCTTCCATTCTGTCATGGCTATCCTCCTGCATACCGACTTATTATGTCGTGACTATCATATATACATTACCTTATTACCACGTCGATTGCATGACTCATGATTTTGTTTTTCACTTTCGCTACTACCTACAACTGCTTGCATTCACCATTCATCCCTTCTCATTGTATTTCCACCATATGAACCATACACCCATAAATCATTTCGATTTGATTTGTTTAATGGTTTTTCCATAATGTGAATGTTCCATATGTATTGCAATGTATTTCCTCAATTTTAAAATGACCATTTTTTAGGTCATGTTTAAAAATTTTTCCATAGGACTAATGTTTGCTTTGTTTGTGCAGGTTCAACTTTTTGCATCCTTTTTAATCCATTTTTCTTAGAGGAAAGGTACTTAAGATTATATACTCAGGGTTAGGGTTATGAAATGAATATGGCATGTAGGAAAGAAATATAGGTAAATATAGAATGATATTTAGGGTTATGAAATGTTAGGGTTATGGAATGAATATGAAATATATGAATGGGATATAGAGTATAAATATAGGATTAGGTCTAAGATAATGGGTATAGGATGAGGAAAATGTAATGAATATAAAATATGCATGCAGGTATTAACTTAATTTTAACAAGCTCTAAAAATTTCTACAAAAATTTGAATTTACAAGAGCAAAATTGTTCACTTACTATACTTGTACTTCCCTAATAGTATTGGATGAATGCTGTTGTTCCTTAACAATATTGGATGAAGTTGTCTTGTTTGAATATCGTAGATAGATAGAAACATAGAGCTTATTTATGCTTCCTATTCTACGTTCTTCATTGATTCTGGTCCATTGATTGTTGATGTCGTTCAGGTACCTATGCAATTGATTCATGATAACTCAGGTCCCTTCTGTCATGTACATTTTTATGGAATATATACATGTTTTTGCTAACATTTCAGGTCCCTCTGCAATTGATTTCAAAAATATTTCAAGTCCCAACTGCCAACAATACAAGTTTTGTCATCAATTCAGCTGCACAACTAAGTTTCTTTTTGCGAACCTTCCCCCCTTGATGATGGGACAACTTGTCCCCAAGTCTTGTTTACTTTGGAGGATGATTTCTGCAAACTCAAACTGAAGAAATGGTAAAACAAAATAGAGAATTCATATTGGCCAAACAAGTTGGTTTTCCAATATGAGATCGAGTTTGTATTGTGCCACTTTCGTGGATTTTCACAACCAAACTCTATTATTTTTTATCTTTTGCTATTTTTTTTATTTTTTCCTTTTCTAGATGGAGGTGGGGTGTAATGGAGTAGGGAAGTATGAAAAACTTATGGAAATAGGTTATATTGAAGTCATGAGATAGTAGTAAATGGATGGATAATAAATCGCAGAGCATACAATATGGATGATGGATGAAATCATGAACAATATGGCTTATGAAAGGCTTCTTTGTGACTTGATATGGTACATAACTTGATTGCTTCTTCTGATGATTAGTTTCATGTCTTTTTACCTTGATCTCCATCATGTTGTAGGGTTTGTTGATGTTGGTGGTCAGCTTATAAGAGCAAGCTTCAAGAGTTTGAGTTTCATTGAATGAACTCAACATCAGGTGAATTTTCACTTTTCTTTGACTTGAAAATTTGTATTCATATTCTGGAATATGAATTTGACTTTGAAAATTACTTTATCCATGGAGTTCACTCCTTCATTCTTCCTATGACCTGCAAAAACATGGCACTTGCCTGCAATAAAACATTAGATGATGGAGGAAGAGAGATGTACAGTCTCTCTTCTTCCAATATATATGTAAATCATTACAAGCATTGCTTAGAAAACAAGTCCAAAGATGATATACAAACAAAATGCATTTATTTACCCCTTGAGGAATGGTGGCCAGCCTAGACCTCCAAGAGGTATTTTGTTTACAAAATATTCGTTTTATATCCAATTAGAGTGATTCCAAAGCCAAGTTGAAGTGATTCATATGGCAACCTCCAATATAAATAGGCTTTCAAAATGGTTTAAAATGATATGGTAAAAATTATAAGGAGTGCCATGTTTGATAATGTTGCTTGTTAATTTTCAACTAGACCAACAATCACTATTTGAAGTGTAACTTCTTCGATAAAGATCGGATCAATGTGATTCCACTTGGAAATTAAAGTAGATTCATTTTTGTATTTCCAGTAAAAATGGGTTTTAAAAATTCTTAGGCTTGATATCACAAAATTGGTGATGAATAGACCTAGGAGGCAGAGTTTTACTATATTGTTTTGAAGACATGCAGTCACTAAATGTGGCATAAATTTTCCATTTCACCTCCAAATGGGATGTTTCAAATTGCTTCTTAAACTAGAATTGAATATGTATCTCCCATATAAACATGTTTTGAAAAGAAGATGATTTGATATGTCAAGACCTAGAATTGTCACCATGCAGATTTTTCGACAAGAAGTTAGTATTTCAAGCATAACTTTTTCATATGATACCTGATTGAAGTGATTCAAATTGATTTTGAAACTAGATTCCAAGGGCTATCTTCCCTATGAATTTAAGATAAAAATGTTTCCATTAGACACTTCAAATATAGTTTGTACTAACTCTGTCCTCAACATTTCACTTGAGACCTAGTTTTGATTTTGATCACATTTTTATTTGTGATATAAATTGAAAACTTCAAAATGGATTCCAAAAACTAGATTTCAAAAGATATGTAAAAAAAACATGGTTTCAAAATGATCCTATATGGTTACCCCAAAATAGGCTTGTTCTTACATCATTTTGCCATGTAATCCTTTCAAATGAATATTGAACAATGATTTGAAGAAATTGTTTGAAACAAATTTATTATGGAAGCCTTATTGTGAATTCATACTACTTGTTTATTTATTTTATTCTATCTTATTCTATTTTAAAAAAATAATTCATTCTTTCAAGTATAAGAGAATTTCCAGTGCATCCATTTTCGTAACAAGATCATAAGGAAACTCATATCCAAATTTGAAAAATATACTTTAATGAATGTTTGGACATGAAAATTTATTTGATCATAAAGATTTGATGAGAAAGAATGTTAAAGAATGGAGTAGTGTTGTAACCTATTCTTTAGCACCATTTTTTAGATCTTGTCGTTGAAAATGGATTTTGTAGTTATTTTTTTATTTTATTTTTTGTTGGGGGTTTTGTTTTGGGAATCTAATTTTAGGATCTCTATTTCTAGGCATAAAGAAACATAACTAAGAGAAATCTATCTTAACTAATTTTTTAGTGTTTTTGTTTATCTTCTATTTTACTATGCTGATAATTGCCTCCTCGGCAATGTCGCCAAATGTTGGGCTAATTTATTAACATAGGTTAACACAAGCATTTAATTATCAATCCGGGTTTGTAAAACTTGGAGGCAAATCCACCGTATATTGACATCAGATATAATCACGTTTAGAAGATAAAATTTGAAGATTTAAAGAAGTATATATTACAAATATAAACCTATTTTAACAATTTCTAATTCATTTATGTAATATATGAGGGAAGAGGCTCCTAACTTAGGAGAACCAGGTTGTCCTTCCCTACAATACTACTTTCATGAAGATAAATATAAGAGCACTAATTAACAATGGTTTATGATGCAGAAGATGTAAAAGAAGAGGCTCCTAACTAAGGAGATCCAGATTGTCCTTCTTCACAATCCTACTATATCACAATCACCATTGCTTCAAACTAAAAATGCAGAAATAACTTCAAATAAGAAATGGAGAATGAAATTCAATTTTAGTTCAAGATCAAATAGAAGGGGAATTTAACTTAAATTCCTGCGTGTCCCTTCATATGTAGATTAGAATTAAACCAATATTCATTCAGTAATCATCACACATCTAAATACATTTGAAACAAGAACTAATCTATGAAAACTATGAAAATTGAACCAAGAAGTGCACTTAACTTGGTGTGGGGGCCCTCCACCCTTGCTTTGCACACTTGAAGAAATCTCAGCTACAACAACTTCAGTAAATCAACCAAGCATGAACAACAAATTGAAATGAAATAGGTTCTTAAAATTAGCTTCCAACTCCAAAGTGTCTTAGCATAAAATTCTACAAAAGTTACCTCCATAAGCCATCAATGTCTTGGCTTTAAATAGAGGTTTTGTGAAACAAACTGATCTATATTATCTCTAAAACTCATATCTACTCATATCCACCTATCTAGGTCGAACTCATCCAATTCATCCCAAGAAATATGGTCAATCCCATAAAATCTCAAAACTGCCCTATTTCCTAGGGATTTTTTGGTGACTAGTCATGTTTGACCAGCCTTGACTGGGCCTAATAAAGCTTGTTTTGACCGAACCAAGTGGATTTAGCTCAGTCCTAGTTCTCAAGCTTTCCATTCATGCATCCAACTTGAGCCCAAGTGTCCTGCAAACATGTCATCCATATAGCTATTATGAGAATTTCTGATTCAGTCCAAAATTGCACTTGAAACTCAATTTTCATAAAAACTTCTAGAAATTGAAAAATTAAAATTAAACACCTGAATATGCATAAAATACATAAAAATGAGATGGATGTGATGGAAAATGGATGGAAAATATAAAGGTTAAGTAAGTTTCCTTAAGCAAAAATAGACCAAAACTGAGGGCCAAGAGCATGCATGAAAGAAATGCAAGAGGTGGTCACACTTGTTGGACTCCCTTGTAACCCCTGTGGGTACCCCTTCAAGTAGTAGCGCATTAGACAGAACCGCACATGGACTATCTTCCAAGTACCCTCTGGGTATATAGGAAGCCCCCTAGGCTTGCTTGAATCTTCGCCATAGATAAACCGTCAGCCGTCTTGCTGCTACAGTATATCGAGAATAGCACTCGGGGAGATTACTCGCGCATATGATAGGGTATTCTGGTAGTACGACTAAGGGTATGGTTGATCCTCCTTGGTTAGTTCCCTGAAAGATTGGGCCGAGTACTATTGTTGGACCCTTATGTATATTGCGATCTGTAGCACTTGACACTCCTTGAGACCATAGTTCCCTTGTCTCTCTCCAAATCAGATCTAGCAGGTTGGCTTCTGTCGCAGCCGCAACAATCAGATCCGCCATTAAGATCTATCAGATCCGCCATTCAGATCTATCATGTTGGGTTCTATCGCAGTTGCAACAATCAGATCTAGCAGCAGGGGTTTGATCACTGCACATTCCTACTCATACTCTGCAGTTGAGGGTTTCGCCAACGGATTTGACTATTTGTGTGGCTCCTATACCTGGGTGTGGTTCTTGCAGGACATTGGGAAGAATTAACTTTTCTAGGAATTGGCTACTACAATATTCCTAAGCGAGGAGTAAAACTCTTTTCGGAGAAAAAAAAAAAGTCTGATACCCTCCCGAGACTCTTATAGGAGACTTAGCCCATAAGAATTAGGTCGATGGGTTGAGTAAGGTGGTACCATTCACTTGTTAGTGTCAAAATTTCTGGTGGTCCCAATTTTTTTTTCACAGTAACGACAAGTGCACTAAATCTGTGCATGGTACAAACCATAGCTCAAGCTATGGCTAATGAGAAGATAGACACCCTTGAACAAAAGTTGGAGGCATTAAAGAAGAAGATCCAGTCCTTAAATGACATAATCACAAAGGGCAAATCGGGGGAACAATCGGAGGCATATGATTTTAATGAAAACCTTGAGGGCGAATCTAGCCATTCTCTTCACTTCTTTGGAAACCACCAACAGTCCCAGCCTCGATCACCCAAGCTAGACATGTATAAATTTGATGGCTCTCATCCGGCCATATGGCTATCACAAATGGATCAATATTTCACATTGAATCACATCAGAGATGATGCGACTAAGCTAAGTGTGGGAAGCTTATACTTGGACCATGAAATATGGCAATGGTGGCAATGGCATCAATGCTACTATGCAAGGCCAATGACTTGGCAGATATTCTCAAAAGCCCTTTTTGATTGCTTCGACCATGAATCTAACTTTTTGGGTCATCTTACTAAGCTCCGACAGACAGGCACAATGCAAGAATATATTAAAGCCTTTGAAGCATTGGCCTTTCGCACAGGAGGTCTAGTAGATGAATTCTATTTGGAATGTTTTATCAATGGTCTCAAAGACGCCATACAAGCCCACTTCTGAATGCACCACCCAGTCTCATGGCTGGCAGCTTGCAAGACAACTCATGAAGTAGAATGCGCGTAAGCAGCCCAGTCGACTTGTCCAAATTTCATAGCCAAGGGATGTCCCACCCAGGCTCCGAGCACTACCCAAACACTTAAGGTTCAAAAGGTGTCACCAGCAGAAATGGAAAAAAGAAGAAAGCAAGGATTGTGTTACTACTGTGATGAGAAATACTCCCAGGGGCATAAATGTAAGGAACCCAAATTATTTCAAATTGATGCTACTGATCATAGTTCATCTGAGGAAGCCCCACCATTTGAGGGACCCGACGAGGAAGATGAGGAACACCAGTTAGACAATGAGCTCCCAGCTACACCAGAAGAACCAACTATCTCGCTTCATGTTTTGGCAGGAATTACTTCTCCCCAAACTCTCAAAATTAGAGGTTTTATTAAGCATCGCCCTGTAGCAATATTGATTGATGGTGGCAGTACGAAGAATAACTTTATCCATTAAAGAGTCATAGAAGTAGTACATTATTTTGTCAGATCAATCTCTAATTTCCAGGTCCATATTTCTAATGGGGGGATAATGAAATGTGAAGGCCACTGTGAAAATGTCAAACTTCAAATGGGGGATTATCACCTAAAGACCCACATGTTTTCCATCAACATGGGTGGGTGTGACATTGTCTTGGGTGCTGAATGGCTCCACACACTCAGCCCAATCACAATGTATTTCCACGAGTTATATATGAGCTTTAAGCAGAATGACCACATGCATACCATCCGCGGACTCCAGGGAAGTGCTCCTTCTATCACCAATTCGCATAGGATGGAAAAGTTGTTAAAAAAGGGCCACCATGGAGTTATAGCTCAATTCAATGCCATCCAGGCCATCGAGCCCACTTCTTTTCATATTCATCCTGAGATGCAACAGGTCTTAAACAACCATCTGCTGGTCTTTGACAAGCCTCGTGAACTTCCACCCTCGAGAGGGGAACATGATCATAGCATTACTTTGGTCCCAAGGGCACAACCACCAAATGTGCGCCCATATAGATATCCTTTCGTCCAAAAGAATGAAATTGAAAAAATCATCAAGGAACTCTTGGAAGCTGGTGTCATTTGTCCTAGCATTAATCCTTATTCATCACCTGTGGTCATGGTGCTCAAGAAAGATGGGGAATGGCATATGTGTCTAGACTTCAGGGCCCTCAACAAGCTGACCATCAAAGATAAATTTCCCATCCCGGCTGTTGATGATTTGCTGGATGAACTAAATGGGGCTCAATTCTTTACTAAGCTCGACCTTCGCTCGAGCTATCACCAAATTTGCATGAAAGAAGTAGACATCCCAAAGACTACTTTCCGAACTCATGAAGGCCATTACGAATTCTTGGTCATGCCATTTGGTCTCTGTAATGCCCCATCCACTTTTGAGAGCCTCATGAATCACCTTCTCAAACCATATCTCAGAAAATTTGTCCTTTTTTCTTTGATGACATCCTCATCTACAACTTCACCTGGGGAAAGCATCTTCAGCATGTAGATTTGCTCTTGCAACTACTCCAGAAGCATAAATTATTTGTCAAATTGTCCAAGTGCTCTTTTGGCACGACAGAAGTTGAGTATTTGGGCCACATTGTGGGGCGTGAAGGTGTCAGGGTGGATCCCAAAAATATCCAAGCAATGCAGGATTGGCCTCAACCAAATACCTTCAAGAGTTTGAGAGGATTTTTGGGTCTCACTGGCTACTATCGCAAATTTTTCCGCAATTATGATCGCATGGCTAGACCCCTCACTCACCTTCTCAAGAAAAATTCATTCCTTTGGAATGATGAAGTGCAACAGGAATTTATAGCTCTCAAACATGTCATGTGTTCCACTCCTGTATTGGCACTACCCGACTTCAACAAATCTTTTGTGATTGAATGTGATGCTTCAAGTATGGGTATTGGGGCTGTCTTAATGTAGGAAGGTCGAACCTTGATCTTTAGTAGCCAACAAATAAGTGGGAAAAATCTGGGACAATCTACCTATGAGAAGGAGATGATGGCCATCTTACATGTAGTGGATACTTGGCAACCATACTTATTTGGGCAGAATTTCCAAATCCGCATAGACCATCAAAGCCTTAACTATTTTTTTGAGCAACGCCTATCCTCGCTACAACAAAATAAATGGCTAGCCACAATGTTAGGATATGATTATGAGATAATTTACAAAAAAAGCATGAACATGTCATAGCGGATGCTTTATCATGCTAATTTGAGGAGGAAAGCACCCTGCTAGCAATCTCTCTTCCCATTCCATAGTGGATTGAAGAGGCTCGCAAGGAATGGTTTTCACATCCTTCGCTCTCCCAACTCATTAATAAATTGCAGGCAGATCCAAATTCCATAGCGGACTACTCTTGGCAGGATGAGATTCTTTCTACAAGGATAAATTAGTGATATCACTAACATCCACCCTCAAAAGTCACATTTTGGTAGAGTTGCACTCATCTCCCACTGCAGGCCATCCAGGGTTTCAGAAGACTTGTGCTCGCACTCAATGTTCATTCTTTTGGATAGGAATGAAAAAGGACATTCTTACTTTTGTAGCTGAGTGTGATGTGTGTCAGTGCCACAAAGGAGAAACAGTCAAATCCCCAGGCACCTTACAGCCATTGCCCATCCCTGCCTCAAACTCGACAGAGGTTTCTATGGATTTCATTACTGGTCTTCCGAAGTGAGGCAACAAGTTATTCATCATGGTCGTTGTGGACAGACTTTCTAAGTATGCTCATTTTTGTGCCCTACCCCACCCTTTTACACTCGCTTTGGTGGCTCAATATTTCATGGACTAGATCTTCAAATTGCATGGCATGCTTACTTCCATTGTGTCTGATCGTGACCTGATATTCACCAGTAACTTTTGGTATGAACTCTTCAAGCTACAAGGTACCCAACTACAACTCAGTACTTTCTATCATTCCCAAACTGATGGTCAAACTGAATCAGTCAACAAATGTCTGGAGACCTACCTCAGCTGTTTCACTTCAGAAAAGCAACATCTATGGGTACAGTGGTTACCTCTAGCCAAATGGTGGCATAGTACTAACTATCATGCCACCACCAAGATGACTCCATATGAAGTAGTTTATGGTCAATTCCCCCCTTCACCTAGTTCTTATATCCAGGGATGCTTTAAGGTACAAGCAGTGGATCAACTCCTACAGAACCATGAAACCATGCTTTCCCACCTCAAAGAGAATCTCCATTAAGCTCAAAATCGCATGAAGCAATAGGCAGACCAACATCGTTCAGAGTGCAAATTTCAAGAAGGGGATCAGGTATTTTTGAGGCTGCAACCATATAAGCAAACATCACTCAAAGACAAGGTTTGTTAGAAATTATCTCCAAAATTCTACGGACCGTGTCAAATACTTCAGCACATCAGAGAAGTAGCATACAAGCTAGCCTTTCCACCCACTGCAAAAATCCATCCCGTCTTCCATGTCTCATGCCTTAAGAAAGTGGTTGGGAACAATTGTAGAATTCAAACCAGTCTACCAGAATTGGATGAAAAAGGTTCAATTTGGCTCCAACTTGAACAGGTTCTGGACACGCGAGAATGGCACCTACACAGCCACACGATCAAGGAAGTCCTCGTCAAATGGAAAGATACCTCTCTAGAAGATGCAACCTGGGAACCAACCACTGTTCTTTAGCAATTTCCACAGCTTTAGCCTTGAGGACAAGGCTATTTTTATGGGAGAGGGCATGTTAGGGTCTAACCCTAACCCCCTTATTTATGTAATAGGGTCGAGTCATAGTTAAAGTTAGTTAATGAGTCAATAAAGCCCATATTAATAATTGTAAGTGGTTGACTTGCATTTAAAGAAGGGACCACAATTAGTTGCAAATGGGCCATGGTATTATATAGATGGTATTAATAAGAACCATGGTACTGACCCATGGTATTGCATGTATGAATCCTATAAAGGATAGAGACTCCCCTTGAGGAGCATCATGTCTTATTTTGTAATCAAGGCCAACTCTATTGGAAGTTGCCCCCTCGAAGAGGCAAGTGAACATTGCTTTCCTTTCTAAATAATAAAATACATGCTGTTATTTCTTATTGTTCTGTTTTCTGAGTATATTTCTTCGCATATTTGGTATTCGGGTATCTTCTCACAGGTTAAGAGCATAACATCTGTTGACTCATTCCAGAGGAGCTCTTATTTTGAGAGTCATTGTTTAAATTTTATTTTTTAGAATGTGTTATATTGGTGATGTAATTCTGGTTAAAAGATTATTGTGGCATTTAGTTTGGCCACTAATGTCACATATTTGTGTCTGTGTTGGAACTGGCCATTCCAAAAATAGACAAATTTATTTGCAAGAATATTTAATAACCAGATATAATGAAGACATCACAGTGAAGATGGCATTAGAGGAGCTACATTAGAGATTGGAAGATGATGGACAATCGAGTTTGTGGAACAGACTCATGGTGTAGTATAAGTCACATATTGTAATTAGAACAAATATGCATGTCATATACTCTTTTGTAATGGTTAGTTGTGGGCTTGAAATGTTTTATGTACCTACTGTAAGACCCAGAGAGGCATGCATACCCTTTGTTATGTTTTCCCTATGTAAGAGAGTTTTAACACCCTAGAAGAGTGTGTCATGCGGGATGGATACACTAGGGCAACCATATTGGTTTTAGACTCCATGATTTGGTTTTACATTTAGGGGGAGTTCATCGAGAGGTTGGATGAACCATGTACGTGAAGGACTTCCTAGTAGACTAGTGGTTGCAACGGTTGGGAACTGATGCATTCCGGTAGATGGTTGTTCCTTTATATGGACATCGACAATTGCATGAACAAAGTACAAGGTGTAATTACGAGACTAGACCAGATGTAGATCTTGCAGATTGATATCGAGACAAGTAGTCATTAAGGGGGAGTGTTGGAAAATGTAATTCCACTTGTCTCAGTTGTGACTTTCTATGTAAAGAGTCTATTCCTATTCTATAGGAGTGGTTTCCCTAGTTTGGTGTGTGGTTGAGATATTCTCTCAACCAACTGATTGTGTGTCTAAGATAGTTTCCCTATATTGAAGACAACGCTTTCTGTATATATGTAATATCATATTTGATTAATGAAATACAAATTTCCTTATAGAAATTTAACAAAATATCCATGATAACCTATTTACAAATTAAAATCTTCATATTAAAATTAAAATAAATCTTCATAATTAAAAACTTTGTTACATATATTTTTTTGTATATATATTTAAGTTAGATATTATTTTTTTAATAATAACAAGCTCATATATTCCAATGATCTAAAATGATGTAAAATTCAATCCCCTCCCCCTCATGTCTCACAACTAAACTTCAAAATAATAAAAATAATAATGTGAAATATTACACTAATACACATCAAACTCATATTGGATATATATCTGAAAGTTTTAAATCCATTCCAAAAATTCAATCCCCTCCCCCTCATGTCTCACAACTAAACTTCAAAATAATAAAAATAATAATGTGAAATATTACACTAATACACATCAAACTCATATTGGATATATATCTGAAAGTTTTAAATCCATTCCAATTAAAACTAAATTGTTGGAATTCATCACCAAGCGAAAGGTTTGAATCCATTTCAATTAAAACTAAATTGTTGGAATTCATCACGGACTGAATCGGGCTTTGTTAGTTGGAAAAATGAAAATATATATAAATTACAATTTTAAGATAATGGTTTATCTCGATGATGTATCTCAATTATTCCAATTAGTTCATCATTGATCTGATGAGGCATCCAAGAAGTTGACAATTTCACAATGACTTAGAAAATAGGATGGGATTATGCATCTTAGGCCACTCAATCATGAATACGTATCAAATCATCAACAGAACAACGAGGATGGTACGCAATATTAAAAAAAGGTTATAAACGTTATGGAACAATTATAATAATCGGAAATCTTTTATTTGGTTTGTTAAATATTTTTT
This sequence comes from Pinus tabuliformis, assembly GCA_031772625.1. Lineage (NCBI taxonomy): Eukaryota > Viridiplantae > Streptophyta > Pinopsida > Pinales > Pinaceae > Pinus > Pinus tabuliformis. The sequence continues at coordinate 126,064,896 of CM062808.1, read as the reverse complement.
AATTTTATAAAATAAAACATTATAATTTAATTTTTTTTCTATTATTATTTATTTGTAAATTTTAATGCGTATTCTGACGCACATTGATCACTAATTGTAAGAGTGCGTTTTTCTCTCCTTGATAAGCGATGATCACCACTTGCTTCTCCCAATTCAGAACTTAAAATCTTTTATATAAAAGGAATATATAATCATGATTTGGTATGTTTACTTGAAAAAGGCATAGAAATTTTATCCAGCGATGTATTACCTTGAAGTGATGATGGTGTATCGAAATAATAAAAAAACTCAAATGATTATTTGTTGTAATTATTTATTAAAAACGTATTATATAACCATTTTATATGCTCATTATTTATTAAAAATATATTATACAGATCCCTATAGACATAGGGGCTTATGTAGGTATTCATTTTTTTTTTAATTTTTGGCGTTGACTTTTTATTAACGAAGTCTTTAAACATTCCAAACTTTTCCAAAAACATTTATTAAATATTTTTTAGTGTAATTTATTTTTTTAAATTTAATTATTTTTTATTGATCTATATGTGTTTTTTTTATATCGTTGTGGTATTTAATTTTGATTTTTTTAGTTTAATAGTTTTTTTTTTTTTTTTATATAGGTTTTTTGGATAAGTTATTATTATTTCTGTTATTTTTTTTTAATTATGTTTTTAATTTTATTATAATACATTTTGTTTATTTTAATGTTTTTTTAAGTTTGTTTGTTTTAATTTTTTTTAAATTATATATGTGTTAATTTAAAAAAAATCATAAATTAAGTCTTTTTAGATATATTTTTTTAGTTTTTAATTTTTTTAATTTTTAATTTTTTTTTATTAAGGTTAATTTTTGTATTCAAGCTCTTGTGATCCATAATGAATTAAGCAAAGCCTTTCAATAGAAATTATATAAGATAAATTTTTGGTCAACACGTTTCAAACCAACAAGTGTGGTTCATCATGAGGACGAGATGAAGAGACACACCATGACAAAGGCTTAAATAACAACAATGTAAAGATGTAATTTCAAATAACGGCTATATTTGAACAATAATATTTAAATTATGATATAGGAAAAAAAAGAAAAACCTCTACTTCAAAATGAATCTATAATTTTTATAAGGAAAAAATAGTTTAGAACCGGTGATCCTCGTATAGGAAAAAGAAGAAAAACAGTTTATGAATTCTGATCCACACATAGGAAAAGTGACCATAATAGTTTAGGACACATTCTAAAAATGACCAAATAATAGGTTAGTGATCAGATTCTGAGGAAACCAAATAGAAATTAATCCCAGCCCTTGACTTCAAAATAAATCTGTAAAAAAAAAAAAAAAAAAAAAAAAAAGTCAGAAATGGTGGCTTTTCACTCCAATTAATAAAATGATATTCAAGTCTACGCACGCTCTTTTTTTTTTTTGGTTGAGATGCCATACCTGCTGATCACGTCACCATGAATGGTAAGTTTCTGAAACTTGTTATGTATACCATATAGATATGTTTGTATATGGTCACACACAGTCTCGTGATTTCTCCGAAGTCTAAACCCCACTGTGTTTTTGGGTTTTGCTGGAGAGCACTTGAGCGATGGAGGAAATTAGTGGTTTCTGGTACTATGTCATGATTTTCATGACATTATGGTTGGTCTTAAAGGTCATTAATATATCAAGAAAGGGCGCAGGCAAGCTGCCTCCAGGGCCTCCCGGATGGCCCATTGTTGGGAATCTTCTCCAGCTCGGGGGGAAGCCCAACGAGTCTATGTATCGCCTTGCTGCAAAATACGGTCCTCTGATGACCCTTCAACTCGGAATGAGAACCACAGTTGTGGTTTCATCTCCGGCCATGGCCAAGGAAGTATTGAAGAACCATGACCAGATCTTTTCTGGACGCACTGTTATAGAAGCGGCCAAGTGCCTCTCCTACAGCGACACTTCTTTGGTATGGAACAACTGCGGGCCTCGGTGGCGTATGCTTCGAAAATTGTGCAACACCGAGCTGTTTAGTGTGAAGAGACTGGAGGCCTTGCAGCATCTCAGAAGAGATCAGGTCTTTTCCACCATTCAATCCATTTTTGAGGATTCTATAAAGGCGAAGGTGGTGAATCTTGGGCACACTGCGTTTCTTACCAGTCTGAATCTGTTGGGCAACTTGATTTTTTCTCAAAATATTTTCGGACGGGACTCTCAGGCCGCTGAAGAATTCAAAGAAACGGTCACCAAATTGATGGTAATTGGGGGAAAGCCGAACCTGGCTGACTACTTTCCTTTTCTCCGAATTTTGGACCCTCAGGGGGTGAGCCGCGATGTAAGCAAGAATATTGCCATTGTATTTGAGCTGCTGGATCGATCCGTAGAGGCTCGCCTCCAGAGTAGGAGCGAGGGCAGAACTGATGACAGCGGTGACAAGGCAAAAGACTTTCTGGACATTTTACTTGAATACAGAAGCGAGAGCGGAGAAACTTTCACCAAGAAAGACGTTATCCCCTTTCTATATGTAAGTCTAATTCTTCACTATTGAAACCTATTTCTCTAATGGTTTAAGAGATATTTTCAACTTTTATCAGGTCAGACTCAATTTGCTGAAATTCTTGATGTGCAGGACATGTTCGTGGCGGGTAGTGAAACGAGCAGTGCCACAATTGAATGGGCAATGGCAGAGGCAATTCGAAATCCTCGCATAATGAAGAAAGCTCAAGCAGAATTGGATGAAGTAATCGGGACAGGTAGAAGAGTTGAAGAAACTGACATCGATCGCCTGCCTTATCTTCATGCGGTTGTGAGAGAAACGTTTCGTTTGCACCCGCCAGCGCCTCTGCTGATCCCTCAGAGAGCAGAGAGCAGTTGTGAAGTAGCAGGGTACATGATACCCAAGGACACTCAGGTGCTGGTAAATGCTTGGGCCATAGGAAGAGACCCAACCATCTGGCAAGAACCCACAAAGTTCAAGCCTGAGAGATTTGTGGAGTCTGAGATGGAATACAGGGGGCAAAACTTCGAACTGATTCCGTTTGGAGCAGGAAGAAGAATTTGCCCTGGGCTTCCTCTGGCTCATAGGATGGTTCACGTGGTCACAGCTTCTCTCCTCCACTCATTCAACTGGTCTCTCCCGGATGGCATCACAACAGACACCATGGACATGAGTGAGAGGTTTGGAATCACCCTACAGAGAGCTTCTCCATTAATTGCAATCCCCTCACTGCGCTTGCCCTCTCATCTCTTTAACGATCAGCATCACTAGCAAACTTCTTTCTCTTAACCAGTCCTCTATCTAACTATCACCATTTCCTTGCATGTAGATGTATGTATGGATGTCAGACCTTTCTTGCATATCATCATTTCCTTGCATGGAGATGTATGTATGTCAGACCTTTCTTGCATATCATCATTTCTTTGCATGGAGATGTATGTATGTATGTCAGGCCTTTCTTGCATAATATAATATAATAGGAAAATAAAACAGTTAGTTTATGCTGCTACTCTGAGTAACATAATTTTTAATCATGCAGTTATCATATGCAGATATCAAATTCTATAGGCAAGAAGTTATCTATAATAACAATAATGGGAAGTGATGTTTGTTTGTTGTTCCTCAAATATATCAATTTTAGAAGCAATACTGACTATATTAAAAGAATGAAGGTAGTTCACTGTAATAATATATGTCATGCTCATGTTGGCTTGTCTATTTCAGAGGTGGAGTCAAATATATCAATTTTAGAAGCAATACTGACTATATTAAAAGAATGAAGGTAGTTCACTGTAATAATATATGTCATGCTCATGTTGGCTTGTCTATCTCAGAGGTTGAGTCATTTTAATTAGATAAATTGTTGGAATTCATCACTAATCTGATCTGATGAGTGATCCAAGAAGTTGACAATATCAAAATGAGTATCATGATTTTTAAACAATGCTAATATTTGTAATATTTTTGAATTGAGGATGTGATTGTGCATACTTAGCTAAGGATAGGAGGTCAGTAATGAATATTTATTTAATTATTAGCAAAGTAATGATAAAGTTAGTATTATTATGATATTATAAAAAAGGTTTTAAATGATATAGATTCATTTTAAGTATAGATTTAATGAGTTAAGAGGGATTAATTTTTTTTAAGTGTAATTTTTTTACAGCTTAAAATATCATAAGTGCAATTTTTTATAGCCTAAAATATAATGTGCTATTTTTCAAAAGTATAAAAATATGCCTCTGATTCACACTTATTTTTACTTCTAATTATTTTACAACAATTTTTTTTAACTATAGCTGACATTATTTTTCTATTTAGAACATAATTTTTTGTTTAAGGGGTATGGACGGATGGACAAACTTACACATCCCCACATACTCGTTGTAAAATGAGCCTCTCATTATAGCCGACATTATTTTTCTATTTAGAACATAATTTTTAATTTTAATTTTAATTTTAAAGAGGCAGACTCACAAACTTACACATCCCCTCTCAATGGGTTGTAGAATAAACCTCTTAGCTCAATAATTAATGATATTTTAAAATTATTTATATAAAATAATTAATAACAATTAAAAAACTTCTCAATAATTAATAATATTTTAAAATCATTTATATAAAATAATTAATAATAATTAAAAAACTTTTATCTGGTTAAAAGGAAAAAATATCAAATTGAAAATCATCCCTGAGACTAAACAAAAGAAAAAATTAATTATTTAAAAAGTTTAATGAGAAAAATTTTCCACCGAAATCACATTATAATATTTTCTTAATATGGATTACAGAGACTTAAATTCAACCATAAAAAAGTTAAAAAAATAATTTAAAAAAGAGGTTAAAAACCAAAAATAATCTTTAAAATAATATGAAATTGACATGTTAGTGCATTAAGATAAAAGAAAAAGCTATAAAAACCGAAAGAAAATTCTAGAAAATAATATTATGCAACAACACATAATAAAAATAAGTTCAAAATAAATCTTAAGTAATATGTGAAATTAAAAAACTATAAAATATTTAATTATTTATTAGTATGTTTTTACGATTATTTGTTAATAACGGTAAAACAAAGATTATAAATAAATAGTTCAAAGAATTAACGAAATAAATAACAAAAAGGAAAGGTTTGAGACCTATTTATAAACCAAATCAAGTTGATTTGAAAAAAAAAATCTTATAAATAAAACATTTTTTATTTCACAAATTATATAAAATGAAGTTAAAAATAAAATGATGATTAAAATGACAAGTTTAAATTTTAGAAACATAATATCTATAAATAAAAGAAATAATTCATCCACTTTATCAAATATTTCATCCACTTTATTATTGAGTGTAATATTTTATATATAAATATCTAAAAATCTAGTACTAATACTATCTATTGATGATGGATGTTATGTGATACTATTGATGATGGATGTAATGTTTTCACATAACTAGTTCAAATTATTAGTATATAAAAAACAATGGTTTTTTGAATCTTTTAATGAAACAAAATCCCAAGTAAAATTTGGACAATGTAAACTATAAATATCGATACATTTATTTTAAATTATAAATATCGATACATTTATTTTAAATTATAAATATCGATACATTTATTTTAAATTTCAAATATTGGTTTACTATAATTTAGAATATATGTTTTATGGAATTTAAGGTTTTTGAATGCTCTTCAAATAAGTTAGTTTGAATTTTTTGGAATAACTTTTTTTTAAGAAGATTTCAAACTATGAAACCTGGATTATGTTAGGGAGCAATATCTCGGAACATCTGGTTCAAATTTCAAAATTTGCTGTGTTATATTTTTGGAGTTATATCTTATGAAAGTTAAGGTTTGTAAATAATACTGGAATAAAATTTAAACAAGTAAGCTAGTTATTTTTCTATATCTTCTTTTCTAGAACTTTTAGGCTATGAAATATTCAAGGATTTCAGGGGACATACAAAAATATCTATGGTAAAACTTTCAGGATTACATTTGAAGGATTGGGTATTTGGCACATTATACAAGTAAATAAGAAACTAAAGTTTTCAAAGAGCTTTATGAGGCTATGTGTACAACTCTCATCTTTGCGACCCCTGAATTCACAAAAACCTCCAATGTGGTTTGTGATGCTTTTGACCATGGCATTGATGTAGTTTTGATGCCTTTGACTGATATCTACATTATGGATCACATAAGTCTTAGATCTAACATTAATGGAAAGAACATACTCACTGCCCATCTATGAAAAAAAGTGTTGGTCATACTACATGCAATTAAGAAATGGTGTACATACCTAATAGGAAACACTAAGGTAAAAACAAATTATGATAATCTGAAGTACTTCTTGGAGCAAATACTATCTTCAAAAGAGAAAAAAAAAATGATTCATAAATATACTAGGGGTATCAATTTGAAATTATCTACAAAAGGGGAGAACAAAATATTGTGGTAGATGCACTCTCAAGGAAAGAAGGAGACGCAAATGGTTTACTATGTGGTATTTCCATTCCATAATTTAATAGGGTGGAAGAAGCAAGGATAGAATTGGAGCAAGATGAGAAGGCACGCAAGATCATTCAACAACTACAAGAGGACCCCGATGAAATAGGAAATTTTATGTGGAAAAATGATTCGTTATGGTATCGTGATCGCTTATATTTATGTAAGAATTCTCAATTCAAACAGAAAGTCCTTCCGAAATTAGACACTTCTCCTATAGGAGGACATTCAGGGTTCTTTAAGACATACCATAGGATCAAGAAATACTTTTCTCGGGAAGGTATTAAAGCATATGTGCAAAATTTTGTGATGAAATGTATGGTATACCAACAAACTAAGGTAAAGACAATCAATGCCCTAGGGCTCCTTCATCCATTGGTCATACCAAGACAATTTTGGGAAGAAGTTTCAATGGATTTTATTATAGTTTTACGCAAATATCAAGGAAAGAGTGTCATTGTGGTAGCAGTATATGGAGTTACAAAGTATGATTTTCTCTATTTCTCATCCTTTTAAAGCAACTAGAATGGTAGAGACATGGATGGAAACAATTCAAAACCTACATGGAATACCAAAGATTATTGTAAGTGACAAAGACTTGAATTTCAATGGAATTTCATTAGAAAATGTTCGACTAAATTATTTTCTTATTTGGGTAATCAATTGTCTCATAGTTTGACATCTTACCATCCACAATTTGATGGGAAAATTGAAACTATAAGTTTTTAGAAGGACAACTACATTTCTTTGTATATGATAAATAGACAAAATTAATAAAATGGTTTCCTTTGGAAGAATGGTGGTACAACACATCCTTCCATACCTCATAAAAAAATTCACCATTTATGGAACTTTATGGATACCATCCTCCATACATCACATCACCCTTGAAAAGGACTATGAAGAATCAATGAGGAAAGTGTTATGATCTTAACCTGCAAAATGATACCCAAATATAGAATATGCGAAGAAAAGATACCCAGAACACAGAATAGCAATGATTTTATTATTCAGAGAGTAATGTTCACTTGCCTCTTCGAGGGGGCAACCTCCAATAGAGCAGAGCTCGATTACAAAATAAGACACGATGCTCCTCGCAGGGAGTCTCTATCCTTTATATATGACTCATACATGCAATACCACGGGCCAATACCGTGGGTTTTATTAATACCATCTATCTAATACTACGGCCCATTTGCAACTAACTGTGGTTCCGTCATTAATTGCGGATTAACCACTTACAATTATTAATATGGGCTTTATTGACTCTTGACTATGACGTGATCCCATTACATAAATAAGGGGGTTAGGGTGGGACCCTGACATGCCCTCCCCCTTAAGGCTAGCCTTGTCCTCAAGGCTGAAGCTGTGGAAACTGCTGCAGAATAGTGGCTGGTTCCCAAGTTGCATCTTCCGGAGAGGTGTCTTTCCATTTGACGAGGACTTCCTTAATCATGCGGCCGCGCAGTTGCTTGTCTCGTGTGTCTAAGACCTGTTCGGGTTGAAGCCAGATGGACCCTTCTTCGTCCAATTCAGGTAGACTGGTCTGAATTCTGCAATTGTTCCCAATCACTTTCTTGAGGCATGAGACATGGAAAATTGGATGGATTTTTGCAGTAGGTGGCAAGGCCAACTTGTAGGCCACTTCTCCAATGCGCTGAAGTACTTGATATGGTCCGTAGAATTTGGGAGAGAGTTTCTGACACCCCTTGTCTTTGAGTGATGTTTGCTTATATGGTTGGAGCCATAAAAAGACTTGATCCCCTTCTTGAAATTGGCGCTCTGAGCGATGCTGGTCTACCTGTTGCTTCATGCGGTTCTGAGCTTGATGAAGATTCTCTCGAAGATGGGCGAACATGGTTGCGCGGTGTTGTAGGAGTTGATCCACTGCTTGTACTTTTGAGCATCCCTTGAGATACGAAGTAGGTGAAGGCAGGAGTTGACCATATACTGCTTCATAGGGAGTCATTTTGGTGGTGGCATGATAGTTGGTGTTATACCACCTTTCAGCCAGAGGTAGCCACTGTACCCAAAGGTGTTGCTTTTCTGAAGTGAAACACCTAAGGTAGGTTTCTAGACATTTGTTGACGGCTTCGGTTTGACCATCTGTTTGCGGATGATAGGAAGTACTGAGTTTTAGTTGAGTGCCTTGTATTCTGAAGATTTCCTACCAAAAATTACTGGTGAAGATCGGGTCGCGGTCGGACACAATAGAAGTGGGCATGCCATGCAATTTGAAGATCTGAGCCATGAAAGATTGAGCAACCAAAGTTCGTGTAAACGGGTGGGGTAGGACGCAGAAATGAGCATACTTCGACAGTCGGTCCACAACCACCATGATGGCTGACTTGTTCCCTGACTTTGGAAGACCTGTAATGAAATCCATAGAAACCTCTGTCCAAATTGATGTCGGAATGGGTAATGGTTGTAATGTGCCTGGTGTGTTGACGGTTTCCCCTTTGTGGCGTTGACAGAAATCACATTCTGCTACGAAAGTAAGGATTTCCTTTTTCATGCCTGTCCAAAAAAATGATCTTCTGGTGCGAGCATACATCTTCTGAAAGCCTGAATGTCCTGAAATGGGAGATGAGCGCAGTTCTGCCAAAATGCAACTTTTGAGGGTGGATGTTGGTGATATTACGACTCTGTCCTTGTAGCGAAGAATATCATCCTGCCACGAGTAGCCCTTGGTGGAATTTGGATCTACCTACAATTGAGAAATGAGTTGGGAGAGCCTGGGGTGTGAAAACCATTCCCTGCGAGCCTCTTCAATCCATTCTGGAATGGGGAGGGAAATTGCTAGCAGAGTGCTTTCCTCCTCAAATTGGCGAGATAATGCATCTGCTACACTATTGTCTCTCCCTTTCTTGTAAATGATCTCATAATCATATCCCAGCATTTTTGCTAGCCATTTATTTTGTTGTGGGTAGGATAGGCGTTACTCCAAAAAATATTTAAGACTGTGATGATTTGTGCAGATTTGGAAACGTCGCCCCAATAAGTAAGGTCGCCAAGTCTCGACTGCATGTAAGATGGCCATCATTTCCTTCTTGTAGGTAGATTGGCCCAGATTCCTCCCACTGAGTTGTTGGCTTGTGAAGGCCAACGGTCGCCCCTCCTGTATTAAGACCGCCCCAATACCTGTACCCGAAGCATCACATTCAATGACAAAAGATTTGGTGAAGTCAGGTAGTGCTAAGACTAGAGTGGAACACATGGAATTTTTTAGAGTTGTAAACGCCTGTTGTGCTTCCTCATTCCAGAAGAATGAATTTTTCTTTAAGATTTGGGTGAGGGGCTTCGCTATGTGACCATAGTTGCGGACAAATTTATGATAATAGCCTGTGAGACCCAAAAATCCTCTCAAGCTCTTCAAGGTCTTAGGTTGAGGCCATTCCTGCATTGCCTGGATCTTTTTGGGGTCCACCTTGACACCTTCACACTCCACAATGTGGCCCAAATACTCTACTTCTGCCATGCCAAACGAACACTTAGACATCTTGACAAATAATTTATGCTTGCGGAGCAGTTGAAAGAGTAGATCTACATGCTGAAGATGTGCAGCCCAAGTGCAACTATAGATGAGGATGTCATCGAAGAAGACAAGGAAAAATTTCCTGAGATATGGTTTGAGAATGTGGTTCATAAGGCTCTGAAAAGTAGAGGGGGCATTACAAAGACCAAATGGCATGACCAGGAATTCGTAATGGCCTTCATGAGTTCTGAAAGCAGTCTTGGGGATGTCGACTTCCTTCATGCGAATTTGGTGGTAGCCTGAGCGAAGATCCAGCTTAGTGAAGAATTGAGCCCCATCGAGTTCATCCAGCAAATCATCAACCACCGGGATGGGAAATTTATCTTTGACTATCAACTTTTTGAGGGCCCTGAAGTCGGGACACATCCGCCACTCCCCATCTTTCTTGAGCACCATAACCACTGGGGATGAATAAGGACTAATGTTGGGACGAATGACACCTGCTTCCAAAAGTTCCTTGATGATTTTTTCTATTTCATTCTTTTGGGTGAATGGATATCTGTATGGGCGAACATTTGGGGGTTGGGGCCCTGGAACCAAGATGATGCTATAATCATGTTCCCCTCGCGAGGGTGGAACCTCATGAGGCTTGTCAAAGACCGGCAGATGGTGATTTAAAATCTGTTGCATCTCAGGATGAATTGGCAGAGGCTTGGTTTCGACTGCCTGGATGGCATTAAATTGAGCTACAACTCCATGATTGCCCTTTTTTAACAATTTTTCCATCCTATGCGAGCTGATGATAGAGGGGGCTCCCGCCTGGAGTCCACGGAGGTTATGTGTGTAGTTGTTCTGCTTAAAACTCATATATAACTCCTGGAAATCCATTATGATTGGCCCAAGAGTGTAGAGCCATTCAACGCCGAGGACAATGTCGCAACCCCCCATGTGTGTGGCAAACATGTGGGTTTTCAACTGATAATCCCCTATTTGAAGTTTGACATTTTCATAGCGGCCTTCACATTTCATTGTGCCTCCATCCGCAATTTGAACTTGGAAGTTAGAAACTGCTCGTACAAAACAATGCACTGCTTCCGTGACTTTTTGATGGATGAAATTATGTGTACTTCCACTATCAATCAAGACTACTACTGGGAGATGTTTAATAAAACCTCTGATTTTGAGAGTTTGAGGGGAAGAAATCCCTGCCAAAGCATGCAACGAAATAATTGGTTCGTCAGAGACATTGTCCTTTTGGTTGTCTTCTTCTAGCGGCTCATGTTCCTGCAATGGTGGATCTTCCTCTGTTGAGCTGTAGTCAGTGGCATCAATTTGAAAAAATTTGGGCTCCTTGCATTTATGACCTGGGGAGTATTTTTCATCACAGTAGTAACATAGGCCTTGCTTTCTTCTTTCGTCCATTTCCGCAGGTGACACCTTTTGGACCTTAAGTGTTTGAGTCGTGTTGTGAGCCTGTGGGGGGCGACCTTTAGCGGAGAAATTTGGGCGACTGTATTGGGTTGCTAATGCACGTTCCACGTTACGAGCTACCTTGCAAGCCTCTGTCCATGTGGGAGGGTGGTGCGGTAGGACTTGGGCTTTGATAGCTTCTTTAAGGCCGCTGATAAAACATTCTGTGTAGAACACATCTGAGAGACCCCAAGTGCGGAAGGCTAAGGCTTCAAAAGCTGTAATATATTCATCCACTGTACCAGTCTGTCGGAGCTTAGTAAGATGACCCAAAAAAGATGATTCCTGGTCAAAGCGGTCTTGAAGAGCTTTGGTGAATTTGGTCCAAGTCTTAAAAGGTCCAGTGAAAAGTTGATGCCATTCCCACCATTGCCACCTTTCATTGTCCAAGTACATGCTCCCCAACATAAGCTGAGTCTCATCATCGAAGATGTGATTCAGTTTGAAATACTGCTCCATTTGTGCTATCCATGCCGACGGGTGAGAACCGTCAAATTTATGCATATCCAACTTGGGAGGTCGCTGACTGGGTTGTGGGTGGGTGTGCCAGACATGAGGAGAGTGGCTAGACTCACCCTCATTGTGTTCATTGCCATTATACGCCTCCTCGTGGGCTTGCTCCTTGCCCTTCAGGCCTATTTTCTCGACCATGCTACATAGTGCGGTAAGCTGAATGTGGAGGTTTTGCAATGATTCTTCAAGTTTGTCCATCCTTTCATTGGCCATCGCTTGAGCTCTAGTTTCTACCATACACCAACCGGATTTTTTGAAAATTGGGACTGCCTTAAAAAAAAAAAAAAAAAAATTCACTAAGAAGTGAATGGTACCACCGTGCTCAGCTCGTCGTCCTGATTCTGATGGGCTAGATCTCCTTCCTTATCAATACTGCAGTGGCCAAATCCTCAAAATGTCAATGCGGCCAAAAGTCCTGTGAAAATTATACCCCGGTATAGGAACCCTTCACAACGACTTCGATCTGGTGGATCTGAGAGATCTGAATGGCGGATCTGATAGCTCTGGGCGGCGGAACAGACTGGTTCTGCGGATCTGATGGATCTAATAGATCGGAATGGCTGATCTGCAAACTCGAGACTGCGGGACTGATGTCTGCTACTGCTGCACCCGTTTGCACAAGCGGATCTGGAAGAGATGATGTGTGATCCCCCGATAGAAAAGGGAACTATGGTCTTGAGAAGTGTCAGGTGCTACAGATCATAATATACATAAGGGTCTGGCAGTAGTGCTCGGCCCAATGTTACAGGGCTCTAACTAAGGAGGATTGACCGTACCCTTAGCCGTACAACTCGACTACCCTATCGTACAGGCGAGTAATCTCTCCGAGTGCTGTTCTCGGTGTACTGTAGCCGCGAGATGGCCGACAGTTTATCTATGGTGAGGTTTCAAGGGAGCCTAGGGGGTTTCCGATATACCCAAAGGGTACGTGGAAGACAGTCCATGTGAGGTTCTGTCTAATGCGCTACTACTCGAAGGGGTACCCACAGGGGTTACAAGGGAGTCCATCACACATGACCACCTCTTGTATTTCCTGCGTGCATGCCTCCCCAAATCCGTAGGTTTATGCGCTCAATGACAGATCTCGTGGTTTAAAGATGCCGGAACACGTCTCTAGCCAAAAAAACAATTGCTAAGAAATGGAGATCCCACCGGCCCTTGAAAGTGCTCTGATAACACTTGTTATGCTCTTAACCTGCAAAATGATACCCAAATACAGAATATGCGAAGAAAAGATACCCAGAACACAGAATAGCAATGATTTTATTATTCAGAGAGTAATGTTCACTTGCCCCTTCGAGGGGGCAACCTCCAATAGAGCAGAGCTCGATTAGAAAATAAGACACGATGCTCCTCCCATGGAGTCTCTATCCTTTATATATGACTCATACATGCAATACCACGGGCCAATACCGTGGGTTTTATTAATACCATCTATCTAATACTACGACCCATTTGCAACTAATTGTGGTTCCGTCATTAATTGCGGATTAACCACTTACAATTATTAATATGGGATTTATTGACTCTTGACTATGACGTGATCCCATTACATAAATAAGGGGGTTAGGGTGGGACCCTAATAGAAAGGCTACATACAAAACTAACAAGAGGTTCTTAAACTATCAAAGGACAACTTGGCTATGGCACAAAGTGGGATGAAACAAGCAGTAGATCAACATCATAATGAATGAGAATTTGATGTTGGGGATTGGGTATTTGTGATTATACAACCATATAAACAGATGTCCCTTAAGAAAAAAAATAAGTATAATAAATTAGCATTGAGGTATTATGGCCCCTGTAAGGTGTTGCAGAGGATTGGAAGTATGACTTACAAATTGGAGTCACCTCCATCTTCACATGTACATCTTGTTTTCCATGTTTCTTGCTGAAGGAATGTAATTAGTGACAAGATCCTAGTACAAACTATTCTACCAAAGATTAAAGAAGAATGCAAAATAATACAAAAACTAGAAACACTCATGGAAACAAGGACTAAGATTAATGAAGAAGGGAAAATAATACTAAAACAAAAAACACACTTAGAAATAAGGACTAAGTAGCCAAGAAATTGAGAAATTACTGAGTACCTCATCAAATGGAAGAACCTACCAGTGGAAGAAATAGCACTGGAAGATGATTTGTTCATGTAGAAGCACCCATAGATGGTTAAGTGTTGAGGAATATTGATTTTTTTTTCACTATGGTCAGTCTTCATAATTAATGATTTATCACTCCAAAATATATGTAATAATAAATATAAATTATGTTTTTCATGTTGATTTCAAAAGAGGGAATTTTGAAATTCGAATTTTCAACTCCAAGTATATTAAGTCGGTTGTCCAAGCGTTCAAGTCATCCCAACTTGTAGATTCACCCATTCAACCTCCCAGGAGACTATAAATAGGGCACTCATTCTCCTCCTCTAGACACAATTTAGGTATCACACATTAGATAATATATTTTTCTCCTCTACATGAAGGAGACACAAGATAAGAAGGAAGAAATTGATCAAATAATCCAAGCATAATTTTTATCTTTGTTTGACCTTGCATGTGTGGAAATTTTCTCTTCGTGTTGACCTCGCATGTGTGGAATATAGGATGATTTTCTGGACATATCAATGGGCAGTAGGTCGAGAATTTTTAGGTGCAGAAGAAGGTCGAAATTCATCCCTAGCATATCACACTTGGCTGAACTCTTTGGGTAGAACTTTGACTTGATAAGAAGAAAAATCATCCAAGTTTTATTAGGGATCTGTTGTTGGTTAGTTTGAATTATTTTTTATTAGAAGGATTATATATATATCTCTTGCTAAATTGAATAATTTCTCTAAGGAAAAGGTTTACGGGTTTCCCCCCAAGTGGGTTTTCCTAGGGTAAATCTTGTATTATCTTTATGCATCATTGTTTCATTGTGACATCTACTACCCTATTTCTTTTTATGGTTGAATTTACGAAGTATAATTTCTTAATGATTAAATGGAAGTGCTGAAGATATATATATATATATATATATATATATATATATATATATATATTTGGAAGTAATTATTAGTTATGAAAAGTAGTGTTTGTATCTATTACACTTGAAAAATCAACATGGTATTAAATCTTTGGTGAAGAAAGGAAACTGAGATCAATCCTTAAATACTCTCTCTCTCTCTCTCTCTCTCTCTCTCTCTCTCTCTCTCTCTCTCTTTGAAGTAGAAGACTCTCCTTTTCTAAAGTTCTATCTATGTCCAATAGTTCTGAGCACATGGATCCCTCTTGTAACAAAGGAAACAAGATATAAGGTACATCAAACTTCAAGGAATCAATTTTGTTCTTGAATAAAATGATGTATTATAATATGTAAAAGATAAGGTGTCTGAACTAGAGGATGATAAAGGAAAATTTAAGTACAGAAAGGTTGAATTAAAGGCACAAAGGATTCTTATTGAATCCATCAAAGATCACTTATTTTCATTTCTCTCATAATTGCAATATTCAAAGCAAGTTTATGATGTCCTAGTAGGATTATATTATATCGACAACATTGGAAAGAAAATGTCCTTGAGGAATCAACTTCATCACATTTAAATGTCTAGGAGAAAATGTCCTTAAGGAATAAACTTCATCACATTCAAATATCTAGGACAAACATTATAGCCTCTTAATTTACAAGGACAAATCATTTAAGAGATTAACTTCAATCCATTAGAGAAATTATTTTTGGATCAAAATAAGTGACTCCTATTAATGGGTTTCTTGAATCATGGGACTCATTTTCATCTAGTATTTTTGGTAGCAAAGAAATTACAAGTCTTGAGGAACTATGGACCTCATTCAGTAAAAAAGAATCGAGAGTTATACCAAAAAGGAAATATTCAAATACCTCAAGATAATGACTCCCAAGAATTTTCAACACAAGAATGTTGGAGGAAGGAAGAAGTTTCACTTCCAAAGAAGAAATGTAGGTAGAAGATATACTCCTCAAGAAAAGAAATATATGTCTAAAATTCAATGTTATCATTGTAACAAATTTGGTTACTACAAAAACCAATGTCCCGAAGGAATGGATAATAGAAAGAGGAAATGAAAGAAACATGCTTCAACAACAAAAATGGATAATGAATTTCCACATCAAAAGAAACCCAAGAATGAGAGTATAGGTGATAAATATTATTTCTTCTTTTCTTCACTTACAAGTATTATTATTGACATCAATGACATGTGGTTGATATATAGTGGTGCATCTAGAAATATGACAGGAGATCATGATAGTCTCACAAAATTGGTGGAGACGAAATAAAAACAGAAAATGGAACTTGGAGACAACAACGAATATGTGGCTAAAGGTGCTGGGTTAACATATTTCAAACTAGAGCCATGTGGAAATATTCATCTAAATGAGATACTATACCGGGTTTGAAAAAAAAATTGGTTTAGACTTCATATTTGGAAGATAACGGATATAGAATAGCATTTGTTGATGGTCAAGTCCTTGTATGGACCAAAGGCTCAAGTATAGATTATGCTAAAGTAATTGGGGTCTATGAACGAGTGTTTGTATAGAATTATAGGATGGCAAACTCTAGAATTAGTCCATAATAGAACTGATTTGTGTGAATTATGGAATAGAAGACATGCTCACATACAATACAAGGCTTTCCTAGAATTGAGGAACATTTTGACCAGTATATAGAGCTCTAGGTAGAACACGAGGAAGCATGCAAAGGTTGTTCTCTAGGTAAGAACAATAAGGGATATTTTCCAAGTAGTGATAGTATGTCCAAGGAAATCTTAGATCCAATCCATTCTAATTTGAGTTGTCCAATGTCTATATCATCTCTAGGTGTATTTTTGTACTATGAAATTTTCATGATGATTTCTCATGAAAGACATGGATCTACTTCTTCAAGGCCAAGGATGAATTCTTCAACAAATTTCAAGAGTTCAAATCCTATGTAGAGCACTCAATACCAAAGAAAAAATAAAGACTCTAAGATCAAATAATGGAAGAGAATACACTTCCAAGGAAATCATTGCCTTTTGTAAATAAGTTGGAATTGAGAGGGAATTGATAGTCCCTTACAACCCCTAGAAAAATGGAGTTGTTGAAAGAAAGAACATGTTTATTGAATAAGTTGTTAAGGAAATGATTCATGTTCAATATTTTCCCATGTTCTTATGGGGAGAAGCATCCATAATAGCAATATATGTTCAAACCAAATGTCCTCAACAAACCTTGGAAAATAGGACTCCTAAAGAAGCATTCACATACAAGAAACTAGAGATAGGGAACTTGAGGATTTTTAGATATCTAATTTACATTCATGTACCTAAGGAAAAGTGGATAAATCTAGAACCTTCATGAAAGAAAGCAATGATTTTTAGGAACTTTCAGGATAGATGAGTAGATATGCAACATTCTCATAGAGCCTCTATCCATAGCAAAGTTTTAATATTTTAGGGACAAGCTTGGAGTTGTTGAGAATTCCTCTCACGGTGAGAGGGAGTGTTGAATTTTGTAGTTATGGTAAGTATTCATAATTAATGATATAACCCTCCAAATTATATGTAATAATAAATAAAAAGTATTTTTTCATGTCGGTTTCAAAGTTGGGTGTGTGTTATATTCTTTCCATGAATACCCCACATGCGGGGAGGTCATAGGGGGGGAGGAAGCCCCCCTGTACATTGCGTTAGGTGCAGCAGGGAGGACAACAGTGCCCTGGGAATTTTTTTTGGACACTATATTAGGTGGGCGAACTTGCTTATGGTTTTATGCATGGACTTTGCACATCGTTTTGGGCATGATGGCTTTCAGTCAATTGTATTTTGTAGATCCTTTCAAGGGAACTACTTTTATGTTCTAATCCAGGGTTAATGGATTGGAATTTATGGATGATTCGGCATGTATATATATGTATTGTAACATTGAAAGGAATATAATGAAAAATCAATATGGCAGTCCTGGTTTTTGGATCCCGAGGAAATCTTTGTGTATATTTGTTTTATGTTTTATGCTCTCGCTATTGTTTATTTTCTATGTTTAGAATTCTTATGTAGGTAATTTTTGTATGGGGTTAGAACCTACATTTGGTATCAGAGTTGTTTCAGCTTCAAGGGGATGCCTTTGATGTTGAGGGTTTTTTCTCGGGCCTGTGGTAGACCCTATTCAGTGGGAGATGTGCAGGATCAATTCTTGTCGTGAAAGAAGATGGCAAGTAGTGGAAAGATAGAGATTGATAAATTTAATGGTCAAAGTTTTGAGGTGTGGAAACTCAAGATGGAGGATCTACTAGTGGATAAAGATCAGTGGATCATGGTAGATCTGGGTACTAAACCAATGACAATGTCCGATGAAGACTGGAAGAATTTGGATCGGAAGGTAAAAATCACAATGCAATTGTGTGTCTTAGATTCAATATTGTTGAATGTATCAAGGGAAGCTTCATTGAAGGATTTGTCGTAAAAATTTAGGGTCTTTGTACCAATCTAAGTCTCTTCTAAATAAAATTTTCCTATGGGAAAATTTGTATAACCTGAGGATGAAGGATGGAGACTTGGTGACGGAGCATATAAATGCCTTTAATATTGTGGTAAGCCAATTGTTATCTATTGATATTAAAATTTCAAATGGAGATAAGTGCATCGGTTTGTTGTGTTCTCTACCAAATTCGTGGGATAGACTGGTTGTTGCAATAGGTAGTAATGAAACTTCCTTGCAATTTGATGAAATAGTCTCATCACTGTTTTCGGAGGAGATGAGATGGAAAAATATGGAGGGCCAGAAACAAAAATAAGTCCTTAAGTGGGGGATATAAATCTCCTATAAAACTTATAAAGGTGTGATGCAAATGTGGAAAGGAAGGGCACTTCAAATAGGATTATAGATCTAAAGCTCCTGACAAAGGAAGAGATTTGATGATGCTCCTTTTGTAGAGGCAAAAACCACCTCAGATGATGGTGGAGATGTGTACTTGGCTTCTTCTTCAAGTACACATGTATATCATTAGGCATGGTTAATTGAATCAGGTGCATCCTTCCACTTCACTCCTCATAGGGAGTGGTTCTGCGAGTATGATAAATATGATGGTGGTGATGTCTTCTTAGCGGATGACAGGAAGGCTAGAATCGTCAGTTGTGAAAATTTCAAGTTGAAGTTGCAAGGTGGAAGGATTATAACACTTCCAGGTGTTCTTCATATTCTTGCATTGGCCAAAAATCTAATTTCTATTAGCAAGCTAGATGATGCATGTATAAAAACAATGTTCAAGAAAGAGACCTGCAAGATGATTTAGGGAGCACTGGTATTGATGTAGGGAGTTAGGATTGGAACTTTGTACAAGCTTGAGGGTAGCAATGTTATGGATGAGTGCAACAATTTTGTGGTTCCTGAAAGTAGAGCATAAGATATAGTGGTCTCTAGAGAAAATACCATGCCATGGCATCAAAAGGCTTGGACATATTGGAGATAATGCCCTTCGAATACTTCATGGTAATGGTATGGTAAAAGGTATGTCTAATTTCTCAATGGATTTTGATTTCTATGAAAAATGTGTATATGGGAAGAAGAATTGGGTGAGCTTCCCCTCTGGTGCTAAGAGGGTGAAACATATATTAGAGCTTGCGCATAGTGATGTGTTTGAACTTGTGTTGGTTCCATCACTTGGTAATTATGTGTAGTATGTATCATTTATAGATGATTTCTCAAGGATTACATGGATATATTTCTTTAGGAAGAAATCTAAAATCTTTGACAGGTTTTAAGAATTTAAGGCTATGGTGGAAAACGAGACAAAGAATAAGATAAAGGTGTTGAGGACAGATAATGGTGGAGAGTTTTGCAAGAAGGAATTTGAAGAATTTTGTAAGAAGTGTGGTATAGCATGACATAAAACTACTCCATACATGCCTCAACAAAATGGAGTTGTAGACAAAATGAACATGGTGTTGATGGAAAAGGAAGGAAGCATGCTCAGTGATGTCGGGTTAGGACAAGAATTCTGGGCAGAGGCAGTGGAGACTACATGTTACTTGGTCAACATATCACCTTCATCAATGTTGGAGGATAAGACTCCACAAGAGGTATGGACTGGTAAGAAACCCTCTCTTTCACATCTGAGGTTATTTGGTTGTGATGCATATGTACATGTTCCAAAGGAGAAAACAACCAAGTTGGATAGTAAATATGAATGGTGTATCTTTATTGGATATAAGGATGGTTTAAAAGTTTATAAACTTTAAAACCTGGAAACAAGGAGTGTTGTTTATAGTCGCGATGTGGTGTTTAGAGAGGTGAAATTTTTTATTAAACATGAAGTCCTACCAAAGGAACTTAAGAAGATAGAGTTTGAGCTAAAGGAGGAGGAATCTGACTCTACAGCAGAAGAGGAACTAGAAGATGAAGAGCCACAAACTACAGCTGTGAGAAGATCAGTTTGAGAAAGAAGGAAACTAGAAAGGTATAGTCCATTTATTTTTTGTTCAAATTTTTCTTTATTTATTACTGATGATGATCCCAGAACTTTCAGGGAAGCAATAGATTTAGAGGATGCAAAACTCTGGAAAGACGCCATGGTTGATAAAATGGCATATTTGGACAAAAATGAGACTTGGGATCTGGTTGAGTTGCATACTGGAAGGAAACCCATTGGCAGCAAATGGGTGTTTAAGATGAATGCGGAAGGAAAGGTGGAGAAATAAAAAGATTGGTTAGTAGCAAAAGGTTATTCCTAGGTGCCCGGAATTGATTTTGATGATATTTTTTCTCATGTTGCCAAGGTAGCTTCTATTAAATTACTTTTATATGTTGCCGCTTCTTTTGATTTTGATGTAGAATAGATGGATGTGAAGACAAAACTTCTTCATGCGGATCTGGAAGAAGAGATATACATGAAGAAATGTGAAGGATTTGCGATGAAGGGTGAGAAAGAACTGGTATGTAGGTTACAAAAGTGTATCTATGGGTTAAACCACTCACCAAGGATGTGTTATCAAAAAATTGATACATATATATGAGGACTTGGCTTCACCAGAAGTGTGTAATATCACTGTATGTATTTCAAATTAATTGGGGACCATGTTATTTATTTGGTCTTGTATGTGGATGATAAGTTTCTGATTTGAAATAACAAATAAATTATATAGAAATTGAAGACCCAATTTTCCTTCAAATTCAACATGAAATATCTTGATCTTGCAAACTTTATTTTTGGCATGGAAATTAAATGAGATCAGGCAAAGAGGAAGCTCTGGTTAAACCAAAGGAAGTATGTTTATACAATACTGCAGAGGTTTAATATGCAGGATAGTAAACTAGTCGAGGTTCATATTCATGTAGGTGTAAAGTTATCTGTTGAACAATGTCCCAAGACACAAGAAGAAGAAGAGGACATGTCCCATGTTGCATATGAAAGTGTAGTCGATAGCCTGATGTATGCAATGGTTTGTACTAGACCAGACATTGCTGTTGGAAATAATACTAAGGGGAGGTGAATTAGTATTATCAAATCAATAATTTAATTTTCCAAACATATTTGTATACGCTACTTTAGCTAAGTGAACTAGCATGTATAAGCGACTGTACTTAAGGCAACCAGCGTATATGCAGAGAACTTTTGATTTACCCAAATTATCATGCACTGAACTTTAACCAGTATATCAGAGATTTATTAGACAATGCAGTAAAAGCAGAATAAAGCATCACACATAAGAAACACACATGAACACCAAGATATAAGGTGGAAACCCAATGTGGGTGAAAACCACCTGTTGCTATCGTCTCTGTCTATTTTTAATAATAAGAAAATTTGTTTACATTTTTGTACTGGTTTAGAATTATACTAGTACGCAAGCTTCTACCTACATAAGGTTACAACCTTCTCTCATTCTCCAGCTTCTACTAGAAGGGAGCTACAACCTCCTAACTCTTGTACTAGCTGATATGTTTACTAGTACGTAGGCTACAACCTACAGAAGGCTACAACCTTCTTTCTTCCTCCAAGGACCATGTTTCATAAATTTTCAGACTGGATCCATCAACAACATCATAACTGTAATTCAATCATCAAATACATCTCCATCAACCAATCACTTACTGAACCAACCACAACCGAATCAATCAATCACTTTGACAACCCATCAATCTGATCATTCAAAATACTGTCACCAGAATACAGTAACCAGAACCCAGAACTCTACAACAGTAAACAGAAATGACTGAAACATATTTTATAAGGTATGCACTACTTCCATGTCTCGAAACTGCGTTTATACGTGCTTTTCTCAAAGCCTACCACCTTATACATCTTCAAATATTAATTCTGCAGCTATTCCAGACTTCAGTTACACCCAGATCATAATATTTATAGAATAACACATGCGTCAGTATACAGATCTAGAATAAACATGATCAAACCATATAAAGATAATTCATTTCAAGCCTTAAGATCCTCATCTATCATTAGATCTTATCCATCATCAACTGCTAAGGTTCATCCTTAGTTCAAATCAAGCACAACACCATAAGCCGATAACCTGCATACTAGATCTCACACTTCATCGGATATTCGATACTTGCACACTTTGGCCTAATGATCTTCTCCTCCTTTTATAGTTTTAGGCATTTCTCAATACCATGGACCAAAACCATTTAGGACCAATACCTTGGACCAAATACCTAGGGTCAATACCTCATACCAAATGCCTTGGACCAATACCATGGATCAAAATACCATGGACAATTACTTCGGACCAAAAAATTAGTTTTCCAAGGTATCTGCACTATTCCTTATGTGAAAGTGTGTGTGTACGTATACGCTACTTGTGGTCGGTGAACCTACATGTATACGCAACTTGGTCAAGGTGAACCCCCGTGTTAACATGTTGTATTGCGATATTTCATCTGAGTGAGTTGCCATCAAGGAAAATACCTGTATCATAATGCCAACAATCTCCCCCTTTGGACTTGATGGCAACAAAAACTCCAAGTCACTCTCCCCCATTGACATCAAGGGCAAAGGGTCATGCTCCCCTTTTGACATACATTATGCTGGTCATGCTCCCCTTGAGTACATGTTGATTTCTCTGATATGCTGAAGTGTACTGATTGAGCTCCCATGATTGAGTCCATGCTCCCCCGAGCACAAGCAAAGTCTACAAAAAGATTTTCTAAAAGAATAACATGACTCAATATATACATCACCAATGACCTTCCTATCACCAATGACTCATACATAAATCCATCTCCCAACCAAGTGGGGATATACCAAATTTGACTCATCCACCCAACCAAGTTGGGATATACCAATTGCTTATACATGAAAAAAACAAGAAATGCTACATCATCCATCCCATGAATAGTGGGGTTACAAATTAGGTATTTTCATGACCTTTACATTAATGATATGCATGACATTTATAATAGGACATCAACAAGACCATGATAGTCCTCAACAACTATCATACACCATATATAATCTGCAACATCAGGATCAAAAACCTCATCATCAAAAGAGTCACCTGAATCAAAACAATTATGTGGATCTATACCAAGATCTTCTAAGATAATGCCAACAATGCATTATTAGAAGCATATACTCCCCTGAACCTGTGCCAGGTGTTTACTGTTAGATCTGATTATTGCATATATCAATAAGAAATATCAAAGCATCATCATCAATCAGATATACATCAAGTTATCAACAACTTTATGAGGACCAATATATTTCCACATGTTATCAGTAGATTGTAACCATCATCAAACAAAACAGATAATTGACAGAACCATATCAGACCCATTTTTCTTGAGTCTCGCCCACTTCTTTTCCTCAAACCAACATATACGCGACTGTGCCCACAGAAACCTGCATATGTACGTGACTATGATTCATGAAACTTGCGTATAACCACATTTCTCTGAAAAATAGGATTTAACAATAGGATGATACAACAACTACTCCCAGCTTTTTTCTGAGATATTCAAATGTATCTCTGGGCAATGGTTTAGTGAATATATCAACAACATGTTCTTTGGAGGGAACATACTCCAGTTTGACCTTTTTTTCAAGCACTTGTTCACGTAGAAAATGATATTTGATGGGTATGTGCTTGGTATTGGAGTGCATGACTCGATTCTTTGAAATACTGATGGCACTTGTATTATAACATATAATGGAGATGGGTGGAGTACATGTGATCTGAATGTCTTGCAAGGTTTGCATCATCCAAAGTAGTTGTGTGCAACAAGATGCAGCAGCCACATATTCTGCTTCAGCTATAGATAATGCAATTGAACTTTGTTTCTTGCTGAACCAAGACACTAACCTGGAACCCATATAGAATGCACCACCACTAGTGATTTTTCTATCATCAACACTTCTTGCCCAATCTGCATCTACATACGCATGAAGAGTAAGATCCGTATCTCTAAGATACCATAAACCAAAGTTCTGTGTTCCTTTAAGATATTTGAAAGTCATTTTGACTACCTGAAGGCGTGATTCCTTTGGATTTGCTTGGAATCTTCCAACTATTCCTACTGCATGCATGATATCAGGTCGGGTACCTTTTAGATCAAGTAGACTGCCAGTCATGGATCTGTAAGTTGGTTGATGTACTGCTGCTGATTCATAATTTGAGCTGAGATTACATTCTGTTACCATTGGAGTACATACTAGTTTAAAATCTTCCATGGCGTACTTTTTCAATATCTGTTTGAGATATTTGGTTTGTGAAAGAGAAACACCATATTTATTTTGTTGAACTTGTAGACCAAGAAAATAGGTAAGCTCACCAAGTAAGGACATTTCAAATTCTTGCTACATTACTAAAGCAGAATTTTGACTCATATATTCTTCATTGCTACCAAAAATTATATCATCAACATAAACAACAATTATTAGCAATTTATCAGTGTCAAACTTTGTATATAGATTTCTATTTGCTGACCCCTTTGAAAAACCCTGTTGGTGGAGATATTTGTCAAGACTGTAATACCAGGCCCTTAGAGCTTGTTTTAGACCATAGAGAGCCTTTCTGAGTCTGCATACAAGTTTTGCATCATTTCCAAGAATGAATCCTTCTGGTTGTTCAATACAGACTTCTTCTTCTAAGTCTCCATTAAGGAAGGCAGATTTTACATCCATTTGGTATACTTTGAATTTTTGAAAACTAGAAAGAGCAAGAAACATCCTTATGGCTTCAAGTATAGCAATAAGTGCAAAAGTTTCTTCAAAATCTATACCTTCTTGTTGAGCATATCCTTTACAAACAAGTCTATCCTTGTTTCTAATAACATCTCCATTTTCATTCAGCTTGTTTTTGAATATCCATTTAGTTCCTATGATATTCTTATCATGAGGTCTAGGAACTAATTCCCAAGTATTATTCTTTCCAATCTTCTCAAGTTCTTCATTCATGGCCTTGACCCAAAATTCATCTTCGCATGCTTCATTTAGATTTTGAGGTCGGGTGGAGGATAGTAATGCTAGATAGCTTGAGGTTTTTTAATAGTTCTTCTAGTCTGTACACCTACCTCATTTTCCCCTAAAATTTGAGTTTCTGGATGATTTTTCTGAACATACCTGGATATAGTCTTTTCTTCTACCATTATCGCTTCTTCTAGTGCTTCATTGGTTTCTTCTTCAGAGTCAGTGTGATTTAATGTGGGAAAATAATCCCCATCTTCTTCATTGTCATAATATTTGGTTTTTATTTGTTTTGGATTTTTGCATGCTTCATCAACCACAAAATCAATACTTTCAATAATTTTCCCAAGTATTTTGTTATAGAATTTATATCCTTTACTTTAGGAAGAGTAACCAAGAAGAATACCTTCATCTGCTCTAGGATCAAACTTGCCAAGTTTTTCATTGGTCCTTTCGATGTAACATTTGCTTCCAAAAACTTTAAAGTATTTTACAGTGGGAGTCCTACCATACCAAAGTTCATGTGGAGTTTGAGTGTTGTTTACTCGAACATTTGTTTGGTTGAGAATAGTGACGGTGGCAAATGCAGCTTCACCCCAGAAAGTTGTAGGAGTTCCAAATTCATTTAGCATAGCTCGAGCCATTTGTTGAACAGTTATGTTCATTCTTTCCACCACTCCATTTTGCTGAGGAGTCCTTCCGGTGGAGAACTGCCTTTTTATTCCATGTTGTTCACAAAAGTCAAAGAATTCATCCAAGGTAAATTCCCCTCCTCGATCATATTTGAGGCATTTGATTTTGCGATCTGATTCATTTTCAACCAAAGCTTTGAAGGCTTTGAACTTTTCAAATGATTCATCTTTATGCTTTAGAAGACCTATCCAACACATTCTGGAAAAATAATCAATGAACAATATAAAGTATTCTTCTCCACAAGGTGATTTTTTCCTTGATGGTCCACATAAATCAGTATGAACAAGTTCAAGAGGCTTACTAGCTGACCCTTATTTTTCAATGAAGTGAGATCTGGTTTTCTTACCGAATTGACATGGATTGCATATTGTATTTTCAGGAATGCTGATATCTGGAAGATCACGAACAACCTGGAATTTGCATGCTTTTCTTATTTGAGAAAATTTTAGATGTCCCAATCTTCTGTGCCATAGCCAGTTTTCATCATTTTTTCTTAGATAACACTGTTGTTGTCCTCCCTTGAGTATGTATAAGTTTTTTGGAGTTCTTGTACCTTTGATCATGGTTTCTCCTATATCAAGCTCACGAGCAACACATCCATTTGATCGAAACACCACTTCATTTTCTTGATCACACATTTGAATGGTACTCAATAAGTTATGATTTAGACTGTCTACATACATAACATTCCCAGCTTTAACATTTTCTTTCAAGAAAAAAGATCCTTTACCTTTTATGACAGCAGGAGTGTCGATTCCAAATGAGACATTCTTTTCCTTTTCTAAGGCATTATATGAGTGAATTTTTTCTTTGTCACCTATGATGTGTTTTGAGCATCCACTGTCGATGTACCACTGATTTTCTTGTCCTTCTGCATACAAGGCTATACCACATATTTCTGTTAGTGGTTCTTTCTTTCTCCATAGTTTGGGATTTAATGGAGTTTTCTCCTTTTGAGATATTTGCCAAAATTTACTCCTGCATTCAGATTCTTCATGGCCAAAGTTGTTATAGATTGAGCATTCTATTTCATTTTCAAGAAGAGAAAAGTTATTATAGGAACTTTTCTTGATCCCTATCACATTCCTTTGATTTTGTGCTTCTCTACTCATGATGGTTTTGTAAGAAACACATTGAGTAGCTTTGTGTCCAAAATTATGACATGAGAAACATTGACCATTAAAGAAGTTCCTGCGATTATCGAATCTATTGACCTGGTGATTGTAGTTTCTATTGATATTCATCTTTGAAGAAAATTGAGTATGATTTACTTGAGGTTGGTTGTGGCTTATGTTCATCCTTGAAGCAAATTGAGCCTGATTTACCTGGTGATCTGCTTTATGCCTTTGCTGACGATTTTCATACTATTCACTGTTCTTTGCTGCACCAAGATAACTTTTAGTGGAGTTTGACAGCTTCTGTGATTGAGATGCTTCTTCAGGATATCCAAGACCCGTCTTTATCAGAGGAGAATGCTGCACTTTGATAATTTCATTTAAGGTTTCTGATCCTTTAGCAAATCTAAGATTGAGAGATTTTGTTTTCTCAAGATCCTTTCTTAGACCCACAATTTCACATTCTAGTTTTTCATTGTGTTTTTCTCTTTTAGCAAGTTGGTATGTCAAGGTATCTATAATCATATTCTTTTCTTCTAGACATATTTTTATTTTAGAGATTTTTTCATGAAGTTCATCTTCTTCTAAAGCATCCCAAAAATTATCATCTTCATAAGCCATTAGAAGTCTATAGTCATTACTATTTTCATCTTCATCACCATTTGGTAAACCATTGTTATCTTCATGAGTATAGTAACTATTTTTACTTATACTTTGTTTTCTATTCCATTTTGGAGATTCCTTCCCTTTATCATATTTATCTTTATGAGGACATTTGGCAGCATAATGAGTTACTCTACCATAAGCAAAACATTTGAAAGGTAGTTTACCTCTAAATCTTCCGGAACCCCGTTGAAGCTTCTTGACAAAGTTTACTTCATCTTCTTCTTCTTAAATATGTCCCGATTCATTGAGTTCTTCCTTTCCTTTTGTTGAAGCTTTAAATGCAGCTTCTCTCATATCTAATGGGCCTCCTTTTCTCATCTCAAAGGCAGTTAAGATTTCGTGAAGCTGTGTCATAATGATAGTCTGTAGATCCTGTTTTTCTTTTATGGCAGATACTATTGATTCAAATTTAGCAGACAAGGATCTTAAACCTTTCTCAACTAAGGTAGCTTCCTTTATCTCTTCACCTAGATTCTTCATGCAATTAACAATGTCATCTATACGTAAGAAGTAACTAGCTATACTTTCATCATTGTGCATCTTAAGAGTTTCATATTGAATTCTAAGAGTTTACAGTTTAGCACATTTTACCTAAGAGTCTCCTTCGTAGCTTAGAATGATTTTGTCCCATATTTATTTGGCTGCTTTGAGCTGCATAACTTTGACAAACTCTGATTGTGACAAACTTCCCAATATTGTATTGATAGCCATGGCATTGGTTTCATATTGCCTTTTACCTACTGTATCTGTAGGTATTGCTGATGGAAATGTATATCCTCCTTCCACGATTTCCCAAACACCTGTTCCAAGTGATTGTAGATAGGTTGTGGTTCTTATCTTCTAATAAACAAAGCTGCTCCCATCAAAGATTCGCGGTTTGATGGATCACATGCTTTCTTGATTACCCATGGTGATGGATCTCCCTTCAAGCAATCAAGCTTCTTCTGAAGGACCTGCTTTGATACCAATTGTTGGAAATAATACTGAGAGGGGGGGTGAATCAGTATTATAAGATCAATAATTTAATTTTCCAAACAGATTTGTATATGATACTTTAGCTAAGTGAACTAGAGTGTATATGCGACTGTACTTAAGGCAACCAATGTATATGCAGAGAACTTTTGATTTACCCAAATTATCATGCATTGAACTTTAGCCAGTATATCATAGGTTTATTAGACAGTGCAGTAAAAGCAAAATAAAGCATCACACATAAGCAACACACATGAACACCAAGATATAAGGTGGAAACCCAATGTGGGTGAAAACCACCTGCTGCTGTCGTCTATGTCTTCTTTTAATAATAAAATATGTTTACAATTTTGTACTGGTGCAGACTTATACCAATACGCAGTCTTCTACCTGCAGAAGGTTACAACCTTCTCTTGTTCTCTAGCTTCTCCTGGAATGGAGCTACAACCCCATAACTCTTGTCCTAGTTGATATGTTTACTAGTACGTAGGCTGCGACCTACAGAAGGCTACGACCTTCCTTATTCCTCCAAGGACCACGTTTCATAAATGTTCAGGCTGGATCCATAAACAAAATCATAACTATAATTCAATCATCAAATACATCTGCATCAACCAATCACTTTCTGAACCAACCATAACTGAATCAATCAATCACTTTGGCAACCCATCAATCTGATCATTCAAAATAATGTCACCAGAATACAATAACCAGAACCCAGAACTCTGCAACAGTAAACAGAAACAACTAAAACATATTTTATAAGGTATACGCTACTTCCATGTGTCGAAAATGCATGTATACACACTTTTCTCAAAGCCAACTAACGTATACATCTGCAAATATTAATTCTGCAGCTATTCCAGACTTTAGTTACACCCAGATCATAATATTTATAGAACAACGCATGCATCAGTATATAGATCTAGGATAAACATGATAAAACGATATAAATATAATTCATTTCATGCCTTAAGATCTCAATCCATCATTAGATCTTATCCACCATCAATCACTAAGGTTCATCCCTGGTTCAGATCAAGCACAACACCATAAGCCGATAACCTGCATACTAGATCTCACACTTCATAAGATATTTTATACTTGCACAATTTGGCCTAATGATCTTCTCCTCGTTTTATAGTTTTAGGCCTTTCTTAATACCATGGACCAAAACCACTTAGGACCATTACCTTGGACCAAATACATAGGGTCAATACCTTGGACCAATACCATGAATCAAAATACCATGGACCAATTACTTCAGACCAAAAACTTAGTTTTCCAAAGTATACGCGCTTTTACTTCTGTGAAAGTGTGTGTGTACGTATATGCTAATAGTGGTCAGTGAACTTGCGTGTATACGCAACTTGGTCAAGGTGAACCTACATATATCTCTCTTTCTTTATGCTTTGTAGATTGATCTGTAATTATTTGCTATTAACATACTGTATCGTGATCTTTCATCTGAGTGAGTTGCCATCAAGGACAATACCTGTATCACATGCAGTGGGAGTATTGTGTAGGTTTATTTAAAAACTAGGGAAGGAGCATTGGACAAAAATGAAGTGGGTTTTCAGGTGTTTGCATGACACTAGTGATTATGGTTTGTGATACCAAGGAAGACCAGCATTGGAAAGAGTTTTTAACATCCATAGCTTTGTTAATACAAATTGGGTTGGAGATCTGGATCAGAGAATATCTACAAGTGGGTATGTGTTTAACCTATTTGGAGGTACAGTTAGTTGGATGAGTAAGAGACAAGTTGCAGTGGCACTTTCAACTACAGAGGTAGAATACATGGAAGTCACTCATGCAAGCAATGAAGCAATTTGGTTGCAGAGATTTTTTTAAAGTATGGGGTTAGTACAATGAGCTATAAGGATAGATTGTGACAACCAAAGTGCAATTTTCTTGGTAAAATAACCTGCTTATCATTCAAAGAAAAATCACATTGATGCTCAGTATCACTTTGTGAGGGATATGGTTGAGGAAAGAAAGGCATTTCTGGTAAAGGACACTTTGAAGAATACTGCAGATGCATTAACAAAGTTTGTGAGCACTGAGAAGTTCTCTTGGTGTAGAGAAACAATGGGAATTGCAGGGTTGGACCAATGACTATGCTCTCCTGTGGTCCCTGTGGAAAGAAAACAACAAGTGGGAGAATGTTGGGTGTGTGTTATATTCTTTGTATAACTATCGCAATCCCGGGGGGGCAGAAGGCCCCTTGTACATTGCGTCAGGCACAACAGGGGGGCGGTAGGCCCCTACACGAGGTCCAGGGCATAATTTTTTTTGGACCTTATATTGGGTGGGCGGACCTACCTATGGTTTTGTGCATGAATTTTGCACATGGTTTTGGGCATGATGGTTTTCTTTCCATGGTATTTTGTAGATCTGGTCAAGGGAACTACGATTATGTTCTAATCTAGGGTTAATGGATTGGGGTTTATGGATGCTTCAACATGTATATATATGTATCGTAACATTGAAAGGAATATAATGAAAAATCGATTTGGTAGTCCCTTGTCACACGGAATAAGTTGATCTTGCGGACAAGATAGACCTTCCTAGAATCTAAAGGAGACCTAATGACAAGCAAACCAATCACACACTATCTTTCTCTAAATATGCTTTTATAAACAAAGGCAAACAAGTTTTTTTAGGCCTACCTTAGGTCCAACGCAAGTTTGTGGAAGCCTTCGCTCCTTCGATCCAAATGAGCTCCTTTGTCGCGAATCTGCAAACACAAACAAGCAAACAAATTAAATAGCACCTGAAAAGCCAATATCATAAAACATATTTAACATGAAAGTCAAAGAATTCATGAAACAAATGACATGAGACAATTTGTTGAGAAAAATTAGTTTGATTGTATTAATTCAAATCAAGAAGAACTTTACAACCTGTGCCTTGACGCTGTACAAGCTCCTCCCAGGGTCCAGCAAGAAGTCTCCTCTACTTTGACAAGTTTCACTCTCTTCCCAATGAAGCCAAAAAGGTATGTGATCTCTCCTCTTAAGCTCAACTAGGAAGTCTTAATTTCACCAGCATTTACTCTAAAAAATGTTCAGCTTCTAACCTCCTCAGCAACTAGCGCAATGCCTGAGTTTATAGTGCAATGGAGGGAAGTTACTAGGTCCTCCTTCAAAGGGATAAAGCCCTCCTTCAAAGCGATAGCTCCTCTCATCAAGGGATTAGCTCCTTCTCTTTTGGGATGCACGAACAACCTAAGAGTGGCCAATCCACGTCAAAATTCCTTCTAGAATCATCTAGAATTAACCAAAAGTGAGTTTTTTAGAATAAACTTGCACCTTTTTTACTTTCACAGGGGTCCGCACCCACACCTTTAGGGACAGAGAGGGCAGGTCCGCAGTTTTTGTAAACAGAAGGTGCGGGACCACAGGTAACAGTGAGAAAAAGTGTGGAACCAGAGTTTTATTGATTTTCAATGTCTTTCTCTCATTTTCAAAGCTTGACTTGAAGAGCTAAGGTCTGAGACTTGCTTAGGAGGTCAGTACAAGTGATGATAGACCCATACTGACTGCAAATAATCATGGTGACTATATTTTTGTGTAACATCCCTGTTTTGGGATCTAGGGGAAAATCTTTGTGTATATATGTTTTATGTTTTATGCTCTCACCATTGTTTATTTTCTATTTTTAGAATTAGTATGTAGGTAATTTCTGTATGGGGTTAAAACCTACATTCAAAAGAGGGATTTTATAATTTACAATTTCGAATTTTTGGCTCCAAGAAGATCAAGTCAACCCCCCAAGTGTTCAAGTTGACTCAACTTGTAGAGGCACCCATTCAGACTCCCAAAAGACTATAAGTAAGGAAATTGTTCTCCTCCTCTTGACACAATTTGAATCTTACTCAAGGCATAATATATTTTGCTAAACAATGCAAAGGAGACACAAGAATAGAAGGGCAAAGTTGATTGGGTAATCCAAGAAACTTATCTCTCTCTATTTGACATCGCATCTGTGGATTCTCTCTCTCTCCCCCAATGTTGATCTCACATGTGTGGAAGACAGATTGAGTTTCTACACATATCAATAGGCAACAAGCCGAGATTTTTTGGGTGTAGAAGAAAGATGAAATTCATACCTAGCATATTAGACTTGACCAAACTCTTTGGACAAAAGTTTTCCTTGATAAGAAGGAAATTTGACAAGGTTTGACCAAGGCTTTGTTGTTGGTCAATTTGAATTTATTTTTGACTAGAAGGATTAGAAGTATCTCTTGTTTAATTGTATAATTTCTCTAAGGAAAAGGTAGCTAGGTTTTTCCGCCAAGTGGGTTTTCCCAGGGTAAATATTGTATTATCTTTATGCATCATTGTTTCATTGTGATATATACTATCCTACTACTTTTTATGATTAAATTTCTGAAGCATAATTTCATAATGACTAACTAGAAGTCCTAAAGATAATATCTATATCATTATAAGTAATTATTAGTTTCAAAAATTAGTGCTTGTATCTATTTCACTTGAAAAATCAACAAGGACAACACTTTTTTGAAGGGGAGGATCATCTTAAGCCCTATATAAGCCCCATGTTAACCTTAAAACCCTTTATTAAGTCCTATATATTGAGTGACGTCATTTCTATTGTTATATTGTTATGTAGGTTAGAACCAATCGTGGCCCCATTTTATTATAATTATAACCTTCTCTCTTACATATATACTAAGGATACCTTGTCTTAAAATCATCAAATATTGTCTTGTACATTGTATTCATTATAAAAGGATGTTTCCCCCTCGAAGTAATTAGCGCCTTATCATTTTTAAGGCACACGTCTCATAACACCATTGTAATTCAATTAAGAACCAAATGTTTAGCATTATTTTTATATAAATAATTGTAGTTGTTTGAACTGGGAAACAACTTAGGAGACACTCACTCATTCACTAATGAATGAATGATATAAATGGGATCATTATTTTATTTTTCATTTATATTAATTCTTTCAAACTGGAAAAAACTGGGGTAATTTTAACAACAAGCCGCAATTTGGAGAACTCGGGTTTAAAACCTTCCAAAGCCATTTTAAGGCATTAAATGAAGATTTATAGGGTGAAGAAAATTACAATTTCATAAGAATTTTTAGTGTTATTCTACACTCAAAGACATTTTTGACAACGTAAGAATTGAATAAAACATAGTTTGTATGCAAACATTATGCCTCCTACAAGTTTACTTATATTAACACCATGGCATGAGAAGATGCCACATCAACCCCCATTACTCATGCATAAGTGTTACACTAAAAAATGTCACCTTGACTACTTACAGTTAGTATGGCTCAAATCAACAGTCATGCTACCCTCTTAGGCAAGTCTCATGCCTCTGTTATCCATCTCAAACTCAAAGAAGAGAGAAAGTCTTGTAAAAACTATGTTTATCTCTGGGGTCGCAGGTTCTCTCTAGCCTTACCTGCGGGGACGCTGACCATGTTCACAAAAGCTGCGTCCATGGACGCTCTGTATGTTAAGGGACAGGTGCGTCCCTCTGTAAAAGGCAAAATGCGCGAGTTTTATCTTGAAAAAGTTACTTGTGGTTACTTCTAGAACATTCTAGAGGTCGGTTTGATGAAATGGATGCGCCTCCAGTTGGTTCATGTATCTCTATTAAGGGGGAACTTATCCCATCAATAAGGGAGCTATCCCACCCATAGAGGGGGATGATCCCATTGATAGTGGACCTGAATAACCTCTTTACAGCACTATAAATAAAGGCATTGAGCCAGAAGGAGAGGAGGTTGGAGCTATACATTTTCTTTGGGTAAATGCTGCAGGATTTAGGTCTTCCATTAGAGCCTTTGTGAGGAGAGATTGTCTTCACTTGATTCTACTTGGGAGAGGGTGAGCTTTGTCAAAGTAGAGGAAAACCCTTGATGGACCCTGGGAGGAACTTGCACAACACCAAGGCCAGGTTGTAAGAGTTTCTTTGTTTCGTTATTAATACAAACTGGTTTATTTTTCTCAATAGCTTGTGTTAATGAGTTATTTCATGTGTTCCTTGGTCTGCATGTTGAATATATGTTTTATTATATGAAATGCAAGTGCTTGGTAATTGTTTGATTGTTTGTGGTTGCAGGAATTGACTTGAAGGAGGAGCTCATCCGGATCGTCAAGAACGGACTTCAACAACAGCGTTTTGGAATAAGGTAAGCCTAAACACTTGTAGTTTTCATGTTGTAAAAGGTGTATTTAGAGAAAGATCACTCCATTTTGTCTTGTTTGTCATTAGAATGTCTTAGACTTCTAGGAAGGTCAGTCGTGTCCGCACCCTTGACAGATTCCGTGTGACAAATTGGCGACTCCGCTGGGGAATCCATTAATGAGAGAGTCTTTTCCTTTATATGAACTTTGCTTTGAGAAAATCATTTTTATTTTCTGGTTTTTGACTGTGAGAATTAGTATTTGGGTGGCTTAGCTGTAGATTTAGTTGGCTTTAGTTTTTCTTCCTTTTTCCAGAAGGACGCAGTCTCTGTGTGCTGCACAGTGCGTCCTTGGACGCGCTGTTGTCGACTGCACAGTGCGGGGCCGCACCTGTGACAACGGGTGGCCTGCGTCTTCCTGTAAAAGTTAAGAAAATTCCATTTTTGCTTTAAATTACTTTTAGATTTTGTTTTTTCTTAGTGTTTTCTGCCCAGATCCTTTAGTACCCTGTCAAGAATTCTCACCTGAACTAGTTTTGTGAGCTTTGAGTGTTTTAGTGGTTTTCAACGAAGTTTAGACCTAGGGTTTGATTTTTGGAAAGGCTTTGTAGTGACTTTGATAGTAGAAAGTTGTCCAGCCTTAGATATCTCTGGTTAGTCAACCTTCTTAGAAGTTGAGCCTGTCGTAAAGTCTCCTTGTTTGAGCAACTTGTCATTTGAGTTGTTTTGGGTCAAATTTCGCATTGCTTGTTTTTAAAGTATTGATTTCCATTTTACAAAAAGAACAAAAAGATTAGAGTTTTGTTTTGGCTAGTTTTTGATTCTGCAATAAGCTAGTCCTTGATTTGATTGTGATCAAGTAAAACACCTTAGAAATAATCATTGTTAGTTTTGGCCTCGTTAAGATTGCTTAGAGTAAATTTGCCTTTAGTTTGCTTATGAGTGCATTTTCATAGATTTTAAGAGTTGTTAAGATTGATTTTTGGTTATATTAGATTTACTTGCTTTATTAAAAGAAAAATACAAAAACATCTTCTTAAAAAGTCTTGTTTCAAGTAGCTTTTTGTTTTCAAAAGAAGAAAAGAGTTTTTTCGTGCATGTAAAGAGAAGTTATGTTTTTATGCTTGGAAAAGAAAAACGAATTGTTTCTTTGATTGTCTTCAATTAAGAAGTTGCTTTTATAAAGATTGCATTCTCTCAACTTTTTAGTTAAGCAATTCATCGAAAAAGTAAAGTAGTGGATAAATCATTTTAGGTGCATTTTGTAGTGGTTTCGAGTCGAGTCAACACACCACTAGTTTCACTTCCATCACCTTTTGACTTAAGAAACAACCTTAAAAGTAACGCTTAAATTAAAATCAATCTAGTAATCTTTATTTTTCTAGGGCTCTGAAGCACCAACATAGCTTAGGCTAGGGTCTTGGAGTAGGTGAGTACTTAACTCTCCAAGACTACAAAACCAAACAGATAGTCTATCTTGAGTAGAACAAATCCAATTGTTTCAGTTACATTCTGGGAAAGCTCCTCTTAAAGGAGAAACACGAGCTCGTGTCCGAACCAGTGAGGGGATCATTCCTCCCTCGTTGGGAACGACGCCAGGCAGTACGTATTACAAACGGTAAACCTCGGATTAACCATTGTCGAGGAGCCAGGGGTCACTTATCGGTAAACCTTGGATTGTTGTCAAGGAGCCGGTAAGGGGATTGGAGCTTGCTACTCTGCCCTTGCGTGCTGTCGGAGTTTAGACTGTTCCCCCAGGTGTAATTGTTGTGATTGGTAACCTTAGTGGCCATAATATCTAGGATTCTACCCAAGGTGACGGTGGAGGGAAGGTCCCACTGTACCTGGAGCAGACGTCGGTTATACTCACTTGGATTTTCTGGGGGGTTCGCTTCACTTCGAGACGGTTAAAGTGGAGGAACTTGGTCCAGTCTATTCATTAAGCAGGTTGCCGGGGTAACTGTTCCACCCACTATTTCTGTACTGAATCCTGCGAGGTTGGGCCTAATCACCAACTAGCGCTTTTGGTCCGGAAGACTACTGTTTGTGTGTGGTTTGACGCTCTAGATTATTTAGGCGTGTGCTTCAAATTTGATTGGTTCTTTAGAAGACTTTAGGTGGTTTGATTTGAAATTTTTTACTTTGATTTCGTGTGTTGTAGTTAAAATCTTTAATTGTGGCGGAATTACCGAGACAGTCCCGTAGACTTCGGGGCAAGTCTCCTGAGATTGTTACCGGAATAGATTTGTTAAGAAAACTCCGTAAATTGCGGGGTGAATCTCCTGAAGACATTCCGGGTCATTTAGAAGGGTTAAAGGTCCTTGTAACTCCTCCTAGTGGCAGTAGAGTAGGATCACCTGAAGAAGGAGAATCTTCCTTGGTAGTCCATCCAGATTACCAAAGATTAGAAACAGGTTACAATCCCGAAGCTGTTACAGTTTCCGAGCTTGCTGGTAGTTTTTCATCTGCCAGTGAAACAGGCGAAGAACCTGAAATTTCAGAACCTGTTACTCCAACTCCTAGTGTTCCTGATTCACCAAGAATAGAAAGAATTATCACCGAAAATCTTCCTGTTGGATTAATTGCTATAGAAGAACTTGTTCCAGAGGAAGAAATAGGCGTTTCTGATTCTGAAGATCTAATTACCCTTGATCTAAGGGAGCGTGAATCCATCTTTTACAGTCCTCCTAGAAGTGAATCTTGGTACCTTGCATTAACCAATTTTTTAGACAACTCAGTAGGTTTTTCTACACCTCGTACTCCGGTTCCACCTAGAGGAATTCATTCTCCTGTAAATATGTCTGGTCAGTCATCTGTGTTTTCACAAAGTCCTGAATCATTTTTACATGGCGGTCCTTCTGTTCCTACTGGGTATCAATCACTTTCTGGTACCTTTGCGGGAGCATCTCCTCAACCCATTGATCATGGGTTATTAGTTGGAAACAGTGGTAATGTACCATTGAGTATAGGTGAAGTTTATATGATGTCAGGTTCAACTCCCATTAACCAACCTCAAGGTGGCCAATTACCGCCTGGGGGGCAACCTTCGTTAATGCCTGGGGGGCAACCTCAAGGTACTTCATTCGTGACTGGGGGGCAACCTCAAGGGTATCAACCCCAAGGGTATCAACCCCAGCCTCAATATGTACCCCAAAGTCAACCTCAGTATCAGTATCAACCTCAAGGATGGCAACCTCAAGGATGGCAACCCCAAGGGTATCAACCCCAAGGGTATCAACCTCAAGGATACCAACCTCAAGGTCAAGGTCAACCCCAGTATTCGTATTTACCTCAAGGTTATCAACCTACGGGTCAATACCCTGGTCAAGGTTATCAACCACCTCAAGGGCAATCATATGGGACTGCACCTTACAGTTATCAACCCTATCCTCAATACGGCTATGGATCTCAGTATCCTCAACCTGTTACGAGTCAATACCCTGGAATGTTAACATGGGATCCGTCACAGGGTCAACAGATGTCGCAACCAAGTATACAGTCGGTACCTCAAGCAGGACAACCTGCAGTTCCTGGTCCACCCCAGCAACCGCAACCTGTCCAGTCAAGTGTTCAGACCCCTGTAACTTCCGTAGTTACTCAGCCGCCAATTGCACCGAGTACTCCTCCTCACACGGCTGCAGCAACTACCGCTTCATCTACCATGCTTACTTCTGGAGTATCGGCAGCTCCGGTTTCTACTGTCCCTGTAACCGCTCCTCAGACATCTGTACCGTTGTCTGGACCCACGGTTCAAACCACAGTCCAGATGCCTGCAGGCCAACCTGGTACAAGTACGGTTGTTACTACTCAACCTCAATTTGTTCAACCTCCGTACCAGGGACAGTATCAACCTGGGCAAGCTGCCCAACAACCGGTTTACCAGTATCAACCGTATCCTGGGTACACTTATCAACCACCTCAGCAACCCCAGTACGGTCCGGTTAATCCTGGTTTTCCAGGAGGATATAATATCCCAAATGCGACTCCTGTTCCTAGTTATCCTGGATATCCTCCTCCTGGGGCTGGTATTGTGACTCAGAGTTTTAGAGATCCTAACCGGCAGTTACCGTTTATTGCGACTTTAGATTTACCCGACTTGACGCGCCTAACGAACGATCCAATTCAATATCTTCCGTTCTGGCCGCCAATGCCAAATAAGTTGCCCAGCGATATACCCAAGTTCGAAGGTAAGTCTGGAGAGGATCCGTCTAATCACGTGATGACTTACCACCTCTGGTGTGCATCAAATTCCATCTCAGATGATTCTATCCGCTTACGTCTTTTCCAGCGTACACTCATTGGTCTCGCAGCCAAGTGGTACATTGAGTTGCCACGGGCTTCTTTTTACAACTTTAGCCAGTTAGCTACTTCATTCTTAACTCATTTTCAGTTACCAGTCAGATACGATAATGGTACAGAATTATTAACTTCGCTAAAACAATCGACATCCACGTACATTTCTGATCACATCCATGAGTGGAGACGTCGAAGAAGATTAGTGAAAGTTTTTATCCCGGACCAAATTTTAGCTGAATGGTTTGTAAAATCATTATTACCAAGAATTACTGAAGATGTAGCTAAGGCCGGCGTAGTTACTGAGGAGCAAGTCATTGCTCAGGCACAATACCTTGACTTAGTTTACACTCAGTCGGGTACGTTACACGAGAAAATTCCGGATCTTCCAAAGTCAAACCAAATCGCTGCTGCTCCTTCGGGATCTCATGCCGCTGATGGTATGATCGGTATCGTGACTACGAAGAGTAAGAAGAAGTCTTCCAAGACCTCCAATACTCCAATTATCACTTTGCCTGATTCTCCGACAGGAGAGTCTTCTCCTCCTGAACTTACCGCCGACATTCACGCTGTAGAGTCATCTACGGCCAAATCCAAAAACGGTGGAAAGAAGAAAGGAAAGAAGAAGGCTAAAGCAGACAAGGCTCCAAAGGAGAAAACGGAAAAGTCGGAAACCAATGACGAAAAGCGCAAACCTCGTTATCCTTGTCTTATTTGTGAAGAAGATCATTTTACGAGAGACTGCCCTCATCGGGCCGAGGTAGTGAAAATAGTCAAAGGTTCTCCGACTCCTGCTGTGTTAAAAAATCCATTTCCCGAGCAGGAAAATAAGATGATAGGTTCTTCTTCGAATGCCAGTGAAGAACCCATTTTGATGATGTCTCATGTCAGGATTGCGACTCGATCGCAAGATTATGGTAGTAAGGCTCCTGTTGATGGTAAAGAAGCAGAATCTTCTCACTCTAACCCATCAACCTCAGCTCCTGGTTCCGATCCACTACAGATCGAAAAACCTAACCCAGACTTAGTGATTAAGCCGCCCGCCAAGGGTGTACTTCGAAGGTCTGCTTTCAATCCACATGCGAGAGCAGCCCAGAATTACAACATTGTTGAAGACTTAGCTGTTTCACCTTCAGCAATGTCGGCACTCGAAGTGCTGCAATCATGTCCAGCGCAACGAAAATTGCTTTTGTCGGCTATTGGAGCTGTCGATGTTCAGGACCCGAACCTAATGATCTTTGATCTAGAAAGTAGTACACCGCGTCTCCCCCATCAAATGGCTTTCCAAATTCCAGTGATAGTCAAAAACAGGCCTATTCATCGGACTGTGATTGATGAGGGAGCTTCTACGTGTATTATGTCGATTCAATGTTGGAGATCGCTTGGTTCTCCTTCGTTGAACCAATCCCCCACCATCCTTAAGGCCTTTGATGGCCGTGGGTTCCGTCCGTTTGGTATTCTACAAGAATTGCCTATAGGGGTCGAAGGTAAAACCGTTAGTCTGGATGTGGAAGTGGTTGATGCCCCTCTAGACTACAACCTTCTTTTGGGTCGAAGTTGGTCATATGCTATGACAGCGGTCGTTTCATCGGTCTTCAGAGTCATTAAGTTTCCACATAACGGTAAGATCGTGACTATTGATCAGCTGACATACTTTTCATCCGACCCAACCTCTTTAGAAACTATCCAGCATGTTGGTAAAACGACAATCCCTTATAGGGACATTGGTGTAGGTTTAGTTAAGGATTCCGGTTTACTGGGAACTTTTCCTCTCCCTCCACTCAATGCAGACCCTTCGTTTGCAACAATTCATATGATCACGTCAGAAAACATTATTTATGATGATCCTTGGTATGTTCCCTCTGACTCTGAGCTAGACTCACTCGGTGATGTTATGCCGTTGAGTCCGTATGAGATTGCTTATGAAGCTCTTATGTCTTTTACCGACTTTCATTCAACCGACCAAATGAATGTGGTCAGTGAAGAGTCACTTTTCACCTCACCCTTAGAACGGATAACGTTTCCCGAAGAAGTGTCATCTGACGAACAACTTCGCGAAATCCTAAGTGTAGATGATCTACCATGGGAAGATCTCCATCACAGATCTTCGTTTTTACCTAAGGATGATGCATTTGAAAATGATTTTTCATCTATCTTTACCGCTGAATATGTCAAAGACGCTCAGGATCCAACGAAACATTCTGATTCAGAGCTGAATTTAGGGAATATTTCTCGTACTATTCCCATTGATATTTCAGTGAAGCCCGGAATCGAGGAGAACATTCATATAGGTGCCGCATGTACTGAAGAAGAAATCCAAACTTACAAGGCCCTATTCCAAGAATTCCGCGACGTGTTTGCCTGGTCCTACGAGGAAATGCCAGGAATCGATCCTGCCATTGTTGTTCATGAAATCAAAACCTACCCGGATGCTAAACCCATTCGGCAACGGTTGCGTCAGATTCACCCTCGAAAAGCAGCTGCAATCAAAGCCGAAGTCGAAAAGCTGTTGAAAGCAGGTTTCATTTATCCGATCCCGTTAACGGAT
This sequence comes from Pinus tabuliformis, assembly GCA_031772625.1. Classification (NCBI taxonomy): domain Eukaryota; kingdom Viridiplantae; phylum Streptophyta; class Pinopsida; order Pinales; family Pinaceae; genus Pinus; species Pinus tabuliformis. Next base: position 126,023,092 of record CM062808.1, on the reverse strand, counting down.
TGGGTATCGAATATTGTTCCCGTCAATAAAAAACAAGGAACAATAAGAATCTGTATCGACTATAGGGATATCAATCGAGCTTGTCCAAAAGACAACTATCCTACGCCTTATATCGATCAAATTATTGATGATTGTGCCGGAAGTGAGATGTTTTCCTTCATGGATGGTTTCTCAGGTTATAATCAAATCAATATTCTACCTGCCGATCAACCAAAAACGGCATTCATTTGTCCATGGGGGACATTTGCTTATTGCAAATTACCTTTTGGCCTTAAGAATGCCGGTGCTACTTTTCAACGGGCCATGTCTTATGCATTTCATGACATCAAGCACATTGTGCAACCCTATCTCGATGATTTGCCTGCTCATTCTTTACACCGAGCTGATCACCTTGTCCATTTACGAGCAATCTTTATGAGGTGTAGGCATTATCGAATTCGGTTGAATCCCCACAAGTGTGTTTTCTGTATAGAAACAGGTCGATTGCTGGGATTTGTTGTTTCCAAAACCGGCATTCGCGTCGATCCCTCGAAAGTCGAGGCTATCATCCAATTGCCTCCTCCTTCGAGTTTGCGCCAACTCCAAAGTTTGCAAGGGAAAGCGAACTTTTTACGCCGATTCATCCCTAACTACGCCGAGGTCACTAAAGGTTTTACACGGTTGTTGAAACAGAACGTACAATTCTTTTGGGACGAGATTGCTCAACAATCTTTTGATGCATTAAAACACGCGTTGACCCATGCACCGTTATTGCATCCTCCCAACTACAACCAGGACTACTTCTTATACCTCGCAGCTTCGCATTCCACCATTGGAATGGTGTTAGTTCAAGAAGATGAATTCAAGGCAGAGCATGTGATATATTACCTTAGCAGAACCTTAAATCCAACTGAGTTAAAATATTCACATGTGGAGAAATTGGCCCTGGCAGCCGTTCAAGCTGTCCAGCGTTTTCGTCACTACATTCTTCTCCGCAAAACTACTGTTATTTCGGATTGCAACCCTATGATTTATATCTTGACAAAACAACTGCTAGGGGGCAAGTACTCTAAATGGATCGTCATCCTGCAAGAGTTCGACTTGGAGTTTGAGAAGTCCAAGTCTAAGAAATCTTTAGTCTTCGCGGAATTGATGTGTGATTTCCCGAGTGCTGACACAGAGACTGTGGCAGAGGAGTCCATTGCGGACGAATCTTTGTTTCTTATTAGCACTGTAGATCCGTGGTATGGGGATATAATCATCTATCTCCAAACCCAAACCTTTCGGCCTGAAGCTTCCAAGGAAAACCGTCGAAAAATTCGGTTTCAATCCCAGCAATACAGAATTATTGGAGATACACTTTATCGCCTGGGGGCAGACTTAGTTTTTCGACGTTGTTTAACTCACGATGAGGCTGAGAGAGTTTTGAATGATTGTCACTCTGGAGCATGTGGCGGTCATATGTCTGGGTATGCCACAGCTCAGAAGGTGTTGCGCGCTGGCTATTTCTGGCCGTCTATGTTTAAAGATTGTATCCTTGCCGTCAGAAAATGCCACAACTGTCAAGTGTTTGATCGCAAGATGCGCGCTCCACCTGCTCCTCTCCACCCTATAATTGCCGCTGGTCCATTCGCCAAATGGGGCATTGACTTTATTACTTGTAACCCTCACTCGGCCGGGGGGCATGCGTATATCATCCTTGCGGTTGATTATTTTACTAAGTGGGCCGAGGCGATGCCTACATTCGACGCAAGCGGCAAGACAGCTGCACTTTTCGTATTCAATCATATCATAACTAGGTTTGGTGTCCCACAAGCAATCATTACGGACCATGGAAGCCATTTTCGAATCATTGACCATCATTTTCGAAATGTCATGATGACTGAGCTTACAAGCCAGCTTGGTTTGCGCCACGATAGCTCTACACCTTATTATCCGCAAGCCAACGGTTTGGTTGAGTCAATCAACAAAGTTCTAGTCGTCATGATTCGACGGATCATTGGTATCCATCGAACGAATTGGCATAACATGTTATTTTCGGCGCTATGGGCATATCGAACTTCAGTGAAAAATTCAACAGGTTTCACCCCTTTTCAGCTAGTTTATGGCTTAGAAGCTGTGTTACCTATTGAGTGCGAAATCCCATCACTTCAAATGGCTGTCGAATTACTTCCAGCTACTTCCGAAGAGGAGAAACGGTTGTTATACTTGGCTAAATTAGATGAGACTCGACGTGACGCTACTTTAGCTATCGAGACTCACGCGAAACGAATGAAAGCTCAGTACGATAAAAATGTAACCCCTCGAAGTTTTTCGGAAGGAGACCTAGTACTATTATATGATCAAGCTAACGATAAGCTAGGTGCTGGAAAATTCGTTCCCATGTGGCATGGGCCCTACATTGTAAAGCGAAAGCTAGCAAAAGGGGCTTATGAGTTAGTTGATTTTGATGGGGACTCTTTGGGCAAACCCAGAAATGGACTTTACCTAAAGAGGTATTATGCTTAAAATGATGGATGGAGAAATTTTTAGATAGGTTAGATTTCCTTTCTAGCTAGCAAGTGTGTTAGTTTAGTCAGTGTGCTTAGCTTAGCAAGTGTGGTTTTTCGTCATTATTTTGGCTCATCTTGGTTTTACTCTTGATATTGTAGATGTCGACGCCTCTCCAAACATACATTGGATTTGCTGATGGTGCTTGTCGTAGTACACGGAATATCTCTTCCGCAGCTTGGGTTATCTATTCGCCCTCTGACGAGTTAGTTTCTATGCATGGGGTAAGCCTCGGTCAAACAACGAATAACATTGCAGAATACAGTGCAGTGGTTGAATTATTATCCGAATCTATTTCATTTGGAATTCGACGTTTGATAGTGAGGTTAGATTCTGAACTTGTTGTATTACAGCTTAATAGAGTTTATGCCATTAGAAATCCTGTGTTATTAAGGTTGTTTTTGAGAGTGCGTCTCTTGGAACGTGAATTTGATTACATTGAATATCAACATATTCCAAGGTCTTTGAATACATTAGCAGATGCAATTGCTTCTCGAGTGTTGGACAGACATTTATAATAATCATGCAAGTAAATTTAAAGACATTTCATCATACATGTTAAACAAGATAAGCCGGTAATAGTGATATATAGATATAGATAGAAGTGTGTCCAAAAATATATACATCGTCTTCGATCATAGGTTTAACACACCTTATGATCGGCAAAATGATAGTACAAAAAGTCAAAAATGTCACATGTGACTACAAAAGTGACTAGTCAATCACTGGTGGTGCTCTCTGTACGACACCACTGCGCGGGCTACCTTACGCAAAAATCTCCTAAACGGTCCAGGGACCGCGACTACGAAGCGCTGAAGCCTCATAGGAATATCGTCCATAGTAGTCTCAGGTATATCTGCCGTGAGACGCTCTAGATCATGCTCCAAATCAGCTAGTACTTCTGCTGTCGCATCCTGTGGGGCCGGTGCCGGTGCAGCTGGATGTCGTCTGTCGTAAGGCCGGAGATTGGCTGGACGCTGTGGTCCAACATCTGCATTTTTAAAATTTTACTGTTACTTTGAGACGATATATATGAAAAATAAAAAATACATAATTAGAAAACTTGTGAAAATGAAAGTACCTCTGTCATCCCATTGTTCTCCCTGTGGAAGAACCATGTCCGGATCACCTCTGAAATCCATTCCGGCATATGGAAAGTCTTGTATCACAAAAAGCTGGCCCTCTAGCCAGTCGAAGTAACTGTCTGAGAATCGAACCACTGCAGCACCCTCGTCAGGATGCCGGGCCATCACCGCAACCCATCGAACAAGCTTTGGCTCCCGAGGACCCAAGTCATCAACAGTGAGTTGCTGAGGGATCAGCATAGGAACTCTCTCCAAGGCAAAGCTCACGACTATAGGCCCATATCCAAAAGTCTTTAGTCGTCCGTTCTTTGCCTTGGTTAGTTGGCTCTTCATATGAGCCGACACAGCTTCGCACCAGTTGAAGATGGTGCCTTGGTAACAGTCAACTGCCATCCGCATTTGGGATCCGGAGGCAATGTGCAAGGCGGCCGCGCCACAAATCCTGGTGACCGTAAATGCAATAACTCTAAGTTCCGCCAGAGCGATGTGCTTTATCTCCACGCCTTTTTTATGGCGAGTCCCTGGTCTGCACCACTCCTCGCGGAGATCATCAAGGGATTGGCCACCCGGCCTGGTCCCCGCAAGGTTGAGTTGCTCACCTCTGTTTGGCAAGCCAGTGAGAAAGTATACATCCGAGGGCTCTATCTCGAGCTGGTGCCCTCCAATGTAAAAACATTGATCTTGAACGTTCCATCGCTCAACCAGCCATTCCAAAAATCTTACCTGGCCCCTCATGCCCGGTATGGTCCAATATTTGTACAATCCACATGTTCTTAAGGCATCCAGAGAGGGTTGGTGGTTAATCGCAGCTTCATCGTCCTCTACGTGCTCTCTCTCTCTCCAGTCTAACATGTTTTAGGTCCTGCACATCAAAAGAGTCAATTAGAAATTAATTTGAGCAAATTTGGTGGTTTTTTGAGAGAGTTGGGGTTTTGAAATGCGCCCTTTGCGGAAGACGCACCCCGGCTTTGTAGCACAGGGCGTCCGGACGCAGCTCGCCTGAAGGCGGACTGCGTCCCCCGACCTTTTTCCCGTGTGAGAAAAAGTCGGGGGACGCAGGTCACCCGAAGGGCACCTGCGTCCGCCGAGGGGCGCATTTTGAACCCAAAACCCCCCCAAAAAATGAAACAGAGACCAAAAACAAAAAACTAAACGGATAAAAATGAAGAGTGAGATGTGTAAAATACCTCGGTGAAGCGGCGTTCGATTCCGACGGTCAGATTTTCCGCAGCAACCACGGGAAGTTTCTTGTCAAAAGCTCTTTTTCAACCTCAACAGTGAAACGGTAAAAATGACATGGTAAAAGGTCTTTTTATAGGTTTTTTGGATGAATTAGTTCATTTTTTACCATGAAAAGATGTTTTTGAATGTATTTTTGCCTATTTTAAACAGGTATGAGTAATGTGTCGCTTTTGTGCAGGACAAAGGGATTTCGAGGGAAATTGTAATTTTTCACAAACAAAATTTCAGAGTCATCTTTTAAGCCCTTTTCTGACTCCTAAAACATGAAAAGATCGCCGAGTGTTTCTTTTTCACTCGTTAAAACGGAATTAAAAGACGGTCCCCTTTTAGCTCTTTTCTGACCGCAAAATCAGGAAAAGATTGCCGGGTTTTTGTCGTTTCAAACTCGATAAGGAAATAAAACGACGTGTCTTTGATCGCTTTTTACTTTTCAGGTCAACGACACTATTATGAAAGTACTCCTTGGTCGCAAGATCAAGCGGTTCCCCCAGGTATTATTTTATACTTTTTCGGGCTTGAGGGACACAAATTACGAAAAAGTTCAACGTGGAGTTTCCTTAAGTTTTTCAGACTCTCTAAAAATGAAAAACGCCGAGTTTCTCCTATACTGGGCTCGTTAAACTTTTACAGTAAAGGACCTGTTCAATTACAAACAGGAACGAACCACTCCTTCCTAGGGTTCGAATTTAAACTAGGTTGGACTCGTCCGAAGGATGAGCTTATAATCAAGCATATGTTATCCTCCTCAAGCTTGTTAAAAATAAAGAGGTACTTGCCAGAAATGGTGGGGGAAAAGAGAGAAGAATGAACCTATTTGTCACCTTTTGTCTCAGAAGAAACTTTATTACCACTCTTGAACACGACACTTTTCATTCACCTGGGTTGGGAAATCTTTTACCTCACAGTTGACCAAATCACTTTGAAAATCTTTAACCGGGTTCAGGGATCAACTTTGAGTTATTCGTCACCAAACCATCTGTTGTGTCGTTATGTGTTCAAGAGGTCTGCAAGCAAAACTTTCATCTGCAAAATACTTGTCATCCATTTGACCATCCCTGAGTCAGTCCTTACAGCAACATTTCTTCAACTTGAACAATGATTTCGTGTTGCGGGCTTGCCTGCAACGGGTCGCTTTCTATCGACATCGACACATTATCTAGAAAGATGACTTAGGAATCGACAGTACCTTGAAGTCTGCATGCATCAATGGCAGGTTTCTCGCCTTTGACGTCAGTTTACATCATTGACTTTCGATCAGAGGATTCCGTGAAGTGTTCGACATCAAAACATCTATTCACATTTCACGGGTTGTGCTTGGTACTTTGAGAACCATTGACATTACTGGTGGTTTCTCTCACGCTTGTTAACAGTTTACATCATTGACTGGTAATCAAGTGGTTTCTACCATGTTCGACATCGAATCATTTAATCACATGGCTAGAATCGTACCAATTCGGGAAGTAGAAGTGAAGACCCTGGATCTAGTTTCTACCATCCAGGCTGCGAGGAGTTTTGTATTCATTGTCTATGTAGACTATCATAAACAGATGGCTGCGTCCATACTGTGTCTACAAAAGTCTATAAAAATAATGTACTGCAAGATCATTCCTGTATCAGAATAGTTAGTCCATTAGTTAAAGTTTTGAATCTGAGTATGGGAATGCCTACCTCAGTGATGATATAATCTTATCCATGTATTTTGTGTTGAAAATTGCAGGTTCCAACCAGGCCATCCACAAGGCAATCCTTGAAATGATAAAGCGCTTCACCCTTCCTAGAATTACAAAACCCTATTCTATTCCAGGCTTCGCACTTTAGGGGGCAATCTGTTACACTAAAAAATGTCACCTTGACTACTTACAGTTAGTATGGCTCAAATCAACAGTCATGCTACCCTCTTAGGCAAGTCTCATGCCTCTGTTATCCATCTCAAACTCAAAGAAGAGAGAAAGTCTTGTAAAAACTATGTTTATCTCTGGGGTCGCAGGTTCTCTCTAGCCTTACCTGCGGGGACGCTGACCATGTTCACAAAAGCTGCGTCCATGGACGCTCTGTATGTTAAGGGACAGGTGCGTCCCTCTGTAAAAGGCAAAATGCGCGAGTTTTATCTTGAAAAAGTTACTTGTGGTTACTTCTAGAACATTCTAGAGGTCGGTTTGATGAAATGGATGCGCCTCCAGTTGGTTCATGTATCTCTATTAAGGGGGAACTTATCCCATCAATAAGGGAGCTATCCCACCCATAGAGGGGGATGATCCCATTGATAGTGGACCTGAATAACCTCTTTACAGCACTATAAATAAAGGCATTGAGCCAGAAGGAGAGGAGGTTGGAGCTATACATTTTCTTTGGGTAAATGCTGCAGGATTTAGGTCTTCCATTAGAGCCTTTGTGAGGAGAGATTGTCTTCACTTGATTCTACTTGGGAGAGGGTGAGCTTTGTCAAAGTAGAGGAAAACCCTTGATGGACCCTGGGAGGAACTTGCACAACACCAAGGCCAGGTTGTAAGAGTTTCTTTGTTTCGTTATTAATACAAACTGGTTTATTTTTCTCAATAGCTTGTGTTAATGAGTTATTTCATGTGTTCCTTGGTCTGCATGTTGAATATATGTTTTATTATATGAAATGCAAGTGCTTGGTAATTGTTTGATTGTTTGTGGTTGCAGGAATTGACTTGAAGGAGGAGCTCATCCGGATCGTCAAGAACGGACTTCAACAACAGCGTTTTGGAATAAGGTAAGCCTAAACACTTGTAGTTTTCATGTTGTAAAAGGTGTATTTAGAGAAAGATCACTCCATTTTGTCTTGTTTGTCATTAGAATGTCCTAGACTTCTAGGAAGGTCAGTCGTGTCCGCACCCTTGACAGATTCCGTGTGACAATAAGGCACTAGCCTCATGTGAGGTTTGAATAATACTCTAGAATATCTAAGATCATAACTCTAATGAATGGTTTAGGGATTCCAATTTCACCCCTAGTTGGATACCAGGATATGTTAAATGCTAGGCCTAGGAGGAGTAGGGGTTCCATTCTATGTTATTGTATTTTCTTCCATACTTGAGTAGGAAAACTGGGATTCGGTAGTTAAAGAAAAAAGTAAATATGGCTTAAATATTTATAGAAACATTATATGCCATAGGTTTTAGTTAACTCCATAGAAAGTTCCTTTTCCCTTGTACTTTCATATTCCATACCAGAGAAAAGAGAGTAGAGAAACCTCACCTCAGTTGGGTTTTCTCTCACAAGGGTTTCCGAGAGAAAATATTTTGTATATGTGGATGGTGTTTTTGTATTTCTTTATATTCTATATTTTCATAAGTTTTATCCATTTCATTTATTGATCCAAATCTTGGGCAGTCTTATAGTCCAAGTTTGGATTGATAAGCCATAAAATCATATTTTTATGTGAAAGAAAACTTGATAGATATATACTTGATGAAGTCAAACCTAATCAATGTTGGCGCCATCAAAAAGATAACTTATGTTACACATCATTTTTTCGTATTCAGAAAAATTATGCCAAATACAAATCCTGCTCCGTCTGAAGAACTACTGTCATTAATCCCCAAGAAACATGGAAAGGTACCTCTCATTAAGTATAAGAATCCTAGATTATATATCTCAAAAAGGCCTATTTTTAGTGAATGTCGTAGATGTCAAGTGTTTCAACTTGTGAAATCACATGTTGCATAGTAAACGTGTTGCGATGCTAATGCATCTCATCTTCATTAAAGGTGTGATAGTCTTTTAACATAGGTAAAAACAATGTAAACTTTGAAACGAGAAATGTAAACTCAAAATGAGAACTATAGCAAAAGAACCCAAAAAAAACATAAGGAAAATCCTAAAAATGAAAATTGTTGATGTTGGAATGCGAGAAAACCTTAAAATTTTGATAATTTTTCAACCATAACATTATGGAAAAATTTTATGACTAAAAAAAATTTTAAAATGAACACTTGAATGAAAGAGTCATTATACGAGGAGTATTTTCTTCTCTAAATTATAAAAATATGATGACTTTAAAATCTTAGCCTAAGACAACTTGACACATTGCAACAAAAAATTAAAAGTTAACCATCAAATTGACACACCGTGTAAGCAAACTCGACCCATTGGAATATTCCTTGGAATATTTCATGGAATATTTGGGGAATATTCTATTTGAGAGGCCCAATCGGGCACTGCCACATGGCCCCTAGAATGTAATGAGTTTTGGTGCAAAATTTTATGGAGTCCACGGGATTCAACCCCAAGTCGAGTGGTTGCCAGCCCACAGGCCTAACCAACCCACCTACAACACAATTCATAACCTCTTATGGTTTGAAATCACATTTGAAGTTTCATCAAGGTGCAGATGGCAGCCCCCATGTCATATAACCTTGAGCTCCAAACCACAGGCTTACCGGCGGAAAACCACGACACCAAACGGTTCCGACATTCCTGTCACATGCATGCGGACCATGGAAAATTTTAAAGGTGAATTTTCGCCCTTGGGCTAAATTAAGGGGTTTTATATTTTTATTGGGCGAATATTTTGTATCATAGTACATTTTTACAAATCACCTCAAATTTATTTTATAAAATAATTAGGTATGGAGGTTAGCCCACCTTATTTTAAGGGAGAGGGTAAAAAAAGTAAATTTAGCCCATGAAATTAGGAGTTACAATCTTCCATTAACCCTCATTTTCAAGAAACTGTATTTATGATGGTTATAAATAAAAATATAAATAGAGTGGAGGTATGGTAAATAAATAAAAGCTCTTTTTATACTTGCTCCAAAGGTATGGTAAATAAATAAAAATACAAATAAACTAGAGGTATCGTAAATAAATAAAACCTCTTTTTATATTTAGTCCATAACACTCTTTCTATTTAATAAGGCTAAAAAACGAGGTTTCATTTAAGTGAATCCTATGGACCAAATACCATATTTATAAAAGAAGTATGGTAAATTAATAAAAATATAAATAAACGAGAGGTATGGTAAATAAATAAGACATTTTTTTATATTTACTCCATATGTCACCTTATATTTATGAACGCGCAAGCCTGCAAATAAACGAAAATATAAATAAAGTGGAGGTATAGTAAATAAATAAAACCTCTTTTTATACTTCAAAGGTATGATAAATAAATAAAAATATAAATAATCTATAGGTATGGTAAATAAATAAAACCTCTTTCTATATTTAGTCCATAACCCTCTTTCTCTTTAAGAAGGCTCAAAAAAGAGGTTTTATTTAACTGAATCCTATGGGCCAAATACCATATTTATAAAAGAGGTATGCTAAATTAATAAAAACATAAATAAACGAGAGGTATGGTAAATAAATAAAACATTTTTTATATTTACTCCATAAGCCACCTTATATTTATAAACACTCAAAAAATGTGTTATATTTAGGTGAATCCTATGATCCAAATTATTATTAATACCATGCCAAAAAAAATTATTAACCCTAATATTAGTATTAATAAAAATAAAGATGGTACATGGTATTGACCCATGGTATTCACATGGAATGCAACCTATTTAAAGGGGGGAATTAAACTAGCTTAGATCCATCTTTACTCTAGATCAAATATCGTGATATGCAAACTAACATAGAGTGAAAAAATATTTGATCCCTCTCGGGGCTTGGTAGATCAAGAGTAAAAATGGATCTTGTAATTTAATATCACTTAAACATTTTAACTTGGTCAAAATTAAAAATATAAAATAAAAATAAAATATTAATTTTATTAATTTTTATAAATTACTAATAGTAATTTTTAAGCTCTAGTTTTATGATAACCCATGGTATTGACCCATGCTAATACCATGGTATTCATGTGAGCATAGACTATTTAAAGGGGAAATTCTATTAGCTTAGATCCATCTTAATTCCGTGTCTACCAAGTGCTCGGAGGGATAAATAGATTTCATCACTCTAAGAGTGGTAGATGTGCAGTTAAGATGGATATAGGTTGGTTTTTATGATAATGAAGATATTAAATAGACTTAGGAAATTATATTGTAAAAAAAATCTTAAGGTGAATGGTTAAAGCTACATTTATTCACTTCACAAAATTTAATAAAAAATACCAATATCTCCATTAATATTGGGTTTTCTGATTTAACAAAAAAAAATTCAAAACAATGAAATCTTAACTCTTTCCGCATCACCCTTGGAGAAGAGAGATAGTTGCTGCCCAGATTTCCCACCATTTTTCAAACATTCTCAATATGATATTTTCATGAAAATGTTAAGCGACTGATCTTGGATTAGTTGTTTGAAAAATATGTTGGTTTGTACAACCTTTCATCTTCTCTGCTATTCTTAGTTTGTAGTAATGATCTGTAGGGGTTGGGTCACTGCACCATATTGTCCTAAAAGGTGGACATTGTGCACCAAAAAGGAAATTAATCCACATGTTACAATGCTATTAAAAATGGTATGAAGGTAGTGAATTATGTTAATAAGAAATTTAGATTGGGAGAGACGTAATTAAATTTTATTATTTAATTGAATATTTTCAATTAAAAATAATAATAAATCTACATTTATATATTTATATATTGATTGGAAGGCTTTTGACAACGGTCACTTCTTTCCATTAGATCCCCTTCAGGCCTTTGGAATACCTACTACTTCATTATATTATATAGTTGTGGCTTGCTACTTGTTAGCGTGTTGGGGTAAACAAACTTGATGTTTTTGTTTTTTTTACCTATCTCGCAATTGGAGTCGATGGAATAAGAAAGAAATTTGATAGCTTGGCAAAAGTGGTAGCTTGACAAAAGTGGTAGAGAAAACATTAATCTCTCCTACCATGACAAACATGGCCACTAAAACTTGCAACATTGTTTGTAGGAAGTGAAAATTATGTTTCTTTTTTCCAAACATGTATGTTAGTATATTACAATTTAATGAATATGTTTTATTATTATCATATATGGTTTCATACTTTAACAAAACATTCGCGAAGACTTCACAATGTTTTATTATTCAATGAAAGATTTTCCAAGATCTTACAAGATTTTATAATTCAGTGAAAGATTCGCCATGACTTTACAAGACAATATAATCTGGTGAGAGATTCGCCAAAATATATATATATATATATATATATATATATATATATATATATATATATATATATATACATACACACACATACATACATACATATTATATTAGTAATAAAATCACCTTCCATTTTTCCTATGTATCATGGGGATTCACCCATTTATTATACATATAAATTTAGGGTGGTTCTTAAAATTTTCCCTGATGTGGACCCGCTCGACAGTTACGGTCAACTGACCGTTTAACTAGCAGTCAGCGCCAAAATTGATGGTAAGGCCAATTTTAGTCGGGTTAACTGGAAGTTAGCCAGTTTTAGTGGAGATTTTCAGGGGAAAACTGGAGAAAAATTGAATGAGCCATAACTTTGGCTACGAGAGGCCTTTTGAGGTGAATGTTTTTTTTTTTTTTTAATTTTGGCTATTCAGATCATTCTAAAGCCATTGGTATAGGTTTCACAGCTAATAGAGGTCATCTTTAGGTTTTTTTTCTTCAGGGAAGTTCCAGGAGCCACTAGGGCCTGTTCAGTGTTGGAGCTGCATTGGGTTGTGTGCAGCCATTGAAGGTGAAATGAAGGTCTATTCTGACTGTTTTCTATGCTCTGAGTCCATTTCTATAGCTCATTTCACCTGTTTAGGCTTTCTTATCACTATTTAGCTTCAGGGGAGCTTTTAGGGCCACGAGGGACATTTCAGTGATTGAGCTGTGTTGGGCTAGGTTCATCTGTTTGAGGTGAAACAAAAGCCTATTTCTATTGTATTCGACCTTCTGATTCCACTCGCAGAGGTTTCAAAACCATTGAAGGACTTCTTCAGCTCGAATTGCTTCAGAGAAGTTCCAAGAGCCACTAGGGCCATTTGAAGTGTAGGAATTACAGGGTAAGTTCCTCAGACAGAACACCAAAGGACACCGCTCACAACCAGATCGCAAATCAATACACTAGTATTTTTGACGTGGTTAAAACCCTCAAAGAGGGAAACAATCCATGGCCTGAGCCAACGCGGCCGCTTCAGGAAATTTATTAATAAAAGAATGAAAATTTACATAAGCTTCTCTAATAGACGGATTACCCTACAAATGACCCTCCATGCGCTTTAAATAGAAATCATGGACCAATCGGGTGTCAATCCATGGATCAAGTGTCAGTAATACCGAGGAGAGAATGAACTGTCGGATCACTACATATCGTGAACGTCGAATTCTAAGTTACAAAATGTACAAGGTAAAGAAACACACTTTACCTAACTTTATACCTAACTCTATACTAGACCAAGTTGTACTTAACTATTTCCTATGTGTCGGAATATCCTAACATCCCCCCTTAAGAACAACTTGGGATAGGATTGAAGGATTTACAAATATGACACAATAGGAGAAGGAAGGAGGCACTAGAGCCTATCCCCCCTTAGTGACAACTTCCTGAACTCCAACCATAAATCGAAGTTTAGTGAACTTCGCCTCTGTGAGAGCCTTTGTGAAGATGTCTGCAACTTGATCATCTATTAAACAATATTGCACTTCAAGAACATGGTCGTGAATGAGCTTTCTGATGAAGTGCATGTGCAGTTCAATGTGTTTGCTGCGCTGATGTTGGACTGGATCTTTGCATAGTTGAATGGCACTTTGATTATCACACCAAAGTGTAGTCGGATGCTGCTGCTGAAAGCCAAACTCTGACAGGATCTCACAAAGCCACAAGGCTTCCTTACTAGCTTCTACGCCACCACGATACTCTACTTATGCTGATGAAAGAGAAATGGCACCTTGTTTCTTGCAAGCCCATGTAATAGGTCCTGAACCAAGAGTGAACACATAACTGGCAGTAGACTTCCGATCATCAAGGTCACCAGCCCAATCAGAATCAGTGAAACCAACCAATAGAGGAGCTGCTTCGGTACTGTAATGAATCCAAAACTGAACTATACCTCGAACATAAAGAAGTATTCTTTTAGCTGCTTTCCAATTCTTTCACGTGGGTTTTGCATAAACCGAGCAACAAGGCCAACAACAAAGGAAAGGTCAGGACGAGTATGGGTTAGATACAAAAGCTTTCCTACAAGTTGACGGTATAAGGTAGCATCAACGTCAGGAGAAGTACAAGTGACTGAAAGTTTGACTCCAGACTGAAAGGGAGAAGGGGCTGGCTTACAGTCTTCCATGTGAAAGTGGCGTAGAATATCACAGGCATACTTGGACTGAGAAAGCGAAATACCTTCCTTGGATTGCAAGACTTGAAGACCGAGAAAATAAAGCGAAATACCTTCCTTGGATTGCAAGACTTGAAGACCGAGAAAATAATGTAAGTGTCCTAAGTCTGTCATTTCAAACTTCCTTTTAAGGCTAGAATTCACATGGTTTATAAGGTTGGGATCACTACCAGTCAGGATAAGATCATCAACATAAAGAACAAGAATGATAAGAAACTTGCCCACTTTCTTGGTTTAGACAGTATTGTCAGAATGACACCTAGAAAAGCTAGATTCTAAAAGAAAGTTATCCATTTTGGCATACCAAGCTCGAGGAGCTTGCTTGAGACCATAAAGGGATTTCTTAAGCCGACATACAAGGCTGGAGTCTGCTTGTATAAATCGAATAGGTTGTTCCATATAGATTTCTTCATGAAAGTCCCCATGCAAGAAGGTGGATTTAACATCCATCTTATGAACTTCCCATTTGAACGAGGCAGCAAGGGAAAGAACAAGGCGGATAGAGTTCATTTTGGCAACAGGGGAGAAGGTTCCAGTGTAGTCAATGCCTTCAACCTGTGAAAAATCTTTAGCAACAAGACGAGCTTTATGTTTATCAACTTTCCCATCTGGTCCATACTTGGTTCTGTAAACCCATTTGCATCTAACAAGTTTTCGTCCCTTTGGTAGAGGAACAAGATCCCATGTATCGTTTGCCAACAATGAATGATATTCTTCATTCATAGCTGCTTCCCAATCGGGATGTCTTGAAGCTTCTGCAAAGGTGTCAGGATCATAATTTACTGGAGCTTGAGCCAGTAAAGAAGAGGCTCTGTCAAACTAAGAATGTGTGCGTCACTGATTTGTAGGATCACCAGCAAGATCACCTACTACATCTCAAGTAGCACGAACCCATTTTGGAAGGTGAGGAGTTGAAGGAGGATCCTGAGATGGTGGGGGAGGATTGTCATCCTCACTTTCATCATCTAAAGAAGAAATGTTTTCAAAAGTAGAAGAGATAGGGAGAGGTGGCACATCCGCCGGACTAGGCTCGCAGGCCGATATATTTTCATCAAATTTTACATCTCTTCTATTGATAACATTTTTGGACTTAAATGGAATAAGTCTATAGCCTTTGACATCTTCAAAATATCCAACAAAAGTATATTTTTCACTCTTAGGTTCTAAAGCTTTATGCTTTTCATCTGGAATATGGGCCCACGGTTCACTTCCAAAAACACAAAAGTGACTTACATCTAGTTTGATTGAGCTCCATGCTTCTTCTGGAGTGATATTCTTTAAAGCCTTAGTGTTGGAATTATGATTCTGGTATGGCTTTATGATACATATGTTATACTTGATGGCAACCCACTCATCTCAGATAATAAATTATAGTGTAGAGAAAAGTTCACGCACTTATATGCAGAGAAAAGTTTATTTCATGTAGAGAAAAGTTCACGCACTTTTATGCAGAGAAAAGTTCATTTCATGTAGAGAAACGTTCACGCACTTTTATGCAGAGAAAAGTTTATTTCATGAAGAGAAAAAGTTCACGCACTTTCATGCAAGGAAAAGCGCGTATATGTTGGAGAACTTACCTTTGGTCCATGGTAGTTAGTCCTTGGTATTTGAACCTATGAGGAAAAGCGCGTATATGTTGGAGAACTTACCTTTGGTCCATGGTAGTTAGTCCTTGGTATTTTAACCTATGAGGAAGCGCGTATATGTTGGAGAACTTACCTTTGGTCCATGGTAGTTAGTCCTTGGTATTTGAACCTATGAGGAAGTGCGTATATGTTGGAGAACTTACCTTTGGTCCATGGTAGTTAGTCCTTGGTATTTGAACCTATGGTTTTGGACCATGGTACGCACTTTCATGCAAGGAAAAGCGCGTATATGTTGGAGAACTTACCTTTGGTCCATGGTGGTTAGTCCTTGGTATTATTGAGCCCCATGTTTTTGGGCCCCTTGTATTGGTTATCTATGGTATTGATCCATGATTTTAGGAAGAAGCTTGCCTATATAAAGCAAATGAGATCACTTGGCTAATTCATCCTTGCAATTGAATATCTTAAGATCTAAAATATTGGGTTATTTTTTTGAAAGTTTGATCTATGAAAGTGAAGTTGAAAGCGAATCTGTGAAGGGTGATCTCTCGAGCGCTGCAGCTACGGAAGTGCGGAGGCGCCACAGAAGGCGCAGTGCGGAGGCGCCACAGAAGGCACAGTGCGGAGACGCCACAGAAGGCGCAGTGCAGAGACGCCACAGAAGGCGCAGTGCAGAGACGCCACAGAAGGCGCAGTGCGGAGGCGCCACAGAAGGCACAGTGTGGAGGCGCCACAGAAGGCGCAGTGCGGAGACGCCACAGAGGCACCACAGAAGGTGCAGTGCAGAGGCGCCACATAAGGTGCAGTACAGAGGCGCCACAGAAGGCGCAGTGCGAAGGCGCCACAGAAGGCGCAGTGCGGAGGCGCCACAGAAGGCGCAGTGCGGAGGCACAGTGCGAAGACGCCACAGAGGCGCTACAGAAGGCGTAGTGCGGAGACGCCACAGAGGCGCCACAAAAGGCGCAGTGCGGAGATGCCACAGAGGCGCCACAGAAGGTGCAGTGCGGAGGCGCCATAGAAGGCGCAGTGCGGAGACGCCATAGAAGGTGCAGTGCGGAGGCGCCACATAAGGCACAGTGCGGAGGCGCCACATAAGGCGCAGTGCGGAGGCGCCACAGAAGGCGCAGTGCGGAGACGCCACAGAGGCGCCACAGAAGACGCAGTGTGGAGGCGCCACAGAAGGTGCAGTGCGGAGGCGCCACAGAAGACGCAGTGCGGAGACGCCACAGAGGCGCCACAGAAGGCGCAGTGCAGAGGCACCACAGAAGGCGCAGTGCAGAGGCGCCATAGAAGGCGCAGTGCGGAGGTGCCACAGAAGGCGCAGTGCGGAGGCGCCACAGAAGGTGCAGGTGCGGTGGTCGCGGCGCCACAGAAGGCGCAGGTGCAGAGGTAGTACATATATCCGCAGATCTATACCAGTGAAGTTGCGATCCCTGCTTAAAATTTGTTTTAACTGCCTTTGACTATTCTGCGGGGTTTTGGGTGCATAACTGATGTTTGGTTACTGGTATTGAGTTCAGATAACAGCATGATTAATGACTTATCTTTATGTACTAGATCTAGTTGATAACTCTCATAATATCATTGTATATGTATGGATCTGGTGATTGGGTGATTGATAAGGTTGTTTGATTATGAGCTTCAATGTTGTTGTTGGGTCCAGTATGAAAATTGGATGAAAAGTGGCCTTTCAGATTATGTGTTGTGCTTCAGTGTATCTGTTATAGACATTTTTGTGCCTTACAGCATGAAGCATGAAATGTCAATAATCTAAGGGATCCAAAGTCCCTAAACATGTTGTTCCTTCCCCTAGAGGAATAAGGTCAGCAAACCACAACACTAAATATCAGTTCTCCACCTGAAAACACTCAAAAACAAGCTAATTCTGGATCATGTCAACTGCTCCACTGAGCATCTGCGCTGAATGTCAACTGCTCCACTCTGTACCTGCGCTGAATGTCAACAGTAATGAAGGCTACCTGCGCTAGGTGAGTTTGGCCAAGTGGCACAGTCATTCCTCAAGGTGTCAATGCCCAGGAAGCTTCCAAAATGACAATTGGATTAGGGAATTCGCCTTGTGATGAGTAAGAGGATCTAGATCTCCAAGTGGAAGCAAGAACCTCCAAGTGGACTCAAGAACTGAAGAATAACTGAAGTGGGAGAGGACACTAGTCAGCTCCATGCCAAGCTCAAGCTGACTCATCCTTTCTCCAAATCTCCTATATATAGAGCTCTCTCATGAGGTCTAGGCAGGCGGGAATCTGGTGAATGTAAGGAAGTGTTGTTGGTTTGAGTATAGAACTATTGGGTGATTTGCTTGAAGGAGGTGAAGAGGAGATTTCTTTCTGCTGGGAGGTGATGTTGGATTGGGCCTTTTATGGTTGTATTGCTTCCTGAACTTTACTTCTTCCATTAATAAAGCACTTGAGGTTCTTCTATATGCATGTGTCTCAATGGTGTATTGATACTTGTATATTTGATTTATTCTAATCCTTGAGTCAATTATGAATGTATCCTTCTTGTAGTTTCCCTTTCTTGTTATTTTGCAGGATCTTGGTGTAGCTGGGCCAGTGAAAGAGAAAGGAGCTGGGAGCAAGCAGCAAAGAGAGAAGATTGGATCAATCATTATCGGAAGGCATCGGTTAGTGGATCTCTTTCTCCCCTCTCTTACATCTCATAAAGAAGTAATCTCGAATAGCTTTGCTTTGATTGTTGATGAGGTACTATCACCCTTAGAGTGGGATAGGGTCATTCCGTATTGGATACTTTTCCCAACAACAAATTGGCGACTCCGCTGGGGATCGTATCTTGTTGGTTGTTTGTGTTTTTGCTATTCATTTCATAAACACAGGGAGTACCGAATCGAATTGCATTTGGATCTTTCAAATGCAAAGTAGAGGGCAGCTACTCTAGCTCAGTTTCTGGGCAAGTTTATGATTTGAAGAGCTGATCCACAAGGACTCTGAACAGCTCTTAGTGATAGCTTTTCATCCTCCTTTTCATCCCTTAGTGTGTACTTGACTGATAGCTTCTGATTTGGCCAAAAACTGTGAATTTTTTAGCAATCTGTGACCCGGAAACCAAGAGAAACGAAAGATTCATTCTTCAGTGCAGGCTGTGTGAAGGCTGTCTGCATTTCAGCGCAGTTCCTGAAGGGGCTACCTGCGCTGAATGTCAAACTGACAGTGTAATACCTGTGCTAAACCAGTCTTGCCTTGTGCTACTGGGGTTTCCTACTGTTTCTTGCCCTGTTTTCACCCTTGTTTTTGCAGCCTGTTACCAGTCAATGTACCTATCTGAAACCAACTTTCCTTGCCACTATTCCGCCTCGGTTGTATAAAGAAATTGTAATTTTTCTTTGTGTATTTCTTATATCATTTACAGTTTCCCATAACGAAAGTGAACTAGTCTTGTTGTGGCCTCTTAGATCTAGACCTGTGATAAAGTGTCGTTTTGATCTTAAGAGTTAGTTTGTTTGCTGTTCATAACTGATTGAGCTTTTGCTTTCGTCATATGGTTTGAGTTTATATATTTCTAGTGTCGAAACAAGTAAATCTTAAGGTGTCTTTTGATTTTGGACAAGCTTGTTTGCTTTCACTTGAAATTTAATTCAAAGTTATACAACAGCTTTCTTTTTGTATCGCACAAACATTAAGAAAGAGAAAAGAAATACCTGCATTGTGCATGTGCATTATGACAGTTTGCATGTTGATTTAGGAAAAAGTGCATTAGTGTGTGCTCTATGATCTGTGTGAAAAGATGTTGTCTTTCTTTTCCCTCAGTAGTTGAGATTTTCAAAGTTGAAAGATTGAAAAGCTTGCTTATCATCTTAGACTGCATTTAGGAGTGTTACTATACATCTCGTGGTGATCCATAAAGGAAAACTGCTAAACAAGATCAACCTTAAAATAAATTGAATTTACATAACAACGCATTGAAACATAACGCAAACACATAGAGGTCTAAGCTAGAGACGTGTTCCGGCGTTGTTAAACGTGATATCTTAGCGTTGAGTGGTTGGGTGATTCCTCCACGGTGAAGCGATAAGTATCAATACGGACTTGTGCTCCCACGTACCGTCGCGTATATATTGGGAGACCCCTATAGGAACAAAGCCTTTATCCATAGGAAACCGTGTCGGCCGCCCTATTGATCGCAATGCAGTGAACACAGCATTCACGAAGATCGACCACTCGTACCGTAAAACGTATTCTGTGGTTTTGCGAAAAGTTTGGCACACCCTCTGCCTAGAACTCCAAAGCAGTTTCTTTTGGCCTTTTTCAAACTCTATAACTGAAAAAGTCCATCCGAGCATTTGTCACTTCGGGCTCGTTAAAACATCGAAGGAGACTAGAGTCATCTTTAGCTTTTTCTCGACTCTTAAAAAGTGAAAAAGCAAGTTGTGTCTAAAGCGTCGTCATAAAATTTATTTTAAACGGAACATAATCACCTCCTATTCCTGCGTTGATCTGTAGGTTGAGAACATGGAATGCCCCAGCCAAGGAATTCCACATGATGGAAATCCTAGTCCTTTCTCCTCTTGGGGAGAAGTTGGTGCGCCCCACATGGCCACATTGTCGCTTCCAGGACTGACAATTGGCCTGCCTATTTGGCTATTCTCAACTAATGTAGTTCAGAACACCATGGTTCCTGAACAGTCGAGTCAACAGTTAGATCAGTCTAGAGCTGCCCACCAGCCTTCTACTTCCTATAACTCTTCCTCTAATCCTTCATCTTCGCAAGGTAGAGCCGGCAAAAGCCAAGCTCCCATGGAGAAAAAGGAGAAGAAGAAGAAAGAGAAGAAGAAGAAGGAGCCTAAGGCGACTGGGGGCAAGCAAAAGACATCTGACAAAAATCCACACACAGCACAGACCGGGCCTAAATTGCCATGTGTCATATGTAGAGGAGACCACTTCCATAGAGATTGTCCCTGTATTCCCCGGATACTAAGGGACTGGTCCCCTCGGTTGCACAATTCGGGAGCATCAACCAGCGAAAGTGAAGGTTCAAGACAAAGAGGGGGAATAAGATCCCCCTGCAAACTGTGTAAAGGCGATCACGCCATCCACCGTTGTCCCTTCTTAGACGAAGCGAAGAGAGTTTTGGAAGATCGCCCGGTTTCACCGTTGAGACTTCCTCCTGGATACAAAAAACTTGTGCCAAGTCCTTCGTTGGTTGAAAATACAGCTGGCCCGCTCAAGTGGTCAGCTGAAGCGTCAGTCATTGAAAATGAACCTACTGAATCCAGACCAGACGAAAGTCTAAAGGTCGATACGGCAGTTGACCCGGTTCCGCCTTCGGAGGTTTCATCTTCAAATGACACCGTCAATGAAGATTCATCTTCAAATGACACCCTCACTGAAGAGAATAAGGATGACACCATCCAGATTCTTTTCATCAACACCGACTCTAATGAGCATCAGGGCAATGCGCCCATTCCTTTATCGCAGGAAGGAACATCGTCAGGGTCATACCCGGCCGTGTATTCGGTCCCACCACCAAGCAACCTGGTTGTGTCCTTTGATTGGAACCAACTAGGCAGACCCCGGTTACCAGCCAGTATACCATTTAGAATCATCGTCCAAATTTATAGAATGGTAATGGCTGGAACTATCATTGATGAAGGGGAATCTGTGAGTATCCTTTCCTCTATTGCTTGGAAAGCACTGGGTTCCCCGGAGCTTTTGCCTGAGATAAGAAATCTCTCGGGTTTTGATAAAGGAACCAGTCGACCATTAGGGATCCTCCCCAATGTACCTGTTACATTGAAAGGGAAGACCGTTCAAATGAACGTGATGGTCGTTCAAGGACCCTTGGATTATAACCTACTCCTTGGATGAGACTATATATATTGCATGGGAGCTATAGTCTCCTCACTCTTTAGAGTAATATGTTTTCCACACGAAGGAAGAATGGTCAAGCTCGTAGACCAACTTTCATTTCCGGGATCACGCATCGCAAATAGTCACATACCAACCCTCAATGGTCTATTCACTCAAGAAATGTCTCCACCCCCAGTCCTCCTTCCCGATGAGTGCGAGTGATTCAGAAAGATGGGACTGGAACCCAGGGGGCATGCATCCTGGTCTGCTTCGGGCAGAGGAAACCTTGGGTACAAAGTAGAATTTCCGCGGGAGAATATGACTAGTCCGTACCCCGTCCGAAAGAAGGAAGAGGGGTTGTTCTGGAACATGATTCTTTTGTTAAGGTTACTTGTTTGACAAAGGTCATTCACCATTGTCCACTTCGGTAGACAGTGCCGAGGAGATGTTTTCGTTTGATGGTGTTAACAAAACAATCTTTGGGTAACTAGAAAGAGGCAAGCCTCCCTCAATAACATTAATGTTTTGTCTTTGAGTAGTGTTCTTCTCTTGTCGCAAGTAGCTGCTCTCTTGTCGCAAGTAGCTGTTCTCTTGCGATCTTGCAAAAGAGCTGTCAAAAGTTGGGCCGACGAGAAGACAAGTACCACGTAAGTCCCGTTAAAAATAACGAGAAGACAAGTATCGTTAACATTAGACTAGCAAGACGACAAGTAGCTGTGAACACCCAAAGAAAAACATAGGTGGGGGAGAGGAGGGGCAGCCTTGAAATTGTACTTTATACCTGGGGGCATGCAAACCTTTTGGAGTGCAAGCTAAGAGCGGTTGTTTATCTGTTTTTGGGATTAGCCGTTTCCGAACTTGCATAAAGAAAGGAGGAGAGGGAGCATAGATTATGTGAGGTGCAAGCTCTATAAAAAATGGAATCTTGCAGGAGACATTTCTTATCTTATGACTGGGATATCGAGCAGTTTTACCGCGGAATTTATGCTCGTTAAAAAATAGAAAAGCGAGATCCGAGCAGTTTTAGCACATAGTTCATGCTCGTTAAAAAATAAACATAAGATCGAGCAGTTTTACCGTGGAATTTATGCTCGTTAAAAAATAGAAAAGTGTGAGCAAGAGTTTCCTCCAGAGTTTAAGCTCATTAAAAAATGAACCTATTCCGGTAAATAACCTACGTGATCGTAAAATTATTAGCCATAAAAAGCCTTGGTCGTGTTTTCACCTGCCACCTCCATTCCATTTGGCCGATCGTTCACCTCCATATGATTGTTTACCTATTTTGAGGAACAGCTGCGAAGAGTGATTTCACCTAGCCATCCTTGTGACACTGCCGTGATTGGAAAATTCCAACCTATACCTGGAATCTACTGCTATCCCTGTTTATCACTCGTTCCTCAAAAGACGAGTCTTCTTTGAGCTCTTTTCTCCTGACTCGTAAAATATGAAAAGTTTGCCGAGTTTTGGCCTTCCAGCTCGTTAAAATGACCGGAAGAGCTATCCCTCCTCTAGATTTTAATCTTTTTGGACCTGAGGGATTATTGCACAAAAAGGTCGAGCGCTTGTTTTATTCAGCTCGCTAAAATTATCAAAAACTCATCCCTTCTGTATTGTTTTATACTTTTTCGGACTTAAGGGATTAGATGACGAAAAAGGAATTTTGGAGTTAACTTTCTGTACCTTTTCAGACTCTCTAAAAATGAAAAGGACCGAGTTTTCCTTGTCGTTAGACTCGTTAAAATGATTAAATAGCGACAAACTTGTCTTTAGACGAGAACGAGTTTCCCTATCGCTAGGCTCGTTAAAACATAGCGATGGGCTTGCCCGAAGGGCAGGTTATAGAACAAGCATATGTTATCCTCCTCAAGCTTGACAAAAATAAAGAGGTACTGGTCAGAAATGATTGGGGAAAAATTGGGAGAACCTCAAAGCTTTAATGGTAGCAAGTCGCTCTTGAACATGACACTTTGTCCTCTGTATCACATCGGGTTGGGTTGTTTCATTCACCGGTCTCATCACCATGGTCTTCGCCAAACCATCCACATTTGGGGTAATGCTACCAATCCATCACATCAATGTCGTTATATGTTCAAGAGATGTTGTTCAGAAAGAGTCAACCGTGTCCCATCCACTGCCATACATTATCCTTCATCCATCCATGATCGCCACCCTGAATCATATTTCACAAATTGTTTTCACCTCCACTAAAATCATTAGCTCTGTTCCGTGTCACTGATGTGGGATTCATTAAGGCCCTCCTTTGATGGATCGCTTCTTGTCGACTTCAGCTCATTATCCAAGAAGTTGATCTAGGAACACCCCCCTCAGTACTTTGAAGCTTGCATGCCTCAATGGCAAGTTTCTCACTTCCGGCGACAGGTATACATCAATGACCTTCGACCAGAAGATTTTGCATGGTGTTCGACACCAAGTCCTTTATTCACACCACGTGAATTGTACTGCAGTACCTTGAGGGTCATTATCATTATCGGTGATTCCTCTCGCGCTTGTTAACGGTTTACATTATCGACCGGTAATCAAGCGATGTCTTTCCATGTTCGACTTCAGCGCAATTCTCACATGGATCGACTTGTACTTAGAGTGAACATCGAACGAGTTTGAAGACCCCGGATCTAGTTTCATCCATCCGGGCTGCGATATATATTCAGGAAATATAAAGAAATTTGATATGTACATTATTACAGCAGATGATCATCCTACTCAAAGGATGATAATTTCAGCAGAGAATTATCAGTCTACCATCAGACGATCGTCTGTTATATGTACCAAAATGAATTTATAAAGCTGAGCATGGGAATGCCCGCCTCAGCTAGATCATGAAAGCAGAATGAAAAATAATGTATTGTATTGTATTTTATTACAGGTCACCTCTCAGCGATTGAATGAACTTCGGATCCTCCTGATAAAGCATTTCACCCGATAAACGACCTCATACTTTAGGGGGGCAACTGTTATAGACATTTTTGTGCCTTACAGCATGAAGCATGAAATGTCAATAATCTAAGGGATCCAAAGTCCCTAAAGATTTTGTTCCTGCCCCTAGAGGAACAAGGTCAGCAAACCACAGCACTAAATATCAATTCTCCACCTGAAAACACTCAAAAACAAGCTAATTCTGGATCATGTCAACTGCTCCACTGAGCATCTGCGCTGAATGTCAACTGCTCCACTCTGTACCTGCGCTGAATGTCAACAGTAATGAAGGCTAGCTGCGCTGGGCGAGTTTGGCCAAGTGGCACAGTCATTCCTCAAGGTGTCAATGCCCAGGAAGCTTCCAAAATGACACTTGGATCAGGGAATTCGCCTTGTGATGAGTAAGA
Organism: Pinus tabuliformis; assembly: GCA_031772625.1. Taxonomy (NCBI): domain Eukaryota; kingdom Viridiplantae; phylum Streptophyta; class Pinopsida; order Pinales; family Pinaceae; genus Pinus; species Pinus tabuliformis. Next base: position 125,998,209 of record CM062808.1, on the reverse strand, counting down.
GGATCTAGATCTCCAAGTGGAAGCAAGAACCTCCAAGTGGACTCAAGAACTGAAGAATAACTGAAGTGGGAGAGGAAACTAGTCAGCTCCATGCCAAGCTCAAGCTGACTCATCCTTTCTCCAAATCTCCTATATATAGAGCTCTCTCATGAGGTCTAGGCAGGTGGGAATCTGGTGAATGTAAGGAAGTGCTGTTGGTTTGAGTATAGAACTATTGGGTGATTTGCTTGAAGGAGGTGAAGAGGAGATTTCTTTCTGCTGGGAGGTGATGCTGGATTGGGCCTTTTATGGTTGTATTGCTTCCTGAACTTTACTTCTTCCATTAATAAAGCACTTGAGGTTCTTCTATATGCATGTGTCTCAATGGTGTATTGATACTTGTATATTTGATTTGTTCTAATCCTTGAGTCAATTATGAATGTATGCTTCTTGTAGTTTCCCTTTCTTGTTATTTTGCAGGATCTTGGTGTAGCTGGGCCAGTGAAAGAGCAAGGAGCTGGGAGCAAGCAACAAAGAGAGAAGATTGGATCAATCATTAGCGGAAGACATCGGTTAGTGGATCTCTTTCTCCCCTCTCTTACATCTCATAAAGAAGTAATCTCGAATAGCTTTGCTTTGATTGTTGTTGAGGTACTATCACCCTTAGAGTGGGATAGGGTCAATCCGTATTGGATACTTTTCCCAACAACAGTATCCAGTCTGAAAATTGATGAAACGTGGTACCTGGAGGAGAGAAGATTGTAGGCCAGCGCCTATGTACTAGTATCTAAGCTAGTACAAAAGCTAAGGGAGATCTTTGGAGCATTGTAGCAGGTAGCAGCCTGCGTACTAGTAAATGGATCGGCTAGTACAAGAGCAAAGGGGGTTGTAGCTCCCGTACTGGTATAAGACTACACCAGTACAAATATTGTAAAAGGATTTTCTTATTAAGAAGAAGATTGAGATGACTTGCAGCAGGTGGTTTTTCTCCCGCATTGGGTTTCCACCTTATATCATGGTGTTCATGTGTGTGCCTTATGTGTGATGATCTATTCTCTATTACGACATCTGTTATCTGATAATATGGTTGATAATGTTCTAATGCACTCATTGAAGATCAATTAACTTAATCATAAGAAGTTGTGGAAGTAGCATATATGAATCTGATTATGGAAATGAAAAAGTTTTATTAATGTGATAATATTGATTCACCCCCCCCTCTCAGTATTATTTCAAACAATTGGTATCAGAGCAGGTCCTTTGATAGAAGCTTGATCGCTTGAAGGAGATCCGTGGAAAAATGGGAAAGAAGCTTAAGAAGAAAGCACCTAAGAAAAAGAAGTCATCTCAGAAGAACTATGACAGTGGGAGAATTGATTGGGGATTAGGTATAAGAAGCTCTTCAGATTCAGAATTAGATTCAGAATCGTTATCAGGTATGAATATATTATCCTCTGATGTTCCAGCTATCTTTCCTTTTGGAAGAGATGAAAGTGATAGCAAAACTACTGAATTTTCTCTTATGGGTGAACAAGAAAGATATCAAATAGAGGCAGAATTTAAAAGGCTGACAGACAAAAGTAGAGATCAACAAGATCTATTGAACAAAAGGGAATGTGATTTCAAAGAAGAAGCTACCAAACTAAAGGCCCAACTAGAAGAAGGAAAAAAGGTAAGAAAGCTACTCAAGGACAAGGAAGACCAATGTCAAAAATTGGAGCATGAAGTGACATCATTAAGAAAAGAAGTCAACGAAAGAAGCACAACCATCAAGAAACTCAAAGATAGATCCAGCTACTATGAAAATCTTGAAGCTACAATCCTCTCACTAAAAGGAGATCTTGAAGAATCAAAGAAGCATAATACAGATCTACTCCAAGCTATTGTAAAACAAGAAAATGAAGTCACCAGCTTAAAATCTCAACTAGAATGTGCCTTCCGAGTTCGTCAAATGCAGCAGGATCTGAATGAAGAACAAGAAAAGGAGATTCTCAAACTAAGGGAACAAATGGAAGAAGGAAGGAAAGCTGAAGAATATTTGAAAAATCAATCTCTTGAAAAGGAAGAACAGCTTCAGGTTGAGGTAAATATCTTGAAAGGTAAACTAGAAGAAAAGGATAAGCTTTTACGATTTCAAGATAGTTCTAAATTCTTAGATGATATTCTTAGTAGTCAAAGGTCTCCTGCTATAAACACTGGTCTTGGTTTCCATGAAATTGTTGAAGGTGAATCTAGTTCACAAGGTGAGGCAAGGAACTCTAAAGAGAAATCTAAAGTGATCAACGAAGAAATGAAAGATCAATCTCATCATCAACCAAGAAAAGAGATTCCTCAAAGAAAATCCTTTACTCCTCCTATGAATAATGTTGAATGTTATGTATGTCATAATCTTGGACATGTTGCAGCTAGATGTAGAAGAAGAAGGGTTCAATACCATTATGCAAAAAGATCATCACATTCAAGGTACTTTTATGGATATTCCTTTGCTTGCAATATGTTTGGTCACAAAGCTGCTGATTGTTACAGGAGGAATATGAAACATGTAAGATGTTATGCATGTAACAAGCTTAGACATATAGCTAAGGAATGCAGGAACAAAGTGTGGGCACCATATCAAAAGGATAAAATGTCATCATCACGCTTGAAGATATGGAGGAAAAAGGAAGTACAGTCAGAAAAAGGCGGCACCGCACAACGTACAGACATACCAGAATCAGAGGGAGCTGAAAGTACAAAACTTCAGTGTCCTGAATCTCATATGCAAACTCCATAAAGGAAAGTTGCATATATATGCGATTTAGTTACTTCACGGTCGCGTATATGATTGTTTGAAGAAAGGCAGTAGGGACAGATTCAAGAGAAGGATCAGTTTTGCTCTAGTTAATAATAATGATGTGTGGATATGATGGTTAGAAGTGTTTTGGTTCTAACTTGATATTGATGATGTCTTGATACTTCTTATTGATATGCATGATCAGACAGATGGCACAGGTTTAGAGGGAGCATATGGACTTAATGCATTATTGGCATTATGGTTAATAGTCCTTGGTGATGATACTTATATGGATAAATGATTCATCTTGCTATGGTTATGAGTTGTTCACATGGTTCTTCGATCAGATTTATGGTTGATTCTCTAATGATGCTTGCATGGGAAGCACTTAGCTTGAATTCACATCTTCTTGATGTTGAGTCACTCATATGCTGTTGTCGTCATATGCATAAAGATCATATATTACAGTTATGATTCATTTCATTCTTGGCACAAATGGATGAGGATTGTTGGCTGGATATAGGGATGATTATTCAAAGTTGCATTGTTGGAGACATGATGATAATGAGCTCTTATCTATATGATGATAGGATTGTTTCATACATATGTTGATTAATGCAGATATTCCCAATTGGTGATACTTGATTCATGTAAATCTGGATGGCTATGATGTTTCTCACATAGAATGTGAAATTCTGTTGATGCGGACATACCTTGATGATTCATGCACTAATGCAAGTTGCTGGTCTAGTTGTTGTTGACAGATACTATGGAGCAGATCATAAAGTGTTGTTGCTGATGTTCATCTTATTTAGGTGATGTCATATCAAGACTCATGATGTAATAGTGTCATCTCTTCAGGTCATGTAACGACCTATGTTGGTTTCCACACTATGCCTGGGATGAAGATGTAATGTATTTGGTTTTCATTTTTCAGATATATCCCCACTTGGTTGGGTGATGGATGTATGTATTGAATCTTTTAGGAAGGTCATTTGTGATGTAGAACATCCTTTTGCAGACCTTGCTTACAGTCAGGGGGAGCCTGAGCATGAACACCACTATATAGCAGAGCAGACATTTCAGCTTGTTCTCAGAAAGAGCATGATCAGATTGGTGCACCATGACATATACAAAGGGGGAGCTCATTCAGAGATTTCAACAGGTACTCAGGGGGATATTATAATGCTTTGTTGGCATTATGGAGGACGTACAGAAGGAGATCTTGGATGCTGGTCTGATTATTGCTGCAATCTATCTCTTTCATGGTCATTTATGGTGTTTGGTGGATTATGTTTCTTCTTTACAGATCTCGTTCATATTCAGGGGGAGCATGCTCTTAGGGGGAGCATAACCCTTTGCCCTTGATGTCAAAGGGGGAGAATGAGCTGAAGATTTTGAGGTTTCCATCAAGTCCAAAGGGGGAGATTGTTGGCATTATGATTCTGGTATGGCTTTATGATACATATGTTGTACTTGATGGCAACCCACTCATCTCAGATAATAAATTATAGTGTAGAGAAAAGTTCACGCACTTATATGCAGAGAAAAGTTTATTTCATGTAGAGAAAAGTTCACGCACTTTTATGCAGAGAAAAGTTTATTTCATGTAGAGAAAAGTTCACGCACTTTTATGCAGAGAAAAGTTTATTTCATGAAGAGAAAAAGTTCACGCACTTTCATGCAAGGAAAAGCGCGTATATGTTGGAGAACTTACCTTTGGTCCATGGTAGTTAGTCCTTGGTATTTGAACCTATGGTTTTGGACCATGGTACGCACTTTCATGCAAGGAAAAGCGCGTATATGTTGGAGAACTTACCTTTGGTCCATGGTGGTTAGTCCTTGGTATTATTGAGCCCCATGTTTTTGGGCCCCTTGTATTGGTTATCTATGGTATTGATCCATGATTTTAGGAAGAATCTTGCCTATATAAAGCAAATGAGATCACTTGGCTAATTCATCCTTGCAATTGAATATCTTAAGATCTGAAATATTGGGTTATTGTTTTGAAAGTTTGATCTATGAAAGTGAAGTTGAAAGCGAATCTGTGAAGGGTGATCTCTCGAGCGCTGCAGCTACGGAAGTGCGGAGGCGCCACAGAAGGCGCAGTGCGGAGGCGCCACAGAAGGCACAGTGCGGAGACGCCACAGAAGGCGCAGTGCGGAGACGCCACAGATGGCGCAGTGCGGAGACACCACAGAGGCGCCACAGAAGGCGCAGTGCGGAGGCGCCATAGAAGGCGCAGGGCAGAGACGCCACAGAGGCACCACAGAAGACGCAGTGCGGAGGCGCCACAGAAGGCGCAGTGCAGAGGTGCCATAGAAGGCGCAGTGCGGAGGCGCCACAGAAGGCGCAGTGCAGAGGCACCACAGAAGGCGCAGTACGGAGGCGCAGTGCAGAGGCGCCACAGAAGGCGCAGTGCGGCCACAGAGGCGCCACAGAAGGCGCAGTGCGGAGACGCCACAGAAGGCGCAGTGCGGAGGCGCCACAGAAGGTGTAGTGCGGAGACGCCACAGAGGCGCCACAGAAGGCGCAGTGCGGAGGCGACATAGAAGGCGCAGTGCTGAGGCGCCACAGCAGGCGCAGTGCGGAGACGCCACAGAGGTGCCACAGAAGGCGCAGTGCGGAGGCGCCACATAAGGCGCAGTGCGGAGGCGCCACAGAAGACGCAGTGCGTAGACGCCACAGAAGGCGCAGTGCGGAGGCGCCATAGAAGGCGCAGTGCAGAGGCGCCACAGAAGGCGCAGTGCGGAGGCGCAGTGCGGAGGCGCCACAGAAGGCGTAGGTGCGGTGGTCGCGGCACCACAGAAGGCACAGGTGTGGAGGTAGTACAGATATCCGCAGATCTATACCAGTGAAGTTGCGATCCCTGCTTAAAATTTGTTTTAACTGCCTTTGACTATTCTGCAGGGTTTTGGGTGCATAATTGATGTTTGGTTACTGGTATTGAGTTCAGATAACAGCATGATTAATGACTTATCTTTATGTACTAGATTTGGTTGATAACTCTCATAATATCATTGTATATGTATGGATCTGGTGATTGGGTGATTCAGAAGGTTGTTTGATTATGAGCTTCAATGTTGTTGTTGGGTCCAGTATGAAAATTGGATGAAAAGTGGCCTTTCAGATTATGTGTTGTGCTTCAGTGTATCTAGTCTGAAAATTGATGAAACGTGGTACCTGGAGGAGAGAAGATTGTAGGCCAGCGCCTATGTACTAGTATCTAAGCTAGTACAAAAGCTAAGGGAGATCTTTGGAGCATGGTAGAAGGTAGCAGCCTACGTACTAGTAAATGGATCGGCTAGTACAAGAGCAAAGGGGGTTGTAGGTCCCGTACTGGTATAAGACTGCACCAGTAGAAATATTGTAAAAGGATTTTCTTATTAAGAAGAAGATTGAGATGACTTGCAGCAGGTGGTTTTTCTCTCGCATTGGGTTTCCACCTTATATCATGGTGTTCATGTGTGTGCCTTATGTGTGATGATCTATTCTCTATTACGGCATCTGTTATCTGATAATATGGTTGATAATGTTCTAATGCACTCATTGAAGATCATTTAACTTAATCATAAGAAGTTGTGGAAGTAGCATATATGAATCTGATTATGGAAATGAAAAGGTTTTATTAATGTGATAATACTGATTCACCCCCCCCCCCCCCCTCTCAGTATTATTTCCAACACTTAGTAGTAGTGTGATTTATTATGTAATTTGCACAGTTAATTGCTTCTGCCCAAAAACTAAGACCAAGTCCTTTAGATTGTAGCATACAATTAGCAATTTCCTTTAAGGTTCGATTCTTCCTTTCAGCTACACCATTTTGTTGTGGAGTACATGGAACAGTATGTTGCATTTGAATTCCATTCTCAGTGCAAAATTTGATGAATGTGTTTTTAACATATTCTCTGCCATTATCAGATCTTAGCTTAAGAATTTGATGTCCAGATTGTTTTTCAACAAAGGCCTTGTAGGCCAAAAATGTGTTAAATACTTCACTCTTGAGTTTTAAGAAGTATACCCAAGTGCGTCTGGAGAAATCATCAATGAAATTTAAGAAATACTTGCAGCCAGAGAATGAAACAACTGGAAGTGGACCACATAAATCACTATGCACAAGCTGTAAAGGGGCTGAGGCGTGCCAAGAGGCATGCTTTTCAAAACTGTCCGATGATGTTTTCCGAGTACACATCCGGAACAAACACCATCTCTGCAAGATACCATAGGAAGACCTGTCACCATATTTTCTTTACATAGATGCTGAAGGGAGCGATAGTTTAAGTGACCAAATCGCTCATGCCAAAGTTTGCTCACTTCATCGCTATGAGCAACAAATACTGAGGGAAGATTTGATGACCCAAAGTTGTGAAACTTATACAACCTTGTAGAATCATTAGCAATGCTAGTAGCTAAAATCTATTTAGGATCTCTTAGGTCCTTCATTACAACATCATGAGGTGAAAATTCAACGATTTTACCTTCACCTGAATGAGTTATCTAATATACAGATAGAAGGTTGCAGGATAAGGTTGGAACGCATAATACATCATTAAATTAACCATTGTCTAGATGAACAGTTCCAGTCCCTACAACATTAAGAGATCTATCATCACCAACATATATATTTTTGGTGTTACAATCATTTAAAGAAGAAAACATGGCTTTGTTTTTGGCCATGTGATAAGAAGCTCCAGAATCAATGAGCCACTCATGAGAATGAGAAGAAGAAGATACATTTAATGCATAACCAGGCCGAGATGATTGACAACCAAATGCAGAAAGTGCCATTCCTGAAGATGAAGTTGAAGTTGAAGAATGGTCCAAATGGATGTTATGTTTCTTCATCACTGCTTCCAAGGCTTCCATCTTCTTAAAGCATTTGGATTCTAAGTGGCCATCTCGATTACAAAAGTTGCAATGTCTATCAGTCTTCTTCCATTTGTTTTTATTTGTCTTATCATTTTGTTGAAATGATTTTTCATTTTGAGGCTGAGATTTCTTAGGACCCTTGTTTGGTTTAGGACCATTCTTTTTAGGATATGACTTCTTAGGATTCTTTGAATTATGTTTCTGTTGGGCGGCTAACGCTTTCTTGGAAGAGTTTCCAAGATTAAGAAGACCAAGGTGTAAGAGTTTTTCTTGTTCTCTTATTAAAGAATCACAAAAAGAGTCAAAGGAAGGGGACTTGTAGTCCGTTCCTTGAGAAATGAAGGCTTCTCTTGTAGAATGGAAGGTGGAAACAAACACAGAGTAGGCTTGTCCCAACTTAGTAAGAATGGAATAAATAAGGTTACTATCTTCTTTCTTAACCAAAACACCTTCCAAGAGATATCTAAGGGTCTTGAACTTGGACAAGAAATCTTCAATGCAAGAAAAATTATTAGGGTCCAATGTAAGCAACTCATTTTCAAGTTGATGGGCTTTAAGTTCATTTTTAATACCAAAAAGTTTATTGATTTGTTTCATTGCTTCATCAGGAGTATCAAGTTCTGCAATATGGAATCTAAGATCTGGAGAAATAGACATCCCTATCAATCCACGTGCTTGATCTTGCCTATTTTCCCATTAAGCAGCCTTATCTTCATCCTTCGGTTTCTTTTCTTGGCCTGAGGCTATTCTGTAGAGAAGTTTACTTCTAAGTAAATCCTCAATGTAGGACAACCATTGGAAGTAGTTGGTGCTGTCAAGGGTAACTTGGTATTGACTTTCCATTTCAACGGAAACTCATGCTAAAGATGTTGAAACTAAGTGTTCCAATGGATAGATCTCGAAAAATTAGGCTGGTTTAAAAAAACGGCTTCCGGATGAAGAAGCTATGGCTTTTTGAAAAAAAATTGATGAAGTCGCCGACGAAGTGCGGGAATGTGCAGAAATGAAAAAATCCGCCTCCAAAAAATGGAGACTTGAACCCAAGACCTCTACTCTCATAAATTAGCTTTGCACCAAGTGAGATATACAAAATGTTTGAGAGAGAGAGAGAGGGGGGGGGGGGGTTGATGCTTTGGGTTGCGTGTTTGCTTTGAGAAGGCTTTTTTTCCCTACAAAACAAAAAACACAAAACCCAACACGGACATACAAAAAAAACGAACCTTACGGCTCGAAGTTAGCTTTAGCCGAAAAACTAAATATTTTCAAAAATGAACCTTGCGCCTCAAAGTTAGCTTTAGCCGGAAACTAAATATTTTTCTCAATGTTTCTGATTTTCCGAGATCACACTAAGGCACAGGGAAAAGAGCATACACATGAAAAAAATCCTTCCTTTTTGTTTATGGTTTGCCCAGATCGCACAGAGTCGCACGGCAAAGAGCATATGAAGAAATGAAAGGTATAGATCCGGTAATAAAAAAGGCTAAATAAACCGAAACCGAAATAAATAGAGAGAAAATAACTGTAAACTGCAAATAAACACTGTATACCTCTAGATCTTAAAAATGACGCAGCTAGGGCTACCGGAAACCTTTTCGCGTGAAACGAAAGGGGTTCCTCACTGGAACAGATGCTCCCAACACAACAAAGCAGTCCTCTCGGCCCGAAAGCAGTCAAAAATAGTAGATCTAGGAAACGAATGTCGGATGCATTTCTACCGGCTTCAGATTTGGATCACCAACGGACGCGACCCTCAAATAGCTCTGATACCATGTAGGAATTTACAGGATAAGTTCCTCAGACAGAACACCAAAGGACACCACTCACAAATAGATCACAGATCAATACACCAGTATTTTGACGTGGTTAAAACCCTCAAAGAGGGAAACAGTCCACGGCCCGAGCCAACGCGGCCACTTCAGGAAATTTATTAATAAAAGAATGAAAATTTACATATGTTTCTCTCATAGACGGATTACCCTACAAATGACCCTCCATGCTCTTTAAATAGAGATCATGGACCAATCGGGTGTTAAGCCACAGATCAAGTGTCGGTAATACCGAGGAGAGAATGAACTGTCGAATCACTACATATCGTGACCGTCGGATTGTAAGTTACAAAATGTACAAGGTAAAGAAACACACTTTACCTAACTCTATACTAGACCAAGTTGTACTTAACTATTTCCTATGTGTCGGAATATCCTAACATGAAGAAGGTACTGTGTACAATATATTTTTACCGTGTGGTGATTGGGGAAATGTATTCTTAGCTATTCCCTGTCTTTTGAATCTATTTTTGGATTCAGTTTTTCCTTTTGAGGCATTTACACGCTTGTATTAGCCATTTCAACATTTTAACAAGAGGACAAGTCTCATTTTGGGAGGCTTCGTGCAACACACATAGCCTAGGAGGGGTGAACTACTCATCAAATATTTGTGTCATTATTTGCTGATGATATCTTACTGAACAAATCTGATTTAAAATGATAAACAACAAAATGAAATAACCCTCATGCATACATAAACACCTATATAGTTGTTCAAAATTCTTTGTTTATTTCCATAAGACATGGAGTTTCAAGCAAGATCATTTTAATTATATATGAGTCTTTACTTCTATTATTTCTTTAGGCAGAGTTTGTAAAGTGCCAGGTAGCTTCTAGATCTCATCCTCTCTTTAGAGGTGACATATCCGGTAAATGCCCCTACAGTCTATCTCTATATTAGAAATAAGAAGTTCTCATTGACATAAATGAAAATGGATACCTTGCACCCTTTTTTCAAGTACATTCCATTTTCAGATCATCGAGTCATAGTTAAAGTTAGTTAATGAGTCAATAAAGGCCATATTAATAATTGTAAGTGATTGACCCGCATTTAAAGAAGGGACCACAATTAGTTGTAAATGGGCCATGGTATTAAATAGTTGGTATTAATAAGAACCATGGTACTGACCCATGGTATTGCATGTATGAATCCTATATAAATGATAGAGACTCCCCTTGAGGAGCATCGTGTTTTATTTTGTCATCGAGCCCAGCTCAATTGGAGGTTGCCCCATCGAAGAGGCAAGTGAACATTGTTTTCCTTTCTAAATAATAAAATACACGTTGTTATTTCTTATTGTTTTTTGTTCTGGGTATATTTCTTCGCATATTTGGTATCCAGGTATCTTCTCGCAAGTCAAGAGCATAACATCTGTTGACTCATCCCAGAGGAGCTCTCATTTTGAGAGTCATTGTTTAAATTTTATTTTTTAAAAAGTGTTATATTGGTGATGTAATTCTGGTTAAAAGATTATTGTGGCATTTAGTTTGGCCACTAATGTCACACATTTGTGTTTGTGTTGGAACTTGCCATTCCAACAATAGACAAATTTATTTGCAAGAATGATTAACGACCAGAGATAATGAAGACATGACAGTGAAGACGGCATTAGAGGAGCTGCATGAGAGATTGGAAGATGATGGACAATCGAGTTTGTGGAACAGACTCATGGTGTAGTATGAGTCACATATTGTAATTAGAACAAATATACATGTCATATACTCTTTTGTAATGGTTAGTTGTGGGCTTGAAATGTTTTATGTACCTGCTGTAAGACCCAGAGAGGTATGCATACCTTTTTTTATGTTTTCCCTCTGTAAGAGAGTTTTAACACCTTAGAAGAGTGCGTCATGCGGGATGGATACACTAGGGCGACCATATTGGTTTTAGACTCCATGAGGTGAAATTTTATATTTAGGGGGAGTTCATCAAGAGGTTAGATGAACCATGTACGTGAAGGACTTCCTAGTAGACTAGCGGTTGCAGCGGTTGGGAACCGATGCATTCCGGTAGATGGTTGTTCCTTTATATGGACATCGACAATTGCATGAATAAGGTACAAGGTGTAATTATGAGACTGGACTAGATGTAGATCTCGCAGATTGATATTGAGACAGGTAGTCATTAGGGGTGAGTATTGGAAAATGTAATTCCACTTGTCTGAGTTGTGACTTTCTATGTAAAGAGTCTATTCCTATTCTATACGAGTGGTTTCTCTAGTTTGGTGTGTGGTTGAGATATTCTCTCAACCAACTGATTGTGTGTCTAAGATAGTTCCCCTATCTTGAAGACAACGCTTCCTGTGTATATGTAATATCATATTTGATTAATGAAATACAAATTTCCTTATGGAAATTTAACAAAATATCCATGATAACCTATTTACAAATTAAAATCTTCATATTAAAATTAAAGTAAATCTTCATAATTAAAAATTTTGTTACATATTTTTTTGTGTATATGTTTAACTTAGATATTATTTTTTAATAATAGCAAGCTCATATATTCCAGTATGATCTAAAATGATGTAAAATTCAATCCCCTCCCTCATGTCTCACAACTAAACTTCAAAATAATAAAAATAATAATTTGAAATATTACACTAATATACATCAAACTCATATGGGATATATATCTGAAAGTTTTAAATGCATTCAAATTAAAACTAAATTGGTGGAATTCATCACCAACCGAAAGGTTTGAATCAATTTCAATTAAAACTAAATTGTTTGGTAGTTGGAAAAATGAAAATATATATAAATCACAATTTTAAGATAATGGTTTATCTGGATGATGTATGTCAATTATTCCAATTAGTTCATCATTGATCTGATGAGGCATCCAAGAAGTTGACAATTTCACAATGACTTAGAAAATAGGATGGGATTGTGCATCTTAGGCCACTCAATCATGAATACCTATCAAATCATCAGCAGAACAACGACGATGGTACGCAATATTAAAAAAATGTTATAAACGTTATGGAATAATTATAATAATCGGAAATCTTTTATTTGGTTTGTTAAATATTTTTTAATTTTATAAAATAAAACATTATAATTTATTTTTTTATCTATTATTATTTATTTGTAAATTTTAATGCGTATTCTGACTCACATTGATCAATAATTGTAAGAGTGCGTTTTTCTCTCCTTGATAACCGATGATCACCACTTGCTTCTCCCAATTCAGAACTTAAAATCTTTCATATAAAAGGAATATATAATCGTGATTTGGTATGTTTACTTGAAAAAGGCATAGAAATTTTATCCAGCGATGTATTACTTTGAAGTGATGATGGTGTATCGAAATAATAAAAAAACTCAAATGATTATTTGTTGTAATTATTTATTAAAAACATATTATATAACCATTTTATATTCTCATTATTTATTAAAAATATATTATAGAGATCCCTATAGACATAGGGGCTTATGTAGGTATTCATTTTTTATTAATTTTTGGCGTTGACTTTTTATTAACGAAGTATTTAAACATTCCAAACTTTTCCAAAAACATTTATTAAATATTTTTTTAGTGTAATTTTTTTTTTAAATTTAATTATTTTTTATTGATCTATATGTGTTTTTTAATGTCTTTTTGGTATTTAATTTTGATTTTTTTAGTTTAATAGTGTTTTTTTTTTAGGTTTTTTTGATAAGTTATTATTATTTCTATTATTTTTTTTAATTATGTTTTTAATTTTATTATAATACATTTTGTTTATTTTAATGTTTTTTTAAGTTTGTTTGTTTTTTTTTTTTTAAATTATATATTTGTTAATTTAAAAAAAAAATCATAAATTAAGTTTTTTTGATATATTTTTTTAGCTTTTAATTTTTTTAATTTTTAATTTTAATTTTTTTTAGTTACTTTTTGTATTCAAGCTCTCCATAATAAATTAAGCAAAGTCTTTCAATAGAAATTATATAAAATAAATTTTTGGTCAACATCTTTCAAACCAACAAGTGTGGTTCATCATGAGGACCACATGAAGAGACACACCATGACAAAGGCTTAAATAAGAGCAATGTAAAGACGTAATTTCAAATAACGGCTATATTAATAATATTTAAATTATGTTATTAATTTACTAATATATTAAAAACAAATATTATTAAGTAAAAGCTATATTAAATGGCTAGTTTTTGAAAAAAGAAAAAAAGAAAAAAAAATTAAATAATGATATTATTTTATTAATTTATTACAAATATTAATAGGTGACGACTATATTAAATGGCTAGTTTTTGAAAATAATATTTAAATGAATTTATTAAAACCAAATATTACTATTTTTTGAAAAATAATATTTAAATAATATTATTAGTTTATTAATTTGTTAAAAATATTAATAACTAACCACTAGTTTTTGAAAAATAATACTTAAATTATGATATTAGTTTATTAATTTATTAAAAACAAATATTATTAAGTGACTGCTATATTAAACAACTAGGTTTTGAGAAATAATATTTAAATTAATTTATTAAAAAAAATCAAATATTGAATTGAGACTTCTGTGATCCATATCAAATTTTTGAAGAATTCTTCGGCGAAAATCACATGGAGAAATTTTTGTCGATGCGTTTCGAACCAACCTGTCACGCCCCCAAGCCTACGGTGGTCTTTCAACCGTGCCGGCGAGGTGCGGCACCACCGAACACTTTCTTTTTAACAATACTCGTGCACATGGACTACGCCTAATTCACTTGTCCTTACTTAGTTTGTGTTTCGCAACCAAGTAAAATGCATTTACCCTTTATACTTAATGAAGCCCATACTCATTCATTATCCAAATGCAATTAACCAAGAACAATAACAATTGCACACAAGTATAAAGGGAGGGGCAACTCCCGGAAAGTCTGCCCAACAATATATTATAATCAGTCTTTCTTCAATAATACAATACAAGTGTGCTTGACAACTTCAAGCCAACACTTAGAATAATTTACAATCAAGGCATAGACAGCCTTTACAATACATGTACTAACTTCTTACGGTAGGAGGGTGCTCACCCGAGACACCAAGAACTCCACCTTCAAGTCCTGCACAATCTGCCTCAAACCGCACCTTGAACACCCCACGAACGACTTCCGGTAAATCTGCGCCTTTCACAAGAGGAGCGCATGAGATATGCGCACTCCTCTTTTCTGCGCACTTGTTTTACCCCTGTCCAATGCGTAGAGGAAGTGCGAGCTTGTTGAGTGAATGTCCAAATGATCCTTGTGTCCTTTCCATATATACACAAGGTAAGGTGAATGTATGGGGTGTGCATGCCTTTAAGGCCGACCCCAAACTCATGCCAATACGCCCATACAATCTCCCATAATGTATGTCGGCCTTGCCATGTGCAAAGCTTCTCAAGCCAAGGTATAAACTCGCTCAAAATGACACTTAGTCATTTTTATGTGCGCTCCTAACGTCGCACTTTAACGTCGCATATCCGGAGGATCGTCGCATATTGTTCGCCCGCTCGTCGTGCACGGAGCGCCCGCTCGTTGTGTAAGGAGCGTCCGCCCGTCGCGTTGACCGCCCGCTCGTCGTGCACGCCTGCCCGAGTCGCGAAGGCCTTACATCCTCCTCCACCTGAAATCGTTGTCGTCCTCGACAACATACCATCTCGGTAGCCATCCACCAAGATCAATATCCATGATGTCGACTCCCCCATATAAGGCAAAACATCCCTGCAACATATGTAGGACTCCATCTCCACCATGTCTCATCTTAGTAACTAACTGTCACCAAGATACTCCATACTAATGTATGTCATATATCAGATGTCCATGATCATTGACCACCCTGTTACAATCTCCACATGCTGCTCCATCGTGGAAGGCTGGTCCCTTCATCCAAGCTGCCTGCTCACTGCAACATATCGTGTCGACCTCATCATGTGTCGTCCTCATGTGAACTGCTGCCATGATACTCCAACACAATGCTAACACATCTCTGCACACTGCTGGTCCTCATGCCTGAACTAGTTGGGTAGCTAATCCAACTATCACGCCCAAACCATGAGAATGCACATCCTCATGTCACCATCAGTCGTTCCTCAAAGCATCCTGTCACATCCTGAACTCGATCAAGAATCCATCTCCATATAAGTGTAAGCCATGCTCAGGTCCATGAAGTAGTCCTCATCTCATCCGCAACATGCTGTCCATGATGTTTGGTGTCAATGTGCTACATGAAATCAGCCACATCTATCCCAACATCATCCATATGTGTATCTCCTCCATATGAAGAGACCATCTCATCAAAATCCAACTCTCGGTATGCCACATCCAAGTCCATGAAGCTACCTCCATCACATCTACAATGTGTCAATCCTCAAGTCTCCATAGAAACAAGTATACACCTGCCTCATCTATCCATGTGCTGCTCATGATCATAGATCAATAAGCTCTCATGTAAAAGGTAGTTGAGTCTCGGCTCAACTCATGCCCAAAGTGTAGCCACCAAGGCATCATCATCATCGTAACTCCACCACTCCAAAGTGTCTCATATCGATCCTCCACATCAAGTCACTCTTTCAAGCCATGCCCACATATGTACTTTGAAAGTATGCATCCCATACTGCATCAAAGTCCCTGGCCTCAGATCCTCAATGCATCAAATCCTCTAAGTCCACCAAGTATGAAGTCCCCAAAAGTCACAACAATCTCATGTCATCATGAGCTCCATAAGTCATCCCTAACCAACACTCTAGCAAGCATACAAGTCTCGGTCCAAAGGTCCCTGCAAGATGCCTCAGCTCTTCATGTAGTAGGAATGCTCCATAGTCCGCTCACAACTCCATCCAAGTCCATGGTCTTGTTGCATAAGAGTGTACAACCTCTCCATAGGCTCATAAGTAATAAATCTCCATGTCGCACTAGCAAATCCATCTGCACAACAGTCCTGCCTTGGCACTCCTCCTTGGATGTCCATGACACCTCTACAAGTGCTCCCACATAATGTCCCTGCATAAGACTGCCATGCTCCATGTCTCCAACCTGATGTCCATGACTATGTTGTCCATGTAGTCCAACCAAGTAGACCCATCACAACAGTCGGTCACCCTCATCCAAGTCTGCAATTTTCGGTTTAGTGAACTCGGTCACCCAACCATATCATCATCATAAGTCCCTTCCATCATAGCTCCCCCACTGAAGGTTCCACCAAGACTATCTCTTTGTCTCGGCCATGAGAAGTCCACCCAAGCATCATCAAATGTGTGCCCTCCTCAACCTGTCCATGAGTCATGCCGGGCACTTAGCCAATTCTCCATATGGCTAAAGCATGACCCAATCCTCCACAATGATCATCAAGTTCCACCCTTGTCACGGGCCTTTGTACCTTCTACCATAAGGTCACAAACAACCCCAACAAGTCCTGCAACAATCAACAATCCTTGTTCATCATCATGAGGCTCCTCCATGTGAGTGACCTCATCCACAAATGTTGACAAACTGCACGATCCTGGTCCAGGTTGATCAGCCTCAAGTTCGTCCTCCATCATGTCTTCATCATCATGAGGTTCTTCCATGTGAGTGTCCTCACCCCTCCATGCTCACAGACTGCATGATCCTGGCTCAACTTGATCAGCCTCAAGTCCATCCTCCATCATGTCTTCATCATCATGATGTTCTTCCATGTGAGTATCTCCATCTGTCCATGTCCACAAACTGTATGATCCTGGTCCAAATTGATCATTCTCAAGCTCGACTTCCATCATGGTCATGTCTGCAACATCTTCAATCATCATCACTTCCTCTTCCTTGATAGCATAATCTGCAATTTTACCTTGCTCCATTGTCCAACCAAGTTGAAGAAGCTCTCCTTCAACATTCTTTTCCAAGACTTCAAGCTTATCTCGGATCCGGGGATTCTCTTCCTTCAACCTCTTCAACCTGTATAAGGTAAGCAAGAGCTTCCCTTCACCTTCTCCCAAACTTGCCATGCCTTGTACTTCGTCTTCCCCGGTTCGTACTTCGTTTGGTCCACAGATGCCCAAACCGTGTATACCTGCCCACACGCAGTCCCACTTGCCCATCTGACAAGTGCCCAAATCATATGATCAGCACGTAGTACCACCTGCCCAATGCTACGACACCCGGTTCCAAACTTTACCAGCTTCACCAAGTTCCTTGCAACCGTGAACCAGCCCTTGTTCCACTTCGTGTGAAATGACTTCCTTCACCTGCAAGTACCTGCTTCTACTGTCACGAGCAACCTTGCTCAAATATCAACCTGAACACGAGCAAGCCTTGCTCTGATACCAACTTCACTTCGGTGAAGTTGTGTAGCAGCTTCAATACACGGATTAGCCGAGCTCTGATACCAACTGTCAAGTTGTGTATCAGCTTCAAACCTTCACGAGCAAACCTTGCTCTGATACCAACTTCACTTCGGTGAAGTTGTGTAGCAGCTTCAATACACGGATCAGCCGAGCTCCGATACCAACTGTCACGCCCCCAAGCCTACGGTGGTCTTTCACCGTGCCGGCGAGGTGCGGCACCACCGAACACTTTCTTTTTAACAATACTCGTGCACATGGACTACGCCTAATTCATTTGTCCTTACTTAGTTTGTGTTTCGCAACCAAGTAAAATGCATTTATCCTTTATACTTAATGAAACCCATACTCATTCATTATCCAAATGCAATTAACCAAGAACAATAACAATTGCACACAAGTATAAAGGGAGGGGAAACTCCCGGAAAGTCTGCCCAACAATATATTATAATCAGTCTTTCTTCAGTAATACAATACAAGTGTGCTTGACAACTTCAAGCCAACACTTAGGATAATTTACAATCAAGGCATAGACAGCCTTTACAATACATGTACTAACTTCTTACGGTAGGAGGGTGCTCACCCGAGACACCAAGAACTCCACCTTCAAGTCCTGCACAATCTGCCTCAAACCGCACCTTGAACACCCCACGAATGACTTCCGGTAAATCTGCACCTTTCACAAGAGGAGCGCATGAGATATGCGCACTCCTCTTTTCTGCGCACTTGTTTTACCCCTGTCCAATGCGTAGAGGAAGTGCGAGCTTGTTGAGTGAATGTCCAAATGATCCTTGCGTCCTTTCCATATATACACAAGGTAAGGTGAACGTATGGGGTGTGCATGCCTTTAAGGCCGACCCCAAACTCATGCCAATACGCCCATACAATCTCCCATAATGTATGTCGGCCTTGCCATGTGCAAAGCTTCTCAAGCCAAGGTATAAACTCGCTCAAAATGACACTTAGTCATTTTTATGTGCGCTCCTAATGTCGCACTTTAACGTCGCATATCCGGAGGACCGTCGCATATTGTTCGCTCGCTCGTCGTGCACGCCTGCCCGAGTCGCGTTGACCGCCCGCTCGTCGTGCACGCCTGCCCGAGTAGCGAAGGCCTTACATCAGTGTGGTTCATCGTTAAATAATATGAAAGTAAGTCTTATCACCAATTTTAACTTCATATTAAACTTGAAATATTTAAGAAAAAAAAATATAAATAATATGAAAGTGTCTTATCACGAATTCTAACTTCTAAAATTTTAATAGTTAGAATTTATTTACAATAGTGCCACCCCTATCTAACCCTCGACTTCAAAATAAATCTATAATTTTTATAAAAATAAATAAAATAATTTACAAATATTGCCACCCATATCTAACCCTCTACTTCAAAATGAATCTATAATTTTTATAAGGAAAAAATAGTTTAGGAACGGTGATCCTCATATAGGAAAAAGAAGAAAAACAGTTTATGAATTGTGATCCACACACAGGAAAAATGACAATAATAGTTTAGGACACATTCTAAAAATGACTAAATAATAGGTTAGTGATCAGATTCTTAGGAAACCAAAGAGAAATTAATCCCAGCCCTTGACTTCAAAATAAATCTGTCAAAAAAAAAAGAGTCAGAAATGGTGGCTTTTCAAGTCTGAGCACGCTCCTTTTTGAGATCCCATACCTGCTGATCACGTCACCATGAATTGTAAGTTTCCGAAACTTGTTATATATACCATATAGATATGTTTGTATATGGTCAAACACAGTCTCGTGATTTCTCCGAAGTCTAAACCCCATTGTGTTTTTGGGTTTTGCTGGAGAGCACTTGAGCGATGGAGGAAATTAGTGGTTTCTGGTACTATGTCATGATTTTCATGACATTATGGTTGGTTTTAAAGGTCATTAATATGTCAAGAAAGGGCGCAGGCAAGCTGCCTCCAGGGCCTCCCGGATGGCCCATTGTTGGGAATCTTCTCCAGCTCGGGGGGAAGCCCAACGAGTCTATGTATCGCCTTGCTGCAAAATACGGTCCTCTGATGACCCTTCAACTCGGAATGAGGACCACAGTTGTGGTTTCATCTCCGGCCATGGCCAAGGAAGTATTGAAGAACCATGACCAGATCTTTTCTGGACGCACTGTTATAGAAGCGGCCAAGTGCCTCTCCTACAGCGACACTTCTTTGGTATGGAACAACTGCGGGCCTCGGTGGCGTATGCTTCGAAAATTCTGCAACACCGAGCTGTTTAGTGTGAAGAGACTGGAGGCCTTGCAGCATCTCAGAAGAGATCAGGTCTTTTCCACCATTCAATCCATTTTTGAGGATTCTATAAAGGCGAAGGGGGTGAATCTTGGGCACACTGCGTTTCTTACCAGTCTGAATCTGTTGGGCAACTTGATTTTTTCTCAAAATATGTTCGGACGGGACTCTCAGGCCGCTGAAGAATTCAAAGAAACGGTCACCAAAATGATGGTAATTGGGGGAAAGCCGAACCTGGCTGACTACTTTCCCTTTCTCCGAATTTTGGACCCTCAGGGGGTGAGCCGCGATGTAAGCAAGAATATTGCCATTGTATTTGAGCTGCTGGATCGATCCGTAGAGGCTCGCCTCCAGAGTAGGAGCGAGGGCAGAACTGATGACAGCGGTGGCAAGGCAAAAGACTTTCTGGACATTTTACTTGAATACAGAAGCGAGAGCGGAGAAACTTTCACCAAGAAAGACGTTATCCCCTTTCTATATGTAAGTCTAATTCTTCACTATTGAAACCTATTTCTCTAATGGTTTAAGAGATATTTTCAACTTTTATCAGGTCAGACTCAATTTGCTGAAATTCTTGATGTGCAGGACATGTTCGTGGCGGGTAGTGAAACGAGCAGTGCCACAATTGAATGGGCAATAGCAGAGGCAATTCGAAATCCTCGCATAATGAAGAAAGCTCAAGCAGAATTGGATGAAGTAATCGGGACAGGTAGAAGAGTTGAAGAAACTGACATCGATCGCCTGCCTTATCTTCATGCGGTTGTGAGAGAAACGTTTCGTTTGCACCCGCCAGCGCCTCTGCTGATCCCTCACAGAGCAGAGAGCAGTTGTGAAGTAGCAGGGTACATGATACCCAAGGACACTCAGGTGCTGGTAAATGCTTGGGCCATAGGAAGAGACCCAACCATCTAGCAAGAACCCACAAAGTTCAAGCCTGAGAGATTTGTGGAGTCTGAGATGGAATACAGGGGGCAAAACTTCGAACTGATTCCGTTTGGAGCAGGAAGAAGAATTTGCCCTGGGCTTCCTCTGGCTCATAGGATGGTTCACGTGGTCACAGCTTCTCTCCTCCACTCATTCAACTGGTCTCTCCCGGATGGCATCACAACAGACACCATGGACATGAGTGAGAGGTTTGGAATCACCCTACAGAGAGCTTCTCCATTAATTGCAATCCCCTCACTGCGCTTGCCCTCTCATCTCTTTAACGATCAGCATCACTAGCAAACTTCTTTCTCTTAACCAGTCCTCTATCTAACTATCACCATTTCCTTGCATGTAGATGTATGTATGGATGTCAGACCTTTCTTGCATATCATCATTTCCTTGCATGGAGATGTATGTATGTCAGACCTTTCTTGCATATCATCATTTCTTTGCATGGAGATGTATGTATGTATGTCAGGCCTTTCTTGCATAATATAATATAATAGGAAAATAAAACAGTTAGTTTATGCTGCTACTCTGAGTAACATAATTTTTAATCATGCAGTTATCATATGCAGATATCAAATTCTATAGGCAAGAAGTTATCTATAATAACAATAATGGGAAGTGATGTTTGTTTGTTGTTCCTCAAATATATCAATTTTAGAAGCAATACTGACTATATTAAAAGAATGAAGGTAGTTCACTGTAATAATATATGTCATGCTCATGTTGGCTTGTCTATCTCAGAGGTGGAGTCAAATATATCAATTTTAGAAGCAATACTGACTATATTAAAAGAATGAAGGTAGTTCACTGTAATAATATATGTCATGCTCATGTTGGCTTGTCTATCTCAGAGGTTGAGTCATTTTAATTAGATAAATTGTTGGAATTCATCACTAATCTGATCTGATGAGTGATCCAAGAAGTTGACAATATCAAAATGAGTATCATGATTTTTAAACAATGCTAATATTTGTAATATTTTTGAATTGAGGATGTGATTGTGCATACTTAGCTAAGGATAGGAGGTCAGTAATGAATATTTATTTAATTATTAGCAAAGTAATGATAAAGTTAGTATTATTATGATATTATAAAAAAGGTTTTAAATGATATAGATTTATTTTAAGTATAGATTTAATGAGTTAAGAGGGATTAATTTTTTTTAAGTGTAATTTTTTTACAGCTTAAAATATCATAAGCGCAATTTTTTTATAGCGTAAAATATAATGTGCTATGTTTCAAAAGTATAAAAATATGCCTCTGATTCACACTTTTTTTACTTCTAATTATTTTACAACAATTTTTTTTAACTATCGCTGACATTATTTTTCTATTTAGAACATAATTTTTTGTTTAAAGGGTATGGACGGATGGACAAATTTATACATCCCCGCATACTAGTTGTAAAATGAGCCTCTCATTATAGCTGACATTATTTTTCTATTTAGAACATAATTTTTAATTTTAATTTTAATTTTAAAGAGGCAGACTCACAAACTTACACACCCCCTCTTAATGAGTTGTAGAATAAGCCTCTTAGCTCAATAATTAATGATATTTTAAAATCATTTATATAAAATAATTAATAATAATTAAAAAACTTCTCAATAATTAATAATATTTTAAAATCATTTATGTAAAATAATTAATAATAATTAAAAAACTTTTATTTGATTAAAAGGAAAAAATATCAAATTGAAAATCATCCCGGAGACTAAACAAAAGAAAAAATTAATTATTTAAAAAGTTTAATGAGGAAAATTTTCCACCGAAATCACATTATAATATTTTCTTAATATGGATCACACAGACTTAAATTCAACCATTAAAAAAGTAAAAAAAAAATAATTAAAAAAAGGAGTTAAAAACCAAAAATAATCTTTAAAATAATATGAAATTGACATGTTAGTGCATTAAGATAAAAGAAAAAGCTATAAAAACCGAAAGAAAATTCTAGAAAATAATATTATGCAACAACACATAATAAAAATAAGTTCAAAATAAATGTTAAGTAATATGTGAAATTAAAAAACTATAAAATATTTAATTATTTATTAGTATGTTTTTACGATTATTTGTTAATAACTGTAAAACAATGATTATAAATAAATATTTCACAGAATTAATGAAATAAATAACAAAAAGGAAAGGTTTAAGACCTATTTATAAACCAAATCAAGTTGATTTGAAAAAAAAATAAAAAAATCTTATAAATAAAACATTTTTTATTTCACAAATTATATAAAATGAAGTTAAAAATAAAATGAGGATTAAAATGACAAGTTTAAATTTTAGAAACATAATATCTATAAATGAAGGAAATAATTCATCCACTTTACCAAATATTTTATCCACTTTATTATTGAGTGTAATATTTTATATATAAATATCTAAAAATCTAGTACTAATACTATCTATTGATGATGGATGTTATGTGATACTATTGATGATGGATGTAATGTTTTCACATAACTAGTTAAAATTATTAGTATATAAAAAACAATGGTTTTTTGAATCTTTTAATGAAACAAAATCTCAAGTGCAACTTGGACCATGTAAACTATAGATATCGATACATTTATTTTAAATGATAAATATCGATACATTTATTTTAAATTTCAAATATTGGTTTACTATAATTTAGAATATATGTTTTATGGAATTTAGGGTTTTTGAATGCTCTTCAAATAAGATTCAAATAAGTTAGTTTGAATTTTTTGGAATAACTTTTTTTTAGGAGATTTCAAACTATGAAACCTGGATTATGTTAAGGAGCAATATCTGGGAACATCTGGTTCAAATTTCAAAATTTGGTGTGTTATATTTTTGGAGTTATATCTTATGAAAGTTAAGGTTTGTAAATGATACTGAAATAAAATTTGAACAAGTCAGCTAGTTATTTTTCTATATCTTCTTTTCTAGAACTTTTAGGCTTTGAAATATTCAAGGATTTTAGGAGACATACAAAAATATCTGTGGTAAAACTTTCAGGATTACATTTGAAGGATTGGGTATGTGGCACATTATACAAGTAAATAAGAAACTAAAGTTTTCGAAGAGCTTTATGAGGCTATGTGTACAACTCTCATCTTTGCGACCCCTGAATTCACAAAAACCTCCAATGTGGTTTGTGATGCCTTTGACCATGGCATTGATGTAGTTTTGATGCCTTTGACTGATATCTACATTATGGATCACATAAGTCTTAGATCTAATTAGAAGGATTATATATATATCTCTTGCTGAATTGAATAATTTCTCTAAGGGAAAGGTTTAACGGTTTTCCCCCCAAGTGGGTTTTCCCAGGGTAAATCTTGTATTATCTTTATGCATCATTGTTTCATTGTGACATCTACTACCCTATTTCTTTTTATGGTTGAATTTACGAAGTATAATTTCTTAATGATTAAATGGAAGTGCTAAAGATAATATATATATATCATTGGAAGTAATTATTAGTTATGAAAATTAGTGTTTGTATCTATTACACTTGAAAAATCAACATGGTATTAAATATTTGATGAAGAAAGGAAACTGAGATCAATCCTTAAAGACTCTCTCTCTCTCTCTCTTTGAAGTAGAAGACTCTCCTTTTATAAAGTTCTATCTATGTCCAATAGTTCTGAGCACATGGATCCCTCTTGTAACAAAGGAAACAAGATATAAGGTACATCAAACTTCAAGGAATCAATTTTGTTCTTGAATAAAATGATGTATTATAATATGTAAAAGATAAGGTGTCTGAACTAGAGGATGATGAAGGAAAATTTAAGTACAAAAAGGCTGAATTAAAGGCACAAAGGATTCTTATTGAATCCATCAAAGATCACTTATTTTCATTTCTCTCAGAATTGCAATATTCAAAGCAAGTTTATGATGTCCTAGTAGGATTATATTATATTGACAACATTGGAAAGAAAATGTCCTTGAGGAATCAACTTCATCACATTTAAATGTCTAGGAGAAAATGTCCTTAAGGAATAAACTTCATCACATTCAAATATCTAGGACAAACATTATAGCCTCTTAATTTTCAAGGACAAATCATTTAAGAGATTAACTTCAATCCATTAGAGAAATTATTTTTGGATCAAAGTAAGTGACTCCTATTAATGGGTTTCTTGAATCATGGGACTCATTTTCATCTAGTATTTTTGGTAGCAAAGAAATTAAAAGTCTTGAGGAACTATGGACCTCATTCAGTAAAAAAGAATCTAGAGTTATATCAAAAAGGAAATATTCAAATACCTCAAGATAATGACTCCCAAGCATTTTCAACACAAGAATGTTGGAGGATGGAAGAAGTTTCACTTCCAAAGAAGAAATGTAGGTAGAAGATATACTCCTCAAGAAAAGAAATATATGTCTAAAATTCAATGTTATCATTGTAACAAATTTGGTCACTACAAAAACAAATGTCCCGAAGGAATGGATAATGGAAAGAGGAAATGAAAGAAACATGCTTCAACAACAAAAATGGATAATGAATTTCCACATCAAAAGAAACCCAAGAATGAGAGTATAGGTGATACATATTATTTCTTCTTTTATTCACTTACAGGTATTATTATTGACATCAATGACATGTGGTTGATATATAGTGGTGCATCTAGAAATATGATAGGAGATCATGATAGTCTCACAAAATTTGTGGAGAAGAAATAAAAACAGAAAATGGAACTTGGAGACAACAACGAATATGTGGCTAAAGGTGTTGGGTTAACATATTTCAAGCTAGAGCCATGTGGAAATATTCATCTAAATGAGATACTATACCGGGTTTGAAAGAAAAAATTGGTTTCTACTTCATATTTGGAAGATAAAGGATATAGAATAACATTTGTTGATGGTCGAGTCCTTGTATGGACCAAAGGCTCAAGTATAGATTATGCTAAAGTAATTGGAGTCTATGAACGAGTGTTTGTATAGACTTATAGGATGGCCAACTCTAGAATTAGTACATAATAGAACTGATTTGTGTGAATTATGGAATAGAAGATATGCTCACATACAATACAAGGCTTTCCTAGCATTGAGGAACATTGTGACCAGTATATAGAGCTCTAGGTAGAACACGAGGAAGCATGCAAAGGTTGTTCTCTAGGTAAGAACATTAAGGGATATTTTCCAAGTAGTGATAGTATGTCCAAGTAAATCTTAGATCCAATCCATTCTAATTTGAGTTGTCCAATGTCTATATCATCTCTAGGTGTATTTTTGTACTATGAAATTTTCATGATGATTTCTCATGAAAGACATGGATCTACTTCTTCAAGGCCAAGGATGAATTCTTCAACAAATTTCAAGAGTTCAAATGCTATGTAGAGCACTCAATACCAAAGAAAAAATCAAGACTCTGAGATCAAATAATGGAAGAGAATACACTTCCAAGGAAATCATTGCCTTTTGTAAATAAGTTGGGATTGAGAGGGAATTGATAGTCCCTTACAACCCCTAGCAAAATGGAGTTGTTGAAAGAAAGAAGATGTCTATTGAATAAGTTTTTAAGGAAATGACTCATGTTCAATATTTTCCCATGTTCTTATGGGGAGAAGCATCCATAATAGCAATATATGTTCAAAACAGAAGTCCTCAACAAACCTTGGAAAATAGGACTCCTAAAGAAGCATTCACATGCAAGAAACTAGAGATCGAGAACTTGAGGATTTTTAGATGTCTAATTTACATTCATGTACCTAAGGAAAAGTGGATAAATATAGAACCTTCATGAAAGAAAGGAATGATTTTTAGGAACTTTCAGGATAGATGAGTATATAGGAAACATTCTCACAAAGCCTCTATCCATAGCAAAGTTTTAATATTTTAGGGACAAGCTTGGAGTTGTTGAGAATTCCTCTCACTGTGAGAGGGAGTGTTGAATTTTGTAGTTATGGTCAGTATTCATAATTAATGATATAACCCTCCAAATTATATGTAATAATAAATAAAAAGTATTTTTTCATGTCGGTTTCAAAGTTGGGTGTGTGTTATATTCTTTCCATGAATACCCCACATGCGGGGAGGTCATATGGGGGGCGGAAGCCCCCCATGTACATTGCGTTAGGTGCAGCAGGGAGGGCAACAGTGCCCTGGGAATTTTTTTTTTGGACACTATATTAGGTGGGCGAACTTGCTTATGGTTTTATGCATGGAATTTGCACATCGTTTTGGGCATGATGGCTTTCTATCAATTGTATTTTGTAGATCCTTTCCAGGGAACTACTTTTATGTTCTAATCCAGGGTTAATGGATTAGGGTTTATGGATGCTTCGGCATGTATATATATGTATTGTAACATTGAAAGGAATATAATTAAAAATCAATATGGCAGTCCTGGTTTTGGGATCCCGGGGAAATCTTTGTGTATATTTATTTTATGTTTTATGCTCTCGCTATTGTTTATTTTCTATGTTTAGAATTCTTATGTAGGTAATTTTTGTATGGGGTTAGAACCTACATTTGGTATCAGAGTTGTTTCGGCTTCAAGGGGATGCCTTTGATGTTGAGGGTTTTTTCTCGGGCCTGTGGTAGACCCTATTCAGTGGGAGATCTGCAGGATTGATTCTTGTCGTGAAAGAAGATGGTGAGTAGTGGAAAGATAGAGATTGATAAATTTAATGGTCAGAGTTTTGAGGTGTGGAAACTCAAGATGGAGGATCTACTAGTGGATAAAGATCAGTGGATCATGGTAGATCTGGGTACTAAACCAATGACAATGTCCGATGAAGACTGGAAGAAGTTGGATCAGAAGGTAAAAAGCACAATGCAATTGTGTGTCTTAGATTCAGTATTGTTGAATGTATCAAGGGAAGCTTCATAGAAGGATTTGTGGAAAAATTTAGGGTCTTTGTACCAATCTAAGTCTCTTCTAAATAAAATTTTCCTACGGGAAAGGTTGTTTAACCTGAGGATGAAGGATGGAGACTTGGTGACTGAGCATCAAAATGCCTTTAATATTGTGGTAAGCCAATTGTTATCTATTGATATTAAAATTTCAAATGAAGATAAGTGCATCGGTTTGTTGTGTTCTCTACTAAATTCGTGGGATAGTCTGGTTGTTGCAATAGGTAGCAATGCAACTTCCTTGCAATTTGATGAAATAGTCTCATCACTGATTTCGGAGGAGATGAGATGGAAAAATATGGAGGGCCAGAAACAAAAATAAGTCCTCAAGTGGGGGATATAAATCTCCTAGAAAACTTGTAAAGGTGTGATGCAAATGCGGAAAGGAAGGGCACTTCAAATAGGATTATAGATCTAAAGCTCCTGACAAAGGAAGAGATTTGATGATGCTCCTTTTGCAGAGACAAAAACCACCTCAGATGATGGTGGGGATGTGTACTTGGCTTCTTCTTCAAGTACACATGTATATCATTAGGCATGGTTAATTGAATCAGGTGCATCCTTCGACTTCACTCCTCATAGGGAGTGGTTCTGCGAGTATGATAAATATGATGGTGGTGATGTCTTCTTGGGGGATGACAGGAAGGCTATAATTGTCAGTTGTGAAAATTTCAATTTGAAGTTGCAAGGTGGAAGGATTATAACACTTCCAGGTGTTCTTCATATTCTTGCATTGGCCAAAATCTAATTTCTATTAGCAAGCTAGATGATGCATGTGTAAAAACAATGTTCGAGAAAGAGACCTGCAAGATGATTCAGGGAGAACTGGTATTGATGTAGGGAGTTAGGGTTGGAAATTTGTACAAGCTTAAGGGTAGCAATGTTATGGATGAGTGCAACAATTTTGTGGTTCCTGAAAGTAGAGCATAAAATATAGTGGTCTCTAGAGAAAATACCATGCTATGGCATCAAAAGGCTTGGACATATTGGAGATAATGCCCTTCGAATACTTCATGGTAATGGTATGGTAAAAGGTATGTCTAATTTCTCTATGGATTTTGATTTCTATGAAAAATGTGTATATGGGAAGAAGAATCGGGTGAGCTTCCCCTCTGGTGCTAAGAGGGTGAAACATATATTAGAGCTTGCACATAGTGATGTGTTTGAACTTGTGTTGGTTCCATCACTGGGTAATTATGTGTAGTATGTATCATTTATAGATGATTTCTCAAGGATTACATGGATATATTTCCTTAGGAAGAAATCTAAAATCTTTGATAGGTTTTAAGAATTTAAGGTTATGGTGGAAAACCAGACAAAGAATAAGATAAAGGTGTTGAGGACAGATAATGGTGGAGAGTTTTGCAAGAAGGAATTTGAAGAATTTTGTAAGAAATGTGGTATAGCATGACATAAAACTACTCCATACATGCCTCAACAAAATGGAGTTGCAGAAAAAATGAACATGACGTTGATGGAAAAGGAAGGAAGCATGCTCAGTGATGCCGGGTTAGGACAAGAATTCTGGGCAGAGGTAGTGGAGACTGCATGTTACTTGGTCAACATATCACCTTCATCAACGTTGGAGGATAAGACTCCACAAGAAGTATGGACTGGTAAGAAACCCTCTCTTTCACATCTGAGGTTATTTGGTTGTGATGCATATGTACATGTTCCAAAGGAGAAAACAACCAAGTTGGATAGTAAATATGAATGGTGTATCTTTATTGGGTATAAGGATGGTTTAAAAGTTTATAAGCTTTAAAACCTGGAAACAAGGAATGTTGTCTATAGTCGCGATGTGGTGTTTAGAGAGGTGAAATTTTTTATTAAACATGAAGTCCTACCAAAGGAACCTAAGAAGATAGAATTTGAGCTAAAGGAGGAGGAATTTGACTCTACAACAGAAGAGGAACCATAAGATGAAGAGCCACAAACTACAGCTGTGAGAAGATCAATTTGAGAAAGAAGGAAACTAGAAAGGTATAGTCCATTTATTTTCTGTTCAAATTTTTCTTTATTTATCACTGATGATGATCCCAGAACTTTTAGGGAAGCAATAGATTTAGAGGATGAAAAACTCTGGAAAGACGCCATGGTTGATAAAATGGCATCTTTGCACAAAAATGAGACATGGGATCTGGTTGAGTTGCATACTGGAAGGAAACCCATTGGCAACAAATGGGTGTTTAAGAAAAAGATGAATGCAGAAGGAAAGGTGGAGAAATAAAAAGATTGGTTGGTAGAAAAAGGTTATTCCCAGGTGCCCAGAATTGATTTTGATGATATTTTTTCTCATGTTGCCAAGGTAGCTTCTATTAGATTACTTTTATATGTTGCTGCTTCTTTTGATTTTGATGTAGAACAGATGGATGTGAAGACAAAACTTCTTCATGCGGATCTGGAAGAAGAGATCTACATGAAGCAACCTGAAGGATTTGTGATGAAGGGTGAGAAAGAACTGGTATGTAGGTTACAAAAGTGTATCTATGGGTTAAAACACTCACCAAGGATGTGGTATCAAAAAATTGATACATATATACGAGGACTTGGCTTCACCAGAAGCGTTTAATATCACTGTATGTATTTCAGATTAATTGGGGACCATGTTATTTATTTGGTCTTGTATGTGGATGATAAGTTTCTGATTTGAAATAACAAATAAATTATATAGGAATTGAAGACCCAATTTTCCTTCAAATTCAACATGAAATATCTTGGTCTTGCAAACTATATTTTTGGCATGGAAATTAAATGAGATCAGGAAAAGAGGAAGCTCTGGTTAAACCAAAGGAAGTATGTCGATACAATACTGTAGAGGTTTAATATGTAGGATAGTAAACTAGTGAAGGTTCATATTCATGTAGGTGTAAAGTTATTTGTTGAACAATGTCCCAAGACACAAGAAGAAGAAGAAGACATGTCCCGTGTTTCATATGCAAGTGTAGTCGGTAGCCTGATGTATGCAATGGTTTGTACTAGACCAGACATTGCTGTTGGAAATAATACTAAGGGGAGGGTGAATTAGTATTATCAAATCAATAATTTAATTTTCCAAACATATTTGTATACGCTACTTTAGTTAAGTGAACTAGCGTGTATAAGCGATTGTACTTAAGACATCCAGCGTATATGTAGAGAACTTTTGATTTACCCAAATTATCATGCATTGAACTTTAACCAGTATATCAGAGATTTATTAGACAGTGTAGTAAAAGCAGAATAAAGCATCACACATAAGAAACACACATGAACACCAAGATATAAGGTGGAAACCCAATGTGGGTGAAAACCACCTGCTGCTATCGTCTCTGTCTTCTTTTAATAATAAGAAAATTTGTTTACATTTTTGTACTGGTTTAGAATTATACTAGTACGCAAGCTTCTACCTACATAAGGTTACAACCTTCTCTCATTCTCTAGCTTCTACTAGAAGGGAGTTACAACCTCCTAACTCTTGTACTAGCTGATATGTTTACTAGTACGTAGGCTGCAACCTATAAAAGGCTACAACCTTCTTCCTTCCTCCAAGGACCACGTTTCATAAATTTTCAGACTGGATCCATCAACAACATCATAACTGTAATTCAATCATCAAATACATCTGCATCAACCAATCACTTACTGAACCAACCACAACCGAATCAATCAATCACTTTGACAACCCATCAATATAATCATTCAAAACACTGTCACCAGAATACAGTGACCAGAACCCAGAACTCTACAACAGTAAACAGAAATGACTGAAACATATTTTACAAGGTATGCACTACTTGCATGTGTCGAAACTGTGTTTATACGTGCTTTTCTCAAAGCCTACAACATTATACATCTACAAATATTAATTCTGCTGCTATTCCAGACTTCAGTTACACCCAGATCATAATATTTATAGAATAACACATGCGTCAGTATACAGATCTAGAATAAACGTGATCAAACCATATAAAGATAATTCATTTCAAGCCTTAAGATCCCAATCCATCATTAGATCTTATCCATCATCAACCACTAAGGTTCATCCTTAGTTCAGATCAAGCACAACACCATAAGCCGATAACCTGCATACTAGATCTCACACTTCATCGGATATTCAATACTTGCACACTTTGGCCTAATGATCTTCTCCTCCTTTTATAGTTTTAGGCCTTTCTCAATACCATGGACCAAAACCACTTAGGACCAATACCTTGGACC
Source organism: Pinus tabuliformis (assembly GCA_031772625.1). Classification (NCBI taxonomy): domain Eukaryota; kingdom Viridiplantae; phylum Streptophyta; class Pinopsida; order Pinales; family Pinaceae; genus Pinus; species Pinus tabuliformis. The sequence continues at coordinate 125,966,249 of CM062808.1, read as the reverse complement.
AAATACCTAGGGTCAATACCTCAGACCAAATACCTTGGACCAATACCATGGACAATTACTTCGGACCAAAAAATTAGTTTTCCAAGGTGTATGCACTTTTCCTTATGTGAAAGTGCGTGTGTACGTAAATGCTACTTGTGGTCAGTGAACCTACGTGTATACGCAACTTGGTCAAGGTGAACCCCCGTATACCTCTCTTTCTTTATGTTGTGTAGACTGATTTGTAATTTTTTGTTGTTAACTTGCTGTATTGTGATCTTTCATCTGAGTGAGTTGCCATCAAGGAAAATACTTGTATCGTAATGCCAGCAATCTCCCCCTTTGGACTTGATGGCAACAACAACTCCAAGTCACTCTCCCCCATTGACATCAAGGGAAAAGGGTCATGCTCCCCTTCTGACATACATTATGCTGGTCATGCTCCCCCTGAGTACATGTTGATTTCTCTGATATGCTGAAGTGTACTGATTGAGCTCCCATGATTGAGTCCATGCTCCCCCGAGCACAAGCAAAGTCTGCAAAAAGGTTTTCTAAAAGAATAACATGACTCAATATATACATCACCAATGACCTTCCTATCACCAATGACTCATACATACATCCATCTCCCAACCAAGTGGGGATATACCAAATTTGACTCATCCACCCAACCAAGTTGGGATATACCAATTGCTTATACATGACAAAAACAAGAAATATTACATCATCCATCCCATGAATAGTGGGGTTACAAATTAGGTATTTTCATGACCCTTACATTAAATGATATGCATGACATTTATAATAGGACATCAACAAGACCATGATAGTCCTCAACAACTATCATACACCATATATAATCTGCACCATCAGCAACATCAGGATCAACAACCTCATCATCAAAAGAGTCACCTGAATCAAACAATTATGTGGATTTGTACCAAGATCTTCTAAGATAATGCCAACAATGCATTATTAGAAGCATATACTCCCCCTGAACTTGTGCCAGATGTTTAATGTTAGATCTGATTATTGCATATATCAATAAGAAATATCAAAGCATCATCATCAATTAGATATACATCAAGTTATCAACAACTTTATGAGGACCAATATATTTCCACATGTTATCAGTAGATTGTAACCATCATCAAACAAAGCAGATAATTGACAGAACCATATCAGACCCCTTTTTCCTGAGTCTCGCCCACTGCGTTTCCTCAAACCAACATATATGCAACTGTGCCCACGGAAACTTTCATATGTACGTGACTATGCTTCATGAAACTCGCATATAACCACATTTCTTTGAAAAATAGGATTTAACAGTAGGATGATACAACAACTACTCCCAGCTTTTGTTTGAGATATTCAAATGTCTCTCTGGGCAATGGTTTAGTGAATATATCAACAACATGTTCTTTGGGGGGAACATACTCCAATTTGACCTTTTGTTCAAGCACTTGTTCACGTAGAAAATGATATTTGATGGGTATGTGCTTGGTCTTGGAGTGCATGACTCGATTCTTTGAAATACTGATGGCACTTGTATTATAACATATAATGGAGATGGGTGGAGTACATGTGATCTGAATGTCTTGCAAGGTTTGCATCATCCAAAGTAGTTGTGTGCAACAAGATGCAGTAGCCACATATTCTGCTTCAGCTGTAGATAATGCAATTGAACTTTGTTTCTTGCTGAACCAAGACACTAACCTGGAACCCATATAGAATGCACCACCACTAGTGATTTTTCTATCATCAACACTTCTTGCCCAATCTACATCTGTATATGCATGAAGAGTAAGATCTGTATCTCTAAGATACCATAAACCAAAGTTCTGTGTTCCTTTAAGATATTTGAAAGTCATTTTGACTACCTGAAGGCGTGATTGCTTTGGATTTGCTTGGAATCTTCCAACTAGTCCTACTGCATGCATGATATCAGGTCGGGTACCTTTTAGATCAAGTAGACTGCCAATCGTGGATCTATAAGTTGGTTGATGTACTGCTGCTAATTCATAATTTGAGCTGAGATTACATTCTGTTACCATTGGGGTACATACTAGTTTAAAATCTTCCATGGCGTACTTTTTCAATATCTGTTTGAGATATTTGGTTTGTGAAAGAAAAACACCATATTTATTTTGTTGAACTTGTAGACCAAGAAAATAGGTAAGCTCACCAAGAAAGGACATTTCAAATTCTTGCTACATTACTAAAGCAGAATTCTGACTCATAGATTCTTCATTGCTACCAAAAATTATATCATCAACATAAACAACAATTATTAGCAATTTATCAGTGTCAATCTTTGTATATAGATTTCTATCTGCTGACCCCTTTGAAAAGCCCTGTTGGTGGAGATATTTGTCAAGACTGTAATACCAGGCCCTTAGAGCTTGTTTTAGACCATAGAGAGCCTTTCTGAGTCTGCATACAAGTTTTGCATCATTTCCAAGAATGAATCCTTCTGGTTGTTCAATACAGACTTCTTCTTCTAAGTCTCCATTAAGGAAGGCAGATTTTACATCCATTTGGTATACTTTGAATTTCTGAAAACTAGAAAGAGCAAGAAACATCCTTATGGCTTCAAGTAAAGCAATAAGTGCAAACGTTTCTTCAAAATCTATACCTTCTTGTTGAGCATATCCTTTACAAACAAGTCTAGCCTTGTTTCTAATAACTTCTCCATTTTCATTCAGCTTGTTTTCGAATATCCATTTAGTTCCTATGATATTCTTATCATGAGGTCTAGGAACTAATTCCCAAGTATTATTCTTTCCAATTTTCTCAAGTTCTTCATTCATGGCCTTGACCCAAAATTCATCTTTGCATGCTTCATTTAGATTTTGAGGTTGGGTGGAGGATAGTAATGCTAGATAGCTTGAGCTTTTTGTAATAGTTCTTCTAGTCTATACACCTACCTCATTTTCCCCTAAAATTTGAGTTTCTGGATGATTTTTTTGAACATACCTGGATAGAGTCTTTTCTTCTACCATTATCGCTTCTTCTGGTGCTTCATTGGTTTCTTCTTCAGAATCAGTGTGATTTAATGTGGGAAAATAATCCCCATATTCTTCATTGTCATAATCTTTGGTTTTTATTTGTTTTGGATTTTTGCATGCTTCATCAACCACAAAATCAATACTTTCAATAATTTTCCCAAGTATTTTATTATAAAATTTATATCCTTTACTTTAGGAAGAGTAACCAAGAAGAATACCTTCATCTGCTCTGGGATCAAACTCACCAAGTTTTTCATCGGTCCTTTCGATGTAACATTTGCTTCCAAAAACTTTAAAGTATTTTACAGTGGGAGTCCTACCATACCAAAGTTCATGTGGAGTTTGAGTGCTGTTTACTCGAACATTTGTTTGGTTGAGAATAGTGATGGCGGCAAATGCAGCTTCACCCCAGAAAGTTGTAGGAGTTCCAGATTCATTTAGCATAGCTCAAGCCATTTGTTGAACAGTTATGTTCATTCTTTCCACCACTCCATTTTGCTGACCAGTCCTTGCGGTGGAGAACTACCTTTTTATTCCATGTTGTTCACAAAAGTCAAAGAATTCATCCAAGGTAAATTCCCCTCCTCGATCATATCTGAGGCATTTGATTTTGCGATCTGATTCATTTTTAACCAAAGCTTTGAAGGCTTTGAACTTTTCAAATGCTTCATCTTTATGCTTTAGAAGACCTATCCAATACATTCTGGAAAAATAATCAATGAACAATATAAAGTATTCTTCTCCAGAAGGTGACTTTTTCCTAGATGGTCCACAGAAATCAGTATGAACAAGTTCAAGAGGCTTACTAGTTGACCCTTCTTTTTCAATGAAGTGAGATCTGGTTTGCTTACCGAATTGACATGGATTGCATATTGTATTTTCAGGAATGTTGATATCTGGAAGATCACGAAGAGCCTGGAATTTGCATGCTTTTCTTATTTGAGAAAATCTTAGATGTCCCAATCTTCTGTGCCATAGCCAATTTTCATCATTTTTTCTTAGATAACACTGTTGTTGTCCTCCCTTGAGTATGTATAAGTTGTTTGGAGTTCTTGTACCTTTGATCATGGTTTCTCCTATATCAAGCTCACGAGAAACACATCTGTTTGATCGAAACACCACTTCATTTTCTTGATCACACATTTGACTGGTACTCAATAGGTTATGCTTTAGACCGTCTACATACCTAATATTCCCAACTCCAAACTTTTCTTTCAAGAAAAAAGATCCTTTACCTTTTATGACAGCAGGAGTGTGGATTCCAAATGAGACATTCTTTTCCTTTTCTAAGGCATTATATGAGTGAATTTTTTCTTTGTCACCTATGATGTGTTTTGAGCATCCACTGTCGATGTACCACTGATTTTCGTGTCCTTCTGCATACAAGGCTATACCACATATTTCTGTTAGTGGTTCTTTCTTTCTCCATAGTTTTGGATTTAATGGAGTTTGCTCCTTTTGAGATATTTGCCAAAATTTACTCCTGCATTCAGATTCTTCATGGCCAAAGTTGTTACAGATTGAGCATTCTATTTCATTTTCAAGAAGAGAAAAGTTATTATAGGAACTTTTCTTGATCCCTGTCACATTCCTTTGATTTTGTGCTTCTCTACTCATGATGGTTTTGTAAGAAACACATTGAGTAGCTTTGTGTCCAAAATTATGACATGAGAAACATTGACCATTAAAGAAGTTCTTGCGATTATCGAATCTATTGACCTGGTGATTGTAGTTTCTATTGATATTCATCTTTGAACCAAATTGAGTATGATTTACCTTAGGTTGGTTGTGGCTTCTGTTCATCCTTGAAGAAAATTGAGCCTGATTTACCTGCTGATCTGCTTTATGCCTTTGCTGACGATTGTCATACTATTCACTATTCTTTGCTGCATCAAGATAACTTTTAGTGGAGTTTGACAGCTTCTGTGATTGAGATGCTTCTTCAGGATATCCAAGACCCGTATTTATCAGAGGAGAATGCTGCACTTTGATAATTTCATTTAAGGTTTCTGATCCTTTAGCAAGTCTAAGATTGAGAGATTTTGTTTTCTCAAGATCCTTTCTTAGACCCACAATTTCACATTCTAGTTTTTCATTGTGTTTTTCTCTTTTAGCAAGTTGGTATGTCAAGGTATCTATAATCATATTCTTTTCTTCTAGACAGATTTTGATTTTAGAGATTTCTTCATGAAGTTCATCTTCTTCTAAAGCATCCCAAACATAATCATCTTCATAAGCCATTAGAAGTCTATAGTCATTACTATTTTCATCTTCATCACTATTTGATAAACCATTGCTATCTTCATGAGTATAGTAACTATTTTTACTTATACTTTGTTTTCTATTCCATTTTGCAGATTCCTTCCCTTTATCATATTTATCTTTATGAGGACATTTGACAGCTTAATGAGTGACTCTACCATAAGCAAAACATTTGAAAGGTAGTTTACCTCTAAATCTTCTGAAACCCCGTTGAAGCTTCTTGACAAAGTTTACTTCATCTTCTTCTTCTGAAATATGTCCGTATTCATTGAGTTCTTCCTTTCCTTTTTTTGAAGCTTTAAATGCAACTTCTCTCATATCTAATGGGCCTCCTTTTCTCATCTTAAAGGAAGTTAAGATTTCGTGAAGCTGTGTCATAATGATAGTCTGTAGATCCTATTTTTCTTTTATGGCAGATACTTTTGATTCAAATTTAGCAGACAAGGATCTTAAACCTTTCTCAACTAAGGTAGCTTCCTTTATCTCTTCACCCAGATTCTTCATGCAATTAACAACGTCATCTATACGTAAGAAGTAACTAGCTATACTTTCATCATTGTGCATATTAAGAGTTTCATATTGAATTTTGAGAGTTTACAGTTTAGCACATTTTACCTGAGAGTCTCCTTCGTAGCTTAGAATGATTTTGTCCCATATTTCTTTGGCTTCTTTGAGCTGCATAACTTTGAAAAACTCTGATTGTGACTGACTTCCCAATAATGTATTGATAGCCCTGGCATTGTTTTCATATTGCCTTTTACTTGCCATATCTGTAGGTATTGCTGATGGAAATGTATATCCTCCTTCCATGATTTCCCAAACACCTATTTCAAGTGATTGTAGATAGGTTGTGGTTCTTATCTTCCACTAAACAAAGCTGCTCCCATCAAAGATTGGCGGCTTGATGGATCCTATGCTTTCTTGATTACCCATGGTGATGGATCTCCCTTCAAGCAATCAAGCTTCTTCTGAAGGACCTGCTCTGATACCAATTGTTGGAAATAATACTGAGAGGGGGGTGAATCAGTATTATCAGATCAATAATTTAATTTTCCAAACAGATTTGTATATGATACTTTAGCTAAGTGAACTAGAGTGTATATGCAACTGTACTTAAGGCAACCAGCGTATATGCAGAGAACTTTTGATTTACCCAAATTATCATGCATTGAACTTTAGCCAGTATATCATAGATTTATTAGACAGTGTAGCAAAAGCAAAATAAAGCATCACACATAAGAAACAAACATGAACACCAATATATGAGGTGGAAACCCAATGTGGGTGAAAACCACCTGTTGCTGTCGTCTATGTATTCTTTTAATAATAAAATATGTTTACAATTTTGTACTGGTGTAGACTTATATCAGTACGCAGGCTTCTACCTGCAGAAGGTTACAACCTTCTCTTGTTCTCCAGCTTCTCCTGGAAGGGAGCTACAACCCCATAACTCTTGTCCTAGCTGATATGTTTACTAGTATGTAGGCTACGACCTACAGAAGGCTACGACCTTCCTTATTCCTTTAAGGACCATGTTTCATAAATGTTCAGGCTGGATCCATAAACAAAATCATAACTGTAATTCAATCATCAAATACATCTGCATCAACCAATCACTTTCTGAACCAACCATAACCGAATCAATCAATCACTTTGGCAACCCATCAATCTGATCATTCAAAATACTGTCACTAGAATACAATAACCAGAACCCAAACCAAAACCCAGAACTCTGCAATAGTAAACAGAAACAACTAAAACATATTTTATAAGGTATACGCTACTTCCATGTGTCGAAAATGCATGTATACACACTTTTCTCAAAGCTAACTAACATATACATCTGCAAATATTAATTTTGCAGCTATTCCAGACTTTAGTTACACCCAGATCATAATATTTATAGAACAACGCATGCATCAGTATATAGATCTAGGATAAACATGATCAAACCATATAAAGATAATTCATTTCACGCCTTAAGATCTCGATCCATCATTAGATCTTATCCACCATAAATCACTAAGGTTCATCCTTGGTTCAGATCAAGCACAACACCATAAGCCGATAACCTGCATACTAGATCTCACACTTCATAAGATATTTGATACTTGAACAATTTGGCCTAATGATCTTCTCCTCGTTTTATAGTTTTAGGCCTTTCTTAATACCATGGACCAAAACCACTTAGGACCAACACCTTGGACCAAATACCTAGGGTCAATACCTCGGACCAAATACCTTGGACCAATACCATGAATCAAAATACCATGGACCAATTACTTCAGACCAAAAACTTAGTTTTCCAAAGTATACACGCTTTTACTTCTGTGAAAGTGTGTGTGTACGTATACGCTATTAGTGGTCAGTGAACCTGCATGTATACGCAACTTGGTCAAGGTGAACCTATGTATACCTCTCTTTCTTTATGCTTTGTAGATTGATCTGTAATTATTTGCTATTAACCTACTGTACCGTGATCTTTCATCTGAGTGAGTTGCCATCAAGGACAATACCTATATCACATGCAGTGGGAGTATTGAGTAGGTTTATTTAAAAACTAGGGAAGGAGCATTGGACAACAATGAAGTTGGTTTTCAGGTGTTTGCATGACACTAGTGATTATGGTTTGTGATACCAAGGAAGACCAGCATTGGAAAGAGTTTTTAACATCCATAGCTTTGTTAATACAAATTGGGTTGGAGATCTGGATCAGAGAATATCTACAAGTGGGTATGTGTTTAACCTATTTGGAGGTACAGTTAGTTGGATGAGTAAGAGACAGGCTGTAGTGGCACTTTCAACTACAGAGGTAGAATACATGGAAGCCACTCATGCAAGCAATGAAGCAATTTGGTTGCAGAGATTTTTTTAAAGTATGGGGTTAGTACAATGAGCTATAAGGATAGACTGTGATAACCAAAGTGCAATTTTCTTGGCAAAAAAAACCTGCTTATCATTCAAAGAGAAATCACATTGATGCTCAGTATCACTTTGTGAGGGATATGGTTGAGGAAAAAAAGGCATTTCTGGTAAAGGACACTTTGAAGAATACTGCAGATGCATTAACAAAGTTTGTGAGCACTGAGAAGTTCTCTTGGTGTAGAGAAACAATGGGCATTGCAGGGTTGGACCAAGGACTATGCTCTCCTGTGGTCCCATGTGGAAAGAAAACAACAAGTGGGAGAATGTTGGGTGTGTGCTATATTCTTTGTATGACTATCGCAATCCTAGGGGGGCGGAAGGCCCCTTGTACGTTGCAGAAGGCCCCTTGTACATTGCGTCAGGCACAACATGGGGGCGGTAGCCCCCTACACGAGGTCCTGGGCATAATTTTTTTTGGACCTTATATTGGGTGGGCAGACCTACCTATGGTTTTGTGCATGAATTTTGCACATGGTTTTGGGCATGATGGTTTTCTTTCCATGGTATTTTGTAGATCTGGTCAAGGCAACTACGATTATGTTCTAATCTAGGGTTAATGGATTGGGGTTTATGGATGCTTCAACATGTATATATATGTATTGTAACATTGAAAGGAATATAATGAAAAATTGATTTGGTAGTCCCTGTTTTGGGATCTAGGGGAAAATCTTTGTGTATATATGTTTTATGTTTTATCCTCTCACCATTGTTTATTTTCTATTTTTAGAATTAGTATGCAGGTAATTTTTGTATGGGGTTAAAACCTACATTCAAAAGAGGGATTTTATAATTTACAATTTTGAATTTTTGGCTCCAAGAAGATCAAGTCAACCCCCCAAGTGTTCAAGTTGACCCAACTTGTAGAGGCACCCATTCAGACTCCCAAAAGACTATAAATAAGGAAATTGTTCTCCTCCTCTTGACACAATTTGAATCTTACTCAAGGCATAATATATTTTGCTAAACAATGCAAAGGAGACACAAGAATAGAAGGACAAAGTTGATTGGGTAATCCAAGAAACTTATCTCTCTCTATTTGACATCGCATATGTGGATTCTCTCTCTCTCCCCCAGCGTTGATCTCACATGTGTGGAAGATAGATTGAGTTTCTACACATATCAATAGGCAACAAGCCGAGATTTTTTGGGTGTAGAAGAAAGATGAAATTTATACCTAGCATATTAGACTTGACCAAACTCTTTGGACAAAAGTTTGCCTTGATAAGAAGGAAATTTGACAAGGTTTGACCAAGGCTTTGCTGTTGGTCAATTTGAATTTATTTTTGACTAGAAGGATTAGAAGTATCTCTTGTTTAATTTTATAATTTCTCTAAGGAAAAGGTAGCTAGGTTTTTCCCCCAAGTGGGTTTTCCCAAGGTAAATATTGTATTATCTTTATGCATCATTGTTTCATTGTGATATATACTATCCTACTACTTTTTATGATTAAATTTCTGAAGCATAATTCCATAATGACTAACTAGAAGTCCTAAAGATAATATCTATATCATTAGAAGTAATTATTAGTTTCAAAAATTAGTGCTTGTATCTATTTCACTTGAAAAATCAACAAGGACAACACTTTTTTGAAGGGGAGGATCATGTTAAGCCCTATATAAGCCCCATGTTAACCTTAAAACCCTTTATTAAGTCCTATATATTGAGTGATTTCATTTCTATTGTTATATTGTTATGTAGGCTAGAACCAATCGTGGCCCCATTTTATTATAATTATAACCTTCTCTCTTACATATATACTAAGGATACCTTGTCTTAAAATCATCAAATATTTTCTTGTACATTGTATTCATTATAAAAGGATGTTTCCCCCTCGAAGTAATTAGTGTCTTATCATTTTTAAGGCACAAGTCTCATAACGCCATTGTAATTCAATTAAGAACCAAATGTTTAGCATTATTTTTATATAAATAATTGTAGTTGTTTGAACTGGGAAACAACTTAGGAGACGCTCACTCATTCACTAATGAATGAATGATCTAAATGGGATCATTATTTTATTTTTCATTTATATTAATTATTTCAAACTGGAAAAAATTGGGGTAAATTTAACAACAAGCCCCTATTTGGAGAACTCGGGATTAAAACCTTCCAAAGCCATTTTAAGGCATTAAATGAAGATTTATAGGGTGAAGAAAATTACAATTTCATAAGAATTTTTAGTGTTATTCTACACACAAAGACATTTTTGACAACGTAAGAATTGAATAAAACATAGTTTGTATGCAAACATTATGCCTCCTACAAGTTGACTTATATTAACACCATGGCATGAGAAGATGCCACATCAACCCCCATTACTCATGCATAAGGGGCTAGCCTCATGTGAGGTTTGAATAATACTCTAGAATATCTAAGATCATAACTCTAATTAATGGTTTAGGGATTCAAATTTCACCCCTAGTTGGATACCAGGATATGTTAAATGCTAGGCCTAGGAGGAGTAGGGGTTCCATTCTATGTTATTGTATTTTATTCCATACTTGAGTAGGAAAACTGGGATTCGGTAGTTAAAGAAAAAAGTAAGTATGGCTTAAATATTTATAGAAACATTATATGCCATAGGTTTTAGTTAACTCCATAGAAAGTTCCTTTTCCCTTGTACTTGCATATTCCATACCAGAGAAAAGAGAGTAGAGAAACCTCACCTCAGTTGGGTTTTCTCTCACAAGGGTTTCCGAGGGAAAATATTTTGTATATGTGGATGGTGTTTTTCTATTTCTTTATATTCTATATTTTCATAAGTTTTATCCATTTCATTTATTGATCAAAATCTTGGGCGGTCTTATAGTCCAAGCTTGGATTGATAAGCCATAAAATCATATTTTTATGTGAAATAAAACTTGATAGATATATACTTGATGAAGTCAAACCTAATCAATGTTGGCACCATCGAAAAGATAACTTATGTCACACATCATTTTGTCGTATTCAGGAAAATTATGCCAAATACAAATCCTTCTCCATCTGAAGAACTATTGTCATTAATCCCCAAGAAAGATGGAAAGGTACCTCTCATTAAGTATAAGAATCCTAGATTATATATCTCAAAAGGCCTATTTTTAGTGAATGTCGTAGATGTCGAGTGTTTCAACCTGTGAAGTCACATGTTGCGTAGCAAACGTGTTGCGATGCTAATGCATCTCATCTTCATTAAAGGTGTGATAGTCTTTTAACATAGGTAAAAACAATGTAAACTTTGAAACGAGAAATGTAAACTCAAAATGAGAACTATAGCAAAAAAACCCAAAAAAAACATAAGGAAAATCCTAAAAACGAAAATTGTTGATGTTGGAATGCGAGAAAACCTTAAAATTTTGACAATTTTTCAACCATAACATTATGGAAAAATTTTATGACTAAAAAAACTTTTAAAATGAACACTTGAATGAAAGAGAGATTATACGAGGAGTATTTTCTTTTCTAAATTATAAAAATATGATGACTTTAAAATCTTAGCCTAAGACAACTTGACACATTGCAACAAAAATTTAAAAGTTAACCATCAAATTTACACACTGTGTAAGAAAACTCGACCCGTTGGAATATTCCTTGGAATATTCCATGGAATATTTGGGGAATATTCTATTTGAGAGGCCCAATTGGGCACTGCCACGTGGCCGCTGGAATGTAATGAGTTTTGGTGCAAAATTTTAAGGAGTCCACGGGATTCAACCCCGAGTCGAGTGGCTGCCAGCCCATGGGCCTAACCAACCCACCTACAACACAATTCATAACCTCTTATCGTTTGAAATCACATTTGAAGTTTCATTAAGGTGCAGGTGGCAGCCCCTATATCATATAACCCTGAGCTCCAAACCACAGGCTTACCGGCGGAAAACCACGACACCAAACGGTTCCGACATTCCGGTCACATGCATGTGGACCATGGAAAATTTTAAGGGTGAATTTTTGCCCTTGGGCTAAATTAAGGGGTTTTATATTTTTATTGGGCGAATATTTTGTATCATAGTACATTGTTACAAATCGCCTCAAATTTATTTTATAAAATAATTAGGTATGGAGGTTAGCCCACCTTATTTTAAGGGAGAGGGTAAAAAAAGTAAATTTAGCCCATGAAATTAGGAGTTACAATCTTCCATTAACCCTCATTTTCAAGAAAATGTATTTATGATGGTTATAAATAAAAATATAAATACAGTGGAGGTATGGTAAATAAATAAAAGCTCTTTTTATACTTGCTCCAAAGGTATGGTAAATAAATAAAAATAGAAATAAACTAGAGGTATGGTAAATAAATAAAACCTCTTTTTATATTTAGTCCATAACACTCTTTCTATTTAAGAAGGCTAAAAAACGAGGTTTCATTTAAGTGAATCCTATGGACCAAATACCATATTTACAAAAGAAGTATTTTAAATTAATAAAAATATAAATAAACGAGAGGTATGGTAAATAAATAAAACATTTTTTTTTATTTACTCCATATGTCACCTTACATTTATGAACACACAAGCATGTAAATAAACAAAAATATAAATAAAGTGGATGTAAAGTAAATAAATAAAACCTCTTTTTATACTTCAAAGGTATGATAAATAAATAAAATATAAATAAACTATAGGTATGGTAAAAAAATAAAACCTCTTTCTATATTTAGTCCATAACCCTCTTTCTGTTTAAGAAGGCTCAAAAAAGAGGTTTTATTTAACTGAATCCTATGGGCCAAATACCATATTTATAAAAGAGGTATGGTAAATTAATAAAAACATAAATAAACGAGAAGTATGGTAAATAAATAAAACATTTTTTGTATTTACTCCATAAGCCACCTTATATTTATGAACACTCAAAAAATGTGCTATATTTAGGTGAAGCCTATGATCCAAATTATTATTAATACCATGCAAAAAAAAATTATTAACCTTAATATTAGTATTAATAAAAATAAAGATGGTACATGGTATTCACATGGAATGCAGCCTATTTAAAGGGGGGAATTAAACTTGCTTAGATCCATCTTTACTCTAGATCAAATATTGTGATCTGCAAACTAACATAGAGTGAAAAAAATATTTGATCCCTCTCGGGGCTTGGTAGATCAAGAGTAAAAATGGATCTTTTAATTTAATATCACTTAAACATTTTAACTTGGTCAAAATTAAAAAAATAAAATAAAAATAAAATATTAATTTTATTAATTTTTATAAATTACTAATAGTAATTTTTAAGCTCTAGGTTTATGATAACCCATGGTATTGACCCATGGTAATACCATGGTATCCATGTGAGCATAGACTATTTAAAGGGGAAATTCTATTAGCTTAGATCCATCTTAATTCCGTGTCTACCAAGTGCTCGGAGGGATAAATAGATTTCATCACTCTAAGAGTGGTAGATGTGCAGTTAAGATGGATATAGGTTGGTTTTTATGATAATGAAGATATTAAATAGACTTAGGAAATTATATTGTAAAAAAAATCTTAAGGTGAATGGTTAAAGCTACATTTAGTCACTTCACAAAATTTAGTAAAAAATACCAATATCTCCATTAATATTGGGTTTTCTGATTTAACAAAAAAAAAATTCAAAACAATGAAATCTTAACTCTTTCCGCATCACCCTCGGAGAAGAGAGATAGTTGCTGCCCAGGTTTCCCACCATTTTTCAAACATTCTCAATATGATATTTTCATGAAAATGTTAAGGTACTGATCTTGGATTAGTTGTTTGAAAAATATGCTGGTTTGTACAACCTTTCATCTTCTCTGCTATTCTTAGTTTGTTGTAATGATCTGTAGGGGTTGGGTCACTACACCATATTGTCCTAAAAGGCGGAGATTGTGCACCAAAAAGGAAATTAATCCACATGTTACAATGCTATTAAAAATGGTATGAAGGTAGTGAATTATGTTAATAAGAAATTTAGATTGGGAGAGACGTAGTTAAATTTTATTATTTAATTGAAGATTTTCAATTAAAATAATAATAAATCTACATTTATATATTTATATATTGATTGGAAGGCTTTTGACAACGGTCACTTCTTTCCATTAGATCCCCTTCAGGCCTTTGTGATACCTACTACTTCATTATATTATATAGTTTTGGCTTGCTACTTGTTGGCATGTTGGGGTAAACAAACTTGATGTTTTTTTTTTTTTACCTATCTCGCAGTTGGAGTCTATGGAATAAGAAAGAAATTTGATAGCTTGGCAAAAGTGGTAGCTTGACAAAAGTGGTAGAGAAAACACTAATCTCTCCTACCATGACAAACATGGCCACTAAAACTTGCAACATTGTTTGTAGGAAGTGAAAATTATGTTTCTTTTTTCCAAACATGTATGTTAGTATATTACAATTTAATGAATATGATTTATTATTATCCTATATGGTTTCATACTTTATCAAAACATTCGCGAAGACTTCACAATGTTTTATTATTCAATGAAAGATTTTCCAAGATCTTACAAGATTTTATAATTCAGTGAAAGATTCGCCATGACTTTACAAGATAATATAATCTGGTGAGAGATTCGCCAAAAAATATGTATATACATATTATATTAGTAATAAAATCACCTTCCATTTTTCCTATGTATCATGGGGATTCACCCATTTATTATACATATAAATTTAGGGTGGTTCTTAAAATTTTCCCTGATGTGGACTCGCTCGACAGTTATGGTCAACTGACCGTTTAACTAGCAGTCAGTACCAAAATTGACAGTAAGGCCAATTTTAGTCGGGTTAACTGGAAGTTAGCCAGTTTTAGTGGAGATTTTCAGGGGCAAACTGGAGAAAAATTGAACGAGCCATAACTTTGGCTAGGAGAGGCCTTTTGAGGCGAATGTTTTTTTTTTTGAATTTTGGCTATTTAGATCATTCTAAAGCCATTGGCATAGGTTTCACAGCTAATAGAGGTCATCTTCAGGTGTTTTTGCTTCAGGGAAGTTCCAAGAGCCACTAGGGCCTGTTCAGTGTTGGAGCTGCATTGGGTTGTGTGCAGCCATTGAAGGTGAAAAGAAGGTCTATTCTGACTGTTTTCTATGCTTTGAGTCCATTTCTATAGCTCATTTCACCTGTTTAGGCTTTCTTATCACTATTTAGCTTCAGGGGAGCTTTCATGGCCACGAGGGACATTTCAGTGATTGAACTGTGTTGGGCTAGGTTCATCTGTTTTAGGTGAAACAAATGCCTATTTCTATTTTATTCGACCTTCTGAGTCCACTCGCGGAGGTTTCAAAACCATTGAAGGACTTCTTCAGCTCGAATTGCTTCAGAGAAGTTCCAAGAGCCACTAGGGCCATTTGAAGAAGGTACTGTGTATAATATATTTTCATCGTGTGGTGATTGGGGAAAGGTATTCTTAGCTATTCCCTGTCTTTTGAATCTATTTTTGGATTCATTTTTTCCTTTTGAGGCATTTACACGCTTGTATTAGCCATTTCAACATTTTAACACAAGAGGACAAGTCTCATTTTGGGAGGCTTGGTGCAATAGACGTAGCCAAGGAGGGGTGAACTACTCATCAAATATTTGTGTTAATATTTGCTGATGATATCTTACTGAACAATTCTGATTTAATATGATAAACAAAAAAATGAAATAATCCTCATGCATGCATAAACACCTATATAGCTGTTCAAAACTCTTTGTTTATTTCCATAAGGCATGGAGTTTCAAGCAAGATCATTTTAATTATATATGCGTCTTTACTTCTATTATTTCTTTAGGCAGAGTTTGTAAAGGGCCAGGTAGCTTCTGGATCTCATCCTCTCTTTAGAGTTGACATATCCAGTAAATGCCCCTACAGTCTATCTCTGTATTAGAAATAAGAAGTTCTCATTGACATAAATGAAAATGGATACCTTGCACCATTTTTTCAAGTACATTCCATTTTCAGATCATCGAGTCATAGTTAAAGTTAGTTAATGAGTCAATAAAGCCCATATTAATAATTGTAAGTGGTTGACCCGCATTTAAAAAAGGGACCACAATTAGTTGCAAATGGGCCATGGTATTAGATAGATGGTATTAATAAGAACCATGGTATTGCATGTATGAATCCTATATAAATGATAGAGACTCCCCTTGAGGAGCATCGTGTTTTATTTTGTCATCGAGCCTAGCTCAATTGGAGGTTGCCCCATCGAAGAGGCAAGTGAACATTGTTTTCCTTTCTAAATAATAAAATACATGTTGTTATTTCTTATTGTTTTGTGTTCTGGGTATATTTCTTTGCATATTTGGTATCCATGTATCTTCTCACAAGTCAAGAGCATAACATTTGTTGACTCATCCCAAAGGAGCTCTCATTTTGAGAGTCATTGTTTAAATTTTATTTTTTAGAAAGTGTTATATTGGTGATGTAATTCTGGTTAAAAGATTATTGTGGCATTTAGTTTGGCCACTAATGTCACATATTTGTGTCTGTGTTGGAACTCGCCATTCCAACAATAGACAAATTTATTTGCAAGAATGTTTAACGACCAGATATAATCAAGACATGACAGTGAAGACGACATTAGAGGAGCTGCATCAGAGATTGGAAGATGATGGACAATCGAGTTTGTGGAAAAGACTCATGGTGTAGTATGAATCACATATTGTAATTAGAACAAATATACATGTCATATACTCTTTTGTAATGGTTAGTTGTGGGCTTGAAATGTTTTATGTGCCTACTATAAGACCCAGAGAGGCATGCATACCCTTTGTTATGTTTTCCCTCTGTAAGAGAGTTTTAACACCCTAGAAGAGTGTGTCATGCGGGATGGATAACTAGGGTGACCATATTGGTTTTAGACTCCATGAGGTGAAATTTTATATTTAAGGGGAGTTCATCGAGAGGTTGGATGAATCATGTACGTGAAGGACTTTCTAGTAGACTAGCGGTTGCAGTGGTTGGGAACCGATGCATTCTGGTAGATGGTTGTTCCTTTATATGGACATCGACAATTGCATGAATAAGGTACAAGGTGTAATTATGAGACTGGACTAGATGTAGATATCGCAGATTGATATTGAGACAAGTAGTCATTAGGGGTGAGTATTGGAAAATGTAATTCCACTTGTCTAAGTTGTGACTTTCTATGTAAAGAGTCTATTCCTATTCTATACGAGTGGTTTCTCTAGTTTGGTGTGTGGTTGAGATATTCTCTCAACCAACTGATTGTGTGTCTAAGATAATTTCCCTATCTTGAAGACAACGCTTCCTGTGTATATGTAATATCATATTTGATTAATAATATCCATGATAACCTATTTACAAATTAAAATATTCATATTAAAATTAAAGTAAATCTTCATAATTAAAAATTTTGTTACATATTTTTTGTGTATATATTTAGATATTATTTTTTGATAATAACAAACTCATATATTCCAATGATCTAAAATGATGTAAAATTCAATCCCCTCCCTCATTTCTCACCACTAAACTTCAAAATAATGAAAATAATAATTTGAAATATTACACTAATATACATCAAACTCATATGGGATATATTAAAACTCAATTGTTGGAATTCATCACGGACCGAATCCGGGTTTGGTAGTTGGAAAAATGAAAATATATATAAATTACAATTTTATCTCGATGATGGTTTATCTCGATGATGTATCTCAATTATTCCAAGAAGTTCATCATTGATCTGATGAGGAATCCCAGAAGCTGACAATTTCACAATGAGTATCGTGATTATTATAATATTAATATTAATAATAATTTAGAAAATAGGATGGGATTGTGCATCTTAGGCCACTCAATCATTAGCAGAACAACGAGGATGGTACGCAATATTCAAAAAAATGTTATAAACGTTATGGATTAATTATAATAATCGGAAATTTTTTATTTGGTTTGTTAAATATTTTTTAATTTTATAAAACAAAACATTATAATTTATTTTTTTATCTATTATTATTTATTTGTAAATTTTAATGCGTATTCTGACGCACATTGATCAATAATTGTAAGAGTGCGTTTTTCTCCCCTTGATAACCGATGATCACCACTTGCTTCTCCCAACTCAGAACTTAAATCTTTTATATAAAAGGAATATATAATCATGATTTGGTATGTATACTTGAAAAAGGCATCGAAATTTTATCCAGCGATGTATTACTTTGAAGTGATGATGGTGTATCGAAATAATAAAAAAACTCAAATGATTATTTGTTTTAATTATTTATTAAAAACATATTATATAACCATTTTATATGCTTATTATTTATTAAAAATATATTAGAGATCCCTATAGACATAGGGGCTTATGTAGGTATTCATTTTTTTTTAATTTTTGACGTTGACTTTTTATTAACGAAGTATTTTAACATTCCAAACTTTTCCAAAAACATTTATTAAATATTTTTTTTAGTGTAATTTATTTTTTTTAAATTTAATTATTTTTTATTGATCTATATGTCTTCTTTAATGTCGGTTTGGTATTTAATTTTGAGTTTTTTGTTTAGTAGTTTTTTTTTTTTTTTTTTTTTAAGGTTTTATTTGGGATAAGTTATTATTATTTCTATTATTTTTTTTAATTATGTTTTTAATTTTATTATAATACATTTGGTTTATTTTAATGTTTTTTTAAGTTTGTTTGTTTTAAATTTTTTTAAATTATATATGTGATAATTTAAAAAAATTATAAATTAAGTTTTTTTGGATATATATATATATATATCAATTTATTTTTTATTCAAGCTCCTGTGATTTATAATGAATTAAGCAAAGTCTTTCAATAGAAATTACATAAGAGAAATTTTTGGCCAACACGTTTCAAACCAACAAGTGTGGCTCATCATGACGACCAGATGAAGAGACACACCATGACAAAGGCTTAAATAAGAGAAATGTAAAGACATAATTTCAAATAACGGCTATATTTGAACAATAATATTTAAATTATGATATTAATTTATTAATATATTAAAAACAAATATTATTAAGTAAAAGCTATATTAAAAGGCTAGTTTTTGAAAAAAAATAAAAAAATTAAATAATGATATTATTTTATTAATTTATTAAAAATATTAATAGGTAACGACTATATTAAATGGCTAGTTTTTGAAAATAATATTTAAATGAATTTATTAAAACCAAATATTACTATTTTTTGAAAAATAATATTTAAATAATGATATTAGTTTATTAATTTATTAAAAACAAATATTATTAGTGATTGCTATATTAAACAACTAGGTTTGAGAAATAATATTTAAATTAATTTATTAAAAAAAACCAAAGTCAAACGGTAAAGGAGGGAAGTAAAAAAGACAAGATCATTTGATAAATAAAATAATTAATGGAAAAATAAATAAAATAAAACAAAATTATACACCAGTGAAAAGATATCTATATATATATATATATATATATATATATATATATATATATATATCCAAAAAAAAAAAATCAATAAATAAAACAGGGTCAACAATAAAATATGGCGCTGAGGCCTATTAAACAAATAACAAAAATACTAAAAGGAGTTAAGAACGAATAGGATGGTAAATACCTAAAAAAACACAAAGGATCAAGAAGATAAAATCTAATGAAGAATAAATCAATAACAAATACTATAAAAAGGGTGCCAATACCTACATAGATAAACAAAAAAACAAAATAAATCCCAAAAAGAAGCCTAAAAAACTAGGAGGATAGAACCTGGACTCAACTTCTACTAATATTCCAATCATCATCTCTATTCAAATTATTGGGTCTTTTTTCAATTTCTAAGGTCTCCCTTAATTTATGATGATGGAAATGACTAACCCTAGCAACGACTTGGGCCTTCTCAATGTAGATATGATGATTAGATTTATCCACATGCTTCGCCAAAGTAGAGGAGCGGGTCGTGCCATGCTTGATGTCAGCAACATGCTCACAAATCCTTTGATTAATCGAGCGACTAGTCTCACCAATGTAGGGAGTCCCACAAGAGCATGGGATAACGTAAACACGCTTCATATTCTTTGGGTCCAATGGGTCTTTTACAGATCTAAGGGAGCTCCAGATGGTATCTAAAGGCCTAAAGGTTGAAGCCACCTTATGCTTCCTTAGGATCCTCACAATCTTGTCAGTGGTCCCTTGGATAAAAGGAAGATGAACACTAGAAAATCGATCCTTGGTATCTTTCTTAGCACTAGGACCTTTTTCAGCTCTGAGAAAAGTCTTAGTACATTGGTGTCTACTATACTCATTATTAAAGAAAACACTTAGGAGATGTGCTTTCTCGTCATTGAGATGGTTCTCATCAGAAAATCTTTGATCTCTAGTCACTAAGGTGTTGAGAACACCAAGATTTTGAGCTGGGAACTGATGAGAATTAGCATGAAGATATTGTTTCGTATGAGCTTTCTTATGAAATTACCTGAAAGGTTAAATTTGTTTTATTTTTTATTTTTAATATTTTGTTTTATTTTTTCCATAGTTTTTAAAATTTTAAATGTTTTAATAAAAAAAATTATTTAGTTGTAATTATTTTTCATTTTTTAATATATATTTTTATTTACTTGTTATTATTCTTTTAGCTTTTTGTAGTTTTGTTTGTTTGTTCGTTTTTTTCAATATTAAAATTTTTGTTTTCTTTTGTACTTTTCAATTTTTTTATTTTTTTTTGCAGGCTTCGTGACGATCCTCAACTAGCAACCCATTTTCAATTTGTCTCAATTTGATAGTTTATTTTAAATTTTTCATTATAATGGATTGAGTTCATCTAAAAAAATGTGTCAATTTCATGATCAGACTCTAAGTTTTCAATAGAATGTGTCGAATTCACCTACACTACATCCCAATTTGATGGTTGATTTTTATTTTTTTGTTGCAATGTGTCAAGTTGTCTTAGACTAAGATTTTAAAGTCGTTTTACTTTTAGCATTTAAAAAATAAATTACTCTTCGTATAATAACTCTTTGATTCAGGTGTTTATTTAAAGTTCTTTTAGTCATAAATTTTTTCCATAATGTCATGGTTGAAATATGTTCAAAACGTAAGGTTTTCTGTAACAATCTTTGGTTTTAATTCCATGGTTGAAAAATTGTCAAACTTTTAAGGTTTTTCTGTGTCATGATATTTTTTCTTTAATGCTATGGTTGAAAACAGTTATAAGTATTTTATGTTTAACACCATCACTGAAAATTGTTGGAATTATAAGGCTTTCAGAGAAGTGATATTATATCTCTAATGTCATGCCTAACAATTGTTGGAATTTTAAGGTTTTTCTGAGCCATGATATTTTATTCTTAATGCCATTACTAAAAAATGTTGAAAATTTACCTAAAAATTGACATTATTCCAGTATTAACACTTTTTATTTTCAGGGTGTTTTTAGTACAAAAAAATTGGTTTTTATTGCCATTTTTAAAAAAATGTTGAAAAATTACATTGGAAAAAAAAAAAACGTTATTTCAGCATCAACACTTTTCGCTTTCAGGTTGTTTTTCATTTTTTTTTTTTTTGGGTTTTTAGCTACATTTCTCATTTTGATTTTACAATTCCCATTTCAAAGTTCACATTATTCATAGTCTAATTACCTATTTGTTTGTGATTGATTAAGGTTTCTATTCCATAATATATATATTCCATGCAACTACTAAATTATATAAAGACAACTAATATTTAAAGGTTCCTTCACTCATGTAAATAAATATTTTTGTGTTAAAATATTTCATTCATTAAAAAGAAGGCTATCATTTACTTAGTTTTTCTTATGTAAAGAATATCATAGTCAATCCATTTTCATATTTTTATTTATTTATAACTTAGCTGCAGTTGAAGCTCGATAGTACTCTAAGCCCAAAATCTTAGAGAATTGATTAGTTTGTTGCTTTGTAAATAACTTGGTATTTAGGATTAGAGTACTTAGGTTTTTATTTTCTTTCCTTTTGACTGTGAGGGTTGCGAGTTGCAAGACTTCCTAGACAACTACAACCCCTTGACAAGAGAGAGGGTTAACTTGTGCTATTATTGGCATGGACTCAACTCCAACTCAAGTGACTTTAAACTACGAGATCACATTCCTGTTACTTCTCGTCTACTACGGAGAAGTCCATGATGTTGATGTGGATGTAGTGTTGAAGCGAGACTTTCATTCCGAAACATTAATAGTACCCTTGATAGAATGGGTTTCAAACATTGTTTTGATTGATAAGTGTACATATGTGTTATATTCTTTCCAGGACTAGTCCCATGTGTTGTTACGTTGCACTGGGCACAACCCCCCTGTAAGGTGTCTGGGGCAATGCCCCCATAATTTTTTCTTTTTATGTGGACCCAATAATAGCTAGGCAGAACCAAGGACGGGGGGCACACCTAAGGATTGTGGTAGACCTACCCATGGATTTACGGATAGTTTTCATGAATGGTTTTGGGCATGATGCTTTTTTCCCATGATATTTTGTAGATTCGGTCAATGGAACTATGGTTATGTTCTAATCCAATGTTAATGGATTGAGATTTATGAATTCTTTGGCATGCATATTTATATATTGTAACACTATTAGAAAATGGGCAATTAGTGAGTAGGTGACTAAGAAAGTTAGTCATCACAGAGTTTCCAATTGAAATACTACCAAAAATGAGCAATCTTAAGTGACCGAACTAAAAACGACTAACATAAATCACTAATTTAGTCACGGGTTAAGATATGTGAACAATTCCCCCGATCGGGATGTGGAAAAAAGTAGGTGAGGGCGGCAGGCAGAATTATGATCATGGCAGGACAGAGGGGCTAACCCATACGTACGATGCCATCCTTCCAGCCAGAGCAATGAACTGCATGTCAGCGCACTTCTCAAAAAACTGGAGTGGGGGAGGTGGAATGAAAGGGATTAGCAGTAGTGGCGGCGGTAGTGGAAGAGGGAGAGGGACAAATGTATTGTATTATATGAAGGTGGTGAAGTTTAGAAGGAAGGGTAAACTACGCTGGGAGGAAGAGGAGCAGGGCGCAACGCAAATAGAAGGAGCTTCCAAGGAGATTAGCGATTCCGGGTATGTTAACTCTGAGACCCCTTCAATCCTTTTCTCTGTCATGATTGGTATAATGGATAAATTTAATACATTTGAAGCCTCTGAGGAAGAAAAGGGTTGGTGTGAAGTCGCTCTTCACTTAGCAATGCATTGTGAGGGTGAATTGGGTCAGAATCAGGGAAGGATTCTTGATGGGTGGAGGAATTGTTGCCATGAGAATAGTCCGGGAAGAAACTTGGGGGGGCATATCAACCAACCCACTGCAAAGGTAAAGTGGGAGACTGAAGGAAGTGATACGAAAATCTTGTCCCTAGCCCAACAATTGATCCGAATGACTGAAGGCCTTCTTAAATTCTTGCATCCCAAAAACGACAAGCATTGTAACACCCAAACAAATGGCGGTGACTGTAGCAGGAGAAGAGGAATAACCACCAAGAAAATTGAGGAGGAAGACAATTATGCTAAACTTCAAAAACTGACCTCTGTGAATGAAAATTGTCAACAGGATAAGGTAAAAAGTAGGATGGTGCGCCCGGGTCGTGGCAGAGGGCGTGGAAGCAGAGGACGTCCGAGACAGGGGAATCAAGAGGACCGGCCAACAAATGCTCCAAGTAGCCAAGGAAGAGGGAGAAGATCTACTTTGACAGCAGTCCAGGATGCTGCCAGAGCTTATAGGGAAGGCACGAGTGAAGATATTCGTCAAATCATTCAAGATATGGAAGCCAGTGTGATGGAGGAACAGTCTAATTCCGAGACAGAAGAGTGGGCAGAAGTGATCAGAGATCCGGGGAATACACGAGGAAGGTTGACGCTATATAGGCAGACTCTTCACATCTACTGGGTGTTAAAACGCCTTCTTGCAAAGGCTCTGGAGCAGGTGGCGAAGGAAATGGCCGAAATTGCAAATGGCATGCCAAACCTGCAAAAAGAAATGAAAAATTTCCAGGTTATCATGATAAGGCAGAATAACAAGCTGGAGGAGATGCATCAACAACTGTCTCGGATGGCTCATACAACTCCAAGTCAGGCTGAACCAATGGATACTCCCATGGATATGGACCTGAATACTGGTAACAGAAAGGAATGATCCTTTCGAGTCTCTTATGTGCTTCAGTGAACCTTTTTGTTTTTATCGTTTTATGCATGCTAGTAGCTTACTAAGTAGTTTTAGTTGTATAGTGCATATAGCCAGGATGGAAAGACTTGTTAAATTTTGTTTTTGGAATGCATATAGCAAACTAAGGTGGCCAATAGACCTGGTTTCCCTTCAGGGCAGGTTGAGGCCACCAACACAATGTATCTGGTCTCTTTGGTTATTATAAATAGAAAAGAAAGGCACTACCTACACTTACAAAAAAAATTAAAAATATGTGAACAATTAATAAGTAATACAACTAAAAATGACTAACATGAATGACTAATTTAGTCTAAGAACAAAAATACAACTACCTAACAAGTACTACAATAATATGAATTAGTTTTTTATGTTAGTCATCTTAATTGTGTCAAGCAATCTAAACTTACAAGTGATAAGGGATTGAAAGGTTGTTAAAGATTGGTTGAAAGGTTATCCTTCCTTTTTCACTTCTTCATCCTCACATGGTGTATAGTTAGACAACTTTGCATTATTTATCTCTAATAATTTGTAATTTTAAAAATATATTTTTTAATAAAAAAAGTTATTTTATGTCTTTTTTAAAAATATATTCATTGAATATAATTGGATCTAGTTCCAATTTGAAATTATTTTGAAAGGAAATTTTATTTTTTAAGACTATAATATCATATAAACACTACTTTAATTTCATATTAACTGACCTAAATCCATCTTAACCCTGGATCTATCAAGTGCCCAGAGGGGTCCAATCTCTTGAGGTGAAAACGTTTTTTTACTTTTTTTTCTAGTGAAAAACTTGTGGAAATGTTTTCATCTTGAGAGATTGGTTCTCTCTCGGCACTTGATAGTTATAGCGTTAATATGGATCTATGTTGGTTATATAATACTATATAATATCTATATTTTTATTTGTGTCTCTTTGTTATTCCCTCTCTTTATCTCACCACCCAAACATACACACACTCTCTCTCCCACTCTTCCCCTTCTCTATCTAACTCTCTTTTCCCCTTCTCTCCCTCTCTATCTATATCCTTCTCTCTATTCCCTCCTGCTCTCCTCTCTCCCTAAATCTCTCTCCATGACTCCCTTTCCACCCCCTCTCTCTCTCCACCTTTCTCCTTCTATGTTTTTTTTGTTCCCTCCCTCTCCTACCCCATCCAATTCCATCTCTCTCTCCTCATCTCTATCTTCCTTCCTCTCTATCCCTTATCTCCCACCTTCATCTATCTCTCCCCCTAAATCACTCTCCCCCTGTCTCTCTCTCTTCCTTCCAACTCTATCACTATCTCCCCCCTCCTTGTCCTTCTCCATCTCTATGTCTCCATCTCTCTTCCTTCCCCTTCTCTCCATATCTCTATCCTCTACTCTCTCCCTCACTCTCTCTCCATCTCTCCCTTCTCACTCCTCTCTCTCTCCAACTCTATCTCTCTATTTCTTTTTTCTTTCCTCCCTCTCTCCCCCACTCCAACTCCATTTTTTTTTCTCTCTCTCATCTCTCTTCCTTCCTCTCACTCCCTCTCTCTCATCTCCCTCTCTCTCCCCCCCATCACCCTCTCTTTCTCTCTCTCTGTCCTCCAACGTTTTCACTATCTACCTCCCTCTCTCCGCCCCCTCCCCAACCCTATCTTAAATTTGATCACATTGTATCGTGTTTAAGAAATGATCTAAATTAAAAAAACTTAATTGGTTGTAAAATATTAAACTTATATTTTGGATCAATCATGTAAAAGAAAATAAAATAATGAAAAACTTTAAAAAGTCATGCACTATATTTAATCTATTATAATTAGTCAATTTGCTTTCTCTCATCCCTTGGATCCTTAGCTAAGATGGATCTATGCCGGTTATATATATATATATATATATATATATATATATATAGATATATATATATATATATATATATATATATATATATATATAAAGAACCGACATAGATCCATCTTAGCTTAATTTTATTAAAACCTTAATTTAATTTCCATGGGAATTCTTTTAGTAGTTGTGAGGATAGAGTATAGAGTATTTAGATATATCTCAAATTGTAACATTTTCCCTTTTAAATTCTATTAAAAAAATATTGTAAAATTAAATTAAAATAAAATATTTTTACTATGAAATAAATTGTGGTTTTTTGGCATGTGGTATTAATAAGTAATGGTATTGGCCCATGGTATTGGAACAAAGCCTATTTACAAGTTAATATTTATGGTAAAGTGAGGGTGAATATCAATGGTTAAAAATCTTGTCATATTCTTATAAAATATTTTGATTGTGAAATAATTATTTTTTTTGGCATATTATATTTATAATCCATGGTATTGACCCATGGTATTCTAACAAATGCTATTTTTTACAAGTTAATAATATCTAGCATAATGTGGGGGTGAATGTGGGGGTGAATATCCACGTTAAGAATCTTGTCATATTGTTATAAAATATTTTGGTTATGAAATGAATTATGGTTTTTGGACTACCGTAATGTGGGGGTGAATATCCACGATTAAGAATCTTGTCATATTGTTATAAAATATTTTGGTTGTGAAATAAGTTATGGTTTTTGGACTTGTAGTATTGATAAGTCATGGTATTGGCCCATGCTATTGTAACAAAGCCTATTCACAAGTTAATCACAAAATCAAAATATAACAAATTGAATTTTATTATTTTTATTAATTTAACTTTTTATTATTAATTAAGGTCATATTTAAATTTCCCGGATGCGGGTGGCACCATCCCCCTTAATGTTTTTTAAATGTCTGGTACTGCCAGCTGCAGAGCAGTGTGGCTTCCCGGGACTTAACCTCATGCGAGCAGGGGGAAGGTATTAATGCTGGATCGGTTGGCAGATTCGCATTAATGCATTGCGCTGATCGACGCAACATTCTCTCAGTTATAATCATGCTGCTCCACAGTGGTTTTATCATGCCTTATGCTCAGTCGCTCGGCAACGGAACCTGGTTAGCGGAGGCTGTTGGTGATGGACTGATTCTGGTTCACCGCCGCGAGCTCCAAGCCAACATTATCAAGGGTAAGTTCTCCCCTGTTCTGGATTTACGCATTGGTTGTATTGTGTTGTCGTCTGCAAGTTCTGTTGGGCATCCCTCTCGCCTCAACCGACTCTGTTCTGTTGTCTCTCCTGTCTATAATCTATCTGCGCCCTACCTCCTGTCTGTCATCATGGTTCGTTCGGGCAAGAGGCATCGTTCAGGGGGGCGTCGTGACAGCCGCTTGCATCCCCCAGCCGGTCATGCTATGGAAACTGCGCCAGAACCCTTCAATCCCCCCCCGTCCACGAAGCTGGGCCATCTTTAAGCTCTGGTCGTAAGCCTATTCCGAACAGTGCCTTCCAAACCACACACTTTAAATTTCAAAGTAATTTGCACAGGCCCCTTATTACTGCTCACATCACCATTATTCTTTCGGAAGAGGAGAACCAGGTCTCCCCTCTGGCCTGCATTGCTCCTGATCCTTCCCAAAGTAGTGAGCATTCGATGGACAAAGACAGCTTGGAGAATTGGAAAAATGAGAAGTCTGAACAGGAGGAATTTCTCAAAAATCTTCCTCCCCTTGAAGATATAGGACTTGCTGTTGAGGAAGGGACTCAAGGTGAAGCAAGCCATTCCATGGCAATCCCTGGCAGCGACTTGGGTGACAATGAAGGTCTGAGAACTGGTGGTGCAGGTCTGACTGAGGAGAAGAATCATGGCACGACAAAGGAGGGGTAGCGCCACCTGGGACTGCCTCCTTATTTTTTGTTTCAGCTACTGTTTCAGGCTCAGAGTCAAGGTTCAGCGCTAATGACCTACTGTTTTTGGCTTCCAGCTAGGGATTTGGTGACACATTATGTGCTGGTTTGCATTGATTTTGTGTTCATGTGCTGGCTCAGTTCTCTTTCTCGGCAAAACATGTCACTCTTTATGTCTTTTATCTGGTTTCTTGATCTTTTTAACTGGTCTCCCCAGTTTCTGTTTGTAAGGGGGCAGTTATGTTCTGTTGAGTGCTTTCAAGCCTCGACACTATGTAAAAATATTTTGCCTTACAGTTAATAGAATTTAGTATTTGTAGAGAAAAAAAAAGGTCATATTTAAATGTTTACACTCATCCCAATGTCATTTTTAACTTCTTCCTCTTGTTTTTAACTTAGGGTTTTAGGCAAAAATAACAAATTCTTATTAAAAATAAATCATTTAACCCAATTTCAATTTATATATTTTATTTCATATTATAAATATTTCTTTTATTTTTTCCATTATAAATATTTCTTTTATTTTTCATTTCTAGTTTAACGTTGGGTTCAAATAAAATATTCACACATTACAACATCACATTGTAGCACTACATTTTTCTCTGCCTTGTCTATATCTCCATGGAAATTCTAGAAGAAGGAAGATCATCAACGCGGTCTATGGATTTCATGGGATTCGAAACCCAAATGGAGTTTGCATGGGAAACACCTGAGGAGAGCATCAATGATTTGATGGAGGAAGGGCATGGTCATTCGACATGGAGATTTTGGTAATTTTTACATGGGTATGAATTTGGACTCTCGAGAGTTCTTTCTTTTTACTAACGATGATTTTTGTTCTTATCGGTAAACAATTTCGAGGGTTTATATGATCAAAGCATAAATTTTATTTAGAGTTGAGGGTTTAATGATTATGATAATGCAGATCTTGAAGATTTTGGTAATTTTTACATGGGTATGAGTTTGGACTCTAGAGAGTTATTCCTTTTTACTAAAGATGATTTTTGTTCTTATGGGTAAACAATTTTGAGGGTTTATATGATCAAAACATAAATTTTATCTAGAGTTGAGGGTTTAATGATTATGATAATGCAGATCTTGAAGATTTTGGTAATTTTTACATGGGTATGAATTTGGACTCTAGAGAGTTATTCCTTTTTACTAAAGATGATTTTTGTTCTTATGGGTAAACAATTTTGAGGGTTTATATGATCAAAACATAAATTTTATCTAGAGTTGAGGGTTTAACGATTATGATAATGCAGATCTTGATTGTAGCCAACAATTCATGAAAAGACAATGCACAAGTAAGCATTTTGCATGTCCTGATTGAGACTTTGGTAATTTTTACATGGGTATGAATTTGGGCTATGGAGAGTTTTTCCATTTTACTAAAGATAATTTTTGTTCTTATGGGTAAACAATTTCGAGGGTTTATATGATCAAATAATAAATTTTATCTAGAGTTGAAGGTTTAATGATTATGATAATGCAGATCTTGATTGCAGCCAACAATCCATCAAAATACAATGCACAAGTAAGAATTTTGCATGTCCTTATTGTACAAAGGGTTTAATGATTATGATAATGCAGATCTTGATTGCGGCCAACAATTTATCAAAGGACAATGGACAAGTAAGAATTTTTCATCTCCTTATACAAGTAAGCATTTTGCATCTCCTTATTGTACAGATCAGTTCGCTCCTCCCTAAATTTTCTAGGGTCATAATGCACGGAATTTTATTTTTTCTTTTCACCTTTTTTTAGTTTTTGATTGTTTGTGTAATTGAATCTACCATGCCCAAATTCAAAGGGCTTGAGTGATGCAAGAAAATTTTCTAGTAGGATGCAAATGCTAGACCTTCCTCAAAATTTGTTTCTTGAAATTAAAATTTCTTGTAATCATGAACATACAATATTTTATGTTTCATCCTTAGATTCTTATCTCAATGCATAAAGTTTTAAACCATGTTACTATATTTTAAGTAGAATATACTTAGATCCATTAAACCTTACAACTCTCCAAATCTTAGGTTAATTTCAGCTAAAAAGAATGAACCTGAATGGCTTTTGCAATTTAGATTCAATGCTTACAGACAATGATTAAAAATGGAAGAACCCAAATGGTATGATAACTTTTACCCACCCATCAATTTCCAAGACCTTTCCTATTATTATGAACCTAAACAGAGAGAGTAGAAGAAGAAGAGGATCCTGGATGAGGTGGACCTTGACCTGCTTGATACTTTTCAAAAGTTGGGCATGCCCTTGACTAGAAGAAGAGATTGACCAACATTGTTATAGATGTTGTTTTTGACAGTGTTTTCATTGCTACCAATCATAGGTAGACTCTATAGGTTGTTGATGTTATCTTTTGTTTGTTATAAGAGGTAATTTGAGAGTACCTTTATGTACTGAGGAAGTAGCTTGGTAGGGTTGTTCCTCGTGTTGATATCTATTATGCTACATTGTATTTTTTTTCTTAGTGATAGTTCCTTCTATTAAATCCCCAAGCACACTTTGCCACCCATGAAAATATCTGCTTATTTTAGGATGAATGAGATGGAGACCAGGCAGTTTGAGAGGACCCTTATTTTTGTAGATGAGAGGAGTTCAGTGAGGTGAGAGGAGTTCTGTGACATATATTGAAGGATGCACTGCACCATTTTACAACACCAATAATCTCCATGCCATAGTAGTGGATCTCTATTGCACTGAGGGAGAAACAATAAAGTATTCTACTATAAATAACTGGTATGTCGAGGACGAGGAATGCAGACGTGGGATTTATAATTTTATTACGAAAAGAGGTTTGTGTGATGGAGAAAAATCCTATAAGTAAATCATATCAATATATTTCTATGAAATCTCGAAATGTGTTAAATAAAAAAATATGTATGTACTATTGAATTTATCTATGTTGTAATAATATCAAGAATAATGTTGTCATTGCAAATAATTGGGACCTACCATGTAAGTTTACTTTACTACATGGAATTATTGATTTGTTAGATCCCAACTAGTTAGGGCTAAATTTATTTTTGTTGTAATAAGATTAAGAATGAAGTTCTCATTTTAATCACTGAAATATACCATGTAAAATTTAATGACTACGTGAAATTGTTTATTTGTTAGAGCCCAACTTATTAGGATTATGAAGAGTCCTCTTTCATGACCATATTCATGAATGCTCTATTCTTGGTCAAAGAGTTACATATTATAGAAAGGTGGAAAATAAATGAGATGCAACTGAATGATTTGTGCTTTAAAATGTGCAGAGGGATTATAAAATCATTTTCAGTTGTGTTTAAATATTTTGGAGCACCCACTAAAGTGCTTTAATGTTCTCCTAGTTAATTCCATTTCTACTATCCCAATGCTTCTAGAAGTCCTTCTCCAAAGTGATCTCTTAAATATCTTGGGGGAAAATTAGTTACTTGATTGGAACGCACAGATTACAATTTGAATAGGATCAAGGGATGAGAAACCTTCATATTGTTCAATATATTCCGCAAGTTAAAAGCATATAGAACGATTGCCTTTCTATTTAATTGATACGACAATCACTTGACAATCATTTAGGATTTTGAGACCCTCAATCACTTGACAATCACTGAAATTTTTTCTTCTGAATGTTATGTTCTCAATTAAAGAAATTAAAGAAAAGGTAAAAATGATGCAATGGAAGGATTTTTTGTTTGAGTGCCTAAGAATGCCTTGTTAATGTGAACAGATTGCTATTTTCTTGACTCAAGATTAGTCGCATTTGAGGTTGTCCTAATAATACATCACAAACTTCAAGGGGAGCAATGTCACACAATACCTCAACCGTGAAGGGCTTGATGTTGTATGGAAGGCGACACTGCTGGCTCACGCGAAGATCTCGTCCTTGGTGAAGCCACTTGATGGTGTATGGCTGTGGATGTGATGTGGTCGGTAAGCCTAGCTACTTCATGACCTCTACTGAAATGAGGTTCGTTTGGTTCCCGTTGTCGAAAATGAACTGTGGTGGGGAGCCCTTTACCCACATTTGGGAGTGGAAGAGACACTCCTCCTCCTCTAGATCTTCACGTTCCTCCTTCTGGATATTCGTGGTGGCAACGGTGGTGTTAGGCTCTGCATCAATAATCTGCTTCCCTTTGTCATTCACCTTGTCAAGTTCAGACTCAGAGTTGGAACATGCATCTGATTCTGAAACCTTTAGCTCAGCCACCAGTGACTATTTGGCCTAACACTCGTGTTGTGAGTGGAGCTCTTATGGAACTCACACCACTTTCCCGTGTCATTTTTCGGCTTCACGACGTTGTTCTTTTCTTTCATCTTTGGCGGGTTGTCTTGGGCTGCCCCGCCTTGGCTTTTTCCTTTGTTCTGCAGTTTGGGGGAACCTTTCCCTTGCATTGGATTCACAGATCTAAAGTCTCACTTCTTTTGTTTAAACTTGTGCTCGACCATGATGGCATATCGGTATGTCGTGCCGAGCAAGGGGATGTTCAGGAATTCTATTTCTTCCTGGATTTACTTGTGCAGGCAGTCGTGGTATTTGAGTACCAAATGTTGCTCCTGTTATCACCTGGATTGAACCTCAGGTTGAAGGAAGGCAATGCTAGGGTAACCACATACCACGCTTAGCCAAGTAGCTAGTCCTACTAGGCTAGGAGAGGGATCTCTCCGTAAGGATCTCAGCTAAGATAACTGGATCAAGTCGAGGATTTTAGGTTAGGTATAGTAGTACGAAATTTTTGATTGGATTTTGTAGGGGTTTAGTCGAATCAGGAGGAGCTGGACAATTTAGGTCTAGGGAACTAGGTCAGAATTGCAGGGTGTTCAATGGGGCAAGGTAGGCATAGGATTTAGCACTCAAAGGCTTGATGGGATGAGACTTTTTAGACTGGTGAGAAGCTAAGAAGGGCTTGTGAAAAAATGGATCCCTCCTAGACTGTAGAAAACATGAAATGATGAATGGTTTCCTAATGCAAAGCACTGATGCAATGAATTCCACCTATCAAACTTGAAAACATTCAAATAGAGGCAATGAAATGATTAAAAAATCATACAAAAATCATTAATATATGATTACAAAAGGAGAAACTATACTATAACTCATACCACATGGATCCCATAAAAATAGTTGCAATTCTTATTAACTCCTGCCAAACTTCTTACAAAAGGTGTACAATCAAGTTTTGATCATCCAACTGAGTCCAACCCTTTACAGTGAGAAAGAAGAAGAAGATATAGACATTATTTCAACCTCCTCCCATTCTCAGGGGTTGAATCCCTAAGATGAGGAGCTAATATAACTAATACTGAATAAGAAATAGGAATATAGGCATCATCAACAACTTGCCTCTAAAAGTGAAAAACTAATTCATTTGAGCTCAAACTAACTTCTAAAGAAATGAATCTACCCTCTATAACTATTTATCTATCATAATTACATGCCAAGTCATCATTTACAATGGTAAATCATCCACCATGAGAGAGAATCCATGATTACAGTAAAAAAATTGGAAAAATAGCAACCCTGAGCAAAACTGCCAAAAGCGTAGTGCCACTTTTAGGTCCCTTTTGGAGTCCTTCCCGACATCCAAACTGAGCCCATGATAGATCATGGGAAATTTATTCAAGTCTACTTTCCAAAACACCTAGAATTTCTGAATTTGAAGCTCATTGGACCCCTCAAAACTTGATTCTCCCAAGACTTCTTCTATGTGTCCAAAAGTGGCAGAAAGGTCATTTTTAGGGTGTTATTTGACCTTTTGGTGGACCAGTTTTGCCCCAAAAACTTTGAAACTTACTAGGGAGCATGTCCTCATCACTCAAAATTCAAAAATGTAAACCATTTCTTCATTGGGTGCCCCTAGGAAAAGCACAGTGCCTAGGCAGTTTTCCTGTGTATTGAAATCCAAAATTTGCAAATGACAAAACTTGGTCCAAATTTGCCCAAAATTGGTGAGAAGCACCATCATCATGTGCTCTGATGAGAAAAGGAAGTTTTAGCCAGAATCCTAAGTCTATCGTCCTCCTTTTTTCCTTTCAATGCCTGCCTTAGCCTAGTTTTCATTCTCTTGACCCTCATATTGGAAATCTTGTTTCGGGTCCTATAATGATAGGCCATGTGTCTAATCATCTGATTGTCTCTATTGGCCTTCTGTAGAAGCTTCTCAAGGTGCAAGTTGACTCTTTCAAGCCAAGTCTCCCTACCATCTTCAATCTCTTGTTCAATAGGAATCAAAGTGACTTGTGTCTCTTTGCCACTTTGTCATTTCAACTTGAGCATTTCTAGCTCCATGAGGACTTGTTTGTCACTCAATTGTTTGTTTTCTTGCTCCAAGTATGTAATGAAATATTTAGCCCTCTCTAAATTGTCCACTAAAGCTTTCACTTGAGCCTCCCTTTCTCATATGATGATGTCTTTAATGGTTTCTTCATCCTGAGCCTCTAAGTCAATGATTTCAACACCATGACGAGTATAACACTGCTCCAGCTCAACATGCTCAGTTAAGTCAAAGTGCCTTTCCTCCTCATCATCCAAACTCTGCTCTAGAATTTTTTCCTTCCCTCTGTGTAGCTACTGCACCTGAACCTGTTGTGTCGATGAAGAAGGCAAAGCCCCTTCCATATCTTGTCGAGCTAGCATTTGCTTATCTGCTGCAAATAATCTCCTTATACCCCTATGATATGTCATGTAAATGGGCACCTCAGTAGTTCTTGTCTCCTTTGCCTCCTCATCTGTTTTCACTTGGCTAGATGGTCCTCCTACTTTTTGAGACACTGGTGGAGGGATTTGAGGACCCCTGAAGATATCATGAGAAATAAAGGTCTCCCAATAGATGTTAAGGAGACTGAGATGATGTAGTACAATGACCTTGATTAGGGAGTAATGATAAAGACTGCTCATGTGCTGAGGGTATCACTTCCTTTGGACAATATAAGCCATCTTCTCAATAGTCCTGAACAAGTAGTAAGGGAGGTTTAACATCCTCACCCTGGTAAAATGCATGAGGAGCCTGATATGATAAGTGTATAGCCTAGAGAATTTACTCTCACAAGTGATATACTTCATGATGATTTTCATCATGGGGACATATTTGTTTCCAAGAAATCTGAAAGGAAACTATCTGTTCATCTCATTTATGTACTAGGGTTTGATATAAGGCTCATAATAGTACTAATCCAGGTCCTGGCCCTCGAACCATTTCTCCCCTACATTAGGAATCCTAGTTGCATATGAAATAATGGAAAGTGAGATGGTGAATGTTACCCCAGCAAGAGTCACCCTGTTGTCCTGAAGATGGGCTACAAAGGGTCTAGTGAGCTCTAGGTGGTATTGAACTCTCTATACCTATTCACAAAATTCATAGCAGCAAAGGTATTTGAAACATGTGAGAGCCAACTCAGAGGCTTGCAATTCCCTAATGTTTGATGGATCTTCTCTGATAATCCTACCTCCCTTGTGTGGTTTTCTCAGTTGTCTGACTCTATCTGTTGAAGTGTCATTGCCTGTGTTCTCCTCCTCATAGTCTCGGTCTTCTTGGTCCATGTTTGCAAGGTTGAGGTGTATGAAGGGAATGAGTGAAAGTGTTTTTAGGAATGAGGGGATGTGAGATGAACTTGCGACTAGGAAATGAATGGAGGAGTAGGAAATGAGGGGGAGGGCTTGTTTGCTTGAGAATTTGCTTTGGGGAAGAGGGATAAAGGGAATGGGAATAATATGGAATAGGGGTAAAGGGAAAAAGGGATAAAGTGATAGGGGAATAGGGATAAGGGAATGTAGAGCTATAGGGATAGATGCTAGGATGAACAGTGAGGATTTAGGGTTTAGGCATCATTAGGGAGATTTTAGGGTTTATTATTAAACATGGAAAACGATGCTTATAATTTAGATTTGCAAATCAAAACCAAGGTTAGGGAGGTCTACTTACTTATATGATGGAGGAAAAGAGCAATTTTGGAGTTTCGTTGAGGATTTGGGGGTTTTTAGGATCTCCTGCCAAAAGCGTGGCGCCAATGCTCAGAAGCGCAACACTAGGCCAAAAGCGCAACGCCTATATAAATTCGCACTGGGAAAATCGGCCAAAAGCACAGCGCCATGCCAAAACCGCAGTGCCAGTCTCCAAAAGCGCAGCACAAACCTGCCTCACCTAGAAGCGTAGCACCACTCTGCCAAAAGCGCAGCACCAAGCTTAACTTCTCCAGAAGTGCAGCGCCACTCTGCTAGAAGCACAACACCAAGCTTCCTTCACTCAAACTCACTCAAGCTTGCCCTTTTTTCTCACCTTTTGACTCCTTGCTTGGAAAATGAAGATAATGAATTTGAAAATGAAATGTGAGGGCTTAAATAGGAGTATATTTTGATTTTTCACTTGAAAAACCCACTTTTCTAATGTTTCTTGTCCTTCTTCAAAACTCTGTTTTAATGCCTTTTTCTTCTTTGTGTCTTTGCAGGTGGATAAATGCTCAATTTGACTTGATTTTTGCAGTGTTTCTTTGTCTTGCAACAATGAGAGATGCTCTGGTGTAGCTGGGATCAGTTATTACATATATTGACTTAAAATTACATATGAAATACAAATAAACTCAAAATACTCTGTTTTTTAAAAGATAATTATTCAGTAACCGTGACCTACAAGCCATCATGCTTGATTTATTGATCATCCTCATACCCTTGCTGACCTTTATTTACACTTTAAAATCAGGCTCTTGGCCTTGGTGATGAAACCCTAATACCTAATGAAAACATAACTTATGACCTAATGGACCGTGATTACAAATTGACCATGAAACCATAACTGGAAACAACCTGAAGAAGGGTCAGCAATTATACTCTATGAGGGAACATTTGGACTTTTGAAGAGAAGACAACCATCAGAGGATCAGTTTGACATGACCTAATGGAATGATGCAAAATTTTCAGTATGGGACCCCTAAAATGACAATGCAAAGAGAAAATTTGATCCCTGATGGAAGTATGTATATACTGACACTAACATTGGCCTTATTAGGGATGGAAGCTCCTTGGAGGTGTTAAGAACACTGTAGACCAAGTACCTCATCCATTGGGTAATACAGTAAAAACAAAAGGTGAACAAATGACTCAATACAAACTGAAAATTGACTCACAACCAAACTGACTCGAAACTTGACTATAAACCAAATCAGCCAAACTTGACACTAATCATTCAAACTTTATAGCCTTCACTTTGGGCCCCAAGCTCAGATGACAGTGTACTTGAAACCTTGCAATGGAAATCAAACTGGTTTATACAATGAAGGTGAAGTAACTTCAAGGAACAATCTCAAAAGTAGTAGTGTTTCAGGAGTCTACCATTCATTGTCCCTCCTGAACAATCCTGACCATCGATTTCCTTTAACAAAAATGCATTTTTCCCCTGATAAGCTGAGATTTTGTATGGTCCTTTCCATAGATGGTCAAACTTACCATGATTTCCCTTTTCCTCATTCCGTGCATCCCATCGCAACACTAGATCTTCTAGCTAAAACTTTTTTTCTTTGGTTTTGCGATCATAAATATTCTTTATTTTCTCTTGCAACTGGAAATTGTTTTGGGAAACTTCTTCCATTGTTTTCTAAAGGTGAATCATTTGATTAATTTTGCATTGAATATCATCCTCTTTGCTACCAGTTTCCTGTAATAATTTCATGATTGGGAATGCAAGTGATGCAGGAAATACGATATCAGTACCATAAACCAACTCAAAAGGTGACATATCTATGGATTTCTTGTTGCTCACTATGTGGGCCCACAAGGCATTAACAAGCTTCTGGTGCCAATTCTTCTTATTTGCCTCCAACATTTTCTTGATAATATTCACCAATGATTTATTTGATGATTCAGTCAGCCCATTGCCTTGCGGGTAGTATGTCGTGGAATGACCCAATGTAATATTATACTTGTGGAAAAATTCCACCATTTTCTTGGACTTAAATGCTACTACATTATCTGTTATAATCTTGTGAGGGAACCCAAAACGAGACAAGATATTATATTCTAAAAATTGGATAATTACCATATCTATGGCTTGCCTTGTCAGAATGGCCTCAATCCACTTGGTGAAGTAATCAGTAGCTGTCAAGATCAATTTGTGTTGTGTTGATGATGTAGGATGGATTTTCCCTATGAAATCAAGTCCTCACTACTGGAAAGGTGCATTGACTTCGACTGGTTTCAAAGGAAGAGGAAGCAACTTCCTTTTTCCTTGAAAAACTTGGCATTCATGGTAGCTCATTACTATCTTATACAAATCTGAAATCAAATTCAGCCAATAATATCCTGCTCTCAAAACTTTGTTAGCTATTGTTTTCCAAAAAAAATGACCGCCACAATCACCTCTATGAAATTCATTCATTACCTGTTGAGCTTCATCTTCAATCAAACAATTAAGAAGAACTCCTCCCGGATCTTTCCATTAAAGAGCACTGTTTAAAATGCAGAATTTTGCAGACTTGAGTTTAAGTGATCTACCTTTACTTCTTGACATTCCAGGATGAGGAGAAAGATTTTGAAGAACATAAACTATATCAGAATACCAAGGTGATTTGAGAAACATTTCCGATACCTGAATTTTTGAACCACCATCTTCATCCTCTAATATTGTTGCAATAAGATTTATGTCTAGAGCATGCAGATTTGATTCAGCCATCAGCTTTGCCAAGCCTTTTCCTTTGATCAATTTAGTAAACTTAATCTCAAGATCATATTCCAACATTGCTACAATAAACTTACCTCTTCTTCCCTCTAGATCAGTTTGCATGAGAACATCCTTGACTGTTGCATTAGGAACATATGCTATAGTATGTGAATGCAGAATGTATACTCTAAAATCCTTCAATGCTTTTATAAGAGCCAGTGCTTGTTTTTCAATGATATTGTACCACAAGGCAACATCTCAAATAGTCCTACTGAAGAAAGCAATAGGTTTCTCCACTTGATCCCTCTTTTGCATCAATACCACGGCCATGGTGTGTTCAGATGCAAATGAAAATATAATGAAATCATGAGTATAATCAGGACTAATCAAGACTGGGGCTATGGTCAAAGCAAACTTTACCAAATTGAATGACGTCATGGCATCCTCGATCCATTTTACCGCATTTTCCTTCTTCAACATATTAGTTATTTCACGTAAATGTTCAGCCAAATTTGGTATAAATCTGCATAAGAAATTCATCTTACCATTGAAAGCTTGGATCTCCTTTTTATTGCACGGAAAATATATATGTTGAATGGCCTCCACCCTTGAAGGATCAATGCGAATACCATCTTTAGAAATGATATGACCAAGGAGCTTACCCTCGTCCATGGCAAAAAGACTTTTCTTCGAGTTGAGAGAAATCCCGAACTTCCTACATTTCTGAAAGACAATCCTCAAGTGGTGCAAGTGCTCATCATCAGATCTAGAAAATACCATCAAATCATCTAAATAAAAAACCAAGAAAACATCCTTCTTGTTAGTGTCAGTCTTTGAAACCTTCCACCAATGATCAAACATGCTCTTACAAAGTGATCTTCGGGTGTCAAAGTCAAATTTTGTCATTTCGGTGAGTCTTCAAGTAAAATTTGGTCACTAGATATTAGATATAGGATTGTTTTCACTCCTTCCAAAGTTTTCTAAGTGTTGGTCCATGTCACCATTCAGCTAAGTGTACCATCATTCAAAAAAATTTCATCATCATTTCAGGTTCCAATGGGTCACTTTTCGTGCTTTAGTTGTACTTGAGTAAGGCTCATTTCCCTCTCCTAGTGTTTTGAAGGTAATTTTTCTTGGATGGTCAAATCATCAACAAAACTTGTATCTTGATTTTCATATACCTTCCCATATCCTTAATATATCTTCTTAAGCACTTCCCATCACTGATATCCCTCAAATTCATCATTTTCCCACAAACCCTAGCTTATTGCTACAATTTGACAATTTTCTAGGCTAGGCATGTGTTTTTCCCTTTTAGACCCCTTCCCCTCACTCAATATTTTAAATTCCACTTTCCCCTGCTTCCTAACATCCCTCTCTATTTTCCAAAATTTCCTCAATAATTTAGAAGCCCCTTATCCCCTTCATTTCCCTTCATTTCTACAAATCCCCTGTTCCACATATCGGGATAGGTTTTATTCAAATGATTTTTTTGAGAAATAGAAGATGAATTTGACAAACGTGAGAGAGATTTTTGTCCATCATTGACCCAAGAAGAAAAACCTCTTTCAGTTTTTACACAGGTTTCATGGTTTGGGAGAAATGTCGAAAACATCATTTGCCTCAGGAGGGTTGCTGCACCTCTGGAGTGACCTTGGTAAAATCAAATTTTCTCCTAGATGGAATGACCAAATGACTTTCTTGATGAGTCAAAAAATAAGTAGACACAAAGAGATTTCCAAATAGCTACCATGAGCTCAATTTGAAGATGAGTAAGACCTTCAAAAGTTGACTGCAATAGCACTATGCATTTTGGCAGCCTCATTCTACACATTTTGACTAGTCTTGGGAGATTGGACTTTTGACATGGCAAATAAACTCCAAACTTAAAAATTCAAGATTTTATGGAAAGTAGAAACAACAAGATTTCCAATGAGCTATCACATGCCTAATTTGAACACTAGGAATGCCTTCAAAAGTGTCCTGCAAAAAGGCATTGTGCACTAAAGGCCGGCGCTGCGCACCTGGAAGACTTCCTCAATGTTAATTTGAACGAGTGCTACGCACCTGGGTGAGGCACTGTACACCTGGCAGCCAAGCCCCAAAACGCTCCAAAATTACCCAATTTGCCCCAAATCTTCCAAGTTACCTCTTTCCAAGTAAGTACTTCAAATGTTTCTTGTTGAAAATGGTTTATATATCAAGCTTTAGTGATTCTTTCACTCATAAAACCAAACCCTAGTGTTCACAAAAACTGTCTTATAAAATTAACAAGCTCACTCTCTCATCTATTTTCCTATCTCATCTATTTTCTATTGTTCCCTAAACCCCATTCCCTCATATAAATTTCCTAAACAACATTCCCTCATATATTCTCCCAAATCCCACTTTCACATACAAATTTCCCAAACCCTATACATTCTCCCCAAAACCCTACACACTTTATCCTACATACATCCCTGAACCCTACTCACTCCCTAAATCCCATTCACTCTTATCTAATTATACATAAAATCTCTTCATACTCATCTTTCATTCATCCACCCTATCTTTTCATTCACCACAATTGTTCACAGCTATAAAACAATGGAAAGAGATAGTGAATATGAGCTTGAAGAAGACACCCTTAGTGACAGTTCCAGGGAGAGAAACATACAGCACAGGAAGCCTCATAAAGGACGAAGGGTTATCAGAGAGGAGCCCACCAGCTTGAGGGAGTTTCAAGCCTGCCTATTTTCCATTTCTTGCTTTCAACATCAGGCATGCTTTGATTTTTTTGAAATGATAGAAAGAGTCAAATTTCATGAGTTGGCTAGGCTATTTGTGACACATTTGCACAATAAGGAAGTAACCCTTGCTAGAATAACTTCACCATATCACCAAGATGTTATTTCAAAAGGTTAACAGGGACAACCAAATGATAAGGCATACGGCCTATCGCTACAGGACATGGAACAAAATTTGCAACATGAGAATGAAGAGGATGAACGCTAGGTTAAGGAGAGCCTTAGAGGGCGAGAAAGAGCAAGATAGACTCATAATATTGGCTGAAGCCTCTCTAGCTCATCAAATTAGTTGATGGTGGTGCCTTGTGCCAAATTTGGGAAAATTTTGAGAAAATTTTACATTTTTCAAATTTTAATTTTCAAACACAGGAAATTACCATAGGTGCGCAACGCCATCGGCACTGCACTTTTCCCTAGAGCACTTTTTGGAGAAATGGCTTGTATATTTGGATTCAGCATGATGAGAGCATCAAACCCAGAAAATTTTAGCAATTTTGGAGCAAAAAACTTGGTCACCAAAAGGTCAAAAAACCATTAAAAAATTACCTCTCTGCCTCTTTTTGGACACACAGAAGCAGCCTTGGGATAGTTCACTTTTGAGGGGGTAAATGACCTCCAAATGAACAAATTCAAGATATTCTAGAAAGTAGACAGGCTGACCGTTCCAATGAGCTATCTTGGACTCAATTTAGCTAAGGGTAAGGCCTCCAAAAGTGGTTGTGAAGCGGAGCTATGCACCTGGCCAGTGGCGCTGCGCATAGAGCCAATTTGCCCAAAAATCTAGTTTTCGTCTAGTTTCTCTGCAAGTTGACTTTTTCTCTCTTCATGGGAAATTTTTTTATTGTAATTAATGCTATGCTATTTAAATGTAATTTTTAAATGACCTTAGAGGGTAGATTCATCATTTTGAGGTGGTTTGGGGGTCAATGAATCAATTTCCATGCTTATAGAGGCAAGCTGTTCCACTGCCTATATTCTTGTTCCTTGTTTGGAAATGGTTGTAATAGTTCCTAATATCTTGGATTCAGCCCCTGATGGTTAGTATAGGTGGTTTTATGTCTATATTATGTATTTTTTTAGTCATTAGCAAAGGTTGGACTCTCTTGGATGTTCTGAGCTACATTGTACATCTTTACAGCAGTTTGGCAAGGAAATAAACCAGGATTTGCAGCTATTTTTGTGGGATACTTGTGGTAAAGTGTTTTTTCATAATTTCTTCTTCTATTATAATTTTTTATCATGTGTTATGTGTGCCACAATCTAATTCCTTCTTCTAGCTAAATGATATCAAGACAGATAGGTAGAATACATTGGTTACAGTGCTCTACCTTGGGAAACCATTTAGTTTTTGATGTTTTCTACAGTTTGAAGGGGATACATGATCTTTTCATGCCATCCTCAGCTCTGCACCAGTCTTAGACTTCTCATCTCACTTATTTCCAAGTGCCAAAACACTTACCTACCTCGCCCCATAGAAAACCCTGCATCCTGACTTCATTTCCCAAACCCAAAACTGCTTGCTCCATTTGATCCAGCAACAAAACTAAAAAAAAATGAATAAAAAACCCTAGAGATACTATACCTAGCCTAAAATCCATATTTGATTCAGTCATCTTGACTGAAATTCATAAGGAGAGAGCCCTCTCCCGACCTAGTAGGGCTAGCTACCAGGTTAAGCTTG
This sequence comes from Pinus tabuliformis, assembly GCA_031772625.1. Taxonomy (NCBI): domain Eukaryota; kingdom Viridiplantae; phylum Streptophyta; class Pinopsida; order Pinales; family Pinaceae; genus Pinus; species Pinus tabuliformis. The sequence goes on along the minus strand of CM062808.1, from coordinate 125,923,139 downwards.
GTTTGTGGTTATCCTAGGTGTTAGTGTCAGTCTTTCCAGCCTTCCTATAGTGATCAAATATGCTCTTACAAAGTGGTCTCAGAGTGTCAAAGTCAAATTTTGTAATTTCAGTGAGTCTTCAAGCAAAATTTGGTCACTAGGCATTAGGTCTAGGGTTTGCCTTAACTCCTTCTAAAGTTGTCAAAATGTTGGTCCATGTCACCATTCAGCTGATTCTATCATCATTCATAGGGTTTTCATTGTCATGTCAGTGTCTAATGAGTCATTTTACATCTTGTTCATGCTTCAGTTGTGCCTTGGCAAGGTCATTTCCCTCTCCTAGGGTTTTGAAAGCCAATTTCTCTTGGATGGCCAAATCATCGGAAAAAATTGTTTCCTGATGTTCATACACCTTCCCCTATCCTTAAAATACCTTATCAAACACTTCCCATCCCTTAGATCCGCCAAATTCCTCATTTTTGCACAAACCCTAGTTTCTAGCTACAACCTGGCAATTTTCTAGGTTGGGCCTATGTTTTGCCCTTTTGGACCCCTTCCCCTCACTCAATCTCTGAGATTCCACTTTCCCATGCTTCCCAACATCCCTCCCTACTTCCAAAAATTTCCCCAAGAATTTAGAAGCCCCCTATCCCCTTCATTTCGCTCCATTTCGACAAAATTCCTTGTTTCACACATCGGAACAAGTCGCACTCAAATGATGTTCCAGAGCAATAAAAGATGAATTTTGGAAACTTGAGAGAGGTTTTTGTCCACAACATGCTAAATAAGAAAACCCTCCTTCACTTTTTGCACAGGTGTCATGGTTTTAGAGAAATGTCAAAATTACAATCGCCGGATCTAAGGCCGTTGGCCAAGGCACAAAAAAGGAGAAAGAGGCCCGATCCCCTCCATATCTTGGCTGAGGCCTCACTGAAGGATCAAGGCACTCAATAGCCTAGCCACAGCTCAAATCCCAAATTTTTTTGAGAATTTTGGGTAATTTTGGCAATTTTTGGAAATTTACAGGTTTTGGCTCCTCAACGGGTCTCACCCCCGGTGAGACCCTTTGTCATGGCAGCTCCTTTTTGTAAAAACTCAGCATTTCTAGATTTTTCATGCAAAGTTACATATGCCTATGGATGGAATTGAGTTTTTATGGAGTTTTGGGCCTCCAAAAGGTCAAAATACATGCAAAATTTGACTTTCTGCCCCTTTTTTGAGTTGCAGAAACTAGTCTTGGGAGAATTAAGTTTTGACAGGGCAAATGATCACCAAATCCCAAAATTCCAGTTGGTTTGGAAAGTAGACTCACAGAAATTTCCAACGAGCTATCCTGCACCCAATTCTGACACCTGAAAGTTCCTCAAACAAAGCTCCAAAGGGGCGCGACCCGTTGAGCAGGGGGGCGCGACCCGTTGAGCAGATTTTGCCAGAATTGACTTGTTCAGCCCAGAAAATGCAGATTTGACTCTTTTTGACTTTTTGAGGTTAATGATGGTCCTCTTGGATGTAATTATGATACTTTTTAGATACTTTTACTCTTGTTTAACACTTCTAGAAGATTCATTTATGTAAAGGGTAAAAATTGAATGTATGAACTGGTTTCCAAGTTTATAGAGGCAAGTTGTTTTGACTGCCTATTTTCTAGTGTCTAGTTTAGAAGTTGTTGAAACAGCTCCTAGGATAGTGAGCTCGACCCATGGAGGCAGGGAAAGAGGTTAGATCATCTATATTATGTACTTTCTTGCTCATTTTCATGGTTGGACTCTTGAGGGAGAAGCTATCATTGTATATTTTCACTGTATCTCTGCAATTTTTGGCTAAGGAAGACCAGGGTTTTGCAGTAATATTTGGGATTCTTGTGGACTCATGTGTTGATAGTGTGTTTCTCAATGTTCTTGTAAGATTTTTTATGTGATTCATTTCCTTTCTTTACTGCTGCACATTAAACAAATGAAGTGTTAAAGTAGGAATTCATGCTAGTCATGCTCTGCTTTTAAATTTGTTTAATTTCCATGTTTTCTACTGTCTAAAGGGAATTGAAAGTCATTGTTTCCTCTCTTTAGCTCCTCATCTTTCATTCCTGATCATCCATCTCAATTTAAGGCATCAACACTGTTTCCTACCTCGCCTCAAGGAACCCCCTGTAGAAACTGTGTCCAATCCCCGCACCCAAAATTGCAATTCCTCAATTTTCCACCAAAAACCCTAAAAACCCCAAATCAACCTTTTTAATCAGTTTACTAGCCTAATATCAGTGTTACCTTGTTGGTCATCTCATCCCATTGAAGATCTACTGAGATTGACTGGAGAGAGCCTTCTCCTGCCCCGTAGGGCTAGCTACGAGGCTAAATGGTTTGATGTAGCTTTGAGGTTTACCTTTCTCAGCCTGAGGTGAAATTTCAAGCGCTAACATACTGGCGACCATACTGGGGAGAACAAACTTGTCTGTGGATTGATGTGTTTGTTTCATAAGTCTTAGACGGAGCCTGAAGTTATGCCAGGTAGCCTTCGAAAACGCTTTTGTTTTACATCAGCGTTAGTAGATAAACGCTGCTTCAGTCCATCTCCGTGAGCTTGTGAATACAACACTTCATTTGCATTTTACCCCAATACATATATCAAGTTCAGATCTGATTGTTGATAGTGGACAACGATCAGACACTGACAAGGCTGAAATCATTCACTGGCGACTCCTTCACTGAAAACTCCAGAGATCAATGCTTCATGGTGACTTCACTGCAGAGAGATCAGTAGCTTTTAGCTTTTCAAGATGGATCGGATTGCAAGAAGATATGCTCCCTTGAGTCGAGATCACATTCCCGGTTTTCCAAATAAAATTCCGAAGGTAGATTGGTCAAGGAATTTGCCTATATTTAACGATGATGGTAGGAAGGACGCTGCTCTACATCTGGTTAGATTTCATATGCATATTCGCAAATTCAAGGTCGATTTTCCTGAAGATATTCCTGGCCACTCTGGAAGGTGAAGCCCAATCATGGTATGAAAGTTTTCCGCCTGCTTGTATTTATTGTTTAAAGGATTTTCATGCTATGTTCATTGAAAGGTATAAGGACTCTTATCCATCATTGAATTTAGTTCAAGACTGTTGCAAGCATGCCTATAGTTTTATTGAAAGCCTTGAGAAGTTTTATGAAGATGATAATTTTATGGATGTTGAGATCATGGAGGCTCTATATGAGATTCCATTTCAGCAGCACATAGAAATCTTAGAGGATACTTGTCAAGATCAGCAGGTTGAAGATGGCCATATGGCTGTAATTGATGAAAGAGAAGATCTTGTTTCAGATCTGCCTACAGAAGAAGACAGTGTGCAAGATAGCCAAGATTCAAGTTTAGAATGTAATGCAGTCAACTCAGCTATTTCAGATCAAAATTCAGATCATGGTGACCAAGAATACCTTGTGCCGAATCCTGAAAAGGAGAGTTTTGTTGTTGAGATCATGGACAAAGTTCTTGATCCAAATGTTCTTATGCCATCAGAACAGAGCCTGCATGAGGAGGTAATTCAGCCAGCTCATGAACATCAAGATGAGATCTTTGTTCAAGTGAAAACTCTTCTTTCAATCATAATTTGGATAGTTTGATTGCCATGTCATATGAAGATGATCAACAATGTTTCCAAGTTTCAGAAGATCAGGACTGTCATTCAGATTTTTCATGTTTTGAAATGTTATTTCAAGAATACAAGACTTGTTTGAGCGAAGGGAAACAGAAAATCTTATCTCCTTTGTCTGAAGAGGAGATAGATCAACTTTTGAAAGGTCATGCTACAACCCAAGCTAAAACAAATCGACAGTGTGCACATGGTCACGAAAGTGTTGGTGAAACTTCTTCCTCTTTTGAAAATGATGACAATCTTGTAATTAGTTTTATAGATCAGCAAACAGATAATATTTTCTTTCATGAAGATAATGAGGCTGTCATTCTTGATGATCTTGAGGATTGTTTTCTGTTTAAGAATGACCTAGACCATGAAATTGAGGAAAATAAGCTTAAGAGAGACAATATGTCAAAATTTCTCACGGTCAAGGAATTTACAACCAACACTCATATGGCAGAAGCTTATACCTCTCTGTGCCTTCCTATCAATCAACAACCTACTGTTCTTTCAGATCAGAATGAAGCAAGTACTTATATTTTTGCAGCTGGATCTCCAAACAAGGTAGTGCTTCTGGATTATCAAGATCCCTTTGGCATTCTTCTGCAAGCATTAGAAAAGATAAATGTTGCCTGGTTCATTATCATAAGCTTTGGTTTTAGGGGTTATTTTGAGTTGCCTACAGGTTCATCGTTTCGCCTGCTCAAGATAAGCGAGAGCAGAAATTTGGTATGTAGCCATCTGCTGGATTGGTTACATTGGAAAGCTCATTATATATGATTGTACATATTTCATTAGTATGCAGGTGGTTGTCATCATGATTCCAAATCTTGATGGATTGCTGCCGTTTTTCCAAAAGCTTTGTAAAGTTCTATTTTAAGTCGGTCATGAGTCATTTGTGTTTGGTCTGTTGAGTGAGTTTTTTCAAGTTATTTCAGTTTGCCATCGAGTCGGTTTGAGTCAAGTTTCAGTTAAGTTTCAGTCAGTTTTCAGTCAAGTTTTCATTCAATAAATGAGTCAAAGTCTTGTGTCGTTTGCCGAAATAATGACTCCATTGCCTAATGATTGAAAGGCACTGGTCTGCTCTCCCAGAGGTCTAAGGTTCTTGGCACCTCCAAGGAGCTACCATCCCCATTGGAGCCAATGTTAGTGTCAGCCTTTCCAGCCTTCCTACAGTGATCAAATATGCTCTTACAAAGTGGTCTCAGAGTGTCCAAGTCAAATTTTGTCATTTCAGTGAGTCTTCAAGCAAAATTTGGTCACTAGGCATTAGGTCTAGGGTTTGCCTTAACTCCTTCTAAAGTTGTCAAAAAGTTGGTCCATGTCACCATTCAGATGAGTCTATCATCATTCATAGGGTTTTCATTGTCATTTCAGTGTCTAATGAGTCATTTTACATCTTGTTCATGCTTCAGTTGTGCCTTGGCAAGGTCATTTCCCTCTCCTAGGGTTTTGAAAGCCAATTTCTCTTGGACGGTCAAATCATTGGCAAAACTTGTTTCCTGATGTTCATACACCTTCCCCTATCCTTAAAATACCTTATCAAACACTTCCCATCCCTTAGATCCGCCAAATTCCTCATTTTTGTACAAACCCTAGTTTCTAGCTACAACCTGGCAATTTTCTAGGTTGGGCCTGTGTTTTGCCCTTTTGGACCCCTTCCCCTCACTCAATCTCTAAGATTCCACTTTCCCCTACTTCCCAACATCCCTCCCTACTTCCAAAAATTTCCCCAAGAATTTAGAATCCCCCTATCCCCTTCATTTCGCTCCATTTCGACAAAATTCCTTGTTTCACACATCGGGACAAGTCGCACTCAAATGATGTTCCAGAGCAATAAAAGATGCATTTTGGAAAACTGAGAGAGGTTTTTGTCCACAACATGCTAAAGAAGAAAAACCTCCTTCACGTTTTGCACAGGTGTCATGGTTTTAGAGAAATGTCAAAATTACAGTCGTCGGATCCAAGGCGGTTGGCCAAGGCACAAAAAAGGAGAAAGAGGCCTGATCCCCTCCATATCTTGGCTGAGGCCTCACTGAAGGATCAAGGCACTCAATAGCCTAGCCACAGCTCAAATCCCAAAAAATTTTGAGAATTTTGGGTAATTTTGGCAATTTTTGGAAATTTACAGGTTTTGGCTCCTCAACGGGTCTCACCCCTGGTGAGACCCTTTGTCATGGCAGCTTCTTTTTGCAAAAACTTAGCATTTCTAGATTTTTCATGCAAAGTTACATATTCCTATGGATGTACTTGAGTTTTTATGGAGTTTTGGGCCTCCAAAAGGTCAAAATACATGCAAAATTTGACTTTCTGCCCCTTTTTTGAGTTGTAGAAACCAGTCTTGGGAGAATTAAGTTTTGACAGGGAAAATGACCTCCAAATCCCAAAATTCCAGTTGATTTGGAAAGTAGACTCACATACCTTTCCAACGAGCTATCCTGCACCCAATTCTGACACCTGAAAGTGCCTCAAACAGAGCTCCAAAGGGGCGCGACCCGTTGAGCAGGGGGGCGCGACCCTTTGAGCAGATTTTGCCAGAATTGACTTGTTCAGCCCAGAAAACACAGATTTGACTCTTTTTTACTTTTTGAGGTTAATGATGGTCCTCTTGGATGTAATTGTGATACTTTTTAGATACTTTTACTCTTGTTTAACACTTCTAGAAGATTCATTTATGTAAAGGGTAAAAATTGAATGTATGAACTGGTTTCCAAGTTTATAGAGGCAAGTTGTTTTGACTGCCTATTTTCTAGTGTCTAGTTTAGAAGTTGTTGAAACAGCTCCTAGGATAGTGAGCTCGACCCATGGAGGCAGGGAAAGAGGTTAGATCATCTATATTATGTACTTTCTTGCTCATTTTCATGGTTGGACTCTTGAGGGAGAAGCTATCATTGTATATTTTCACTGTATCTCTGCAATTTTTGGCTAAGGAAGAGCAGGGTTTTGCAGTCATCTTTGGGATTCTTGTGGACTCATGTGTTGATGGTGTGTTTCTCAATGTTCTTGTAAGCTTTGTTATGTGATTCATTTCCTTTCTTTACTGCTGCACATTAAACAAATGAAGTGTTAAAGTAGGAATTCATGCTAGTCATGCTCTGCTTTTAAATTTGTTTAATTTCCATGTTTTCTACTGTCTAAAGGGAATTCAAAGTCATTTTTTGCTCTCTTTAGCTCCTCATCTTTCATTCCTGATCATCCATCTCAAGTTAAGGCATCAATACTGTTTCCTACCTTGCCCCAAGGAACCCCCTGCAGAAACTGTGTCCAATCCCCGCACCCAAAATTGCAATTCCTCAATTTGCCACCAAAAACCCTAAAAACCCCAAATCAGCCTTTTTAATCAGTTTACTAGCCTAATATCAGTGTTACCTTGTTGGTCATCTCATCCCATTGAAGATCTGCCGAGATTGACTGGAGAGAGCCTTCTCCTGCCCCGTAGGGCTAGCTACGAGGCTAAATGGTTTGATGTAGCCTTGAGGTTTACCTTTCTCAGCCTGAGGTGAAATTTCAAGCGCTAACACTAGGATTGCCTCCCTTCAGCTTGAGGTCAATCTATGCTCTAACACTTCTCATTAGCAAAAGCTATGTCCATCACCCGTTGAAAAGTGGCTCCAACATTCTTCAAACCAAATGGCATTTTGGCATACTTAAAAGTTCCCCAAGGTGTTGGGAAAGCAGTTTTGTCTTGGTCTTTTCATGCACCAAGATCTGATTATAGCCTGAGTAACCATCAAGTAGTGACATCCGCAATGCTCCAACTACTCTTTGCAGAATATGGTCCATCTTGGGAAGTGGGTAATTATCCTTTAAAGACACCTTGTTAAGGTTCCAGAAATCTATGAACAATCTTATATCTCCAGTCTTCTTTCGTACCAGGACCAAATTGGAAATTGAATCAGAAAATCTAATTGGAACAATGATGTCAGCTTTAAACAATTTATTTACCTCTTTCTCAATGGATGGCAGCAGCTTTGGATTGATCCTTCTCAACTTCTGTCTAAAAGGTTTTTGATCCGGCTTGATAGGAATAGTATGTTGAATGATATCCTTGTCATACACCTTCAAATCTGAATAATCCCAAGAAAAGACATCAGAAAATTCAGAAAGTAATTTAACATACTTAGCCTTTACCTTAGGAGAAAATGTTTTCGATAACTTTACAAGCTTGGGCTTATTAGCTGTCCCAAGATTTACATCTTCAACTCCTTTGTCAGTAGGAATGAAGCTCGGTTTTCTTGCCACATCATCCTGATCAAAAAGCTCCTCTAAACGTATGAGACCTCTAGGAATAATATTATCCTTCATATGTAAAACCTCCATCTGATTTACCTCAATCTCTTGGTCATCGAAATCACTTTCTCTTTGAATTTGAGATTGTTTGTAGATCTTATGGTTACTTATTAAAAACTCAAAAACTAAGATTGTTTCCGGCAACTTTGAAGGATAGAGCTCTTAGATGGTTCATGAGTTTAGGGACTAATTCAATAAGATCATGGAATGATATGCAAAAGGTATTTCTAGAAAAATATAAATATCATGATATTAAAGAAGAAATCTTTAGAATGAATCAAAGATAATATGAGAGTCTATAGGATCTAATAAAGAGGTTCATGTATACTGTGAAGAAGGGAAAACTACATCATTTAGGATCCGACACACTAAAAACCCTCTTACTTAGAACAATAAGGGATGAATGGATTGATCTCTTTAGCATCATGAGTAGAGGTGATGTATACCAATTATCATTTGAGGAAATTTGTGAAACATGCAAACACATATCAAGAGGAAAAGAAAAAGTAGGTAAATCAACATCAAGATCGGTAAGTCAAGATAATCTTGGAAATTTTTTTGATGACTTTAAAAAAAAAAATCTTAGAAATCTAACCAAAAAAGTAGAAATGTTGAGAATACAAAATGAGAAAAAATAAGATTTTTGTGTTGTCCATGCAAAATCACATGATGTTAAATTTTTCTCCTTATTACCAAGGTCGAAGGAAGTTCACCAAGAGGACAATGGAGCAAGTCAATTACCAATGCAGCAATGTTATGTAGCTCCAAGCGGACCATGGCAGCCTATTCAGCCTGATATGATGCAAGAGCCTAATTCAGAATTTCAAGCTTATGTACATCCACCTCAAAGTAATTGGAACACACCATTACCTTGGAAACATTGGCCGTCTCAACCCCAAAACCAATCTTGGCAACAAGGTTGGAAAGGAACTTATGGGATCCATCCACAATATATTTAGTATTTTCCTCAATATCCTCCATACAAAACTCCATCTTATCCTTACCATTCACCTCCACCTCAACGATAACCCCATCCACATCCGTATCAAATATACATTGTCACTCAACTACCTGTACCATCATTTCCAAACCCACACAATGAAGTAGCTCAGCCCACTTACATTACTGAGGAACAACACTTCTAAACATCTCCTCTTAAGATCAATGGTATTCACCAGAGCTCAGGAAGAGTATTGCAAAAAAGAGATTATATTGATATCATTGAAGGACCATATCCAGAAGAAGAAGATTCAAAAGAGAAGATCAAATAACCATGGGCTACACTTGATGAAGAGAAGACATCAAAATCAGAGATCGAGAGAGTTCTCTCATGGTTACCATCAAATTCTCCATGTATTCAAGAGAACAATTAGCAAAAAGAGGAAGATTTGAAGGTCATGGTAGAAGAAGACATGAAGAATGATCCAAATCAACAAAAGGACCAAGGACATCACAACTATATTAAAATATGGTTCCATACAGTCACTAAGTTGCATCATCACTCTCTTCCTCAACTATGCATGATCCTTTCAAAGTCAAATCATTTGGTCTCTAAAATCCGGGTACATTTCCAAGCATACATTTCAAGTCTCCACATCATTTTGTCTATCATCTTGATGTGCACATGGCTCTATTGGAGGTATTCTTATACTTGAAAGTGATTTTTTTTTTCAAGTAGGGTAGGTTAGAAGAAAAAAATGAAAAAAAAGAGAAAACAAATAAAAATCTAAGGTGAAAACCTCCTTGGAGGTGCCTCAGATTGGCTCATTGATTGAAAACCTCCATGAGGCGGTCAATGGGTTGGAAGAAAAAAAGAGAAAATAAAAGGTCCTAGGTAAAAACCTCCTTTGAGGCGGCTAGTAGGCCTAGATAAAAAAAAGAGGAAAAAAAATCCTTTCTCCATGCATGCTTGTACTCTCCAACATTTGCAAGCAACAAGAACAAGTTGGTACCAAAAGGAAAATTGGTCAAGCCTAGTAAAAAGAAGTCAAATTTTGACTTTCTCCTACTTCGCTCAAATTCTCCAACAAGGCCAAAGCCATGCAAATCCATAACCCTCATCTATTTTCACCATCCACCCATCATTCTTGAGCTTCTACCACTCATTTTCCTTGTTGTCCTAAAAAACTACAGGATGCTCTGTTTTACTACAAGATACAAAAATACATAGAGTAGAAATTTGTTTTTTCCATAACTTCAAAACCATGCATCCATTTGTGAATCTATTTTAGGGGGAGATGCATATGGATGATGGAAACATGCTCAAGAAATTTCAGCAAATTCTAGTGCATGGTTTCCAAGAAATTGGCCTCCATCACCTTCAGCCATTTTTAGTTTTTCTCGAGATCCATGCATCCATTGACCAAACTATTTCTATGGGGAGGTGCATAATGATGATGGAAACATGCTCAAAATGTTTCAGCTCAATCCAGTCTACCGTTTGGGAGATATGGACAAAACAAGTCACTGTCATTTAAACATACAGGATACAAAACAACATCTACAAGATTGGCAGTGATCAGTTTTAAAGGAGATCCAGAGGTCAAAGAAGCTCCTCCAGAGCTTAATAGTAGCATCAGGATCATCAGCATCACCATCACCATCCAACACCTACACATCAACATCAACTCAGCAGCAGCATGCATGTTTCTCCAACAACCATCAGGTAGGTACAGGTATGCAATATTCTTGACCTCTTCTCTTGAGCATATTATAGTTAGAAATTTGTTGTCAATGCATGAGAGATGATGTTTTATAAGCTAAGGATGGGTCAGAAGTATCAGTAGCCTTCAACTAGTTGATTGTAGCTCACTCCTTCACTCATGCGATGTTGAAAAGTCAAATTATGAAGGGTGATGATTTCAAGGAATGAGGACGACAGTTAAAAGAAGAAATTTTTGCAAAGGCCAAGGCCACCACAACACTCCAAGCCCTCCATCCACTTAATATTAACTATCTATTGATCATTCATTCATCCCATTTAATTTTTGAAGAAAAAACTAAGAGAGCATCCTCTCCATTTTCATGAAATTTCCATTTGCAGGTTAGCAAGAAGGATGGTCAAAGAGCAAAGGAGGATCACAAAGAGACGCCTGTCACTCACATTTTTACTTTACCACTCAATACCATTCATTCCTCCACCATTTTTGTCATTTTTTCCACTCCTTTACTTCAATTTACAAATGGACTGTGTTTTCTACAGGATGATCCTATAGGAATTATAGTGACCCAGAAATCCTACAGGAGGCAGTCCTAAGGAAAATAAATGGTGGAACAAGGTAGAATAATGTTGATAAGGGTGTGGAAGACCTCACCAAACTGAAAAAATAATCAAGAACTATCTTGAATAAGGGGAGGAAGGCAAACTAATGGTCTCAAAAAACAAGGATTTTTCTTTGCACAAATATGTTTTTTGGCTTGTCCTTGCAGAACTTACATCCAAGATGCTTAATGCACAAGAGATAGGCCACCAGGGCCATGGATGAGGCACAATGAGGTCACTAAGCTGCTCAGAGGATGAGCAACACTTTCAGCAGAGGGGGTATGATGGGCCTCTAAATTAGACATAAATTAAGACCCATGCCTCTAATTTAAAACATAAATTAAGGCATAGGACCATCCTTAAGCACATTAAACCCCTATTTTTGCATTAGATAATTTATTTTTAACTTTAATATATTCATTGGGAAATTTTATGAATAATTGAATATTTGTGCCTATTTATTTTTTGCGGAATATTATGAGAATATTGTGCAGATTACGAAGAGTTGGAGGAGAAGATAATTTAGGGGCTTGTTCCCTACTACTGGAGGATCAATAATAAATAATAAGTCAACAATATATTATGGAATTATGGCAAAAATTTTGGAACTCCAATGATTGAGAAAATCTAGGAATGTGTTCCACTAATCAAGGGAGAAGATCCACTAATCAAGGGAGCAGATCCATTAATAAAGCGATTTCTATGGGGAAAGCTTCCTCCATCCATGGGTAATGATTCTTAATCCTTTCGTATAAGTACCAAGTCGAATTTGCTTCTAGGGAATGATTGAGAAAATCTAGGAATGTGTTCCCTGCCATTTAATGCAAATTCCTAGTATTGGGGACTAGATCCACTAATCAAGGGATTTTGGTGAGGAAAGATTCCTCCAATCATGGGGAATGATTCCTAATCATTTTGTATAAGTACCAAGTCGAATTTGCCTTTAGGAGGAGTTTTTCATTAATGTTATTGTGGAGAGAGCTTGTATTTTTGCAACTCCATTGTATTTTCTTACAGGGATGTAATTCAATTGATGAAAATAATGAAGATTGGTGTCATGTTAAGCTTCTAAATCTTGCTCTCCTCAATAGGTCTCTAATTTTCCTTGGGCTTGGTCATCCCAGGAACCTCAGAGACCTTTTTTTATCATTTTCTTTCCTTCTTTTCGTTGCTTATTCACACACATCTCTAGTTTTTATTTCTTTCTATTTTTGCATTTAGTATTAATGATTTCTTGTAGAATTGAGTTAAATGGTTGATGTAAGTTCTTGTGTAAGATCAAAAGCGTTATTTTATCCTTGGAAAAGATTTGTAAGTTTATAGGAATCATTGAGTTTCTTGGATTAGTCTTCTTATTCCCAAATCTAGATTGTTGGACCTCCTTTTTAGCAAAGAAGGTAAATTTCTACTATTTTTTAGAGCATGCTAATGAGATTAAATTGAATTGATTCCACTTGCATTATATCACAAAAACATTCTAGTTCATAACAAAAAATTATCCCATTTCATTTGCACTTGATTTGGTTAAGCATCTCTTAGATTTACTAGCTCACTAGTTCTCAAATTTATAGATTTTCGACTAGTAATGTTTTTTATTTTTTCTGCATGGGTTAACATAGGTATTTTTGAGTGATTCCACATGGAATAGGAACCTAAGACATCCTAATTAATGACAAAAATTGTCTCATCCAATTTGGATTTGATTTTCTTGGTCATTCAACTCTCCCAAATTCCATCATTTCACAAAGAAACTTCTCTAAGCTTTTTGAGCAAATCCATCCATCTCCCGACTTTGGTTTTGAGTTCTAAGTGCTCCTAGGAATTTTCCCACTCCATTCCACCCATCACACACCTTTCCTAGGCCTCCCATCATCTCTCGACTATATCTTGTAGGTTCACTGTAATTCCTACAGGAGCATCATGTAGGTTTCTAGTACATCATGTAGGTTTTCTTGAAATGGCCTGTTTTGAGGCCAAATTGAGAGAAAACCTCTAGGAAGTCACCAAAAGCCTCCCAAGGGTCTCCCACGCCATCCAACCATCTCCTAACCCTTCCATCCAACCTCCAACATCCTTAATTCACCTGCCACATCACCAAAAGAAATTAGTTTTCATACTTGATTTTGCATGAAAAGGCAAAAACACAAAAACATATTTATTTCAGTCCCTTTACTTGCACATTAGTGATGTTTGATTATTCTTACTTCCATGCTTAGATAGTAGCATTTGGTTCATGATAATTTAGCATTATTGCAAGCATAGTTTCTTGGTAGTTAATTAGGAAATGTTGTGATTTAGCATTGAATTTCTATCTCTTTCCTTGTACTTTGTTTCTTGCAATAGGTTAAGGTTCCATTTCAGACATTTCATTTTTTGCAATTAGTTTAGGATCTGACTTCAGTACATGCGCTCAATTACATCATGATAGCAAAGCAAGGACACATTGTATGCTGCACACATAGTGAAGACATCTCTTAAGTTTGTACAAACCTCGGGTTGATAATTAAAGTCGGTAGCCTTGGGAGTTGCAACATTTTTGTTGCAATACCAAGGCTCATCACTTTTTTGCACCATTGTCGGGGAAGTGTAAAAGTATGTAGTGATTTCTTCCCTAGTTGATTCATGTATTTTCTCTTTTTGTAAAAGCAAAATATTTGTATTAGGCATATTTAATTTCAAAAAGTAGAAAATTTCATTGCATTATAGTTTTCATTCAATCATAAAAACAAAAACAAAATTCTCGAACACCAACCCACCCCCCATTTGATCACATGGTGCAGTAAGAGCCATATCACCATTCACTTTTGCAGGTAGAAGAAGAAGATGGCAAATAATGTAGAAGAAATGGATGGAGATGATGACAATGAGGAAGATCCTCTTGGATTTCCCATTCAAGATACCGATGCTAGTGTGCACATGAAGAACATCCCTCCATCATTTCTTCCAAAATTTCATGGTCTAAGGTCAGAGGATCCAGAAAACTTTCTCTTTTAATTTGATATTGTTTCCAGCGATTTTGAAGGATAGAGCTCTTAGATGGTTCATAAGTTTAGGGACTAATTCAATAAGATCATGGAATGATATGCAAAAGGTATTTCTAGAAAAATATAAAGATCATGATCTTAAAAAAGAAATCTTTAGAATGAATCAAAGAGAAGATGAGAGTCTATAGGATCTAATAGAGAGGTTCATGTATAATGTTAAGAGGGGAAAACTACACCATTTCGGATCCGACACACTAAAAACTCTCTTACATAGAGCAATTATCGATGAATGGATTGATCTCCTTAATATCATGAGTAGAGGTGATGTATACCAATTATCATTTGATGAAATTTGTGAAACGTGCGAACACATATCAAGACGAACAACAAGAGCAGGTAAATCAACATCAGGATCACTAAGTTAAGATAAACTTGGAAATTTGTTTGATGACTTTAAAACAAAAATTCTTAGCAATCTAACGAAACAAGTAGACATGTTAAGAATACAAAATGAGAAAAGAGAAGATGTTTGTGTTGTCCATGTAGAATCACATGATGTTAAATGTTGCTCCTTATTACCAAGGTTGAAGGAAGCTCACCAAGAGGACAATGGATCAAGTCAATTACCAATGAAACAATCTTATGTAGCTCCAAGAGGACCATGGAAACCTATTCACCCTAATATGATGCAAGAGCCTAATTCAGAATTTCAAGCTTATGCACATCCACCTCAAAGTAATTGGAACACACTATTTCCTTGGTAACATTGGCCATCTCAACCCAAAAACCAATCTTGGCAACAAGGTTGGAAAGGAACTTATAGGAGCCATCCACAATATCCTCAGTATTTTCCTCAATATGCTCCATACCAAACTCCATGTTATCCTTACCATTCACTTCCACCACAACCACAACCCGATCCACATCCATCTCAAATATACACTCCCACTCAACTACCTGTACCACCATTTCCAAACCCACACATTGAAGTAGCTCAGCCCATTTACAATGCTGAGGAACAACACTTCCAAACATCTCCTCTTGAGATCAATGGTATTCACGAGAGCTCAAGAAGAGTATTGCAAAAAAGAGATTATATTGATATAATTGAAGAACCACATCCAGAAGAAGAAGATTCAAAAGAGAAGATCAAAGAACCATGGGCTGTACTTGATGAAGAGAAGACATCAAAATCATAGATCGAGAGAGCTCCCTCATGGTAACCATCAAATTATCCATGTATTCAAGAGAACAATCAACAAAAAGAGGAAGATTCGAAGGTCATGGTAGAAGAAGACATGAAGAATGATCCAGATCAACAAAAGGACCAAGGACATCAAAACTTTATTGAAATATGGTTCTAGATAGTCACTAAGTTGCAACATCACTCTCTTCCTCAACTATGCATGATCCTTTGAAATTAAAATCGTTTGGTCTCTGAACTCCAGGTACATGTCAAAGCATACATTTCAAGCCTCCACATCATTTTGTCTATCATCTTGATGTGCACATGGATCTATTAGAAGTATTCTTATAGTTGAAAGTGATTTTGTTTTTCAAGTAAGTTAGGGTAGAAGAAGAAAAAAAATGAAAAATAAGAGAAAAAAATTAAAAATATAAGGTGAAAATCTCCTTGGAGGCGCCTCAGATTGGCTCATGGATTGAAAACCTCCATGAGGTGGTCAATGGGTTGGAAAAAACAGAAAAAAAAAAAGATCCTAGGTGAAAACCTCCTTTGAGGCACCTAGGAAAACCTACTAGTTGAAAATCTCATTGAGGCGGCTAGTAGGACTAGAAAAAAAAAAGAGAAAAAAATAAAAATCCTTGTTCCATGCATGCATGTACTCTCCAACATCTGCAAGCAATAAGAACAAGTTGGTACCAAAAGGAAAATTGGTCAAGCCTAGTCAAAAGAAGTCAAATTTTGACTTTCTCCTACTTCGCTCAAATGCTCCAACAAGGTCAAGGCCATTCCAATCCATTACCCTCATCTATTTTCACCATCCACCCATCATTCTCGAGCTTATACCGCTCATTTTCCTTGCAGTCCTAAAAAATTACAGGATGCTCTGTTTTACTACAGGATACAAAAATACATAGAGCAGAAATTTCTTTTCGCCATAACTTGAAAACCATGCATCCATTTACGAATCTGTTTCAAGGAGAGATGCATATGGATGATGGTAACATGCTCAAGCAATTTTAGAAAATTTCAGTGCATGGTTTCCAAGACATTGACCTCCATCACCTCCATCACCTTCATCCAGTTTTGCATTTTCTCAATATCCATGCATCCATTTAAAAAGTTGTTTCATGGGGAGCTGCATATGGATGATGGTAATATACCCAAGAAATTTCAAAAAATTCCAATGCACGGTTTCCAAGAAATCGGCTTCCATCACCTTCATCCATTTTTAGTTTTTCTCGAGATCCGTGCATCCATTAACCAAACTATTTCGATGGGAAGGTGCATAATGATGATGGCAACGTGCTCAAAAAGTTTCATCTCAATGCAATCTACCGTTTGGGAGATATGGACAAAACAAGTCGCTGTCATGTAAACCTACAAGATACAGAACATCACCTACAGGATTGGCAGTGAGCAGATTTAAAGGATATCCAGAGGTCAAAGAAGCTCCTGCAAAGCTTAACAACAGCATCAAGATCATCAGCATCACCATCCAACACCTACACATCAACATCAACTCAGCAACAACATGCATCTCTCTACAACAACCATCAGGTAGGTACAAGTATGCAATATTCTTGACCTCTTCTTTTGAGCATATTATAGTTAGAAATTTGTTGTCAATGAATGAGAGATGAGGTTTTATAAGCTAAGGATGGGTCAACAGTCTCAACAGCCTTCAACTAGTTGATTGCAGCTCACTCCTTCACTTATGCAATGATGAAAAGTCAAATTATGAAGGGTGATGATTTCAAGGTATGAGGACAGCAATTAAAAGAAGAAATTTTTGCAAAGGCCAAGGTCACCACAGCACTTCAAGACCTCCATCCACTTCATATTCACTATCTATTCATCATTCATCCATCCCATTTCATTTTTGAAAAAATATCTAAGAGAGCATCCTCTCCATTTTCATGAAATTTCCATTTGCAGGTCAGCAAGAAGGACGGTCAAAGAGAAAAGGAGGATCACAAAGAGACCTCTGTCACTTGCATTTTTATTTTACCACTCATTACCATTCATTCCTCCACCATTTTTGTCAATTTTCCACTCCTTTACTTCAGTTTACAAAGGGACTGTGTTTTCTACAGGATGATCCTATAGGAATTATAGTGACCCAGAAATCCTACAGGAGGCAGTCCTAAGGCAAATAAATGGTGGAACAAGGTAGAATAATGTTGATAAGCGTGTGGAAGACCTTTCCAAACTGAAAAAATAATCAAGAACCATCTTGAATAAGGGGAAGAAGGCAAACTAATGGTCTTAAGAAACAAGGATTTTTCTTTGCACAAATATGCTTTTTGGCTTGTCCTTGCAGAACTTACAACCAAGATTCTTAATGCACAAGAGAGAGGCCACCAGGGCCATGGATGAGGCACAATGAGGTCACTAAGTTGCTCAGAGGATGAACAACATGTTTAGCAGGGGGGTATAATGGGCCTCTAAATTAGACATAAATTAAGGCTCATGCCTCTAATTTAAAAGATAAATTAAGGCATATGACCATCCTTCAGCACATTAAACCCGTCTTTTTGCATTAGATAATTTATTTTTAAATTTAATATATTCATTCGTAAGGTTTATGAATAATTGAATATTTGTGCCTAATATTATTTAATTTTTGTGGAATATTATGAGAATATTGGGTAGATTATGAAGAGTTGGAGAAGGAGATAATTTAGTGGCTTGTTCCCTATTACTGGGGGATCAATAATAAATAATAAGTCAACAAGATATTACGGAATTATGGCACAAATTGTGGAACTCCAATGATAGAGAAAATCTAGGAATGTGTTCCACTAATCAAGGGAGAAGATCCACTAGTCAAGGGATTTTGGTGGGGAAATCTTCCTCCATCCATGGGGAATGATTTTTAATCATTTTTTATAAGTACCAAATCGAATTTGCCTCTAGGAAATGATTGAGAAAATCTAGGAATGTGTTCCTTGTCATTTAATGCAAATTCGTAGCATTGGGGACTAAATCCACTAATCAAGATATTTTGGTGGGGAAAGCTGCCTCCATTCATGGGGAATGATTCCTAATCATTTTTTATAAGTACCAAGTTGAATTTGCCTCTAGGAGGAGTTTTTCATTAGTGTTATTGTGGAGAGAGCTTGTATTTTTGCAGCTCCATTGTATTTTGTTGCTGGGATGTAATTCAATTGATGAAAATAATGAATATTGGTGTCATGTTAAGCTTCTAAATATTGCTCTACTCCATAGGTATCTAATTTTCCTTGGGCTTGGTCATCCTAGGAACCTCAGAGCCCTTTTGTATCATTTTCTTTCTTTCTTTTCATTGCTTATTCACATGCATCTCTAGTTTTTATTTCTTTCTATTTCTGCATTTAGTATAAATGATTTCTTGTTGTAGAATTGAGTTAAATGGTTGATGTAAGTTCATTTGTAGGATCACAAGAATTATTTCATCCTTGGAAAATCTTTGGAAGTTCATAGGAATCATTGAGTTGCTTGGATTAGTCTTCTTATTCCCAAATCTAGATTGTTGGACCTCTTTTTTAGCAAAGAACAATAAATTTCTACTATTTTTTAGAGAATGAAATGAGCTTCAATCGAATTGATTCCACTTGCATTATATCACAAAAACATTCTAGTTCATAACAAAAATCACCCCATTTAATTTGCACTTGATTCAGTTAGGCATTTCTTAGATTTACTAGCTCACTAGTTCTCAAATATTTAGATTTTAATTTGTAATGTTTTTTATTTTTTTTTGCATGGGTTGACATAGGTATTTTTGAGTGACTCAACTTGGAATAGGGACCTAAGACATCCTAGTCAATAAAAAAATTTGTCCCATACAATTTGGATTTGATTTGCTTGGTCATTAAACCCTCCCAAATTTCATCATTTCACAAGGAAACTTCTCCAAGTTGTTTGAGCAAATCCATCCATCTCCCGACTTTGGTTTTGAGTTCTAAGTGATCCTAGTAATTTTCCCACTTCATTCCACCCATCACACAACTTTCCTAGGCCTCCCATCACCTCCAACACCTCACATTTTTCTCTCGGTTGTATCCTGTAGGTTCAGTGTAATTCCTACAGGACCATCTTGTAGGTTTCTAGTACATCCTGTAGGTTTTCCCAAAATGGCCTGTTTTGAGGCCAAATTGAGAGAAAACCTCTAGGAAGTCACCAAAATCCTCCCAAGGGTCTCCCACACCATCCAACCATCTCCTAACCCTTCCATCGAACCTCCAGCATCCTTAATTCACCTGCCACATCACCAAAAGAAATTAGTTTGCATACTTGATTTTTCATGAAAAGACAAAAAGAAAAAAAACATATTTATTTCAGTCCCTTTACTTGCACATTAGTGATGTTTGATGCTTCTTACTTCCATGCTTAGATAGTAGCATTTGGTTCATGATAATTTAGCATTATTGCAAGCATAGTTTCTTGGCAGTTAATTAGGAAATTGTGTGATTTAGCATTGAATTTCCATCTCTTTCCTTGTACTTTCTTTCTTGCAATAGGTTAAGGTTCCATTTCAAACATTTCATGTTTTGCAATTAGTTTAGGATTTGACTTCAGTACATGTGCTCAATTACATCATGACAGCAAAGGAAGGACACATTGTATTCTGCACACATAGTGCCGACAACTCTTAAGTTTGTACAAACCCCGGGTTGATAATTAAAGTCGGTAGCCTTGGGAGTTGTAGCATTCTTGTTGCAATACCAAGGCTTAGCACTTTTTGGTGCCGTTGTCGGGGAGGTGTCAAAGTATGCATTGTTTTCTTCCCTAGTTGATTCATGACTTTTCTCTTTTTGCAAAAACAAAATATTTTCATTAGGCATATTTAATTTCGAAAAGTAGAAAATTGCATTGCGTTATAGTTTTCATTCAATCATAAAAACAAAAAAAAAAAACAAAAATCTCCAACGCCAACCCACCCCCCCACTTGATCACATGGTGCAATAAGAGCCATATCACCATTCACTTTTGCAGGTAGAAGAATAAGATGACAAATAATGTAGAAGAAATGGATGGAGATGATGACAATGAGGAAGATCCTCTTGGATTTCCCATTCAAGATACCGATGGTAGTGTGCACATGAGGAACATCCCTCCATCTTTTCTTCCAAAATTTCATGGTCTATGGTCAGAGGATCTAGAAAACTTTCTCTTTGAATTTGAGATTGTTTGTAGATCTTATGGTTACTTATTTAAAACTCAAAAACTGAGATTGTTTCCGGCAATTTTGAAGGATAGAGCTCTTATATGGTTCATGAATTTAGTGACTAATTCAATAAGATCATGGAATGATATGCAAAAGGTAGTTCTAGAAAAATATAAAGATCATGATCTTAAAGAAGAAATATTTAGAATGAATCAAAGAGAAGATGAGAGTCTAGAGGATCTAATAGAGAGGTTCATGTATATTGTTAAGAGGGGAAAACTGCATCATTTAGGATCCGACACACTAAAAACCATCTTACTTAGAACAATTAGGGATGAATGGATTGATCTCCTTAATGTCATGAGTAGAGGTGATGTATACCAATTATCATTTGAGGAAATTTGTGAAATATGCAAACACATATCAAGAGGAAAAGCAAAAGTAGGTAAATCAACATCAAGATCGGTAAGTCAAGATAATCTTGGAAATTTGTTTGATGACTTTAAAAAAAAAATCTTAACAATCTAACCAAAAAAGTAG
The DNA here is from genome assembly GCA_031772625.1 of Pinus tabuliformis. Lineage (NCBI taxonomy): Eukaryota > Viridiplantae > Streptophyta > Pinopsida > Pinales > Pinaceae > Pinus > Pinus tabuliformis. The sequence goes on along the minus strand of CM062808.1, from coordinate 125,902,127 downwards.
AAATATTAATAATACAAAATGAGAGAAAAGAATATTTTTGTGTTGTCCATGCAAAATCACATGATTTTAAATGTTGCTCCTTATTACCAAGGTTGAAAGAAGTTCACCAAGAGTACAATGGAGCAAGTCAATTACCAATGCAGCAATGTTATGTAGCTCCAAGAGGACCATGGCAGCCTATTGAACATGATATGATGCAAGAGCCTAATTCAGAATTTCAAGCTTATGCACATCCACCTCAAAGTAATTGGAACACACCATTTGCTTGGAAACATTGGCGATCTCAACCCCAAAACCAATCTTGGCAACAAGGTTGACAAGGAAATTATGGAAGCCATCCACAATATCCTCAGTATTTTCCTCAATATCCTCCATACTAAACTCCATGTTATCCTTAACATTCACCTCCACCTCAACTACAACCCCATCCACATCCATCTCAAAATATACATTGCCACTCAACTACCTGTAACACCATTTCCAAACCCACACATTGAAGTAACTCAGCCCACTTACAATTCTGAGGAACAACACTTCCAAATATCTCCTCTTAAGATCAATAGTATGAAAATGTAGCACGTAGAGCATGTGCAATAACCCCACCTTTTGAACACCTCTGACCCACTTCATGGGTTCCAACTGTGTAACCCCAATCTCTTCATTGTACATTTTTGTCATATACTTGCTAGTCACCAAATGTGGGAACCTCTCATGGTCCTTTAGAGACCCTTAATTCCATTTCGCTATAGCCGATAGTTCTGTCGAACGTGAAATAAGTCACAAAGCTTCCCAATGTGCGATCAATCCAGTGATCCAAAACTCACACGATATTTATTTCTAATGCTTCCATGCGTTGCACCAGCTCAAGAGTTCACACTATTGGACCATTAATCCTCCACATCCCTTGAGTATCAGCCAATTTAGACAACCACTCATATAGTTCTTCAGGGAAGAAACAGAAGAACGCATCGGTCTCATCTGTGTACAAAAATCTCTGCAACCACTGCTCCTTGGACAATTTAGGGCTCCTGTTCTCTTGAGCCGCAAATGCATGCACATTTCGATCAATCCACTTATCAATCTCTTTCTTTGTATCAAACCATTTATTACACATCTCTTAGATAGATCCCAGTCCCAAAAATGGAACCATTTGTTGGCTTAAGGGGGCATGATCCAGATTCAGAGTTGTTCGCGCCAACCACAAAACCATACCTACTGGCCCTTTCGGCAACAACCTACATAGCACAGCCTGCAGTCTCACTTGAAACAGTATTGGTGGATGCTAGAACCAGGTTTCTACATCCAGAGACAATGTGATAAGTGGTATTAGCTCTTGTAGCTCAAACCTGCCTTCGCGCAGATCGGTATCCTTCTATGGTCTGATACTGTAACTCTAAGGAATTGGCTTCTAGATCTTTGCGAAGGTCTATGATCAATATTTACAAACCCTAAAGAGGAAAACCATCCACTTTCGTGCACTAACTAATAACCCTAGATCTTCCTTCGCGCATATCTATCCAATTCATTAGAAATCATAACAGAATTAACCCTTAACTTCACGAACACATATAATCACTTAATTCATGCATAAATATTATAGATTCAATAGACTCACGCAACAATTACAGATTATTTCATGGAAAACACATTAGTAAGCGACATAACATAACATAAACATAATTCACAATAATGCTCATATGCAAATTATTTCTTCAGAACCAGTCTTTATTAAGCTTCAATGTTCAGATTACAGACTCCTTTTGTCATGTGCACTCAGTTACAGGGGTCCGCGCAGTCAACTGCGGACTTACCAAGGCCTCCTGTGCACTCAGCTGCAGGAGCATTCCCCTTTCAAATAAGTACAGGAAGAAAAGCCTTCCTACCTTAGCACTTGCCCAAAACAATTTCTATTTCGACTTACTTATCCTTCGCTACCTCTTAGAATTGCTATGACTCAACTATATATAGCTTTCTTCAATACAATACAATGGTCCGCGGACCATGGGTGAGTGTAAAAACTAACCTATTACTTACCCAAACAAGGGGCTAAAACCCCTTTGACTCCTATCTAGCTGTGTGCTCCGCATCCACATTTCATGGAGACTTTACATATTTTACAAAAAAATTACAAAAATTGGGTAAATTAACCCCAAAACTGACCCTACGGACCCTATCCCGACATAAAGTTTGGTTGGAGATTGCTTTGTAAATGACAATTGTTGACACAACAATAGATAAGGTTGTAACCTAGTATTTGGATGTCAGCTCTACCTAGCACCTGGATCAAAGGGTTTGAAAGTGATATTAGCAGGTACTTTTATGGCTTTCATATTAGTTTGATTTGGAATTTAAGGATTGATAAGAAGACTTGGTCGTTTTGATTGCACAATATTGATTGTTTGAATCTAAATATATTGGTTTGGTTAGTATTATGTTTACAAAGAGAATTACATGGTTTGAAGCAAGATTCTCGAGCTTGGTATGTCCACATTGACAACTACTTGGTGAAGTTTGGAATATTTATCAATCCAAATATCTAATTCAAAGTGGTCCAAGGTATTCCTTTGATTTTGGTTTTACATGCTGACGATCTATTCTTTTTAGGTAATGAGCCTTCGATGATAAAAGTAAGAGGGAGTTGGCCTTTGATGTTTCGGATGAAGAACTTGGCATGATGAATTTTGGAAAAGGGAAAATATATCGTGAATCTATTGCAGAGATTGAGGAAAGTGGAAATGAAAATCCTTGGACACCTTGATGGAATTGAATTTCAAGAAGTCATTCAGAGATATTGTTGGATTAGAAACCATTAGTTGATTAAGAATTGATGTTCATTGTAACACCCATCTAGACATATGTTATACAGAGAATGCCCTAAGTCAATTCATGATTAAGTTGCTTCATACACATTGGGTTGTTGACAAGCACTTTTTGATATATTCATATACGAAAATCAATCTTGGTATGAGATATACTTCTAGGGATCTATGACTACACAGATACACTAATATTTATTGGGATGGAAATAATTATTGATAGAAATAACACATCTGGGTGTTGCTTTAGATTGGGATTTTCCATGACATTTTGATGATTAGGAAATATAAGTCTGTAGCTTTAAGCATACTTGAGGTTGAATACATTGTTGTTAGCATGGCTAGTTGTGGGGAAGTTTGGTTGAGGAAGCTCTTTGGAGAGTTGTTTGAGTAGGTTTTGGATATGACAAAGATGTATTGTCACAATAAAAAGTGGGATCTGATTGGAAGAAAAATCCCATATATTGATGGGAGTTAGATAACTTCATGTGTTGAGACAATGCTACTATATGAGACAAGATTAAGCTTGTGATTTTTACCTCCTTGAGAGGGGGAAACGAAGATTAAGGTATCCTTTTGTGATATATTTTTATTCTAACATAATATTTGATTTTATGACCTACATGAACAGGAAATAAGAGAATTTCTACTCTTAATAAAATATGAGACAGTATGATGTTTAAGAAAGTATTGAATATGAGCAAGTTGATATGTTTTTAATATACAAAGTGAAGGACTGATCAAGGAAACTGAGCCAACTCTTCCATCCTATCTGAGCTCCCATAGTGAGGAATTGAGATGTAGGGCTCCTATGGTTGAGGGATATTTGAAAAATAGGGTATCATCCCTATCTGTTACCCATAGGGTGGAAGATGTTTCTCCCCTATATTGGTCTATACAAAGTATACCCCAATTGGCATCATACCCACAAGTCAGGCTTGTTGGGATTGTCACTCCCCATATAGCCAACATGTTGAGAGAGAGATTGGGCATGTGTGATCCTTACCTTTGGTAAGTCAAGTATCTCATCCAATATGATTATGATGCAGGTGTTCTACCACATGACTCTTGAGGGTCATTGTTATGAAGATTAGCGGGTAATAGGATGGATGTGATATTGATCAAAACGGGGTGGAAGATGCTTGCTTCCCTATGCAATAACTCCTATTGCTCAACATAGGGTGGAAGATATTTTCTCCCTTGTGAGATGACTTAGGGTGATAGTGTCCCATAGGACCTTCCTTATTTTCATTAGATTCCAGGTTGAGACTGAGCTCCCTAATGTGGTTCCAAGTTGAGTAGGGTTCCCTGATGTTAAGCTCTATGATGTTTCTTGGGTAGTAGCATTGGGTTCCCCATTGGTAGATGATTCAGGGTAGTAGCGGTGGCTCCTCAATTAATAGAGGATAGTAGCTTGGAATCCCATCCAATATCAATTTATTCTTCTTTTAGATTTGAGAGTGTTAAACAAATGAGCAGAGATATAGATACAAGAAAATATGAGTAGGGATGATAATATATGAAAAGGGATAAACAAATATGAGTATAGATGAGCAGAGATGAACAAAGATGAAATTTGGTGATGACAAAATACTTGAGAAATGATACTTGCAATGATTACATGATGCGGTTCTAATTTCTCCATAGCTGAGAAGGATTGTTAATTTGGAAGCTTAGTGACAAATCCCAATCATGGGACTAGATTCCTCTTTTTGAGAGGACCAATTTTGAATTTTAAAGCACTTGATTTGGACAAGGAAGTGTATTTTTGAATTGAATCCCACATGTTCACAAAAGGACATGTCAGCCCAAAAGAAAAATTGGACACCCTGATATGGCTATAAATACATGTGACCTCAACCTCATTTATACATCATCATTATTCATTCATTATTCTTTGGTTTGGCTCTCATAGGTCTGAGGTAGTTTGCAGAGATTGGTTCATACAGGTATGAAATTGCATGGTTTGAAGCTCGCACATGTGATTAGGGTTTTTGGTTCCCAACCACAAGCATGCTACAAGGTATTTTTCAGTCGCAATCACATGAACACAGGCTCATGAATGTAGTTGGAGGGTTTCAACCACATGCACGAAAACTATCTCCATGTGGTTGAAAATTACGGTTTGATTTTTGTAGCTGACAACAGAGTTCGACAGTTAACTGCATATATTGGCGGTTGACCACAAGATTTTGAATTAGGGTTTTTATTATTAACATTATTGGGTTCATCTCTTGGATGTTTTCTAGTTTATTTTGCTGGATAATTTTTTGGTTGAAGATATGGATCATTGTACTCTCTCTTTGTTTAACATTTTATGACAATATAATAAGAAGAAAAATTTGAAAGGGTTTTCCCCACAGTTGGTTTCTCCTTGGTCTCTGACCAATCCTAGTGTCTTTATGTGTGAATTTTTTTCTTCTATTGTTCCTTTATGTTCCACTACATTGATGATGCCATTGTTCTTTCTATATAATTGTGTATGTTTTAGAGTAACATTGTAATATTGAATATCATTATGATGTTGTAGGGTGAATTCAATGTGTAAATAATGAAATGAAATTATCTAAAGAAAAAAACAATATATCCCTAAGAAAAATCAATAGCTAGGACCCAATTTTTTCTTTATGTTTATTATGTGAAAATTTACAAGCCTAATTGTAGCAACTAGAAATTTATTCTTCTACCTATAAAGTAATTATGCAGTCTGTTTTGCTACGACAAATATCAAATACATCACACTACAATTTTTCACCATAAAAGTACTACGGAAAATAAAATGTTGGAAACTGAGAAAATGCTAGCACACACACATAAAACTGAAACAATTATTTTTGGACAATTGTCCCCGAAAAATCCCAATGTGGGAAAACTAGTGCAACAACTGAGAGTTTTATTACAAAGCACTAGTGAGAAATTATAAGTACAATTTGGATGCTAAAACTAGCAATCCAATATAAGAGAAATACGGGAAAAAATCAACTGAGGGAAATTACCCTCTCTCTCACAAGCAATCCCGCAACAAGCTTCTTCATAAACTAGATATCCAAGCCCTTGCACAGGCTCCTCTACGTTGCCTCTGCGTAGGCTAACTCACACTACTCAGAATCCGCCTTTGATGATAACATACTTCCTTTTGTTGCCTCTAGAAGTGATTCTCCTAACCTTCTGGAAATCTTCTCAGCCATTGGAAGTTGAATTGATCTCTCTAATAGCTAAATCAAACTACCATCTTGATGCTATTCATAGCCCCTGCACAACCTTCTGGAGAAACAATATGACCTCCTCTCCTGTCTCCCTGGAACTGAAAATCTCCTCTGGAATCACTATCTTTGCCCCTCTAGATCCCTTCTGGCCTAAAGTCTCTTCCTTTGCTGGACCTCTGCAGCTCAATAACTCAACCTGCGAAGGAACTCACTCTTCCTATATGTTCTCCATCAATCCCATCGACCTCCTCTTATAATCTCCAGTTGAGTCTTCAACGACCATGATTAAATCTTAATCGATGGATGAGGTCATCTCTAAGTCGATCCATGTGTGTTTGTAGAGGATTCTCACCTTTCTCAATTATTTCCTATTAATTAACCAATTTTCCTAAGTTAGACTTGGAAAAATTTAAATGATGGTTAATTAATTTAATAGAGTTATCTATAGCTAGAATTTCCAGAAATGATTTTTGGGTTTTGGAGAACTCATGTGTTTTAGCCTCTCCACAAAGTTTGAGACAAGAACACCATCTGATGCTATAAAAACTAACATACTCCCTATGTTTTACTTGGGGGAGGGGGGTGTTAGAGTTGGTATTTTCAGAGGCTTTCTTTCCTAATGGACTAGTTGTAGTGATTCATAAGCTCACATATGGATTTGTATCTGCCTAGTTGTCATAGTTATATTTAATTGACATTGGGACTCTTCTATTGCTATATAATGGAGGTTTTCTATGTACTTTTATAATTGTGAGTGATAGAAAAATTTTATAGCTTTCAATAGGGGAAAGGCTTGCTTTAATCAGGAGGATAAGGTAGGGAGTATTTCCTTTAATCTTGAGATTATAGGCTATAAATTGTTTTTGTACCTGCTCAATATTCCTCCATGAATCTATGGAGAAATTGCAACCCAAAATGTCATGTCCATATAAAATAATAGGAGTGACAAGAATCTCAAAAGGTTTTTTTTATACCATATACATTGATCTATTGACTTACAATTGTTTTCAAGCCCAGAGTAAGCTTTCCATCCTCCATTTATCATTTTCTCAATTATATAATTCCGATTGAGCTTGTGATAGATGTTGATTCCAATATATTTGTATGAGGTAAATTTATCCAAGTAGTTGGTGTCAGATATTAAAGTATCATATGTGATATTTTTGGATTTAATTATCATGACTTTAGTTTTTTAGTATTAATAGTCATACCATCATTGAGTAGAAATATTGGAAGATTCTTTGTTGCTTTCCAAGATTGTAATGACTCCTTACGAAAATAACAATATTGTTACCATAAAGAAGAAGAGTTATGACTATATCGGTGAGCATGGGGTCAACACAACCTGCATCTTCCAAACATTCTTCTAGCTTATAGATGTATATGCCAAAAATGGTAGGGGATAAGGGATATCGTTTCTTGACTCTAATATTGCATTTAATTTCTTCCAACCAGTCTCCAATGGTCATAAGCTTGGCAATAACATTCTCACAAAACCTTGTCACAACAACCTTCAACTTCAAAGGAACCATTATCTCTTTTAGCCTCTTACATAGCTTTGTCCCAGGAACGATGTTAAAAGGTTTTTTCAAGTCAACGAAACAACATAAGAGATAAATTTTATTACTGCAACATTCCTCTACAATGATCCTGAGAGTACCAATATGGTCATTGTAAAATGATATTTCCTAAAGCTAGCTTGGCATTTGTTCCTTTACCATGACTTTCAAGCCATAGGTTAATCTTATTTTCCAAAACAATGTAGAACTTGACTAAATTTTAGCTAATCATAATGGTCTTATAATTATAGGGAATGATACTGGGAAACTTTTGAGAACTTCAATTCATTTTAAAGTTTAGAAACCTTGGAAAATATTAATGTTTGGTGATACTTTTGTAAAAATATTCAAATTTATAATGATTTTATATAGTGTGTATCCAACTTTGCTATTTTTAAGGTAAAATAATTTTATCTATAAAATGGAAAAGAAATGGAAATTTATAATTTTCTTTGGAAAAACCATGGAAAGTTAGCCCATTTTCCAATGCTAGCCCCTAAACTTTTCCCTCAAATGCTTTTATCGCCACTTGTAGAGATAGGCACAACGAAGCCCATCAGGCTAGGCCAAATGGTGAACGTCCCACACTAGAAAGCATTTCCAACCAATAATCACTACATTGCTATTCGAAGCTTGGTTTACTTGTCTAATAAGGCTTATGGGTGATTGGATTAAGCTCAATGAGAAAAAACACTCTCCTCGATGAGAAAAGACAAAGTTACTCATTTTTGTAATAGAAAAGAAAAAATATAAACATAATAAAAAAATGGTCCCCATCCTTAAAAAATAATTACTCAATTATATATAGATACATATATATAAATATAACACACATCATCTCTCAAAATTCAAAAAATTAAATAAAGTGATTTTTGACAATAGCTTAACTAACCATAAATACGTGAGGATTTGTTTAAAGAATATCATAACAATTTAATTAAATGAAGATGCTTTTCTCCAATAATTCATTTTTTATGCTCGATTTTTTATTTTACTCTAACATCCAATAAGGTTTTATTTCTTACCTACATCACCTTCCAAATTGTCAATGACAACGATCCTTGTGAAAATGTAAAGAGGGTTGCGTGTTAAGAATGTGGTAAACAATTGTGATGTTAACAAAAGCGTTTTTATTGATAATTTTCTATTAATATAATCAAGTGATAATAAAGTGATATAATTTTTAGATTTTTAACGGAAGGTTATGTGTATGGAAATAAAGCTTTATTATAAAGGATAAAATAGTAAAATTTTAAACGTTTTTGGTATATTTGAAAATTTTATTACATAAATAAAATACAATATTATTTTTAGTTATTAGTTTTATTATGAGATGTTTTCGATTTGTTTGGCGGATAATGATCTAATTTCAATATAAATAAAATAAAAATGATAAAGATATTTAATTACTATTATTACAATTATAATTATAATTATAATTATATATATATATATATATATATATATATATATATATATATATAATTATATATATATCTATATATATATATATTATATATATATATATATATTATGATGATGATAGTTAACGTCTATTGAGACCAAATTTTGGTCTATCGGACCTAAAGAAACAAATTATTTAGTTTGATTTAAGATTTTTTTCCTATGCTCAAAAAGCTTGGAGAGAAGCCTCCCAAGCTCATTATAATTTGACAACGTAAAAGGCTAGGGAGGTCAGTATTGCGACAAAGATTATGAAACTGAGATCTAATGTGGTTGTACGCGGGGCACTCTAAGAGGAAGTGGTTTTCATCCTCGATGTTCCTATTCTCACAGAGATGGCAGATCCTTTCCATCCATGGTGTTTTAGGAACTGCCCAACGACTTGTTTCACTATGGAGTTCATGAGAGATCGTTCTAATCTTCGCTATATTAATTTTCTTCTTTGAGCTAATTAAAATAGAGAGATGCTTTTAATCTTCTAGGGTGGGGTTGATGACCTTCTTATAGTAACTTAATTTTCTTTTAGCTGCTAAATCTTTCTCACACCACATTTTTTCTTTGAACTTAGAAGTAACAATATTTTTAATGTTATTAATGTTTTGCGATGCATCATTCTCGTTGATCTCCCAATGGTTTAACCAAGCCCTCGTGTGTTTATACCACCTGCGTTTCAGCCTTATGTGGTTTTGGCTAGAATTTAAAGCTAGCTTAGGAAGTCTGTGATCTCCTATGTTATTGATCTTGTGCTTGTACAACAGAAGCCTAGTCATAGCTAGGCTCTCGATAGGGGAAAGACCTACTTCTATAAGGAGAATAGGATAGGGTGTATTGCTTTTAATTTTCAGGTTATACGTTATAAAGCGCTTCTGGATTTTCTCAATCTTTCTCCAAGATTCTCTAGAGATGCTACAACCCCAAACCTCACATCCATATAAGATAACAGGAGTGACTAAAGTTTCAAAGAGGAACTTCTTTTTATCCCACATTACGAGGTTTACCGTTTTACAATTATTTTCAAGACCAAAGTAAGCTTTCCACCCTCCATTAATCCACTTCTCAATGCTATATTTCCAGTTGAGTTTGTGATGAATATCAATTCCTAGGTACTTGTAAGAATACATTTTCTGCAAGTTATTATTGTCATACATAAAATTAGCATAGGTGTCCTTCTTGTATTTGATAATCATAAGTTTTGTTTGTCAGTGTTAACAGTCATACCCATGGTAGAGCAGAAATCCTTAAGAAGCCTAAGTTGCCTATCAAGATCAGATGGACACCTTGCGAGGAGAACAATATCGTCAGCATAGAGAAGAAGGATGACGACTATCCCAACTAAGATCATGCTAGCACATCCTGCTTCCTCTAAATAACCTTTGATCTTGTCAATGTAAATGCCAAATAGGGTAGGGGAGAGGGGGCAACGTTGTTTAACTCCGATATTACACTTAATATCTTTCGACCACCCCTCATTGCTCTTTAACTTGGAAATTATGTTCTCGTATAACCTTATAGCGGCAACTGTTAACTCGAAAGGAACCTTTAGCTTTGCTAATCTATTCCAAATGTTGTTTCTAGGAACTGTATCGAAAGCCTTTCTAAAGTCCACAAAGCAACAAAAGAGATTGGATTTATCATTAGGACATTCCTCCACAATGATCCTAAGCGTAACTAGGTGGTATGTTGTTGAGTGATGCCTTCTAAAACCCACTTGGCCTTTAGCCCGCTTACCTTCACTTTCAAGCCATATGCTCAACTTCTTTTCCTAAATACTACCATATAACTTGGCTAAGAGAGGGTTGATCATAATTATCCGATAATTAGATGGGTTATTTGTATCCCCACTTTTAAAAATAGGGATAATGAGGCTGTCAGTCCATAGCTTAGGGAACCCTTGCTTGACTACTTGATTGAAAAGCTTGTGGATGTGGGGGATCAGGACAGGGCCTCCAATCTTCAAGATTTCCACATGGTAACCTTTAATGTCCTTAGCTTTCCCATTAGCCAGGTGTTTAACCCTACAATCAATGTCTTCTAGAGAGAAAAATTCTTTCATTGTGGGAAGGGTTTCAAAGTTATCCATGACATTTGGAGATTCATAAAGCTTTTTAAGATAGGAATTCCAATCGTGTAAAGTAATTTTATTATTATCTTTAGTTTTCCTCGTCAAAATCTGCCTCCAAAATTTCTTAGGAGCTACATTAGAGAGGTGTAAGAGATTATCTTATCTTTTATGAATGTACTACCCCTTTTTCCTTTTAGTTAGGGCTTTGTATATTTTTATCTTGCCCATTTTAAGAGATTCATCAACAATTTCCTTAATTGCTCTCCTCGCACTTTTACAATCTTTGTCATACCATGGGTTGGTTTTGCTATTTCTTTTATTATTTGAAACTTCAATTGAGAACTGTTAATAGAATATGAGAGCGTTGTAGTAAAATTATGATAGAGGTCTTCTATGTTATCTATACTAGATAATGGAAGCAAATTAGTTTTTAATTCATTTAGAAAGAGATCATTTTTATTTCTATCAAAAATTAAGTTCTTTTGGCTATAAGGATTATTTTCTATGGGATCTCTATCCACGACAAAATTGAGATTTATAAGTAAAGGCCTATGATTAGAGTCAGACTCATGGTCGTTTAAGATGTCAAAATTTATTATTTCATTGTATAAAGGGAGATCAGAAATAACATAGTCTACCACGCTGCTACCAAGCCCATGGATGCAGGTCATCTGGCTAGAATTGGGCCACTTCTTTAGACCGTTGCAAATTATGAGATCTTGAGCACTATAGAGCTTGACTAGCTCTGACCCAAACAGATTCTCCCCGAGGTCTTCAGAGCTCCTTTTGTACCTACTAGCCAGAGTAGGGTCTTTGTCTAACCAAAGAGGATTAGAGTCGGAATGATTGATTAGAATAATAGCTTGCTTGCTTGAAGTTCGAGCATTAAAGTCACCTATTAAAAGGATATTACCTTCATTCCTTAGGCTAGAAATATCATTCTCTAAACCATTGTAAGGACTATTTTTATCTAGATTCTTCTTCTTATAGAAGTTAGAATTGATGGGGGGAAAATAACATATTGCTATGTAGGTCTTTTTATTATTAATATTAGTGATCTCTATCCAACTATATTGGTTGTAAGGGTCATTTTTATAAATCCTAGCGTGGGGGGAGATGTCCTTCTTAATGTAACAAGCTATTCCTCCAATGCCTCTACGGGAGGATCTCTTGTTCCATGTAGACCATAGCGTTAAGCCATCTATTTTAGGGACCTTAGATTCTTCGTGCTCCCAAGTTTCAACAAGCAAAATAATATCAACATCATTTGAGATCCAGCTTAGCTTGGGACCTCTATTCCATGGAAAACCCTGACGGTTCCAAGAAAGAATCTAGAGCATGTTGAATTGTTATTTAGTACTATCTTTTTGGTTTCTATCCTGAATAAAGGCTTTTCTATTTCTGATTATTGCCCATTTTCCTTCCTTTCTAGCTTCTTTTACCTTTTGAACCTCCTTTCTTAATTCTGGATGATCTGTCCCCATGTTGTTATTATTGTGCCCAATAGAAGCCCACTATTGTGATTGTTGTGCCCCTATATTATTATTGTTATGTAGGCTCTCATTGTATTGGGACCCCTTAGACTCCTATATATAGAAAGGAGGCCTTGTCATTTCTATCATCCAAGAATTGTTCATCTGTGTAATGTAAAGGAGGTTTCCCCCTCGAATAGGTTGATTTTGAAGTCGTTGATCTATATTTTCTTCTACTTTGTGAGCTGGTTGCATAACATTTGGTGTCAGAGCTTTGGATTCTAGGGTTTCATTGCTTCAAACAGGCCATTGTGGAATGTTCGCTACAACTTGTTTTCTATGAAGTTTCAGAAGCTGAAATTAAAATCTGTTTGATACAAAATCTTGCTGAACCTCGGGTCCGAATTTAAAACCTTGCCTCGCTATATTTGCAGAGATAGGATCCAAGGAATTAAGAGTTTTTGCAAGCTCCCGAATTATATCTCAAATAGGTGACCTTGGGAAACGCGTCATAACTTTATCTCTGAGAATCATATTGAAATTTAATAAAAATTTACAAAGAGAGGAAATACGCTAGTTTTTTGTATATTGTTTCCAGGGCCGAAGGTAGAAACAGTGACATGTGGCACTTCATACAGTCTATAATCCGGCCATCATGGGAGATTTGTAATAACTCTTCCTTGAAGAATCCAATATTGACCATATTTGTGGGGTTGGAAAGAGGACTCATAGTGCTACCATAAGATGAAATTTTAGACTTTGGAGATCCGAAATGATAGAGATACAACAAATTCAATATCGAGCTCCTACAAAGTGAAAAAAGGTGTTTAGTGTTTCACAAATGGATACTCAGTGCAATTGATTATTTCACTAAATGGATAGGAGCCATTCCCTCTAGACAAGCCAATGACATTGTTATCATAGGTTTCGTAGAGGCCAATAATTTGTCCAGATTTGGTTGTCCTACTAAAATCATCACTGATAATGTTGCAGCCTTCAAGTCAAAGAAAATGATTGCCTTCTGTCACAAATATCACATAACACTCAGTCATTCCACAGCTTACTATCCCCAAGGGAATGGACTTGTAGAATCTTCCAACAAAAGTCTCATCAATATTATCAAAAAATTGTTAGAAGAAAATAAGAAAACTTGGAATAAGAAGTTGACCAATGCTCTATGGGCATATAGGCTTACAACCAAGAAATCCATTGGAACCAGTCCCTATGAACTTGTTTATGGTATGGAGGCAGTTTTTCCCTCATCTTTAGGGATTTCTGTTATAAAATTACTGCAAGAAGCTCAGGTGGAACTAAATGATATACAAAGAAGGATAAACCAGACCATCCATTTGCAGAAAACCAGAGAGGAAGTATACCAGAGATCCTAAGTACTGCAAGAGAAACTCAAGAAGATATTTGACAAAAGGACCAAAGTAGAAGATTTCTATTTGGGAGACAAAGTGTTAAGATGGGATTCGAGAAGAGAGGACAAATGGAAACATGGGAAGTTTGACTTCCTGTGGAAAGGACCATATATCATATATGATTTCAAAGGAAACAATGCATATTTTCTTAAAGAGTTAGATGGTACAGAAGTGGAATGAGGACCAGTCAATGGTCAAATGTTAAAACATTACTTTGATCCTAGTTACTAATGTTACCATGTTCCTAACTATACATATTATATCCTTTGTAATGTTCAGTGTTGGTTGGACAATAATATTTTGGAGTTGAAGCCCAAAGAGAAGGCCCTAAGCTTCAGAAACATTACTATCATACATACAAATAAAGCAGCAAGGAAAAGAAGATTGCAGAGCATAATCAAAGTCATTCAGGGGCCACTGATCTACTGTTCTTGACTTCCCACTAGGGAAAGCCAGCCACAAGTGGAGCCACTATTATGCCCATATACCAATAGGTGCCATATATCATGATTGAATTGGTTTAGTTTTGAAATATGTTCATACCTTTACTTGTTACAAAGGTTTTCCATATTTATGAAAAATAAAAAGGTAAAAAATGTAAAGAGGGAATTGTTATAGACATTTTTGGGCCCTAAAACACCAAGCATGAAATGTCCATAAGCCAAGGGCTCCTAAGTCCCTAAAAGTGTTTTTCTAACCCCTAAAGGAACAATGTCAATAGATTACAGCTTCTCCCAGAAGTTCTCCATGAGAAACTGCTCAGAATTGGTCAAAATGGGATCATTGCAGCTGCTCCACTGGATAAGTGCATTCCATCTCACCCAAATACACTGTGAGGGTGCGTTGCATTTCAAAAGTCCCTTCTGTGGGGTGCGATGGGCGAGAAATGACAAATGGCAGTGTCATTCTGCGAGGTGGAGAGGCAATGGAAGCTTCCAAAATCTTCTCCTGTGACACTTGCCTCACTGAATTCGACCAAGGATGAGTAAGAGGCCCTCAGTCTCCAAGTGGAAGCAAGAACTATCAGAGAAAAGACACTAATCAAATCACAAGCTGACTCATCCCCCTTACAGATATCTATATATGGATCCCTCATCCCAGAGATCCAGAGGCTGGAATTTTGCATATTGTAAGGAATTGTTGTTGGTTTCCTGAGACAAACATTAGCTTTTTGGGTGATCTAAGCTTTGTTTGAGGTGAAGAGGGGCTTCTTTGCTGGGAGGTTGATGCTGGGTCAGAACAACCAGTTGTAACTCCTCTTGGCTCTTTTCTTGTTTATCAATAAAAGCTATTTGAGTTTTCCTCCATGCTTTTGTGTCATTGATGCTTGTTACATTTGTATGGTCAATTTACATCTGACCCTAGATTGTTTATGATTATAGATCCATGTCTTTGTATAGTTCCATGCTTCTGTGATCTTACAGGTACTTTGTGAAGCTGGGCGTGCAAGGGAGCAGGTAGTTGAGGACTATCAAAGAAGAGAGGGATCAAATCAGGAGATTGGCGCAAGACAGAGGTTGGCCTTTCTGTTCCTCTCTATCTATAATTCATAAGGGAAAATCAAAAGTAGCTTTTATCTCTTTGTTTCTAAGGTAGTTGTCACACCTTAGTGGGATAGAGCAGTTCTAAATAGACACTTTTCCCTATAACAAAATGGCGACTCCACTGGGGACCTAATTATTTTGTTTTTTTATCATTCTTTGTTGTTTGTTTCATAAAATTACGAGTAGCATTCGAACTACATTTGCCACAACAAATGCAAAGTAGACAACTGCTACTTCAATCCATCTACTGGATCTGTTTATGACTTAAACAACTGATTCACAAACTATCTGATTTCCCTTGTGATAGCTCTTAGATCCTCCTTAGATCTACCCCTGATTATTGCATTACTGATTGCTTTTTACTCAGCCAAAACCCAAGAATTGAACTGCAAACTGTGACCCAGAACCCGAACAGAGTCTCGTTTCTGGCCCAGCGCAGGTACTGTTCAGAGATTCTAAATTTCAGCGCACTTCCCGAGTGGACATCCTGTGCTGCATTTCAGATTCTCTGTGTTACAGGTGCGCTGATCAAACTAGCTCTGTGCAGTTGTGGCTTCTGTGATTCATTCTTTCCAGTTCTGTTCCTGAATTTTGCTGCCTGTGATCAGTATATGTCTGTTTGAAACCCCTTTTTCTTACTGTTATTCCGCCTCCTCTGTACAAAAGAACTGTAGATGTTTTTGTGTGTTTGTTGAGTTGTTTATAGTTCTCCTTTGCAAAAGTAGCATAATTGTACTGTCGTCCTTTGATTTGAATCTGTCGCAAGTGTCGATTTTGATCGTATGAAAGAGTTTGATTGTTGTTAATGGTCGATTATCCTATTACTATTGCTTTTGTTCTGAATTTGTAATTTTCTAGTGTTGAGAACAAGTATTCGTTTCAAAATCATAAGGTGTTGTAATCGTCTCTGTTTTTTGATTTCAAAAGAAGCTTGTTGATATTTGTCGCTTGAAAAGAACTTCAGATTTGTGCATCAACTTTCTTTTTAGCATTCATATATTAAGAAAGTCGAAAACAAATACATGCATGTGCATTTGCATATAGACAGTCTGATTGGCTTGATTTAGGAAAGTGCATTTAGAGTGTGCTCTTTGCTCTTTGTGAAAATATTCTATCTTTATTTTCCCTAGTAGCTAGGATTTTCATTGCATAAAGAATATAAAAAGTTTTCTTATCATCATAGATTGCATTTTAGGAATTACATATACATCTCGTGGTGAACCCAAAAGGTAAACTTCATAAACAAGATCAACTTAAAATAAATTCAATGAATCTAACAACGCTTTGGAACTTAACACACAACATTTAGAAGTCTAGGCCAGAGACGTATTCCAGCGTCGTAAAGCCTGGTAACTGTTGTTCTCACTGATGGTTGGGTGATTCCTCCACTTTGAGACGATAAGTGCCAGTACGGACTTGTGCTCCCACGTACCATCGAGTATATTTTGGGAGACCCCAATAGGCTTAATCATTTATCCATAGGAAGCCGTGTCTGCCACCCTATCAATCGCAATGCACTGAACACAGCATTCGGGAAGATTGACTGCCGTACCGTAAAACGTATTCTGCAGTTTTGCGATTGGTTTGGTAATCCCTCTACCTAGATTTACAGAGCAGTCCCTTTCGTTCCTTTTCAGACTCGTTAACAGAAAAGGTCCATCTGAGCACTTGTCACTTCAGGCTCATTAAAATTCAAAGGAGACTAGAGTCATCTTTTGTTTTTCTCGAATCTTAAAGATTGAAAAAACAAGTTGTGTCAAAGCGTCTAAAATTTATTTTAAATGGAATATTCATTACCCTTTCCTACGTTGATCTTGGGTTGAGAAAATGGAATCCACCAACCAAGGAATTCCCCTTGGAGGAAATCCTAGTCCCTTCTCCTCTTGGGGAGATGTTGGTGCACCCCATATGGGCACATTGTCGCTTCCAGGACTGACAATTGGTTTGCCTGTATGGCTCTTCTCAACCTCTGTCGTTCAAAACACCACAATTCCTGAACAATCGAATCAGCAATTAGACGAGTCCAGAGTTATCCACCAACCTTCTACTTCCTCTAATTCTTCCTCTCCTCCTTCCTCTTCGCTTGATGGGGCTGGTAAATCCAAAAGTCAAGTACCTAAGGAGAAGAAGGAAGAGAAGAAGAAAGAGAAGAAGAAGAAGGAGCCAAAAGCGAATGGGGGCAAACGAGTGTCGTCTAGCGAAAATCCACACACTGCACCGACCAGGCCTAAATCACCATGTGTCATTTGCAAAGGAGACCACTATCACAGAGATTGTCCTTGCATCCCTCGGATCTTAAGGGACTGGTCTCCTCGTTTGCACAACCCAGTGTCGTCAACCTCTGATGATCATGTTGAAAACACACCGTCAACTAGTGAAAGTGAAGCCCCAGGACAAAAAGGAAAATATAGATTTCCTTGTAAACTGCGCGAAGGCGATCATGCCATCCACCATTGTCCCTTCTTAGACAAAGCTAAAAGAGTTTTGGATGATCGTCCGGTTTCACCGTTACGACTTTCTCCTGGATATAAAAAACTCTTGCCGAGTCCGTCATTAGTTGAAAATTCGGCTGGCCCGCTCAGGTGGTTGGCCGAAGCATCTATCATTGAAGATAAACCATCTGAATCCATACCAGACAAAAATCAAAAGGTCGAGGCGGTAGTTGACCCGGTCTTGCCTTCAGAGGTTCCATCTTCAGATGATACAGTCACTGAAGAGAACAAGGATGACATAGTCCAAATTCTTTTCATAAGCACAGACTCCAACAAACATGGGGGAAATTTACCTGTTCCTTTACCGTAGGAAGGAAGTTCGTCAGAGTCATACCCGACCATCTATTCGGTCCCACCTCCAAGCAGCCTAGTTGTCTCCTTCGACTGGAATCAACTAGGAAGACCCCGCTTACCGGCTAGTGTACCATTCCGAATCATTGTTCAAATATATAGAATGGTTATGGCTGGTACCATCATAGATGAAGGGGCTTCTGTGAGTACCCTTTCCTCAACTTCTTGGAAAGCGCTTGGTTCACCATCGCTTTTGCCTGAGATGAGAAATCTAACAGGCTTTGATAAAGGAACCAGTCGACCGTTAGGGATCCTTCCCGATGTGCCCATAACATTGAGAGGGAAAACCGTTCACATGAATGTAATGGTAGTACAAGGACCCCTGGATTACAATCTACTTCTTGGACGAGACTATATTTATTGCATGGGAGCAATTGTCTCCTCTCTCTTTAGAGTAATTTGCTTTCCACACGAAGGAAGAGTGGTCAAGCTCGTAGACCAGCTTTCATTTCCTGGATCATACAGAGAAAATAGTCATATACCATCCCTGAATGGTCTTTTCATGTAAGAAATGTCTCAATCTCCAGTCCGTCCTCCCGATGAGCACGAGTGATTCGGGGGGACATCACTGAAACCCAAGGGGCATGCACCCTGGTCTGCTTCGGCAGGAAAACTTCGAGTATAGGGTATGTTTCCGCGAGAAAATATGACTAGTGTGTACCCCAGTCCATGATTGGAAGAGGGGGTTATTCTAGAACAAGATTCTCTTGTCAAATTTATGTGAGTGGAGTAGCCTCCTTCACTCACCTTTGTCTATTTCGGTAGACATCATCGAAGAAGTCTTTTGTTTGCGCTGTAAATGGAGCAATCTTTGGTAACCTGTAAGAGGTAGGCCTCTCTCGGTAAAACAAATGTTTTAACGGACTAAAGAAGGGGTAACCTTGAAACTCTGTTTTATACCTAGGGGCATGCAAGCGAAGAGCGACTATTTATTTTCTAAATTTGTAGGACCTCTAACCCTTTAAACTCGTAGGATTGGTCGTCTCCTAAATTGCATAAAGAAAGGATGTGGGGCAAAACTCTAAAAGTTGCCGTTTTATATGAGACATTATTATCACACGACTGGATTAATCGAGAAGTTTTAGCACATAGTTCAAGCTCGTTAAAAAATAAACATAAGACATGAGCAAATGTTTCCCCCCGCGTTTAAGCTCGTCAACAAATGAACTATTCCCCGGTAAATAACCATCGTGAATGTAGTACTTCAGCCGTTAAAGCCTTGGTCGTGTTTGCACCGTCACCTCCACTTTTTCATTGGCCGATCATTCACCTCCATTTGATTGTTTACCCATTTTGAGGAACAGCTACGAAGAGTGATTTCACTAGCCATCCTTGTGACACTGCCATGATTGGAAAATTCCAAACCTTACCTGGAATCAACTGCTACTCGTTTTATCACTCGTTCCTCAAAAGACGAGTCTCCTTTAAGCTCTTTTCAACTGACTCGTAAAATATGAAAAGATTGTCGAGCCATTGGCCTCTCCAGCTCGTTAAAGGGATAGGAAGTGCTATCCCTCCTCTAGATTTTAATCTTTTTGGACCTGAGGGATTATTACACAAAAATATCGAGCGCTTGTTTTGTTCGGCTCGTTAAAAGTATCGAAAATTCATTCCTTCTGTATTGTTTTATACTTTTTCGGACTTAAGGGATTAGATGACGAAAAAGGAATTTTGGAGTTACCGTTACGTCCCTTTTCAAACTCTCTAAAATTGAAAAGGATCAAGTTATCTTTGTCGTTAAACTCGTTAAAAGATTAATAGCAACAAACTTGTCTATAGACGAGAACGAGTTTCACTGTCGCTAGGCTCATTAAGCGATGGGTTTGCCCGAAGGGAAAATTATAGAACAAGCATATGTTATACTCCTCAAGCCTGACAAAAATAAAGAGGTACTGGTCAGCAATGGCTGGGGAAAATTGGGAAGAAAACTCAAAGAAACTTTGTTGGTAGCAAATCGCTCTTGAACATGACACTTCCACTCCGTGTCCGAGTCGGGTTGGGTTGTTTCATTCACCGGTCACATCACCATGGTCACGCCATACCATCCACATTTGGGGTTAATGCTACCAATCCATCATATTAATGTCACTGATATGTTCAAGAGAAGTCATTCAGAGAGTCCACCTGTGTCTCACCCACTACCATACATTATACTCCATCCTTTCATGACCGCCACCCTGAACCTTATATCACCATATCGTTTTCACCTCCATTAAAATCATTTTCTCTGTTCCGTTTCATTGATGTGGGATTCATTAAGGCCCTCTTGTGACAGATCACTTCTTGTCGACATCAGCTCATTATCCGAGAAGTTGATCTAGGAACACCCCATTCATTACTTTGAAGCTTGCATGCCTCCATGGCAAGTTTCTCACTTCCGGCGACATGTTTACATCAATGGCCTTCGACCGAAAGATTTTGCGTGGTGTTCGACGCCAAGTCTTTTATTCACACCACGTGAATTGTAATGCAGTACCTTGAGGGTCATTATCATTATCGATGATTCCTCTCGCACTTGTTAACAATTTACATCATTGACTGGTAATCAAGAGATGTCTTTCCATGTTCGACTTCAGAACATTTCTCACATGGATCGACTTGTACTTTGAGTGAAGATTGGACGAGATTGAAAACCCCGGATCTAGTTTCATCCATCCGGGCTGCGATATATATTCAGAGAAATAAAGACATTAAATGTACATCATTGCTGCACAGATGATCATCCACTCAAAAGGATGATGGCTCTATCAGAGTCATCAGTCTACACTCAGACGATTGTCTGTCCTATGTACATAAAAATGAATTTATAAAGCTGAGCATGGGAATGCCCGCCTCAGCTAGATCATGAAAATAGTATGAAGATAATGTATTGTATTGTATCTTATTACAGGTCTCCTCCCAGCATTGAAAGAACTTCGGATCCTCATAATAAAGCATTTCACCCAACACTAAAAGATTAATGGCCTCATACTTTAGGGGGCAACTGTTATAGAAATTTTTGGGCCCTACAACCCCAAGCATGAAATGTCCATAAACCAAGGTCTCCTAAGTCCCTAAAAGTGTTGTTCTAACCCCTAAAGGAACAAGGTCAACATATTACAGCTTCTCCCAGAAGTTCTCCATGAGAAACTGCTCAGAATTGGTCAAAACAGGATCATTGCAGCTGCTCCACTGGCTAAGTGCGTTGCATCTCACCCAAATACATAGTGAGGGTGCGTTTCATTTCAAAAGTCCCTTCTATGGGGTGCGATGGGCGAGAAATGACAAATGGCAGTGTCATTCCGCGAGGTGGAGAGGCAATGGAAGCTTCCAGAATCTTCTCCTGTGACACTTGCCTCACTGAATTCGACCAAGGATGAGTAAGAGGCCCTCAGTCTCCAAGTGGAAGCAAGAACTATCAGAGAGAAGACACTAATCAAATCACAAGCTGACTCATCCCCCTTACAGATATCTATATATGGATCCCTCATCCCAGAGATCCAGAGGCTGGAATTTTGCATATTGTAAGGAATTGTTGTTGGTTTCCTGAGACAAACATCAGATTGTTGGGTGATCTAAGCTTTGTTTGAGGTGAAGAGGGGATTCTTTGCTGGGAGGTTGATGCTGGGTTAGAACAACTGGTTGTAACTCCTCTTGGCTCTTTTCTTGTTTACCAATAAAAGCTATTTGAGTTTTCCTCCATGCTTTTGTGTCATTGATGCTTGTTACATTTGTATGGTCAATTTACATCTGACCCTAGATTGTTTATGATTATAGATCCATGTCCTTGTATAGTTCCATGCTTCTGTGATCTTACAGGTACTTTTTGAAGCTGGGCGTGCAAGGGAGTAGGTAGTTGAGGACTATCAAAGAAGAGAGGGATCAAATCAGGAGATTGGCACAAGACAGAGGTTGGTCTTTCTGTTCCTCTCTATCTATAATTCATAAGGGAAAATCAAAAGTAGCTTTTCTCTGTTTATTTCTAAGGCAGCTGTCACACCTTAGTGGGATAGAGCAGTTCTAAATAGACACTTTTCCCTGTAACAGGAATGCCCTAGAAAAAGAATAAAAGGGTACAAATAATAAAGAAGAGGTCAAAAAATGAATGAAAATGAACCCCAAGAAAAACATATGACCATGAAAGTGTGTAAATCTAAATGCCGCTACTCTTTATTTTATGTATAATAAAGATTGTGTGTGATTTGTCACTTATGCCACAATCCATGGTAACCAAAATATTTGAACTTGGTTATTCCATGTTTTCAATTTCATGTTTTAGAAATAGAGAATAAAGATCTGACCAAATAGTGTAATCTTGGCAGATAAGTAGATAGATAGAGTGAAAAAGGAGCTCAACGGTTTAATCTGAGCCCTTGGATGTAATAAGTGTAGATTTAGATAGGAATTCATAGGTAAAAGAAAAGACAATTTGATAAGGGTTTTCCAGTCTAAGTGCACCCTAATAAAGAAGTGAAAATGCTAGGATAAAGTAGGTAGGGTAAGTAGATGATGACCGTTGCAGAATAAATGTGTGGTGAATGTTAAGTTTTATTGCTTAAATCTTTTACTTTCATCACTAAGCAAAGGCATGTATCACAAGGAAGGCACATCAACATTCAAAGTTAAAAATAATTAACCTCCCTACTCATTTCCCCTAAATTTTCACTAATTACCTCAGTGCTAAAGGTAATTTCCAAAGTTAAAGTGGCTCAGAGCATTGCTCTTACTTTTGGAGGCACCGGACCCTCAGCCCAACAATTGGAAATGCCTAAAGTACTTAAGTCCTTTTCATTAATATTTCCCCACCATAAAAGCATTCATTTCCATTACAAAATGTTTCCTAAGTAAAAGCGTATTTTACTTAGGGAAATTGAAATAAGTCCCATTTATTTGGTCATATTAACCACTAATGTTATTATTATTTAATTCCTAACTAAAACAACACTACCCACACCCGTATTATTATATAAATCCCATATATTTACATATCCCATTCGGCGGTTAAATATAACCTTAATAGAGTTAATAGATAGAATTAATTAACCAATCTGTGGTTAATTAAGAACCCGAAACCCCGCCATACTAAATGAGGATTAATTAGTCACCAGGATTAATTAATAATTCAGTGACCCATCAAATCACCCTCGATATTGGAAAGTCGAAGTGAGAAAGCCGAGAGCTAGGGTTTATGTGATCCAGATTTAAGCAGGAACGCAACAAATTACAGAGATAACCATATACACAAAGATGCAGCGGAAATAATACTTTATTTCATTAATGGAAAATACTGACATATGCTTACAAACAGAAATGGCAATAAACTAGCTAGGGCGATGGTAGCTTATCTCTGAGAAGAGATGTGATGGCTACATGCCTCTGAACTGTTCTGAACTGTGTTACAATGAGGCTCGAAGGCCTATTTATTGTTGAGAAACAATGAAAAAACCCTTCACATCCAGAAACCTAACCCAAGAAGATGAAACGCCAAATTGTGGGCCCCGTTTGGGTAAATTGGTACATCAACTTCCCGGGGTCGTAACTTTGGCATACGATCTCTGTTTGACGCGTACAATAGCTCGTTAGAAAGATCTATCCGAGCACTACCACTTTGGGAAGGGCAACATCGGTCCATGGACCCATTTTGCCCCCAGATTTCCCAAAAAAACGTCGTTTAGGGCCTCAAAACGGCTCCGGAAGTTCAGGACCCGAAAAACTTCTAAAAATAGTAAATTGTGCTACAACTTAGGAAACTGAAAAGACTGAAAGAGACAGTTGTGGGGGTCCAAATGGGTTGGTGGGTGGCCACCAACATCCACCTGGATCATTCCTCCCCCCTTAGGAAGCAATGGTCCCCATTGCGTTGAGTTCCTCCATCTGCTGAACTTGTCCTGCAATCTCTGATGTGTCCAGTGATGGTGGGAAGCATGGTCGACGACAGTCCACATTGAACATTTGGTGCAGGCGAAGGAATGGAGGAATGATGTGCTCCAAAGCATTGTTCCCCATAGCCTTGGTACTGTTGTAAGGACCATGTCGGAGTGATTTGAGCTTCTGATGGGTTCTGGTAAGGCGTTCTTTATGTCGATGCGACCAGACTTTGTTGCCCACCTGAAACTTGTGTGGTACCCATGTGGGTGAGGAGAAGTTGTTCCTGTGTTCTGTCATGACCGTATCCCTTTGCTGCTGCTGCTGCGTGGAGGAACCCTTTGCAGGGGTCATGGATGTAGCAACGATCTTCCCCTTATTTTGGGAGTGAGCCAGACAAATGAATTTCCTGGTCTGTGAGATGAGCTTGCTGCCTTTCTTAGCAGTGATCAAAGAGGTGGCGGTATGTGGGGCTACCTCCGGTATCCTGTATAATGAATCACCCAAAGAAATAATGACAGCGCGAGGCCTTGACTCATACACAGCATGTTGCCTCCACAAGTATGGCTGGCCTAGTAATACATCACAAACATCCAGAGGTGTAACATCACACAATACCTCGTCTGTGAAGGGTTTGATGCTGTAGGGAAGGCGGCACTGCTGGCGAACTTTCAGATCTCGTCCTTCATGAAGCCACCCGATACTGTACGGCTGTGGGTGTGGTGTAGTCGGTAGGCCCAACCGCTTCACGACCTCTACTGAAATGAGGTTCTTTTGGCTGCCACTGTCGACAATGAATTGCAGCGGCGAACCCTTCACCCACATCTGTGAGTGGAAAAGACGCTCCCCTTCCTCTGGATTTTCGGGCTCATCTTTCTGGATCTTGGCAGTGGCAACAGTGGCGCTGGGATCCGCATCAATGATCTGCTTCCCTTTGCCATTCCCCTTGTCGAGTTCTGGCTCAGGATCGGAACATGCATCTGATTCGGAAGCCTTCAACTCAGCCACCAACGACTGCTTGGTCCGACACTCACTTGTGTTATGAGTGGGACTCTTGTGGAACTCACACCACTTTCCTGTGTCCTTCTTCGGCTTCGTGGTGTTGTTCTTTTCTTGTGGCTTCGACGGGTTGTCTTGGGTCACCCCGCCTTGGCTTTGTCCTTTGGGCTTCGGATTTGCAGATCCAAAGTCTCGCTTCTTCTGTTTGAACTTTTGCTCGATTTTGACAGCGTATCTGTATGCTGTGCCGAGTGAGGAGATGTTCAAGAACACCATCTCTTCCTGGATGTATTTGTGCAAGCAGCCACGATATTTGAGTACCAGATGCAGCTCAGAATCTTTGATACCCAACTGCGTGCGAAGGGTATGAAAAATGTTTGTGAACTCCGGCACATCTTGGTCTCGTCCCTGCCGCAGTGTGGTCCATTTGATGTATTTGTCCTCATAAGTTCCGACAGGGTAGTACTGCTCCTTGATGGCATCTCGGAAGTCATTCCAAGTGGGTGCGGCTGAAAATAGTGAGCCTGTACTTTCATCCTTCTGCTCGCAGTAGGTTTCCCACCAGTCCTTGACGTGGGGTGCTGCTTTGAGAAGAGCGAAAACAATCTTTTCCCGACTCGAAAATTCATGAACAGAAAAATAACCCTCTAGCAGATTTAACCATTTATCTACGGCATCGGCGTCTATCTGACCCTCGAATATGGGGATTTCAAAATTAACTTGTACCTTAAAGGGTGTGGCGTTTCCAGAGGAGCTGCTGGAAGCCGATGTGCCGCTTCTGGGTAGCCGCTGAAGGATCTGCGCAAAGCTGTCCATCATCGCGTTCCGTTGTCGCTCGAGCGCTTCTTCGAGCAAGATTTTGATGGGATCTCCTGCCCCCTCGTCTTTCTTCTCGTCTGCCATGGGAGGCCGTCGGGATTTGCGAGGCTGGTCTTGCAAAGGTTCAACCAGTTCAAGCCCTAACTCCTTATATCCCGACCTTGTTGGGGACATGCAAATAAAAACAGAGAAAAAGCATAACGCTCTGATACCACTGATCCAGATTTAAGCAGGAACGCAACAAATTACAGAGATAACCATATACACAAAGATGCAGCGGAAATAATACTTCATTTCATTAATGGAAAATACTGACATATGCTTACAAACAGAAATGGCAATAAACTAGCTAGGGCGATGGTAGCTTATCTCTGAGAAGAGATGTGATGGCTACATGCCTCTAAACTGTTCTGAACTGTGTTACAATGAGGCTCGAAGGCCTATTTATTGTTGAGAAACAATGAAAAAACCCTTCACATCCCGAAACCTAACCCAAGAAGATGAAACGCCAAATTGTGGGCCCCGTTTGGGTAAATTGGTACATCAACTTCCCGGGGTCGTAACTTTGGCATACGATCTCCGTTTGACGCGTACAATAGCTCGTTAGAAAGATCTATCCAAGCACTACCACTTTGGGAAGGGCAACATGGGTCCATGGACCCATGTTGCCCCTAGATTTCCCAAAAAACGTCGTTTAGGGCCTCAAAACGGCTCCGAAAGTTCAGGACCCGAAAAACTGCTAAAAATAGTAAATTGTGCTACAACTTAGGAAACTGAAAAGACTGAAAGAGACAGTTGTGGGGGTCCAAATGGGTTGGTGGGTGGCCACCAACATCCACCTGGATCATTATGCGATCCAGCGCTTGTGACAGGGCTGGAACTCCACAGAGACAAACTAGCAGCTTTGTTTCGAAAGGGGCAACTGCTGTCAGACTGGATGGGAGTAGAGGGGTCCAGTGGGACCCCAACGTTTAAGCAAATTGTCATGCAGAAACAACAACATAAAATGAAAGAAGGAGTCAGAATAGAGGGAATGAACAACAAGGTGCAGAATAACAGAAAAAACAAGGAAAAGACACCACTGATACCTGACAAGACAGAAAACACCTCAGAAGTCAGGAATAAAGAGAAGCAGAACAGAGAAGACACAAAAGACAAAACAGATGCAAAGTCTCAACCCTCAGAAAACGAGGAGGAGCGACCTAGAGAAGACAAAGAGACAAAAAACAAAAGCGAGGTCCCACCGGAGAAGGAGGGGGAGTCCAGCGCGAACCCCAACAGGGCCCCTTTGACCAGCAATGCCTGTAAGCCCAAGAAAAAAGATAACCTACGGGTGACAATCACTGACCCTGACATCCAGGCCTATAGGGAGCACATGGCTGAACATGCCATCATTTGTAAATTTATGGGAGTCTGGCCATCTGAAAGAACTCTGTGCCAATGGATAAGACAGCAGTGGAAACCGAAAGGAGATGTGCAGCTGCATCTGGGAGCTAAA
This sequence comes from Pinus tabuliformis, assembly GCA_031772625.1. Classification (NCBI taxonomy): domain Eukaryota; kingdom Viridiplantae; phylum Streptophyta; class Pinopsida; order Pinales; family Pinaceae; genus Pinus; species Pinus tabuliformis. Next base: position 125,874,577 of record CM062808.1, on the reverse strand, counting down.
GGATTTTTCACAGTAGTCTTTACAAGTCTAGAAGATAAGGACAGAGTCTTCGAAGGTGGCCCTTATTTTCTAGCAGCAACAGGCCTATATATGAGACCTTGGAAGCCAAACTTCGTCCCGGAAAAGAAATCTTTCACTCAAGTACCGATCTGGATCAGACTGTTTTCTTTACCAATAGATTATTGGGGATTGAATGCCTTGAAGCAGATAGGGGATAAGCTAGGCACCTTTGTTAAAGCCTCGGAGGCAACCATGCAGAAAAGGTATACCTCCTACGCTAGAATCTGTGTGGAACTGGATGTGTCCGGTGCACTACATGAAGGTTTATGGCTCGAGTATAGGGATGAGGAATATTTTCAGGCTTTAGACTATGAGCAAATACCTTTCAGGTGTCGGAAATGCCATGAGCATGGGAATCTGATAAGGGACTGTCCACTGAATAGAAAGGAGATAGAAGATGAGAAAATACAAAGCAACAAAGACAAGAACAACTTCACCAAGCCAAAAAACAGGCAGCGCGCAAACAGAAGAAGGGCCAATAAAGGCAGTACAGAAAGAAACTACTTGAGTAACCCCTTTGAGATCCTTGATCTTGAGACTGACTCGGAGGAAAAGCAAAATATACCTAATGTGGAGGCAGGGCAAGAAGGACAGGAAGAACCAACAGGGAAGAAAACTGCGGAAGGAGATTTCAATGATGAAATCCATATGCAGGATAGAATAGCAGAAACGGGCGAAAAAACAGAGATGTTAACAAGTGAAGCGGGAAGTGAGGATCTGGATCTGGAAGAAACCCTAGCCATGGAAGGAATGGACCTCACGACGATAGTAGAAAGTTGGAAAGCCAAAGGGATTGAAGCAGTATCGGAGGAAGAAATCAGGAAGGTCAATGACCTCTTCATTGCACGACAGAAGGCAGTAATAGAAAAACAAAATAGAAAGTTAGGCATCATCAAAGGTAACAACCCACACTACAAAGCAACACTGGGAAAAACCTCTGGTTTAAGGCGCAAACGCCGTAGAGGCCGCAAGTCGAGCGGAGAAAATCTGCAGGAACTTGGAGAGATGTTGCTCAATGCAGGTAAAATCAGGCAGCTAAGTGATTATCCGTCCTTCCAAAGATGTGTTTAAAATGAAGATTATATCATGGAACGCAAGGGAGATCAACAGCCAGGCCAAACAGAGGATCATGAAGCGGAAAATGCAAAAATACAACCCAGATATGGTGTTTCTTCAAGAAACCAAATGCAACAGAGTCATTACAGATCGGCTGCGAGTTAAGTTGGGAAGAAATTTTGAAGTCCTAGAGATCGAAAGCCAAGGACGAGAAGGAGGCTTAGCTACTTTCTGGGACACAAGAAGATACCAGATTCTTTCAGCGGAAGCAAGCAAAAACTACTTAGCACTAGAAGTGCAACCTACTGGTAATTCTATATCTTTCCTATGCATCAATGTCTATAGTCCTCAGAAATTCGAAGACAAGATTAATTTCCTAGAGTCTTTATCCAAATTTATAGAAAGGCACCCTAGTGATAAATACATTGTGGGGGGAGATTTCAACATGATCACCTCCCTCCTGGAGAAAAAAGGAGGCTCAGAAAACTAAACAGGGATGCAGAGACCTTCATAAGTTTCATTGATAATACAAGAATGGTAGATGTATACCCTAAAAGTGGCAAATTCACTTGGAACAACAGAAGGGGAGGTGAAATGCTAATTTCTTCAAGACTGGATCGTTTCTTAGTCTCGGAAAACTTAATTTTAGATGGAACGGTAGTTGAGTCGAACATCCTCCCAAGTGGAGGGTCGGACAACTGGCCGATCTCACTAGCGGTTGAGTTCAGGGTACCCCCAAGAATAAACCCTTCAGGTTTGAAAAGTTCTGGATAGAACACCCCAACTTCCTTACAGTGGTGGAAAAATGATGGTCAGAACCTTTAGTTGAAGAAGGATTCAAAATGTTCAATCTTCAAAAGAAACTAAAAAACATCAAAATGAGATTAAAGGACTGGAATAAAACATTTTTCGGAAACATCTTTCAGGAGAAAGCTATCATCGAAAACAAGCTGGAACAAATTCAAAAGGATGGTAAGGCAGGCTATAGGAATGAAGAAACCTGTGAACAAGAAAAAGAGCTTACTCAACAATGGCACAATAGATGCAAGCAGGAAGAATCATTATGGAAGCAGAAATCAAGAATCCTTTGGTTAAAGGAAGGGGAGCAAAACACTAAGTTCTTCCACAGATTAGCCATGGGCTATAGAAGTGCCAACAAAATCCTTGAACTAAAAAACAGTGAGGGAGAAATTCTTAGAAATCATAACGAGATATCAGCCTCCCTATCGGATCACTTCAGTTTAATAGCGCAAGAACCAGGGATCAACAGAGAGGAAGCCATCAAATAAATTACCAATGTCATACCTAAAACCATCATAGAGGATCAGAATTGGGCCCTAAGAAGAACCATTACCATGGAAGAAGTAGAGGAGGCAGTCAAAAGTATGCCAAGCGACAAAGCTCCTGGATCGGATGGATTTACCATCAACTTCTATAAAGCCTGTTGGAATATTGTAAAGAAAGACATATGGGAGATCGTGGAAGACTCAAGACGCTCCAAAATGATCCTAAAATCTATAAACTCAACTTTCATTGCTCTTATACCCAAAGTGGAGGAAGCTAATACACCAGAAAAATTCAGACCCATAGCCCTTTGCAATGTCATCTACAAGATCATTTCAAAAGTCATAGCCAATAGGCTGAAAGCAATTCTCCCTGGCATCATCTCACAAGAGCAGTCTGGCTATGTGGAGGGTAGGAAAATTCTAGACAATATTTTGCTTGCACAGGAGATGATTCACTCACTTCACTCGCGGAAAGAAGCCGAAATGCTCATGCAGTTAGACCTTTCCAAAGCTTATGACAAGGTAAGTTGGTCTTACCTAGAAGCAGTTTTAGAAGCTTTTGGTTTCAGTAGACAATGGATCAAATGGGTTTTAGCCCTCATAAAATCTCCTAGATATTCCATCCTTGTGAATGGCGCCCCTTCAGCTCCCTTCAGCCCTTCCAGGGGCATCAGACAGGGGGATCCCTTATCCCCATTTCTGTTTGTCATCCTTATGGAAGGCCTGAGCAGAATAATTGCCAAGAAAAAAGCAGAGGGTCAAATTAGAGGTTTGCAACCTATCAGATCCATTCCAGCTACAACTCATCAACAGTTTGTGGATGATACCATGTTACATGGTACTCCAACAGTAAAAGAAGCTTTTGCTTTCAGAGACATCCTCAATCTTTTTAGCAAAGCTTCGGGAATGGAGATTAATTTTTCCAAATCCACCATTTTCTTCTTCAACACGCATCAGGCTATCCAATCTCATCTGTCTAGGCTTCTGGGGTTCAAAATTGGCTCATTACCTTCAAGATATCTTGGTGCCCCTCTAACTCTCAGACCTTGGCAAAAGGCTCACTGGGAGAAAGTCCTAGCAAGCATGGAAAGGAAGTGCAAACATTGGACTAACAGGGCTCTGAATTTCGCAGGTAGGTTAATACTAACAAAAGTGGTCTTGCAGGCTATCCCTCAGTACCTGCTTTCAATTCTTCCTGCTCCAAAAGGGATCTTAAATAAAATGAGAATCATTCAGCGCTCCTTTTTATGGAGTGGAAACAACGAAAAGAAAAAATGGGCTTTGGTGGCTTGGCAGAAACTGTGTAAACCTAAGGACAGGGGGGGGCTTAACTTGGTTGATCCCTCAGTAGTAAACAGAATCTGCGGGGCCAAAATATGGTGGAAATGGATCTCTGACACAAGCCTACCATGGGCCACTCACTGGAAGGAAAAGTATATGCCGAATAGCACCAATCTAGAACTTATAAGAATGCAGGACGCTCCCAACGGTTCACCAATATGGAACCATGCCAAGAACAATAGAAGTATTGTTCAGGACTATAGCTTCTGGGAGATACGTAATGGAACTCAAGCACTCTTCTGGGAGGACGCCTGGCAGCAGTCCCCGAAACTGGAAACCCCTCAACTTCGACCCGTGAAGCAAAACTATCAAAATGAGGGCAAATACAGAGTCAATCAATACTGGAACTCAACCAGTGAAGACCCAGACTGGCGGGAATGGACAGTTTTCAACACTACCTACAACGAAGACATTCAGGAAACCATTCAAGCTTTAAATCAACAAATCCTCAAAAGAAAAATCCGAATTGCAGCTGAAAATGATAAGCTCAGATGGGGACCGACAGGCAACGGTGAGTTCTCCCTAAAAGAAGCCAGGAGTATCATAGAGAGGGAAGAGCAGCCTGTTACAGTGCCCTGGAACGATAAAGTTTGGGACAGTCTACAATAGCCGAAGGTTTTAACTTTTCTATGGCTTCTTATGCAGAAGAAAACCCTAACCTGGGAAACTTATTAAAAAAAGGGTTCAAGGGACCTTCTAGATGTCCCATGTGCATGGAGGAGGCGGAGACAATGAATCATCTCTTTAATTCCTGTGAGTGGGCTTCCCAGCTCTGGCACTGGATGGAAGAAATTCTTGGAGCTTCTGATCGGGACAGGGACTCCATTCAGGAAACCATAATCAATTGGAGGAGAAAATTTTCTAGAATTCGAAGAGTTGAAAGTATATGGAAGTGCGCCCCAGGCTTCATCTTATGGATAGTATGGAAAGAGCGGAATCGAAGGATATTTCAGGAGGAAGTAAGAAACATAGAATGTGCAAAAGAATCAATAAAAATTAACATCAAACAGCTCATACAGACAAAGTGCAAAGAAGAACTAAATGAAAAACCTTCGGTCCAAGACTTACGCATATTGAAGAGTTTTCAATTGGAGGCCTCCAGCAATCAACCGACTGGGGGAAACAGGTCACCACCCGCACCGCAAATCCTCAGATGGCAATGCCCGCCAGAGGGAGGCCTAAAATTGAATTTCAATGGGGCATCGAGGGGAAACCCAGGAACAACAGGTATCGGAGGTGCAATCCGCAATCAGGTGGGCGACATTGTTCATATCTACTGCAGAGCGCTTGGAGAAAGCACCAATAATGAAGCAGAGTTTGCGGCACTTGAGCAAGGATTGAAAATTCTAAGAACAATCCGACAAGGAAATATCATAGTGGAGGGGGATTCTTCCTTGGCCATCACGGCGGCCAAACGCTTACAAGCAGGCACAAGAGCCAGTAAAGCCACCAAACATTGGAGACTGGCTAAAGCTACGGAGAGCATAGCAGAGCTGATAGCAGAAAGGAGAGGTTTGGTTTTCCAAACAGTAAGACGAAAGGCGAATGGGTTGGCAGATTTCTTGGCAAACCATGGAGTTGACAACCCGAACAAAATTTTGGACAGCTGTTGGCAGGAGGTTAACTGCCCAATCCTCAAGGTGACATGTGAACAGTTGGCAGAGAAGGATTTAATCCAAGCCGATCCAGCCTAGCAGGTGAAGGGGTCGGGTTACGGGACCAGATGTTTGAGGACACAGGAAAAATCAGCAATAATAACCAAGGCAACGGAATGACAGGACATCTATGGCAGTGGTGTACCTGGCGGCGGCATGCCAGACAGACGAGTGATCATTATAGATCGAACCACAGAGCTTATAGCATCAGCAGATTTAGAATTAAGACACATGGAAGGAATCCGTATGGGGAGGCATCAATTACATTTATGGTGATATCTAACGAGGCAGGCGGGCTCGAGGCAATGCACAGGAGAACCAAGCGTGAAGGCAAACAAGGATTTTCAAACACCACTATTAGCCATAGCAACAAATCTAAAGTACAGGACACTTGGCATATTCTCAATTGGATGATGCGCAGCCACTTCCATTCCAATTCGACCTGCAGCAGCCTAGCTTGTGTGAACCTCATTCCAATTTATTGCAATAGTACTCACACTTCTAGCGGAATCATGACAAACCTCAGGAGGGCTCACAAACGAAAACACTATAAATCTGAGGGCAGACACCCTGTTTTCTCCATAGTTTCTCTTCACAAGGTCGAGCACGCATCCGTGAATGGCAATTGTATTAGTTGGGAGGAGCACAGAGAGCTAGATACGGAAGCGGGAGATTGCCGTTGTGCTGCTACAAATCGGGAATTCCAAGAGGCGAAGAGGGCATATGAGACTCGCACGGCAACTAAGAAAAAGCGTAAAGTTGCTGATCTGGAAGCCAAGGCTAGGCAGGAGGAAGAGGGGCGAACGGAGGAGGAGATTGCAGAGGAGGTCGATTGGATGAAGGATCCGGGCACCCCCTCGAAGAGGGCAACTCAGTTTGTTAGAACAAAAGCAGAGAGCTGGCGAACCAAGACTCTCATCGCCAAAGCACTCGAATCGATCGAGAAGGAAAAGGAGAAAATTGTAACTGAGGTGAACCTCACAGAGGCTCAAATGGCAAAGATAATCGACTACAATAGCTCGCTGGACGGCTGAATCACCACAGTGCATGAAGCTGTTCAGATAGTCAATAGAAAGCTAACTCTGCTCATTAGGCTCCTGAGGGATTCCGTTAACCCAGCGCCCGTTACTCCGCAACAGGCCACAACGGTGGTACAGGACAATGAATCAATTGAAGCCATGCAAGCAAGAATGGACAAACATATGTGGGAGATGGGTCTCGACACCATCAGCCAGATGGGCAAGTTTATCTAAGGAAGTCACCTCTGTTGTTTCCTTCATCTATATCTATGTATCGGCCTAAGTTTTTCTATGTTAATGTCATGAACTATAATGTCTCGGCAGTTTTGTTTCTTAGGCACAAGTATAGCTCAGGCCACCCTGCGTGGTGTGCATTTTGCAGTCTCTTTTCTCTGATATCTCTGAGCAGGTGATAAACTATGAACTATTGTACATCCCTGCTCTCGATTTGCTTATGCGGATTTTTTGTACTCTATTTTGTATTTTAATATAAACATCTGACTTACACAAAAAAAAATCACCCCCGATATCATTAACTCCTTTAATTAATATCGGGCCCGCCCTCCACTATCCATCAGTCACTTCGTCACCCCGACCACCATCCGAACGGATCCCTCAGATCTGACGGCTATCACCCATATCACACGGGCCTTTTTTCGACCTTTAGAGTGCGATGTGAGCGGTTTCCCAACTAGTGCCAATGATACATGTCGAAAAATGTGTGGAATTATGTGATCCTCCTAAAAACCATTTCCCTCACATAAGCAGTGCGATGAAACCCACTTACCACTTTCCCACAAATGACAAAAACGTCAAATCACCTCCCCGCTGACGCAACCTGTTCATGTCACAAACCTGCCAAAACATTGACTTTGCATAAAAAACAAAGTGCAATCCATTTTCATTCTTTATTTTAAAAAACTCATACATGCAGCCAGTATGTAGAAATCGACCAACTCGTACAAAAACCATTAACCACCCTGAAAATTGCTGCCTGACGTCACTCCAGTCCACAGTGTGCTACGAATCAACTAGTACACCATTGCCAGTTGCTCAAATACTGGTATTTACCAGTTTCTTTTAGAAACCCTGTTAAATACTAAATTTCCTCTGCAATTACGTTCAAATCCAAAATTTCAGTGCAATTTAGTCGCAAGGCTTAAAATCAAAGACTCTGAGGACCTCTATTACACCTATTTTCACTCAAAAAGCCACATTTTTGTTTCTGAATCCACAAAAAATAGAAATGGAAACCCCCGTGGCCCTCAATGTAGCTCAAGTCTCTAATCCTCACAGGGACTTAGATCACCTTCCCTTAGCTGATAGGGACTTCCAAATCAAAGACCTCACATTTGATGATTCCCCATTGAGACTGCATTGTAAATACTGGGACCTTTAACTCAATAATGTTGACAATATTGGTCTTTGGGAATCAAATCTCCCAAAGTATCAATTCCCTTCTCTGCATATTTTCCCAGACATTGTCCACTAGTACCATGCCAATTACAACCCTAATCTCAAAGCTGTAATGTCCCACGACCAGCAAATCCTTTTTACCATTACAGCAAAATCCATCAATGAAATATTGCAGTTGCAACCTAATCAGAACCTTACCCCTCTGTCTATTGTTGATTTACTTGACAAATATTCCAAACCATCCAGCTCAAAGATCGCTAGAGTTTGCCAAATTTTCATGTTAGAACAATACATTTTAGAAAACCCTCCACCCTACATGATAAGTGCTTTTACAAGCTTAGGGAGGGATATTGTTACCATGATTGCATGTATTATTGATTTCACAACCAATGAATATGTGGATGAAATGACCTTTGCTTATATGACTATCTTCACCCATGGCCAGCCCCTTGCCACCAAGTATGACTATGTTGCATTCATAGCTGACAAAATCCATGATCAGTTCATGAGATTGGAAAATGAGAGAGTGTTCAAGTATTCCATAGTCTTGTATCACCTCTTCCTATATAACCAAACTGACGAATTCCCCTTCTCTGTGAATAAGCTTGATACTAGAGATTATCTCGGATCAATGATTTTCTGGACTTCCATCTTCCACTACTCATACACTTCTCGCTATTCATACAATGAATTCATAGATCAATTTGTCTATCCTGTAACCACCATGTTGACCAGAAATTCTCCCCCAAGAATTAGTGATGATATCAAGAGAATCTTGCGATTGTCAAAGCAGTACAAGATAGGTGACTGGTACTTGAACCAGAATCACACTGAGATCTGAATCTATGGTTGTGAGCTCCCTCCTTTCAAGCTGCCTAAGTATGTCCCTATGAGATTGTTTGCCTTAGAATATTACAGGAAAATATTAAACTCTGACCAAATTCATTTCACCAGGGAAAAGAAGAAAGCCCAATTGAGGATCAAAGACCACTTAGGCCCATTTGTGTGCAACAATAGGCAAGCAGGGAAAGAAGAAGAAGAAATCGTAGAAACAACAATGAAACTAAAGAAAAGCTTCGATTGGGCTTATGACCGACACAATTTCATTTGTGATAGGAGAATGAAACGTAAATTGTCACCCTATATCCATCACAGAATCCTTGAGATAGAACAGTATGCAAATTTGAATGAATAAAGGGAAGGGAATTTGAAAGATTAGGATAGTGATCAGGTTGAGGTTGACAATGTAATGAAATATTTGGAGAAGAGACTTGACCTAGACTCTTTTGAGCAGGTGCCAGCTCAATATAATCAAAGGCAAATACCAGAACCTAGTGCCTCCATAGCAAAAACTTCTCAAATGCACACACAGGAAACTAGCACTCCCACAGTAGAGCCATCATAGGAGAAAAACAAGGGGACAAGTGCTCCAACATCAGGATAGCCACAAGCATCAGAATAGCCAGAGGTATCAGAGCAGCCTAAAATCTCTGAAGAACAAGCCCCACCATAACCACATCTAGCTCCAACTAACATGGGTAATCTCCCAGTTGTGCAGACTCCTTTGAATGAGTAAAAGAAATTGAAAAGAGGTAGGGAAGTAGCTAACCCTTCTAGCAGACCTATAGATCAAACCTTTGCTAAGAGGAAAATGCTAAATCCATATTCAGAGGAAGAGTACATCGAGGAAACTACAAAGAGTATGATAAGGGAAGGAGGAGATAGTATACATACATTCCCAAGAGGTGGGACACCTTCCAGCTCGCAAAGGCAAGAGCTAGAGAGACATCCTAGCACAGAAGTATCATCATTCAAATCTTCACTTGAGAAGATCATAGACATAAAAGGGAAGTTTAAGGAAATAAATATAAAGAATGAGCAGCTGAAGGCTCAAACCTATGCTCAATACTTAAAGATGGCTCCCACAAATCAAACCGGATTGATGACAGCTTAAAGCCCATAGTGCAGCAGCCCAAGTCCTTAGCAGATTACCTAAAAACTGACTTTGAGGTCTTAGCTAAAGGCATCCACCCCATAGACCAGATAGAACTGCACAAACAAACAGGGGAGATAGTCTATTCTATGCTAACTAGCAAGGAAATGATGGCACATAGGTTGCAAAATTCACTGAGAAACACTACTTCCCAATTGCAACTAGAGAAGGCCTCCTCACAGGCAAAAGACAACAGAAACAAATCATTGGAGGAGTTAATCATTGAGTTGGGCCATGACCCAAAGTGTTATAGAAACTTTTGGGCACTGCAACCCCAATCATACATGTGCATAAACCAAGGGCTTCTGAGTCCCTAAAAGTGTTGTTTCACACCCTAAAGGAACAAGGTCAGTTGATTACATCATCTCCCAGAAGTTCTCCATGGAAAACTGCTCAGAACTGGTCAAAACTAGACCATACAGATTGCTCAATGCTAAGGGTGCGATGCATCTCATATGTGCAGTGCAAAAGGTGTGATGCATACTATAAAGCCCTTCTGTAGAGTGCAATGAGTGAGAGTAGACAAATGGTAGAGACAGTTTGCAAGGTGGATGATCATGGAATCTTCCAGAAACTTCTCCTGTGACACTTGCCTCTCTGAATTCACCCAGGGATGAGTAAGATATCATGAATCTCCAAGTGGAACCAATAACTATCAGAGAGATGACACTAATCAAGATCCCAGAAGCTAACTCACCCCCTGCAAACATCTATATATGGATCCCTCATCACAGACATCTAGAGGCTGGAATCTTGTACTTTGTAAGGAAGTGTTGTTGTTTTCTTGGTGAAACATCACAGTGTTGGGTGATCTAAGCATTTCGTGAGGTGAAGAAGGGCTTTCATGCTGGGAGGATGACGCTGGGTTAGATCAATGGATTGTAATACTCTTTGATATTCTTTCTATTAATAAAGCTATTCAAGTTTTCCTCCACATTCTTGTATGTTTGATGATATATGCATTTGTGTGGTCAATATATATCTGGTCCTATATTGTTTATGATTGTAGATCTCTATACTTCGATAATGTTATGCTGCTTTGACTTTACAGGTCCTCTCTGAAGCAAGGAAGGAGTGGCAAAGATCTGTCAGAAGGGAGAGGAACCAAGCAAGGAACCAAGCGCAAGACTGAGGTTGGTATCCTTTGTTCCCCTCTTGTCTACTTCTCATAAAGGAAAGCGAAAGTAGTTTTAGTTTGTTTTTTTCTAAGATAGCTACGCATCTTAGTGGGACTAGTAGCTCTGAGTGGACACTAGATTTCCCGGTAACAAAATAGCGACTCTGCTGGGGAGCGAATAACTTGTTTTCTTGTCTATATTTGTTTACTTTATAAACTACAGACGGAGCCTGAAGTCAAGCTAGCTAGCCTTCGAACTGCATTTGCTATGCAAGTGCAAAGTAGATCAATGCTACTTCAAACTATCTCTATGTTTTGTTTATAAACTGAACAATTGATTTGAAAACATCCTAATTTCCCTCATGGTGGCTCAAGTAACCTCATTAGATCAGCCCATGTGATTTATGATTACTGACTATCATTTGCTCGGCCTAAATCCCTAAACTGAGCTGCAAACTGTGACCAAGGACCAAGTTAAAGTCTCATCCTGGTATCATCACACCCTCTCTTCAAGAAAATCTGGATGTATCGCACCTCCCATGTGCAGTAGGTGAGATGCATCCCTGTTTCCCTGTGTTACAAGTGCGATGATTAGAAAAGGCTAATTTTGCCTTCATATTTTGGTTTTTCTTCACTCTCCTCAGCTCTATTCAGGAGTTTTGTTGTCTGTGATCAGTATACCACTGTGGAAAATCCCTTCCTTTCCATTATTCCACCTCCGTCATGCAAATAATTGTGAATTTTTATGTATTGTGCGCCATTTACAGTTCTCTTTTACAAAGAAGTAGCGTAATCAAACTGTTGTATTTTGATTTGGAAGTGTCGCAAGTGTCGTTTTCAGTTAAAGAAAAGAATCCTATTGTTCTTGATGGTTGATTATACTGTTACTCTTGTATTTAATTTGAATTAGTAGTTTTTCTAGTGTCCAAAGTAGTTTTCAATTCAAAATCACAAAGTGTCATCATTATCTTCCTTTCGTTTTTGAAGAGAAAATCGTTAGTACTGTCGCTTTGAAAAGATAATTTAGATTTCTACTCAGCATTCTTTTTTTCATTCACACATTAAGAAAGTGAAAAACAAATACATGCATGTGCATTTGCATTTAGACTGCTTATTGATTTGATTTAGGACAGTGCATCTAGTGTGTGCTCTCTGCTCTATGTTGAAAGAATCTCATTTCTATTTCCCTAGTAGCTAGGATTTTCATTGCAAAGAGAAGATTAAACGATTGTTTATCATCTTAGATTGCATTTTAGGAATTGTATATCTACATCACGTGGTGAACCTGAAAGGAAAACTTCTTAAGAAAGATCAACTGTAAAATAAATTTAATGAACATAAAAACGCTTTGGAACCTAACGCACAACATTTAGAAGTCTAGGCTAGAGACGTATTTCGGCGTCGTAAAGCCTGGTAACTATCGCTTTCATTGTAGATTGGGTGATTCCTCCTGTCTAAGACGACAAGTTCTAGTATGGAATTGTGCTCCCAGGTACCGTTGAGTATATGTTGGGAGACCACAATAGGCTATATCCTTTATCCTTAGGAAGCTGTGTTTGCCACCCTATCGATCGCAATGCACTGAACACAACATTCAGGAATATTGACTGCCGTACCGTAAAAAGTATTCTGCATTTTTGCGATTGGTTTGGTAATCCCTCTGTCTAGATTTCTAGAGTAGTCCCTTTTGTTCCTTTTCAGACTCCTTAAAGGAAAAGGTCCATTTGAGCACTTGTCACTTCAAGCTCATTAAAAATCGAACGCGACTAGAGTCATCTTTAGCTTTTTCTCGACTCTTAAAAATTGAAAAAGTAAGTTTTGTCAAAGCGTCTAAAATTTATTTTAATCGGAATAACATCACTGTTCCTGCGTTGGTCTTAGGTTGAGAAAAATGGAGTCCACCAACTAAGGATTTCCCCTTGGAGGAAATCCTAGTCCTTTCTCCTCTTGGGGAGATGTTGGTGCACCTCATATGGCCATATTGTCCCTTCCAGGATTGAAAATTGGCTTGCCAATATGGCTCTTCTCGACCTCTGTCATTCAAAGCACTTTGATTTCTAAGCAATCAAGTCAGCAACTAGATGATACTATAGTTACCCCTCAACCTTCTACTTCTCTTATTTCTCCCTCCCATCCTTCCTCTTCGCTTGGTGAAGCTGGTAAAGCTAAAAACCAAGTAACTAAGAAGAAGAAGAAAGGGAAGTAGAAGGAGAAGAAGAAGAAGGAGTGAAAGGCAAAGAGGGGCAACCATGCATCGTCTAGTGAAAATCCACACATGACACCGTCCAAACATAAATCTCCATGTGTCATTTGCAAAGGAGGCCACTATCATCAAGATTGTCCTTGCATCCCTCAGATCTTAAGGGACCGGTATCCTCGTTTGCACAATCCGGTGTCATCAACCTCTGAGGATCATGTTGAAAGTACACTGTCAACTAGTGAAAGTGAAGTCTCTGGACAGAAAAGAAAATGTAAATTTCCTTGTAAACTATGTGAAGGCAATCACGTCATCCACCATTGTCCCTTCCTAGACGAATCTAAAAGAGTCTTGGATAATCGTCCTACTTCACCGCTACAGCTTCCTCCTGGATACAAGAAACTCTTGCCGAGTTCGTCACTAGTTGAAAATATGACTGACACCCCTTAGTGGTCGGTCGAAGCATCTATCATTGAAGATAAACCCTCTAAATCCACACTAGACAAATGTCAAAAAGTCAAGGCGGCAGCCGACTCGGTCTTGCCTTTGGAAGGTCCATCTTCAGATGATACAGTCACCGAAGAGAATGAGAATGACACAATTCAAATTCTTTTCGTAAACGCAGACTTCAATGAACATGGGGGAAATCTACCCATTCCTTTACCATAGGAAGGAAGTTCGTCAGAGTCGTATCTAGCCATCTATTCGGTCCCACCTTTAAGCAACCTAGTCATTTCCTTCGATTGGAATCTACTAGGCAGACCCGTCTACCATCTAATGTACCATTTTGAATCATTGTACAAGCTTACAGAATGGTCATGGTGGGTACCATCATAGATGAAGGGGCTTCTGTGAGTATCCTTTCCTCAATTGCATGGAAAGCACTTGGTTCGCCATCGCTTATGCCTGAGATGAGAAATCTGATAGGCTTTGACAAAGGAACCAGTCGACCGTTAGGGATCCTTCCAAATATGCCTATAACTTTGAGAAGGAAAACCATTTATATGAACATAATCATAGTCCAAGGACCCTTAGATTATAATCTACTCCTTGGGCGCGACCATATTTATAGCATGGGAGCCATTGTCTCCTCACTCTTTCGAGTAATGTGTTTTCTGCATGAACGCTGAGTGGTCCAACTCGTAGACCAACTTTCATTCCCCGACTCACACATAGCTAATAGTCAAATTCCATCTCTAAATGGTCTTTTCATGTAAGGAATGTCTCATCAATCTCTAGTCTGTCCACCTGAACAACGCGAGTAATTCGGGGGTCAAGACTGAAACCCAGGGGGCATGAGCGCTGGTCTACTTCGGCAAGGAAACTCTGGGTATAGGGTAGGTTTCTCCCAAGGATATATGACTGGTTCCACACCCATCCATATAGTGGGATTAGACCGAAATAAGATTCTTTCATCAAGGTTAGGTGATTAGAGTGATTGGAGCTAGAATCACCTTTGTCCAAATGGACTAAGCCGAGGAAGTGTTTCTGTCTGCTATGCGGATGGAAATTATCTTGCAAATGTGAGAACTTCTGTATGGTAACCTGGAAACTCTACTTCGCTATGCCTGGGGGCATGCAAACCTTTGTGCACAACTGAAAAGTGACCAACGTAATGCTAACTCTATAGTTCCGCTAACTTCAACTGCTTAAGTTAGGTGAGTGGTCGAATCAACCGTTCGCCTTCGCAGGAGCCAAATGGCACCGACAAAGTAAAGGAAAAATTTTCCTACCTAACCTTAGTAATTAACGAACCCCTAGGATAGTAGTTGGTCATTCCTAGCTTGCATGCGAGAGGCAGCGGAGCAAAGTTTCGAATGGTGCAAGCTCCTTAAATATTGAACCTATCGATGAGACAACCTTATTAGACGACTGGAATGAGCAATTTTTATGCCAAGTTCAAGCTCGTTAAAAATTAAACCTAAGAAATGAGAAAATGTTCCCCCCAGAGTTTAAGCTCATTAAAAAATGAACCCATATCCAGTAAATAACCATTGTGAATGCATTATCATCAGCTTTTGAGCCTTGGTCATGTTCTCATCATCACCTCCACTCTATTTTAGCTGATCATATGCATCCATTTGATTGTTTACCCTTTTGAGGAACAACTGCGATGAGTGATTCTGTTAGCCATCCTTGTGACACTTCCGTGATTGGAAAATTCCAAGCCTTACCTGGAATCAGCTGCTATCCGAAATCATCACTCGTTCCTCAAAAAACAAGTCTCCTTTAAGCTCTTTTCATCTGACTCGTAAAATATGAAAATATTGCTAAGCAATTGGCCTCTCTAGCTCGTTAAAGTTATTGGAAGTGCTATCCCTCCTCTAGATTTTAATCTTTTTGGACCTGAGGGATTATTACACAAAAAGATCGAGCGCTCGTCTTATTTGGCTTGTTACAACTATCAAAAATTCATCCATTTCGTATTATCTTATACTTTTTCAGACTTAAGGGATCATATGACGAAAAAGGATTATTGGAGTTTCCTTTCCGTCCCTTTTCAGACTCGCTAAAATTGAAAAAGGACCAGGTTATCATTATCGTTAAACTTGTTAAAATCAATAGAGACAAACTTTTCCATATAGATGAGAACGAGTTTCAATGTCACTAGGCTCGTTAAAAATAGCAACAGGTTTGCCCGAAGGGAGAATTATAGAACAAGCATATGTTATCCTCCTCAAGCTTGATAAAAATAAAGAGGTATTGGTTAGCAATGACTGGGGAAAAATTGGGAAGAAAACTTGAAGAAAATTTATTGGTAGCAAGTCGCTCTTGAACATGACACTTTCACTCCATGTCTGAGTCGGGTTGGGTTATTCCATTCACCGGTAATATTACCATTGGTCCATTGTACCATCCATCTTTGGGGTTAACGCTACCAATCCATTTCAGTTTCGCCAATATTTTCAAGAGAAGTTGCTCAGAGAATTCACCAACCCATCTTGTGTCTCATCTACTGCAATACATTCACGCTCCATTCTTTCATGACTGCCACCCTGAACATTGTATCATCAAATCGTTTTCACCTCCACAATATCATTTGCTCCGTTTCGTGTCATAGATGTGGGATTCATTAAGGCCCTCCTACAATGGGTCAATTCTAGTTGACATCAGATCATTATCTGAGAAGTCAACATAGGAACAACTCTTTCAGTACTTTGAAGCTTGCATGCCTCAATGGCAAGTTTCTCACTTCCGGCGACAGGTTTACATCAATGGCCTTCCACCAGAAGATTTTACGTGGTGTTCAACGCCAAGTCCCTTTTTCACACCACGTGAATTGTACTGTCGTAACTTGAGGGTCATCAACATTATCGGTGATTCCTCTCACACCTCTTAACATCTTACATCATTGGCTGGTAATCAGGCAATGCCTTTCCATGTTCAACTCCAGAACATCTTTCACATGGATCGACTTGTACTTCGGGCGAAGAGTGGATGAGTTTGAAGACCCCGGATCTAGTTTCATCCATCTAGGCTATGATATATTCAGGAAAATAAAGACATCAAATGTACATCATTGCTGCACAAATGATCATCCGAATCAAAGGATGATGGCTCTATCAGAATCATCAGTCTGCCACACAGACAGTTGTCTTTCCTATGTACATGAAATGAATTTATAAAGCTGAGCATGGGAATGTCCGCCTCAGCTAGATCATGAAAATATTATGAAGATAATGTATTATATTGTATCTTATTACAGGTCGCCTTCCAGTTCTAAAAACCTCGAATCCTCATGATAAAGCATTTCATCTGACATCAAAAGATTAACGACCTCATGCTTTAGGGGAAAACTGTTATAGACATTTTTGGGCACTGCAACCCCAATCATACATGTCCATAAACAAAGGGCTTCTAAGTCCCTAAAAGTGTTGTTTTACACCCTGCAGGAACAAGGTTAGCTGATTGCATCATCTCCCAAAAGTTCTCCGTGAAAACTGCTCAGAACTAGTCAAAATTGGACCATACAGACTGCTCAGTGCTAAGGGTGCGATGCATCTCACCCGCTCAGTGCAAAAGTTGTGATGCATACTGGAAAGCCCTTCTGTGGGGTGCGATGAGCGAGAGTAGACAAATGGAAGAGACAGTTTTCAAGGTGGATGATCATGGAATCTTCCAGAAACTTCTCTTGTGACACTTGCCTCTCTGAATTCACACAGGGATGAGTAAGAGATCATGAATCTCCCAGTGGAACCAAGAACTATCAGAGAGAGGACACTAGTCAAAATCCCAAAAGTTGACTCACACCCCTACAAAAATCTATATATGGATCCCTCATCACAGAGATCCAGAGGCTGGAATCTTGTATTTTGTAAGGAAGTGTTGTTGGTTTCTTGGTGAAACATCATAGTGTTGGGTGATCTAAGCTTTTCATGAGGTGAAGAAGGGCTTTCATGCTGGTAGGATGATGTTGGGTCAGATCAATGGGTTTTAATCCTCTTTTTTATTCTTTCTATTAATAAAGCTATTCAAGTTTTCCTCCACATTCTTGTATGTTTGATGATATATGCATTTGTGTGGTCAATATATATCTTGTCCTATATTGTTTATGATTGTAGATCTTTGTACTTCGATAGTGTTATGCTGCTTTGACTCTACAGGTTATCTTTGAAGCAAGGAAGGAGTGGCAAAGATCTGTCAGAAGGGAGAGGAACCAAGCAAGGAACCAAGCGCAAGACTGAGGTTGGTATCCTTTGTTCCCCTCTTGTCTACTTGTCATAAAGGAAAGTGAAAGTAGTTTTAGTTTGTTTGTTTCTAGGATAGCTACCCATCTTAGTGGGACTAGCAGCTCCGAGTGGACACTAGATTTCCCGATAACACAAAGGATGTCAAGGTAGCAGAGAGCCTAATAAAGAAGAAGAATGAAGATATAGCTACACTTAGAAAATAGTTGAAGTTTCCACCACTCCTTCACCCTCAAACTGCTAAAGTGATAGAGAAAAAATGAAGAAGAACTTATGGACTTAGTCCTTAAGTTAAATGAGCAACTAAAAGAGACATAGCAGGAATTGGAGAAAGAAGTACAGTCAAGGCAGAGTGAGTCGACCACACAGCCTCAAACTGTAGTGCCAATAGTTTAAATAGTAGTCCCTTCCACAATGTCACCTGCTTTAGCGCCAAAAATTCCTCTGGCAACAGCTACACCCTTAAAAGCAACAGGAAAATCACAGGCAAAAACATCAAATCAGAGTACAGAGGACTTGATTAAGACCATGGAGGAGATGAAACTCCAAGTCATAGAACTGTAGAAAGTGAAAGTAAAATTCATTACTTTGGAGCAAAAGTATGATATATCAAAAATCAATTATGCAGAGGAGATGACAAAAAACAACGGCTTGGCCCAACAGACTAAAGCACTGGAGAAGGGCCTCATATTTGAAAAGCCTTTGATATATATTAGAAATATATTGTGGACCAATATCATTGATTCCATCAATGATATTTGGTCATTAATTCATATTATTTTTTAACAGATTGATTTAGTAAAGCTTACTCTTGAAGAAATTGAAAAAACCAGAGAAGAGTTAGGTAGAAAACCTGAAGAAGCCATCAGATTGATCAACTTTCTGAACAATAAAAGCAGGCAACAGTTGGAACAATTAAACATTAAGGATAGGATTGCTACCATCCTAGAAATAAAGAAATTATTGACCAAAAGGAATCTGATGCAAGGTCTGGAACGTAGGTGTCAAAGCATGTAGGAAGATATAGATGAATTCATGAAGAAATTTGACATCTTAAGAATGAAAGGACTCCCCAGTTCTTTGGTCATCAATGATAATTTAATAGTTCAAATTGATTACATTAAAAAATTACATCAGTAGGCTGACAGTTAGTCCAGTTCATCTGTAGCCAAGGCATTACCCACAGGGAAAGTTCTCTATGATGGTTTGGAGAACCTTTTTTACATTGAGAATGAAGTGAAACACTTATTCCTGGTGCAACCAAATTTTGTGAAATATACAGAGGCAGATGAAATCTACAAGAATGTGATAAGGACAAGAATACCAAAATATGATTGGTGGACCAATATGACTGACATCCTATAAATTACCATTACTAAAGTGAGGTAAAAAGAAATATTTACCACATTAAATTTTGGTAAAAAGGGATGAACAATGGTGAACAGGTAAAGAGTATTAGATACAGGTGAAAGAGTATCAGTGAAAGATAAAGTCAGATGTCCAGCACATAGTTACTAGCACGACAACAAGATGCATATTCATAGGACCTGCCTCTAGCTCCTTCAACAAAAACAGGGACAACAACAATTAGTTCACATTCTGTTTCTACATTCAAGACCATTTGTATCTATATTCCTGTATAAGATATTTAGTTTTGCTAGAATAAATCTCTCTTATGAATTAATAACCGGAGAACCCACAGTATGAGTATTTTTATGCCAACGTTTCAAATCCCAACTGGGATCCATCATCAGGACTTTAAGAATGATGATACAAGATGAGCTGCTTTAGAGAAATAAATACTATTGAGGATAAATTTGGAACAATACACTGTCGGCTGGGAAATTTATTAATTTATTAATTTTATTTTATTAAATTAATTTATTAATTTAATTAATTTAATTATTTTATTTTATTACTCTTATATATTTAATTCTATTAATTTAATTAGAATAAATTAAATTGTTAAATTAAATTTATTCTATTTAATTAAAAACAAAATTATTACTTTAATTAATTTAATTAAAATAAAATTATTAAGTTAATTTAATTTAATTGATTTAATTTTATTATTTTTTATTATTAATTTTATTAATTTTATTGTTGTAAATTAATAATCCTTAATAATTAATTAATTAATTATGATTAATTATGATTAATTAATTAACGGGATAATTAATATACTAATGAGTATATATATATCCACATTTATTAATTATGATTTTTAATTAATTAATGGGATAATTAATATACTAATTAATATATATATATATATATATATATATATATATATATATATATATATATATCCTCATTTATTAATTATTATTAATTATAATTAATTTCTATATATTAATTAGTATATTCATTAATGAGATAATTAATATATATTATTAAGGAATTTAGACTTCTGTGATCCATAACATTGTTTAGAAAATCTTCGGCAAAATCACATAACCAAACTTTTGTCGACGCGTTTCGAACCAACTATCAAACTCCTCAATTATTAATTAGAATATTAATTAGTATAATAATAAGTATATATACCCTAATATACTAATATTATGAATTAATAATCCCTAATAATTAATCTATTAATTAATTAATTAGTTATGAATAACTATAATTAATTAATGGGAAAATTAATATACTACTTAATATATATAAATCCCCATTTATTAATTATAATTAATTAATATGATGGTTAAAATCTCTCTTAGTTATGATATATTTTTATGTAAACATTTGTATAAATACTTCCTCATTCGAAGTATTGAGGGTGGATTCTTAGACATTTTTGTAGACAATTTACTTTTGGAATTGAAGTGCAGTTGAACAATTTTTTTATGGTTGGCTGGAACAAAGTAATAAAGTAAAGGACTTTTACAGGATCCCTGTGTCAAACGAGAAACAGATAAGTATTCTATATCTTGTGTTTTTATAGTTTTTCTAGTTTATTAAATATTCATATCTGTTTCATATCTGAATGATAAATGAAAAATTTTATTTCAGAAAGAGCTTTACTGCATTTTGTCTTCAAATGATTTATTTTTCTTAATGTTTTCTTCTAGGCTATTATAGGTAGGGAACTCTTAATTTCTCCCTGCTTTCATAGTCTATCACTGTGACCATTTAACAAAGAATACTTAATTGCTTTTTGTTAATGAGCACCCACTTTCCCTCTTCTTGGACCTTGTTGAAGGATTCTTAGTTTCCCTTCCTCCCTGTTCAAGACCATTTTGCCCATTTGAAGCTATCAATTGTCTTTTGTTTAGCTATCTTGCCCTGTGAAGTTCTCCTTTATTAATTCAACCTGATCCAGTTAAGCCATCATTCAGTTGACTCCATAGCCCAATGGCTTGTAATAAATTTTTCTATCCATCTGTTCCTGGATTCCACCACCAAACAAAATCAAAACCCCCCAAGCTGTCATAACTAGCCTAATATCCAATAAAACTAAGCTAAAACTTAAAGAGAGAGCCCTCTCTAAGTATAGGTTGGATAGAACCTGTACCTAAAAGATTGGTTTGTGGTTACCTCAGACCCCTTTCCTTCTTCTAACAACTTCAAGGAAAATTTGAGTGATAACACTACTGATGCCGCTAGGCACAACCGTATTGTTCCAAGTGCCTTTCTGTCGATAATATCCCATTCTATGTCTATCATACTAGTCCGCTTCTTTGCCATTTTTTCAGTGGTTGGTATAGATCTCTCTGATACAGATAATCTTCCATCTGCATCTTTCACAACTAGTAGATTTTCCCATTAAACGTTTTGACCCTAAACCTACCCTATTCCGTCATTACTCCCACTCGAATGAGGAACCCTTTTCTACTATGAGTTTATCATCCAAATAGACCTTTGGCTTTGATACCAGTTTTTAGAAAATTATATATTACTGAGCAATGGAACACATAAAATATTGTAGAAATATAAACATACAAAATGCATAAAACAAGAGAGACATAGATATACGTGGTTCACCTAGTTTGAGATACGTCCACGGAGAAATTGCCAATCCTTCATTTTTATATTATCCAGCAAAATGAAGAGATAAAACCTACAGTAGATCCACTATAATTCCCTCTTCGCTCTCAATCTCCTCTCTCTTCCTCACTAATAATATAGATCTACATAGACGCAATACGATTCCCTCATATATAACGAGGGGTTGCCTTCTAGGGAAAAAACCCCTAAATTAAGCATAACTTCTACCGTCAGATCTCCGCCTAATGAACGGCCCAAATTGACTACGAAATTACAACATTTTACAAGGAAATTTTACATTTATTTTTAGCTTCGGGGGTGCTACCCCCAATCCCCCTGCTAGGGGGGGCTCCCAAAGGTCACAGTCATGCCCCCTTAGACCCCCCTTGCAGAAAATATATTACAGGTGGCGTTGTCGCCCCATTACGAATTGGGGTCCAATGCGGCAATACCTTTGAATACATAAGATAATCAGGGTCCACACCCAATATAAACAAGGGGTGTTGCAGAGCTGGACCAATGACTAAGCTCTCCTATGACCCCCTCTATGGAAAATAAAAAGAAAGTGGGAAAATGTTGGGTGTGTGTTATATTCTTTCCATGACTATTCGCATGCGTGGGGTGGTTGTCGCCCCCTTGTTTGTTGCATCGGGCACCCCCCTTATAGGGGGTTTTGAGGGGGATGGTAGCCCCCTTGCATGGGGTTTAGGGTAATGCCCCGGGGAATTTTTTTTGGACCTTATATTAGGTGGGCGGACTTACCTATGGTTTTTTGCATGGGTTTTACACATGGTTTTGGGCATGACAGTTTTCTTCCCATGGTATTTTGCAGATCCGTTCAAGGAAACTATGGTTATGTTCTAATCCAGGGTTAATGGATTGTGGTTTAAGAATGCTTCAACATGTATATATATGTATTGTAACAATGAAAGGAACATTTTGAAAAATCAATCCAGTAGTCCTGGTTTTGGGATTCAAGGTAAAATATCTATGTATATATGGTTTATTTTTATTTTCTCGCCATCGTCTATTTTCTACTTTTATAATTCGTATGCAGATAATTTTTGTACAAGGTTAAAACCTACAAACTTTATCCAACCTTATTCAAGTATGCCTTTTAACAATTTATCATTAAATATGGGTGTACTTCTTTGTAGATTTTTCTCTCGAGGATGGACATAAGTTCTTGAGCCCCTATTATAAACTAGACAATTCTTGTCTGAATGACAATATTTTCTATATGTGGGTGTTTACATGGTTACCTACCATGAAATATGGAGTATAAACATCTTCATATTCCACCCATTTAAAGGGCTTTATCACAAAAGTCTTTGCGAAGTAATAATGTCAACTTGTTTGTATTTTGTCCAAAGTACTTTTCTTTTCACCATTTATAATCAGGTCAACTTGTTTATATTTGGGAAAATGTACTTTTCTTTTCACCATTCAACTACCAGGATAATTCTAGGGATATCACTTTGAATGAGGGCAATATCTATTGTACAGGAGCCTTGGTCTACATAAGGCTTCATGGTAAAGAATTTACAATTTATTGGAAGCCGAGGATCTGGAAGAGATTAAAGAAGTGGCAATAGCATATTGCATGGATAAGTTAGAGAATACCCTTAAGGATTTGGCCTGTTCCTATCTTCATAGAATAGCAGCTCGTGCCAAAGTTTTACCCTATAATGACTTGGTCAGATGAGCTATTGAGAGCATCAATATCACATAAAGAACTTTCTTTACGGCTGATGGAAGAATGTTTGGGTCGTTTAGTGCAGAAGATATCAAAAAAATGTACCATTTTCCTGAACCGGAGAAGCGTTATAACAAATAATTTTTGGAGGCTTTTGCCAAAGAAAATGCCATCAAATCGGATCCTATCAGAAAATGGAGGCATTTTCCGACCAAACACAAGCATGAAACATCGGGTATGTACTTCGTAGACTCGTTGGCATCTCCTTATTGTTATGCTGGTGCCATGATGTGAAGACTCTTTGGAGTCCATGATTCTGTCAAATTTTCTATAGAGATGGTACCATTAATGGAGGCTACAATTAATTCTTTTATCATGGATTGGGTGACCATTGTGTCTGATAAAATGGTCAGCCAAATACTTGATTATAGGAAAAACAGGTTCATGACTACCCGGGTAATAACCTCGTTTTATATGAGTGCTTATATTATGGACACTATCTATTTCAATTCCGAATATCCCATTCCAGGATGGAAATGGACTCCACAAGACCCAAACCCCATTCATTTCTATCATAAGGAACTATGGAAATCCCATTACAAAAATCATCTTTATAGAATTTGTCATGGTTTCATCCTCCTAGTGTATTATGCCATATTCAATAATCCTACTCCTAGGTTTTCCAAGGAAGCCTCTGCAACCTAACTACAATTGGTAGATGGTTTGGCGAAGAAAAGTTCACCTACATAAGAATTTTTGGCAGCACTACTGACCCACATGTCCTGCCCTTATACATCCCTGATAAGTTACTTGCCAGAGAGTTAGCATATCAGATAACAGTAGAAGGGATGTTAAGAAAATTAAAGGAGTCTAAAAAGCATATGTGGCCTTCATTCCCCCTCTGATTTGGTGCCTTAATGCTGCATGAATTCAAACATGTAGAGAAGGAAATCGGGAAAATTAAAATGTTAAAGTTAGTGGTTCCCAAAAAGGTAATATGATCCTAAATCTGTTGCCTACAATGTCACTTCTCAAGCCAAAATTGCCAAGTTTGAATATGAAAAGGATATTTATGATGATTTGTTTGCTTAAGCCAAGTCATTTTCTCAAGTGAAACAACTGGAAAAAATCCAATTGGGAGTGGAGGGACTAGAGGAATTTTACAAGTTTAGGACACAAAGATTTGAAACACTACCTCTAGACTTGTTAAATACTACCTCCATGGTACAACCAGAAGGCCACTGTGAAGAGAAAATTATTGAAAAGACTCCTGAAAAGGAGAAAAACCCCATAAAGGGTGCAGACAGAGGAAGGAACTAGTGAGCCCTTGATACAAATATCAATATTGACCCTAAGTTAATTAAGGAATGGGAGCAGTTCGACTCAATCATCAACGACCCGAATAAATCTGAAGAGCTCACTACACCAAAAATGCCTACACTGCAAAAGCCAGAAGTTATCACAGTTCCAATTGAAGGAACAAGTGGCCTACCCAAAATTCAGCAGGACATAGAGATTATTCCTGAGAATCCTACTGAGGAGATTCTATTACAAACTAAAGAAATAACACCTCTCAATGTCTTCTATAGTATGAAGCATAGGGTTGTAGTTAAAAGACAGAGGAATAAGAGGAAAATTGATCAAATTCCTCTTTTAACACCTCAGGAAGAAAAGATGAACGTGGTATGGAAAGAAGAAGTCAATCCCTTTGAGGATTTAACAAGGCTATCTCACTTTGTAGGAGATTACACAGCGGTGACAATAGATAAAGCCTCAGAGCTCAGTCACCTGACGAGGGAAAAGGATTAGACGATTACCCAACTTGAGGTGCAATCGGCAGAGCAACAACAAAATATAAATGAGCTTGAACAACAGTTAAAAGAGCTGAGGCAAAAAAATGAGCGATTAAAAGAGCAGTTGAAACTGGAAAAATAGAGGATTGATGAGAAGAATCTCCATAAACAACAGGATTTCTCTCAAGAATTGAGCAAGCTTCAGATGTTAAGTGAGCAAGAAAAAAAAACAAAGGAAGATCAAATTGCACAAATGAAAGAACAAATAGAAAGGTAAACGGGTTATCCATAGGTAAGCAAATTTAGAACAAAAGCCTTGGAAATAACCAAAGCCTTGTCCCAACAGTTGGATATTCTTTTCCACAATATATCATTGGCCAACATCTTATGTGATATCTCTGCATCAAAGATTGAAAAGTCAGTAGATGCCAGACTTGAATTAGATAAGGCAGATGAAAGGTTAACCAATTTTCTATCCTGGAAATATTCCAAAGAAGCAATGGCTGCCAATTTGCTAAGAATACAAGAATTGCATAAGGAAATCATGTTTTCCGAATGGGAGTCCCAGTTAATGAAAGCTGAAAGAGAAACTTGTAGATGTAGAGCTACAACGAATGGTCTAACTGAATTAATAAATAAGAGTTTGCATATGTCTAATTTGATCACCGATTGCTCTCCAGGTAAACTCTCTAAAGCAAAGTTGTTGGAACAACATTGGAAACAGGAGCTGGCACACAAGGAAAAACAGATTGGAGGAATCCAAAGCCTGACATGGAAAACATTCTGGTTTTTCCTTGTCAAGCCACGTAACCAGTAGATGGCCATGAAATTTCTTTCGGATGCAATCAACTGCATGATCTCTGAGCTCTCTGATGCCACCTATATAACTCAGATACACTCCAGGATGAGTCAGCCTCTAGAAATCTAGCCTATGCTTGAAACATGTCAATTGCAATCACAGGAAAATAAGTTGATACAATGAATTCATTTAACCACCACAGCACTGCTATTTTCATGATGAATCCCAGATTTATATGTCTACAATTAGACTAGCGCATAGCAATTTTTATTGATAGTTTGTTGTTATTTTTAGAATTTAAGACCCTTTCATGTATTTAGAAAGGGTCCACAATTTGTATTAAAAACTTGACTTGGGAGTTGCACTACTGTACTTCTAATATTTTTTTTATCACAAACTGGACCAAAGATTTGCACTTTTGCATCTTTTGAGGGTGTTCTCAAATAGGAAAGCAGAATTTGTTTTGTTTACATCAGGAGAATTCAAATGCATACGGTACTATTATCGTTGTTTTTGTCTTATTTCTCTATTCGAATGTACATTTCTCAACATTACAATTATATATGTGTGTGTGTGTGTGTGTGTGTGTGTGTGTGTGTGTATGTGTGTGTGTATGTGTGTGTGTGTGTGTTTTTCAAGAAATTCTTTAACTTGTCATTTCTAAATGTTTTAGAATTGTTATCTTTTGGATATATATGTTAGTGATATATATTATGATCAATGTGATAATATTTTTTATTATCGCTTTGTTTAACTACATAAACAAAGTAATCAACATATGAATGCATATTTCTATTTTATGAATAAGTCATCTTGATGGTTATTTGTTTAATAGAAACAATAAAAAATAGTGTTGTTAAAAGAAATACCCAGGATAGATTAGTTATATTTGTATATTCTTGAATCGTAGGATAAAAACAGTTATCACCTTCGTCATATACTACAAACAAATAACCCATAAACTCATATATCACTGGGAAATTGGTCCCATTACATCCAGTCGGAACCACCACACTAAATGAAAAAGGAGCTGCACTAAGGTTTGGATCAGGTGGTTTTCCCCGATGTTGATGCAACAATTTTAGAGGCATCAACATCTTTGGAGCTAGAAGGAGGGCTTGAACTGTGAATGGTGAGCAAATCCAAATCCATAGCCCAATCTAAGAGTAAATCTCCCTCACTATCTCCTCCAACTTCTCCCTCGCATTCTAAATCTCCAATTCACAAACGAGAAGTTGATAAGACAACACCCACTGCTGAAAACTTGAACATATAAGGCAAATCCACTCTTGAACCCCCTAAAGTTCAGTCACTAATTCATACACTTCAAGGGTTTTCAATGTATTAAGATCAGTCTGAGTTATGCCAAGGCAGTGTGACTTCACAATACATTCCTTCCCAGCCTCTTAGAAGATTACAGAGTGAAAAACTTGGTATTGAACCAACAAAATTTCCTCTGCCTAGTCAGAAAAGAGCTAGGAAGACACGTTTAGAGTGTAACAGTGAGACTCTTTCATCATCATCATCGATTTCATCCAATACATTACAAAGTCAACCATCCAGTCCTCAAATTCATATCATAGTTCAACAGGGTAAAGTACTCCAACATCTCCTACCTAATAACTTACATATACATCCTCAACTTCTTCTGCTGTTAGTGCGACAATGGAACATAGTCAACCACAACCAAGGCCATGGACCAATCCAGGGGTAGTCGCAATGCCTGTGCCCTTGAGTCAGTTACCGGCCCACCCTAAAAAGTGGTTGCCAAAGTTTAACCTAGATATCGGCATATTAGCAGAAGAACACATAAACAACTTTATTTTGTCAATAAACCTAAATGGATTCACTGAAGAAGATGTTGTTGTGAGGCTTTTCCCATACACCTTACAAGGAACAGTCGGATCATGATATTTTTCGCTACCAGTCGTATCCATTAATAGTTGGAATAATTTCCAAGAGCAGTTTTTGACTAAATTCGGAGATGATATATCCACGGCAACATTAATCATTGATCTCTCCAATCTTAAAATTGAATTCAAATAACCCATCAAAGATTTCAACTCGTGATTTAATAAGCTCCTAAATAAAATTTCTGCTACATCTAAACCTAGCGAAGAGGTTTGAAGCGAATGGTATATATCTGCTTTACCTTCGAATATAGAAATCTTCATTGATAGATCTACAAAGCCCACTTTAGCAGAGAATATGAAAGAAGCGATTATCGTTGAGAAACACATTATTGCTTTAGAAAAGAAAACCACTCTTCAGGAAAGAAAGTCCAAAAAAGTTACTTTTAAAGATGATTCGAAAAAGAAAGCAGATAAGGATCCATATGATATGGAAGTGTTGCAAAAGGTTTTGAAGACCATGTGCAATGAAATGGTAGACATTAAGAAATAGGTAGTTGAAACCTCCACTGAAAAGCCATTTAAAAACTTTAAAAGAGCTGAATCAAAACCACCTAATGCCATATCTAATGCAAAATCAAATCCATATAATGATGAGGATGAGGACACAGTCTTGTCATCTGAGGAAATAGAAGAAGATGAGATAGTTGAATGTCATGGTATGTGGGACTTCATTTTGCCTAATTATGATACTGAAAATGGGACAGGAAGCTCTCTCAATAAATACCAGAAGTAAAGTCATTGCAGAGCCTGTTCAACAACTCAAAAGAAGAAAAGTTGCCAAAGATAAGGCTCCCATGAAAAAATCTTTAGTGTTGCCAACTCAAAATCAGCCATCATCTTCCAATCCACCTTGATCATCCAAGACATTAGTAGTCTCTGACTCTATGGATTACAACATCATTGAAGGCATTAAGAAGACTAGATAAATTATCTCTTTGTTTGAGCTTAGCAAACTCAAAAATCAACATAAATTACTGCTCAAAGATTTAAACGCAATACCTTCTTCCCCTCTTCTAAATATTGTATTATCCAAGGCAGCCAAAGGAACAGGTAAGCTACCATCAGATAAAGTGGATGCTATTGATGCTGTTTTGATCGGAGATAGATATAATTCTCATACTCCTCCTTTCCTCTTGACCTATGAAATCTACAATAGAAATCTGCACAATTTCTTAATAGATTCAGGGGCTTCATCAAATATAATGGTAGCCATGGTTTACTCAAAATTGAACATTGAGCCCCAAAAAATCTGCAGTGCATATTGTTCAATTAGATGGAACTAAGGTTCAAGTATTAGGAGAGATTAATTCAGTCACCATTAGGTTATTAGCTGATCCTAGAGTAGTCCACATAATTGATATATTGATTACTGAAATCCCTGAGTTTTATGAGTTAATTTTAAGCAGGGATTGGTCGGAGAAACTTCATGGTTACATTTCTACTGATTGGTCTCATATGTGGCTCCCCTATGAAGGTAAACCAAATCAAATTAGTATCGATCAAGATAAGCATATGACTCATACTGTAATGGAATTTGAGCAGGAAAATCAATCCAGAGCTTTCAATAATAACATTCTCGGAAATTACTCAGCAAAATCGTTCTTTGGTAATTTTAATGCTCAATCATCACCTTTTTCTATTAATAGTTTCACATAACATATAGAAAACTTTTCTCATACCGATACATCTTGGTGTGTGACTATTGCTAAAGAAATTGTAAATAAACCTGTAGATAAGCCTATATTTTGGTCTTTATATTTTGATGGGTCAAAATCCAACGACAGTGCAGGAGAAGGATGTATTTTAGTTAGTCCCGTAGGAGAAAAACTATGCTCTCATAAATACTGGAATTTGAGTGTACAAATAATTCTGATGAATATGAGGCATTAATCCAAGGGCTTTATAAAGCGATAGGCCTGAAGATTCAATATCTAAATGTATTTGGTGATTCTGAGATTGTCATCAAATAGGTAAGGAATACTATTCATTGCCTTTCTGGACATCTCAAGCATTATCAGTGCTTGGTTGAAGACCTTATATCTCATTTTCTAGGATTTAATATTTCTCCCATTCCTATATCTTAGAATGTAGCAGCTGATTTATTGGCCAATGTTGCTTCTAAGCTCCCCCCATCCGAGGATTGCAGCCCTGATAGGTTTTCAGTCGAATTGATTTTTAGACCATCTTTTGTAAACAATGTCACCAATTGGTGGGTATTTAATCATGAAAAAGACATTTTGATTTTCTTAACTTCTGAGAAATCCTATGATGACCAGATTATTAATGAGAATGATCATGATCTTCAAATAAAGCAAAGACCAGAGGAGAATTCCATACCTAAATCTGTGGTCAAACTTGAAGATCTTTATCAGATCAAGGATAGATTTAAACAAGTTACTAATTGAAAATGTCAAAGTTCTACTTTGAGGTTTGAATTAATAAATCTAGGCACTAAGGCCAAACCACAAAATATTAGTCTAGGACTAGGGCTCACCTCTGAATAAAGATTTTCCTTTATCAGACTATTGAATAAATATTAAAGTGTTTCTCTTGGAATTATGATGATCTAAAAACATATGATACTTCTATCATACAGCACACAATTCCAATGATTTCTGTGGAGAAACCTATGCAGCAAAAATTGAGAAAAATACATTTGAATCTAGAGAGTCAGATCAAAGCAGAGTTGAATAAAATCTTGAAAGCTAAGATAATTTTTCCAGTTAGACGTTCAAAATGGGTTTCCTAATTAGTGCCTATTAGAAAGAAGAACGGTGACATTATGATTTGCATTGATTTCAAAAATCTTAATAAGGTAAGCCAAAAGGATAATTTCCCACTGCCAACAATGGAACAGACTCTTCATTCAGTTGCTGGTTCCGAATTAATGTCTTTTCTGGATGGCTTTTCTGGATATAACCAAATATTGGTGCATCCAGATGATAGACTAAAGAATACCTTCAAAACCAAATGGGGAACATATGCCTACTAGAAAAAGCCTTTCAGTTTGATTAATGCTGAAGGTACCTTCTAACTAGCAATGGATATAACATTCAAGGATTTGATTAATAAGTCAGTTTTTGTATATTTAGATGACATAACTGTCTTCTCCAAGAAAATATAGAATCATTTACATGATTTGAAACAAATCTTTGAATGCTATAAAAGGTTTGGGATTTCATTAAATCCCAAGAAATCATTCTTCTCTCTTGATCAAGGGAAAATTTTAGGGTTTATCATATCTAAAGATGGCATTTATATTGATCTAGAAAGAATCAAGGAGATTTTTTATATTCCTCTTCCACACCTTAAAAAATCAATGCAATCATTTTTAGGTCAAATAAATTTTGTAAAAAGATTTGTTCTTAACTTTTCACAAATGATTTTACCTTTATAGACCATGATTAAGAAAATTTCAGTGTTCAAATGGGGGCATAATGAAAAGGAAGCTTTTGATTCAATCAAACATGTGATCATTAATGCTCCTGCATTGAACACTCCAAATTTTTCTAATCATTTTATTTTATATACTTTAGCATCCAAAACTTCTTATGCAGTTGTGTTAACACAAATCAATTATCAACAAGTTGAAGCACCCATATCCTTTTTCATTTCTAATCTACAAGGTGCTAAACTTAATTATTCCGAAGTAGAAAAGCAAGCCTTCACTGTGTTCAAATCTGTTAAACACTTTATGCCATTCATCCTAAAGAATCATACAAAAGTAATAGTCTCATTCTCTACAGTGAGAGAATTACTAGTCCAAAGGGAAGTAGGAGAGAAGAGTGTCAATTGGGTTACAACATTACATGAATATGATTTAGATATCAAACCAACGAAAATTGTAAAAGGTCAAGGTTTTTCAGGTTATTAGCAGGAGCTTCTAACATTCTGGAACATGAAGATTCAAATAATGCTCAACAAATAAATGAGATAGGTATCATGAACTCTGAATCTCAATATGTAGATTTGGTGTTTTATTTAAAAAATGAATATACTCCTCCTAATCTCTCTTACAAGAACAATCGTGCCTTGAGATTGAAAGAAAAACACTTCAAAATCATTGATGATGTGTTTTTTAGAAGGAATTATGACTCGGTTTTGTTAAGATGCCTTGAAAAAACTAAAGCACAAAAGGTGTTGCAGGAATTACATGATGGTCCAATAGGTGGAAATTTTGGTGGTGATACAACAGCTCACAAGATAATACATGTTGGATATTATTGGCGCACTTTATTTAAATACACCCATGACTATGTATGGAAATGCAGAACATGTCAAACTACCAGTGGAAGGCAAAGGAAACTAGCCTTTCCTTTGCAACCAGTCAACATTGAACAACCATTTGAACAATGGGGATTGGATATCATAGGAGAAATTGTTCCTCATTCCTCCAAGCAGCATAAATATATCCTTGCAACCATGGATTACTTCACAAAGTGGGTAGAATCAATTCCTTTGAAGGTAGCCAACTCTGATGCAATCATTGAATTCATCGATCAATTCATCATTACCAGGTTTGGCGTACCTAATGCTCTCATTTTTTATAATGCATCTTATTTTTTTTGGAAATACCATACTTGAATTTGCTATTAAGAGAGGATTTAAATTGAAATATTTTGCAAACTACTATCCTCAAGGTAATGGTTTAGCAGAATCAACCAACAAAAATCTTATCAAGATTATTAAGAGAATTGTTGACCAGAATCAAAATAATTGGCACAAGTCTTTAATATTTGCATTATGGGTAGACAACATAACACAGAAGGAATCAATAGGTACTTCTCCATTCAACTTAGTGTATGTGAAAGAAGTTGTGATACCCACAAAGTTAGCACTCCGATCTCTAGACCTAGTGCAATTTATTGAAGAAATCCCCTCCTCTTCTATCCAATTAAGATATGATCAAATCCTTAAATTAGAAGAGGAAAGGGAAAAATCCAAAATTACACATGCAAAACATCAACAAATTATTAAATCTTCTTTTGATACAAATTATGTCAGCCCAAAACTTTTACAAATTGGTGATGTTGTTTTGAAATGGGACAAAGGACACGAAGACAAAGGCAAACACACTAAATTTTAAAAGATGTGGCTTGGACCGTTTCAAATCATTGAGAAGATAGGCTCATCAACGTTCATATTGCAAGATCTATCAGGTAAGAGAGATTCTCTCCCTATCAATGGGCTTATCTTAAAAAAAATATTTACTTAAGGAGGTAACCACTTCTTACTTGTAAATATTCATTATGCAGTTTTGTTTGTTTGAATTTTTATTTTTAGGAAATAAGGATGTAAATATTCTTCCATTGACCCTTTACTATTTGAAATTTATTTAAGGAAATATTGTAAATACTCACTTTCGATAAGTGGAAACCTTTACAGAAAAGGCTATATTTCTAGAAAGTTAGATAAAAATAAAACTCTGAAAACCTCTTTTAAAATTTGTAAAACCTTCACAAGCCTTGAAAATATTGTAAATATTTTCAATATTTAAAGAGTCAAGAGAGTTTATCTTTAAAAAGGAAAATACTTTTCCAAACATAGAATCTACAACTCTTAAATTTTCATCCATAGACTCTTAAGGAGAAAGTCATTCACCCCATCCATTAAGTTTGTGATTTTTTGAGAGTGTAATTCTAAAATATGTTTGATATAAAATATACAAGGTCTCATCATGAGCCTGCTTACCATGATCATAGGGAGCTAATTAAACTGACATTACCAATACTGCATATCAAAATAGGGTAATGGATTATGGTTATAAGACAAGGGGTCTCATCACGAGCCAGCTTGTTCAGTTCAATTACAACCAATGAATGGCATTTTCAACAGCTGGCCACCAAACCAGGACAATGGATTTTTATCTTTTAAAGAAATAAAAATAATAGAAAATACAAAAAAGGAAAAAATAAGTGTAAACATATCTTTTTGAATTATCTCTCAAAATTTATACTCTTAGATGGATGGGACAATGAATGATTAAATGGTTAAAAGGTAACCCTGTCGAGACTATAAACGTTTGCTCGCAGCAGAGGCACTACCTATGACAATAGATTAATCTTAAAAGCTAAGTTGGAGAAGCCCCCCTGCTTTATCTATACCAATCAATCAAAGCTTGAATAAGCCTATAATGTTTTTATTTTTAATATTGGAAAAGGAATAACAATTTTTTTTTTTCATTATATTCAGAGTTAACCTTTATCTAACTATTCTTAGATTGTTTTCTTTATCCTCAATGGTTTCCAAATTAAGAAAGTTATAGATATTGTATTACTTTCTTAGGGATTACTATTTCTCCCAGTGAATCGCCAATTGTTGTGATATACAACAACCCTCCCCATTTCGAGAATTTTACCTAAAACTTTAACAAGAAATGGGTCCCCTTTTTAATTCTTAGTTAAAATCAATAATTCAATAATAATCGCAAGCTTGGATTTAACCACATAACACATGAAAGTCCTTATGAAAAGGTCCGATCCGATATAAATATCAACCAAGACCCTTTTTGTAAAACAAATGTAAAATAATATGTCACACCCTTTATTTAAAGGATAGACTTAAAAGGCTTTCATTGGAAAATCTTTGATGCAATAATGCTATCGGAAATCACAAATCGCAAGTTCAGAAAAAAACATTCCAAGGGTCCATTCAAATCTTCCAATGTGATAATCCGATCGCAATCGGCCATCACTAAAGGCATGAGACACATAACTATCTATTGGCAATCGCTGATGTGATTTCATTAAAAATTGCACTTTCGATAAAAAGTTGTTAAATGAATGTTGGCAGGTTCTCAATCTTAAAGAAATTATAAATGAAAAACAAAGGATTTATTGATTAGCCCGCTGCCACATGAAAAATAACTTTTATCACAATCCGAGCTATGTATGGGAGTAGTTAAAGCCTAACCTTTGTGCATCCCGATTTGCGATATGCGATTTTCACTAATCATTGATCAGGAAAGTCATGAGATCCACTTTAAAAGGACTATTATTGATATGTGTGATGCAACGTATCATTATGACATTTAAGTATCATGATTGGCCATTATGGAAGTCATTAATAGAGTAGTTAAGGGTGAATCCTTCGAGGATTTCATCTCTGGTAATATTTGAGTTCGTATTTCTTATCACACTTGAATTACCATTAATCTTTTTATTCTGCGTTGGCTTTGAATGGGTTTTTCTC
This sequence comes from Pinus tabuliformis, assembly GCA_031772625.1. Taxonomy (NCBI): domain Eukaryota; kingdom Viridiplantae; phylum Streptophyta; class Pinopsida; order Pinales; family Pinaceae; genus Pinus; species Pinus tabuliformis. The sequence continues at coordinate 125,839,370 of CM062808.1, read as the reverse complement.
TGTTACGTTCTTTTGTTTCTTTTATGGAGCAAGTCCGAGTTGATGAATCTAGAGAAAATGACGAAGAAGTTGTATGAAATAATACTGAGAGGGGGGGTGAATCAGTATTATCAAGCCAAATATTCCCTTTTAAAAATTCAGAAGATATACACTACTTTAGTTAGTCAAACCTGCGTATATATGCAATTATGTAGAAGTAAACCCGCGGATGCAATGCAAACTTATAATTTACTTTATCTTTCAGATGTTGATTATTAATCTATGTATCTGAGTGAAATAAACAGTAACCAGACCAGTAAAAACAGAACAGAAGATAGTCACATTCACAAGAACACAAGATATAAGGTGGAAACCCAATGTGGGTGAAAACCACCTGCTGCAATTCGTCTATATCTTCCTTTAATTAGAAACTTATTTTTACAATGTACTGGTGCAGTCCTTTACCAGTACGCAGGCTACAACCTGCAGAGAGCTACAACCCTCTCTCATTTTCCATCTTCTCCTAGAAGGGAGATACAAACCCCTTAGCTCTTGTACTAGCCAAGATACTAGTACGTAGGTGCTGGCCTACTGAAGGCTACAACTTTCTCTTTTTTCTAGGGACCACGTTTCATAAATTTTCATACTGGATCCATGAACATCAATCAATCATCAAGGTTTTTGCTTCAACCAAACTCTTTTCACCGAACAAATCTGGTTCACAATAAACACATCTATGATAGTTGTACCTAGAACACAGAAACAATAACCATATACTAAATTCTGAACCCAGATCACTGCAGCAACAAATAGAGGCAGCTAGATCACAATAAAATACATATACGCTACTTAAGTAACCTGAAATCTGCATGTATACGCTCCTGTATGTGGAGAAACCTGCGTATACATAGTTTGCCTTTAATGAACCTGCGTGTATACGCACCTTTGTTTTACTGAACCTGCTTACAGATCTGTAAAGGATAATTTACTCTTTCAAACAGTCAAATACAAGTTAACCCAGATTATCGGATTTATAGATCAAGCGTGCGACTCAAAAAACAGATCAAGATCATACAAAGATACTATCATTCAAGCCTTAAAGATTATGACGCATCAATAGATCTTATGCACTTAGGTTCTTCCTTCATTCAGATCCAGATCTGCACATAACCCCAATCACAAAAGTTTTAGATCTAGCACACGTTAGATATTCAATTGATTCCAAAGATGCCTTGCCAAATGATCTCCTTCCTCCTTTTATAGTCTTAGGCCTTTCTCAATACCACGGGCCAAAACCATAATAACACAATACCACGGGCCCAATACTTTGGGATCAACCCTTCTGACGAGATACCATGGTCCAAAACCATAGGTTCAAATCCCAAGGGCTAACTACCCCGGACCAAAGGTAAATTTTCCAACATATACGCGCCTTTCCTTGCATGAAAGTGCGTGTATACGCATATGCGCCTTCGAAATGTCTAACCCGCATGTATACGCGACTTTATCTAGGTGAACCTGCGTATATGATATTTCCTTCATTCTGAAAGCCTGAACTGAGATCTGTCACCAGATAGAGTTGCCATCAAGGAAAACACCTGTGCCATAGCTCCAAACCTGTACCATAATTCCAACAATCTCCCCCTTTGGACTTGATGGCAACCCAAGATCCAACCCAAGATCTTCAAAGTCATTCTCCCCCTTTGTCATCAAGGTCAAAGGGTTGTGCTCCCCCTGAGTGCATGCTGAAATCTCTGCCCTGGTGTGCTGACCATGCTCCCCCTGACTATAGACAAGATCGACAAAAAGATGTTCTTCAAGAAGAACCAAGACTTATACATCATAAAAGACCTTCCTATCACCAAAAGACTCAGTACATACATCCATCACCCAACCAAGTGGGGATCATCCACTCAACCAAGCAGGGATACATCAGAATTTACATATGACAACCAAATACATTACATTTTCGTCCCAGGCATAGTGGGGAAACCAGGATAGGTCGTTACATGACCTTGACACCATAAAAGAGATAGAGACGAAATATCTATAGCAATAGTAGCATCATCTATCAATCAACAATCAGATTAGCAACCATGATTTACTTCTATTCTTCCTCTGCATTTCTTCCACCTGAAACCAACAACAGCTATGAACTAGAACCAAAAGCTTCTAAGATAATGCCAACAATATGCATCATTAGAAGATTATCTGCTCCCCCTGAACCTGTGCCAGATGATTTCTGTCAAACCCAAATCAAACTATCTGCAACCAGAGCCTGTCCCTACTAATATCGATCAAGCCTCCATATACGCGACTGTCTCTGCACAAACCAGCGTATGTACGCAGATCCTCCTCAGGCAACTCGCGTGCACCCATTTTTCTCTGAAATAGACAAGATTTAATAGTAGGATGATGCATCAACTACCCCTAGCTTCTGTCTGAGGTATTCAAATGTCTCCCTGGGTAGTGGTTTGGTGAGAATATCAGCAACTTGTTCCTTAGAAGGAACATACTCCAATTTGATCTTTTGTTCCGACACTTGTTCCCAGAGAAAGTGATACTTGATTGGTATGTGCTTGGTTTTTGAATGCATGACTGGGTTCTTTCAAATGATGATTGCACTTGTATAGTCACATAGAATGGAGATAGGTGGTGTACAAGTGGTTTGAAAGTCCTGCAAGGTTTGCATCATCCAAAGGAGTTGAGTGCAACAAGATGCGGCAGCCACATATTCCGCTTCAGCTGTAGATAAGGCAATCGAACTTTGTTTCTTGCTGAACCAAGATACTAATCTGGAACCCATAAAGAATGCTCCACCACTTTTGCTCTTCCTGTCATCCACGCTTCCGGCCCAATCTGCATCTATATAAGCATGTAGAGTGAGATCTGTATCTCTAGGATACCATAAGCCATAATTTTGAGTTCCTTGAAGATACTTGAAAATTCTCTTTACTGCATGAAGATGGGTTTCTTTAGGATTTTCCTGAAATCTTCCAACTATTCCCACTGCATGCATGATGTCTGGTCGAGTACCTGTCAAATAAAGAAAACTTCCAATCATGGATCTATAGGCTAGTTGATGAACTGCTGCAGATTCATCATTTGCACTGCGGCTGCATCCTGTAACCATAGGGGTACACACTGGTTTTGAATCTTCCATGCCATATTTCTTCAAGATCTTCTTGAGATACTTGGTTTGAGACAAGAAGATACCGTCTTCATTTTGTTGGATTTGCAATCCAAGAAAGTATGTCAGTTCTCCAAGCAAGGACATTTCGAATTCTTTCTACATCACCAAGGCAAAGCTTTGACTCATAGCTTCTTCATTGCTGCCAAAGATAATATCATCTACATACACAAAACGTATTATCAATTTGTCATTTTCAATTTTTATATAAAGATTGCTATCTACTGATCCTTTTGAGAATCCTTGTTGATGAAGATATTTGTCCAACCGGTAGTACCAAGCCCTTGGAGCCTATTTAAGACCATAAAGAGCCTTTTTTAGTCTGCATACAAGATTTGGATCATTCCCAAGAATGAAACCATCCGGTTGCTCAATGTACACTTCTTCTTCTAAGTCTCCATTCAGAAAGGCCAATTTCACGTCCATTTGAAATACTTTGAATTTTTGAAAACTTGAGATAGAAAGGAACATTTGGATGGCCTGAAGTCTAACAACGGGAGAAAAAGTTTCTTCAAAGTCTATTCCTTCTTGTTGATCATGCCCTTTACAAACAAGTCTAGCCTTGTTTCTAATCACTTCCCTGTTTTCATTCAACTTATTTTTAAAGATCCATTTTGTCCCTATGACATTCTTATCTTTTGGTCTAAGAACCAACTCCCAAGTGTTGTTCTTTTCGATCTGCTCAAGTTCTTCCTCCATTTCCTTGACCCAACATTCATCTTTGCACGCCTCTTTTACATTTTGTGGTTTAGTGGAGGAGAGCAAAGCCAAATAGCTTGAGGCTTATGCAATTGTTCTTCTTGTTTGTATACCTGCCTTTTTCTGTCCCAAAATTTGAGATTTTGGATGATTCTTCTAAACATACCTGGATGGAGTCTTCTCTTCTATCCTTATCTGTTCCTCTAGTGCCTCTTGAGGTTCTTCTTCATCATCAGTCTGATTTGGAGGGTAGTCTTCATCCTCTTCGATATCTTCATAATTTACTTGCCCAGGAATGTATCCTTTTTCATCAACCACTATATCAATGTTGTCAACAATTCTTCCAAGTCTTTTGTTGTAACACTTATATGCTTTGCTGTGGGGAGAATAACCAAGGAGAATGCCTTCATCTACTCTAGGTTCAAGTTTTCCAAGCTGTTAATCATTATTCTTAATATAGCATTTGCTTCCAAAAATTTTGAAATGCTTTACCGAAGGAGTCTCATACCAAAGCTCATGAGGAGTTTGAGTGTTGTTCACTCGGACATTTGTTTTGTTGAGAATAACAACCGCAGCAAATTCAGCTTCACCCCAGAAGTTTGCGGGAGTTCCAGACTCATCAAGCATAGCACGAGCCATTTGTTGAACCGTTATGTTCATCCTTTCCACCACTCCATTTTGATGAGGAGTCCTAGCTGTAGCGAATTCCCTTCTTATACCATGTTCTTCATAGAAATCGAAAAATTCATTTGAGGTAAACTCCCCACCTCTGTCAGACCTGAGGCACTTAATTTTGTGATCTGATTTGTTTTTAGCCAAGGCTTTGAAAGATTTGAATTTTTCGAGTGCTTCGTCTTTGTGCTTCATAATTCCTAACCAAACCATCCTGGAGAAGTCGTCAATGAATAATATAAAGTATTCTTCTCCTCAATGTGACCTTGTCCTAAATCGACCACATACATCTGTATGAACTAGATCAAGAGGCTTGCTAGCTGATCCTTCCTTCTCAGGGAAGTTAGTTCTAGTTTGCTTACCAAACTGACATGATTTGCATATTGTGTTGTCTGGAATTTTAATATCTAGAAGACCATGAACTGCCTGGTATTTGCATGCTTTCCTTATTTTTGAAAAGCTTAGATGCCCCAATCTCCGGTGCCATAACTAGTGTTCATCATCCTTGCTTAAGTAGCATTGTTGTCAAGGATAATTTTAGGGGCGAATGTTCGCCCTTTGGCGAAATTAAGGGGTTTTAAATTTTTAGTGGGCGAATATTTTGTATCATAGTACATTTTTACAAATTACCTCAAATAGCCCACCTTATTTTAAGGGAGAGGGTAAAAAAGGTAAATTTAGCCTTTGAAATTAGGACTTACAACCTTCCATTCGCCCATTTTCAAGAATAGGTTTTATTTAAGTGAATCCATTCGCCCATTTTCAAGAATAGGTTTTATTTAAGTGAATCCTATGGGCCAAATACCATATTTATAAAAGAGATATGGTAAATTAATAAAAATATAAATAAATGAGAGGTATGGTATATAAATAAAACATTTTTTATATTTACTCCATAAGTCACCTTACATACATGTAAGGGTGTAAACAAATAAAAATATAAGTAAAGTGGAGGTATGGTAAATAAATAAAACGTCTTTTTATACTTACTCAAAAGGTATGGTAAATAAATAAAAATATAAATAAACTAGACGTATCGTAAATAAATAAAACCTCTTTTTATATTTAGTCCATAACCCTAGTTCTATTTATGAAGGCTCAAGAAAGAGGTTTTATTTAAGTGAATCCTATGGGCCACATACCATATTTGTAAAAGAGGTATGGTAAATTAATAAAAATATAAATAAACGAGAGGTATGGTAAACAAATAAAACATTTTTTTATATTTACTCCATAAGTCACCTTATATTTAGGAACACTCAAAAAATGGGTTATATTTAGGTGAAACCTATGGCCAAAATACTATGGGACAAGTACCATGGAATAGATTATTATTAATACCATGCAAAAAACCATTATTAACCCTAATATTAGAGTTAATAAAAATAAAAATGGCACATGGTATTGACCCATGTTATTCACCAAAATGGCACATGGTATTGACCCATGGTATTCACTTGGAATGTAGCCTATTTAAATGGGGGAATTAAACCATCATGTAGCCTATGCTAAGATTCACTAGGACTTTACAAAGTTTTATTATTTAGTGAAAGACTCACCAAGATCTTATAAGATTTTATAATTGAGTAAAATATTCGCCATGCCGGTGAGAGATTCGCCAAAAAATTATATATACATATTATATTATTGATAAAATCGCCTTCAATTTTTCCTATATACCATGGAGATTTGCCCATTTATTATATTTATAAATTTAGGGGGGGGTTCTTAAAATTTTCCCTGATTGTTGTTGTCCTTCTTCAAATATGTATAAAAATTTTGGAGTTCTTCTGCCTTTGATCACTGTTTTTCCTATATCAAGATCACGAACACTACATCCATTTGATCGAAATATTACCTCGGTTACTTGATCGCACATCTGACTGACACTCCGTAGATTATGCTTCAAGCCATCAACATACAAAACATTTCCAGCTTTGACCTCTTCTTTCAACTGAGCAGTGCCTCTTCCTTTTATGACTGCAGGGGTATCATTTCCAAAAGAAACTTTCTTTCCCTTTTCTAAAACACTATATGATTCAAGCTTTTCTTTATAACCTGTCATATGCTTCGAACATCCACTGTTGATGTACCATTGATTTTCCTATCCTTCTGCATAAAAAGCTATCCCACATCTTTCTAGTTGTGGTTTCTTTATTCTCCATGTTCTGGTGCTTGAGGCTTGTTCCTTTGTCTGTCAAAACCTCCTCCTGCATTCAGAATCTTCATGACCAAATTTATTACAAGTAGAACATTCAATTTCATTTTCAAGGGTCGAAAAGTTGTTATAGGTCCTTTTTGTAATCCCAGTCATACTTCTTTGTTTTTGAGCTTCTCTAGTCATGATTGTCTTATAAGGAACACATTGAGCTGCTTTGTGGCCAAAGTTATGGCAAGAGAAACATTGGCCATTGAAGAAACTTCTGCAATTATCAAATCTACCAGCCATATGATTGTAGTTTCTATTGTCATCCATTCTTGAGGCAAATTAAGAAGATCTTACCTGTGGCTGATTGTAGCTTTTGTTCACCCTTAAGGTGGATTGCCCCAGATTTACCTGGTAGTCTTTGTTTATTCTTGATGGAATTCGTCCCTGTTTTACCTGGTGATCTTCATTGGACTTTTGCTCATACCTCCTTGCTGCATCAAGATAACTCTTTGAGGTGGACGCTTGAGATGTTTCTCCATGATACCCCAGACTTGTCTTGATTAGTCGAGAGCATTGTCCATTGATGATCTCATCCAGAGTTTTAGATCCTTTAACAAATTTAAGATTAAGAGCCTTTGTTTTCTCAATTTCTTTTCTAAGCCCAACAATTTCACATTCTAACTTCTCAAGAAATTGTTCCTTTTCATCAAGTTGGAATTGCAGAGTATCAATGATCATATTCTTTTCTTCTCAACATATTTTGAGTCTAGAAATCTCTTCATGAAAACCATCTACATCTATAACATCCATGTAATCATCATCTTCAAAAGCCATTAAAATTTTATAGTTATTACCTCGTTCATCTTCATCACTATTTGAGAGACCATCACTATCTTCATGAGTGTAGTAAATTTTCTTAGTTGCATTCTGTTTCTTGTTTCATCTAACAGGTTCCTTCCCTTTATCCTTATGTGGACATTTGGCAGCATAGTGACCGACTCTCCCACAAGCAAAGCATTTGAAGGGTAACTTACCTCTGAATCTTCCAGTACCCCGTTGAAGATTCTTAACAAAATTTGATTCTTCTTCCTCTTCTGATGCATGTCTTAACTCATAGTAGTCTCCTTTGCCTGAAGCCTTGAAAGATGGTCCTCCTTTCCTCATTTCATAAGCAGTTAGAATCTCATGTAGCTATGACATGGTAAGGTTTCAAAGATTCTCCTTTTCTTCTATTGCTGAAACTTTAGATTCAAATCTGCGGGACAAGGATCTTAGAACATTTTCAACCACAACAACCTCTTTTATTTCTTCACCCAAGTTTTTCATACAATTAACAATCTCATCTACACGAAGGAAATAGTTAGCCACACTTTCATCATTATGCATTCTGAGATTTTCATACTGAATCCTGAGGGTTTGAAGTTTTGCTCATTTTACCTATTCATCTCCTTCATAGCTTAGAACAATCTTGTCCCATATTTCTTTTGCAGATTTATACTGCATAACCTTGACAAATTCTGATTGAGATAGGCATCCTAATAGAGTATTAACTGCCTTTTCATTTGTTTCATATTTCTTCTTCTCAGCCGGATCTGTAGGAGTTGCTGATGGAAAAGTGTACCCTGTATCTATGATATCCTAGACTTCTGTACCAAGAGATTGAAGATAGGCAGTAACTCTTACTTCCAATATACGAAGTTTGTCCCATCAAAAATAGGTGGCCTGATAGATGCTTCTCTCTCGCAGTTTCTCATGATGATGGATCTTCCTCCAAGTGATCAAGCTTCTTCAGAAGGACCTGCTCTGATACCAATTGTTGGAAATAATACCGAGAGGGGGGGTGAATCAGTATTATCAAGCCAAATATTTCCTTTTAAAAATTCAGAAGATATACGCTACTTTAGTTAGTCAAACCCGCGTATATACGCAATTATTTAGAAGTAAACCCGCATATGCAATGCAAACTTATAATTTACTTTATCTTTCAGATGTTGATTATTAATCTATGTATCTGAGTGAAATAAACAGTAACCAGACCAGTAAAAACAGAACAGAAGACAGTCACATGCACAAGAACACAAGATATAAGGTGGAAACCCAATGTGGGTGAACCACCTGCTGCAATTCGTCTCTATCTTCCTTTAATTAGAAACTTCTTTTTACAATGTACTGGTGCAGTTCTTTACCAGTACACAGGCTACAACCTACAGAGAGCTACAACCCTCTCTCATTTTCCAGCTTCTCCTGGAAGGGAGCTACAACCCCCTTGGCTCTCGTACTAGCCAAGATACTAGTACGTAGGTGCTGGCCTACTGAAGGCTACATCCTTCTCTTTTTTCTGGGGACCACGTTTCACAAATTTTCAGACTGGATCCATGAACATCAATCAATCATCAAGATTTCTGCTTCAACCAAACTCTTTTCACCAAACAAATCTGGTTCACAATAAACACATCTATGATAGTTGTACCCAGAACAGAGAAACAGTAACCATATACTAAATTCTAAACCCAGATCACTGCAGCAACAAATAGAGGCAGCTAGATCACAATAAAATACATATACGCTACTTAAGCAACCTGAAATATGCATGTATACGCTCCTGTATGTGGAGCAACCTACGTATACACAATTTACCTTTAATGAACTTGCGTGTATACGTGACTTTATCTAGGTGAACCTGCATATATGATATTTCCTTCATTCTGAAAGCCTGAACTGAGATCTGTCACCAGATAGAGTTGTCATCAAGGACAACACTTGTGCCATAGCTCCAAACCTGTACCATAATTCCAACGGAAGTCAAAGAAAACAAAGGCCCCCGTTGTAGCCAAAGAATAACCAGTGAAGAAGGTCTTAATATCTAATACTACTTGCCTCAGTCTAAGTAAGGCTTCATGGGAAAGTATTTATAATTTACTGGAAGTCAACAATCTGAAAGAGATCGAAGAAGTGCCAACAACAGATTCCACGGACAAGTCAGAGAATACTCTTAAGGATTTGGCCTGCTCCTATCTTCATAAAATAGAAGCCCACGCCAAAGTTTTACCCTATAATGACTTGGTCAGATGGGTTACTGAAAGCATGAATATCATAGACAGAACATTCTTTACGGATGATGGAAGAATGTTTAGGTAATTTAGAGCAGAAGATATGAAAAGAATGTACCATTTGCCTAAACCGTAGAAGCGTTATAACAAAGAATTTTTGGAGGCTTTCGCCAAAGAAAAAACCATCAAATCAGACCCTATTAGACAATGGAGGCATTTTCCGACCAAACACAAGCATGAATCATCGGATATGTACTACATAGACTCGTTGGCATCTCCTCACTGTTAGGCTAGTACCATGATGTGCAAACTCTTGGAGTCCATGATTTTGCCAAATTTTCTATAGAGATGGTACCATTAATGGAGGCTACAATTAATTCATTTATCATGGATTGGGAAACCATTTTTTCTGATAAAATGGCCAACCAAATACTTGATTATAAGAAAAACATGTTTGTGACTACCCAGGTAATACCCTTGTTTTATATGAGTTCTTATATTACGGACACTATCTGTTTCAATTCTGAATATCCCATTCTAAGAAGGAAATGGACTCCACAAGACCCAAACCCCATTCATATCTATCATAAGGAATTGTGGAAAGCCCATTGCAAGAATCATCTTTATAGAATCTGTCACAGTTTCATCTTCTTCGTGTATTATGCCATATTCAATAAACTCGCTCCTAGGTTGTCCAAGGAAGCCTCTATCGACCTAACTACAATTGGTAGTTGGTTTGGTGAAGAAAAGTTCATCTACATTAGACTTTTTGGCATCACTACTGACCCACATGTCCTGCCCTTTATACATACCTGATAAGTTACTTGCCATAGAATTAGCATATCAGGTAATAGTAGAAGGGATGTCAAGAAACTTAAAGGAGTCTAAAAATCATATGTGGCCTTCATTCCCCCTCTGATATGGTGCCTTCATGCTACATGAATTCAAACATGTAGAGAAGGAAGCTGTGAAAATAAAAATGTTAAAGTTAGCATTCATCCCAAAAAGGCAGTATGATCCTAAATCTGTTGCCTACAATGTCACTTCTCAAGCCAATATCACCAAGTTTGAACATGAGGAGGGTAGTTATGATGATTTGTTTGCTTCAGCCGAGTTATTTTCTCAAGTGAAACAACTAGAAAAAATCAAATTGGGAGCGGAGGGACTAGAGGAATTTTACAAGTTCAGGACACAAAGATTGGAAATGCTACCTCTAAACATGTTAAATACTACCTCTATGGTACAACCAAAAGCCCACTGTGAAGATAAAATTATTGAAAGACTCCTGAAAAGGAAAAAACCCCAGAAAGGGAGCAGACACGGGAAGGAACTAGTGAGCCCATTGATATGAATATCAATATTGATCCTAAGTTAATCAAGGAATGGGAGTAGTTCGACTCAATCATCAATAACCTGAATAAATCCCAAGAGCTCACTACACCAAAAATGCCTAAAGTGCAAAATCTAGAAGTTATCACAGTTCCGATTGAAGGAACAAGCAACCTACCCAGAATTAAGCAGGACATAGAGATTATTCACTAGAATCCTACCGAGGATATTGTACTACAAACTAAAGAAATACCACCTCTCGATGTCTTCTACAATACGAAGCACAGGGATGTAGTTAAAAGACAAAGAAAGAAGAGGAAAATTAATCAAAGTCCTCTTTTAACTCCTGAGGCAGAAAAGATGAACATGGTATAGAAAGCAGAAGTTAGTCCCTTCAAGGATTTAACAAAGCTATCTCAGTTTGCAGGAGCTTACATAATGGTGACAATAGATAAAGCCTTAGAGGTTAGCCACCTGATGAGGGAAAAGGATCAAACGATTACCCAACTTGAGGTGCAATCGATAGAGCAACAACAAAAGATAAATCAGCTTGAACAACAGTTAATAGAGCTGAGGCAGCAAAATGAGCGATTAAAAGAGTAGTTGAAGTTGGAAAAATAGAGGATTGATGAGTACTCTCCATAAACAATAGGAGTTGTCTCAGGAATTAAGCAAGCTTCAGATGCTAAGTGAGTAAGAAAAAAAGGCAAATGAAGATCAAATCGTGCAAATGAAAGAACAAATAGAAAGGTACAAGGGTTATCCATAGGTAAGCGAATTCAGAACAGAAGCCTTGGAAATAACCAAAGCCTTGTACCGATAATTGTATATTCTTTGCCACAATATATCATTGGCCAACCCCTTATGTGATATCTTTGCATCAATGATTGAAAAGGCAGTAGATGCTAGACTTGAATTAGATAAGGCGGATGAACGGTTAACCAATTTCCTATCCTGAAAAGATTCCAAAGAAGGAATGGCTTTCAATCTATGAATAATACAAGAATCGCATAAGGAAATCCTATTTTCCGAATGGGAGTCCCAGTTAATGAAAGCTGAAAGAGAAAATTCTAGATGCAGAGCTGCAACGAATTGTGTAGGAATTTACAGGGTAAGTTCTTCAGATAGAACAGCAAAGTACACCACTCACAAACAGATCACAGATAAATACACCAGTATATTGACGTGGTTAAAACCCTCAAAGAGGGAAACAGTCCACGGCCTGAGCCAACGTGGCCACTTCAAGCAATATATTAATAAAAGAATGAAAATTTACATAAGCTTCTCTCATGGACGGATTGCCCTACAAATGACCCTCCATGCTCTTTAAATAGAGATCATGGACCAATCGGGTGCTAAGCCATGGATCAAGTGTTGCTAATACCGAGGAGAGAATGAACCATCAGGTCACTACATATCGTGACCATCGGATTGTAAGTTACAAAATGTACATAGTAAAGAAACACACTTTACCTAACTCTATACTAGACCAAGTTATACTTAACTATTTCCTATGTGTCGGAATATCCTAACATCCCCCCTTAAGAACAACTTGGGATAGGATTGAAGGATTTACAAATATGACACAATAGGAGAAGGAAGGAGGCACTAGAGCCTATCTCCCCTTAGTGACAACTGCCTGAACTCCAACCATAAATCGAAGTTTAGTGAACTTCACCTCTGTGAGAGCCTTTGTAAAGATGTCTGCAACTTGATCATCTGTTGAACAATATTGCACTTCAAGAACATGGTCGTGCATGAGCTTTCTGATGAAGTGAATGTGCAGTTCAATGTGTTTACTGTGCTGATGTTGGACTGGATCTTTGCATAGTTGAATGGCACTTTGATTATCACACCAAAGTGTAGTCGGATGCTGCTGCTGAAAGCCAAACTCTGATAGGATCTGACGAAGCCACAAGGCTTCCTTACTAGCTTCTACGACACCATGATACTTTGCTTCTGCTGAAGAAAGAGAAATGGCACCTTGTTTCTTGCAAGCCCATGTAATAGGTCCTGAACCAAGAGTGAACACATAACCGGTAGTAGAATTTCGATCATCAGGGTCACCAGCCCAATCAGAATCAATGAAACCAACCAACAGAGGAGCTGCTTCGGCACTGTAATTAATCCCAAACTGAACTGTACCTCGAACATAACGAAGTATTCTTTTAGTTGCTTTCCAATGACTTTCATGTGGGTTTTTCATAAACCAAGCAACAAGGCCAACAACAAAGGAAAGGTCAGGACGAGTATGGGTTAGATACAAAAGTTTTCCTACAAGTTGATGGTATAAGGTAGCATCAAATTTAGGAGAAGTACAAGTGAATGAAATTTTGACTCCAAACTGAAAGGGAGAAGGGGCTAGCTTACAGTCTTCCATGTGAAAATGGCGTATAATATCACAGGCATACTTGGACTGGGAAAGGGAAATACCTTCCTTGGATTGCAATACTTTAAGACCAAGAAAATAATGCAAGTGTCCTAAGTCTATCATTTCAAACTTCTTTTTAAGACTGGACTTCACATGGTTGATAAGAATGGGATCACTACCAGTGAGGATAAGATCATCAACATAAAGAACAAGAATTATAATAGACTTGCCCACTTTCTTGGTGTAGATAGTATTGTCAGAATGACACCTAGAAAAGCCAGATTCTAAATGAAAGCTATCCATTTTGGCATACCAAGCCCGAGGAGCTTGCTTGAGACCATAAAGGGATTTCTTAAGCCGACATACAAGGCTGGAGTCTGTTTGTGTAAAGCCAATAGGTTGTTCCATATAGATTTCTTCATGCAAGTCCCCATGCAAGAAGGTAGATTTAACATCCATCTGATGGACTTCCCATTTGAAAGAGGCAGCAAGGGAAAGAACAAGGCAGATAGAGTTCATTTTCGCAACAGGGGAGAAGGTTTCAGTGTATTCAATGCCTTCAACTTGTGAAAAAACCTTAGCAACAAGACGAGATTTATGTTTATCAACTTTCCCATCTGGTCCATACCTAGTTCTGTAAACCCATTTGCATCTAACAAGTTTTCGTCCCTTTGGTAGAGGAACAAGATCCCATGTATCATTTGGCAATAATGAATGATATTCTTCATTCATAGCTACTTCCTAATCTGGATGGCCTGAAGCTGCTACAAAGGTGTCAGGATCATAATTCACTGAAGCTTGAGCCAGTAAAGAAGAGGCTCTATCAAACTGAGAATGTGTACATCGCTAATCTGTAGGATTACCGGCAAGATCACCTGCTGCATCCCGAGTAGCACAGACCCATTTTGGAAGCTGAGGAGCTGAAGGAGGATCTTGAGAAGGTGGGGGAGGATTTTCATCCTCACTTTCATCATCTGAAGAAGAAATATTTTCAAAAGTAGAAGAGATAGGGAGAGGTGGCACATCTGCCGAACTAGGCTTGTAGGCCGATATATTTTCAACAAACTTTACATCTCTTCTAATGATAACATTTTTGGACTTAAGTAGAATAAGTCTATATCCTTTGACATCTTTAGAATATCCAACAAAAATACATTTTTCACTCTTAGTTTCTAAAGCTTTATGTTTCTCATCTGGAATATGGGCCCATGCTTCACTTCCAAAAACACGAAAGTGACTTACATCTGGTTTAATTGAGATCCATGCTTCTTCTGGAGTGATATTCTTTAAAACCTTAGTAGGAGTGCGATTTATTATGTAATTTTCACACTTAATTTCTTCTGCCCAAAAATTAAGACCAAGTCCTTTGGATTGAAGCATACAATTAGCCATTTCCTTTAAGGTGCGATTCTTCCTTTCAGCTACATCATTTTGTTGTGGAGTATATGGAACAATATGTTGCATTTGAATTCCATTCTGAGTGCAAAAGTTGATTTATTTGTTGTTAACATATTCTCCACCATTATCAGATCTTAGCTTAAGAATTTGATGTTCAGATTGTTTTTCAACAAAGGCCTTGAAGGCCAAGAACATGTTAAATACTTCACTCTTGAGTTTTAAGAAGTATACCCAAGTGCGTCTGGAGGAATCATCAATGAAAGTTAAGAAATACTTGTAGCCAAAGAATGAAACAACTGGAAGTGGACCACATAAATCACTATGCACAAGCTGTAAAGGGGCTGAGGCGTGCCAAGAGGCACATTTTTCAAAACTATCCTGATGATGTTTTCCAATTACACATCCAGAACAAACACCATCTCTGCAAGATACCATTGGAAGAACTATCACCATATTTTCTTTACATAGGTTCTGAAGGGAGTGATAGTTTAAGTGACCAAATCGCTCATGCCAAAGTTTTCTCACTTCATCGTTATGAGCAACAAATACTGAGGGAAGATTTGATGACCCAAAGTTGTGAAACTTATACAACCTTGTAGAATCATCAGCAATGCCAGTAGCTAAAATCTGTCTAGGATCTCTTAGGTCCTTAATTACAACATCGTGAGGTGAAAATTCAACGATTTTACCTTCACCTGAATGAGTTATCTAATATACAGATAGAAGGTTGCAGGATAAGGTTGGAACACATAATACATCATTAAATTGACCATTGTCTATATGAACAGTTCCAGTCCCTACAACACTAAGAGATCTATCATCACCAACATATATGTTTTTGGTGTTACAATCATTTAAAGAAGAAAACATGGCTTTGTTTTTGGCCATGTGATAAGAAGCTCCAGAATCAATGAGCCACTCATGAGAATGAGAAGAAGAAGATACATTTAGTGCATAGCCAGAATGAGATGATTGACAACCGCATGTAGGAAGTGCCATTCCTGAAGATGAAGTTGAAGTTGAAGAGTGCTCCAAATGGATGTTATGCTTCTTCATTGCTGCTTCCAAGGCTTCCATCTTCTTAAAGCATTTGGATTCTAAGTGGCCATCTCGATTACAAAAGTTGCAATGTCTATCAGTCTTCTTCCCTTTGTTTTTATTTGTCTTATCATTTTGTTGAAATTATTTTTCATTTTGAGGCTGAAATTGCTTTGGACCTTGTTTGGTTTAGGACCATTCCTTTTAGGATACGACTTCTTAGGATTCTTTGAATTTGGTTGCTACTGGGTGGCTAACGCTTACTTAGAAGAGTTTCCAAGATTAAGAAGATTAAGGTGTAAGAGTTTTTCTTGTTCTCTTATTAAAGAATCACAAAAAGAATCAAAGGAAGGGGACTTGTAGTCTTTTCCTTGAGAAATGAAGGCTTCTCTTGTAGAATGGAAGGTGGAAACAAACACAGAGTAGGCTAGTCCCAACTTAGTAAGGATGGAATAGATAAGGTTACTATCTTCTTTCTTAACCTTAACACCTTGCAAGAGAAGTCTAAGGGTCTTGAACTTGGACAAAGAATCTTCAATGCAAGAAAAATTATTGGGGTCCAATGTAAGCAACTCATTTTCAAGTTGATGGGCTCTAAGTTCATTTTTTATTCCAAAAACTTTAGTAATCTGTTTCAATGCTTCATTAGGAGTATCAAGTTCCGCAATATGGAATCTAAGATCTGGAGAAATAGACATCCCTATCAACCCTCATGCTTTATCTTGCCTATTTTCGCATTTGGTTGCCTTATCTTCATCTTTCAGTTTGGTTTCTTGGCCTGAGGCTATTTTGTAGAGACCTTTACTTCTAAGTAAATCCACAATGTAGGACCACCATTGGAAGTAATTAGTGTTGTCAAGAATAAATTAGCATGGACTTTCCATTTTAACAGAAACTGAGACTATAGATGCTAAAACTAAGTGTTCCAATGGAAAGATCTCGAAAAATTAGGCTAGTTCAAAAAAAATGGCTCTGAAAACGGCTTCCGGATGAAAAAGTTATGGCTTTTTGAAGAAAAGTAGATGAAGATGCCGACGAAGTGCAGGAATGTGCGGAAATGAAAAATCTGCCGCCACAAAAAGGAGACTTGAACTCAAGACCTCTACTCTCATAAATTAGCTTTGGACCAAGTGAGCTATACAAAAAGTTTGAGAGAGAGAGAGAGGGGGGGTGAAGCTTTGGGTTGCGTGCTTGCCTTGAGAAAGTTCTTTTTCCCTACAAAACAAAAAACAAAAAACCCAACACGGAAATACAAAAAAAAATGAACCTTACGGCTTGAAGTTAGCTTTAGCCGGAAACTAAATATTTTCCTCTATGTTTCTGATTTTCCAAGATCACACTAAGGCGCAGCAGAAAAGAGCATACGCATGAGAAAAATCCTTCCTTTCTGTTTTTGATTTGCCCAGATCGCATAGAGTCGCGAGGAAAAGAGCATACGTAGAAATGAAAGGTATAGATCTGGTAATAAAAAAGGCTAAATAAACCGAAACTGAAATAAACAGAGAGAAAATAAATGTAAACTGAAAATAAACATTGTATACCTCCAGATCTTAAAAATGACGTAGCTAGGGCTACCGGAAACCTTTTCGCGTGAAATGAAAGGGGTTCCTCACTAGAACAGATGCTCCCAACACAATAGAGTATTCCTCTCGGCCCGATAGTAGTCAGAAATAATAGATCTAGGAAACGACAGTCGGATGCAGTTTTACTGGCTTCAGATTTGGATCACCAATGGACGCGGCCCTCAAATAGATTTGATACCATGTAGGAATTTACAAGGTAAGTTCCTCAGATAGAACACCAAAGGACACCGCTCACAAATAGATCACAAATCAATACACCAGTATTTTGACGTGGTTAAAACCCTCAAAGAGGGAAACAGTCCACAGCCTGAGCCAACACGGCCACTTCAGGCAATATATTAATAAAAGAATGAAAATTTACATAAGCTTCTCTCATGGAGGGATTACCCTACAAATGACCCTCCATGCTCTTTAAATAGAGATCATGGACCAATCAGGTGTTAAGCCACAGATCAAGTGTCGGTAATACCGAGGAGAGAATGAACCATCGGATCACTACATATCGTGACTGTCGGATTGTAAGTTACAAAATGTACGTAGTAAAGAAACACACTTTACCTAACTCTATACTAGACCAAGTTATACTTAACTATTTCCTATGTGTCGGAATATCCTAACAAATTGTCTGGTCGAATTGATAAATAACATTTTGCATATGTCTAATTTGATCACCTATTTCTCTCTAGGTAAACTCCCAAAAGCAAAGTTGTTGGAACAACATTGGAAAGAGGAGCTAGCACACAGGGAAAAATAGATTGGAGGAATGCAAAGCTTGACATGGGAAACATTCTGGTTTTTCTTTGTCAAGCCCCATAGCCAGCAGATGGCCATGAAATGTCTTTTGTATGCAATGAACTACATAATCTCTGATCTCTCGGATGCCACCTATACAGCTTAGCTACACTCCAGGATGAGTCAACCTCCAGAAATCTAGCCTATGCTCGCAATCTGTCAGCTACAATCACAGGAAAAGAAGCTAATACAATGAATTCATTCAACCGCCACAGCACTGCTATTTTCATGATGAATCCAAAATTTATTTCTACAGTTAGACCATCGCATATCGATTTTTATTGATAATTTGTTGTTATTTTTAGTATTTAAGACCCTTTCATGTCTTTAGAAAGGGTTCGCAATTTGTATTAAAAACATGACTTGGGAGTTGTACTACTATACTTTTAATATTTTTTTTATCACAAATTGGACCAAAGTTTTACATTTTTGTCAAAGAGGCTTTTCTAAGATTTGCACTTTTGCATCTTTTGAAGGTGTTCTCAAATAGGAAAGTAGAATCTGAAGGTTGTTTACATCGGGAGAATCCAAATGCATACAATACAATTATCTATGTTTTTGTCTTATTTCTCTATGCGAATGAACATTTCTCAACATTGCTACTATATATATATATGTGTGTGTGTGTGTGTTTTTCAAGCAATTCTTTAACTTGTCATTTCTGAATGTTTCAGAATTGTTATCTTTTGGATATATATGTTAGTGATATATATTATGATCAATGCGATAATGTTTTTTATTATCACTTTATTTAACTACTTAAACAAAGTAATCATCGTATGAATGCATATTTCTATTTTATGAATAATTCATCTTTATGGTTATTTATTTAATAGAAACAATAAAAAATCATGTTGTTAAAAGAAATATCCAGGATAGATTAGTTATATTTGTATATTCTTGCATTGTAGGATAAAAACACTTATCGCCTTCGTAATATACTACAAACCAATCACCAATCAACTCATATATCACTAGGAAACTCGTCCCATTACATCGAGTCGAAGCCACCATACCAAACGGAAAAGGAGCTGCACTAAGCTCCGAACTGAGTGGTTTTCCCCGATGTTGATGCAGCGATTTTAGAGGCATCGATAGGGTCCAAGGGAAAATATTTGTGTATATATGTTTTATGTTTTATTTTCTCGCCATTTTTTATTTTCTACTTTTATAATTCGTACGCAGATAATTTTTGTACAGGGCTAAAACCTACAAACTTTATCCAAACTTATTCAAGTATAACTTTTAAGGATTTGTCATTAAATATGGGTGTACTTCTCTGTAGATTTTTCTCTCGACGATGGACATAAGTTCTTGAGCACCTATTATAAACTAGACAATTCTTGTCTAAATGACAATATTTCCTATATGTGGGTGTTTACATGGTTACCTACCGTGAAATATGGAGTATAAACATCTTCATCTACTGCCCATTTAAAGGGATTTATTACAAAAGTCTTCGAGAAGTAATAATGTCAAATTGTGTATATTTTTTCCAAGGTACATTTCATTTCACCATTTATAATGAGGTCAACTTGTTTATATTTGGGCCAATTTACTTTTATTCCCACCATTCAACTTGTAGGATAATGCTAGGGATATCACTTTGAATGAGGGTGATATCTATCTTATAGGAGTATAAGAATAAGATGTAACTTGTGGGTCAATATTGAGGCAAAGGATTGTTAAGATAACATGGGGACAAGAAAATATGAGCTTTGAAATGTTTTCTTCGGGCTAATAGCACTACATAGAATCTTTTTGGGAAATATTTGGTTTAGTTTTGACTGTCAACATGGAACTATGTAAAGATATTTTGGGAAATACTTGATCTAGTTCGAACTCTCAACACATTGTTTTTCATTGCACTCAAGATAAGAATGTAGCTCTAACCTTTAATGGTAAATCTGGAGTTTCTTTGGAAAATAATGAATTGCAGTCATGAGTTAGATATTTGTTATGCTTCCATATTAGATAATGATATGTAGCATGAACCTATCTAGTCTTTGAGGGACAATATAATGGAGGCTACAAAGACATTTAAATGTGAATTTTGAAAACCTATTATGAGTGATTTTTCTAAGGTTTGTTTCATAATTAAAAGAGTATCATATTCTTAATATTGCTTATTTACAATAAGCCAACTTATGAATGGGGCTTTGTGAGTATTCTATTTGGAACTTTTCATTACTTGCATTGTTATGAAAATCAAATGAGATTTTAATCAATTGAAAATTAGTTATTGAGAACTGTGTGCAAGGGTTAGAAATCTCAAGAAGACCAATAATTATATGTGAGGTTTGACCTAGAACTCTAAGGACCTAGCCCGAATTTGTGTGTGAATCTTAAAAAGGTATAATTAACTACAACAATAGTAACCTCCTTTTTGATGTCTCACATTGTTGTGACTCAACTTGTTTTTTATTGGATAGTAGGCGAGTAACATACTTAAATAAACCACATGGTGATTCGTCAAACATATTTAGTCATAATGAGGGAAATTGAATGTTGGATTCATATTTGATTATAATATTTTGGTTGTAGTTTAATCATTGAATAGTGAATTTAATTTGATCAATAGTAAGCCCTTACCTTGTATTGATTTTTTTGTAGTATTATTGTAATTTGAATTAAAATTGAGATCTATTTGATTATATATTTTTTGAATTGTTCTTTTATGTTTTTTTGCACATGATTGGAAACATTTAGGATGGTGGAAAAGTGGACCTTGTGCATTGAAGTGCCTTGTTATCCCAACCTAGGGCATGCAACCATTTCATATGTACTTTACAATAATGCTTCAAATAATGTGTTCCAGAGAAAGATAGATATATGTGGAAGGACCACTAACAATAAAGCATACTATATTTCCCTTTGGAGTCTTCACCAATTCTAAGCTTGTGTGCAACTAAATGAAAATGAAAGGCATGGATCGAGTAAAAATACCCAATTTAAGACCACTTCACATGGATGTAAGAACCACTGCTACTACTAAGTTTCGTTTGCTTAATGATAGGATCATTGGATGTCAGACAAACTACTATTTGAGGCAATGTCAACTATTAGAAGGTGCTACATATCGATTAGTATCAATATCTATTCCATTAGAATTTATCAGTGGGAATTCATATAAATGGTTTATATGTGTATGTTTTTTTGTTACAATTGTTTGTATTTGTAATGATGTGGTTCTTTTAATAATGAGAAACACACTACTATATTAATTAGGGGACAATTATGCCAAAAAATTGAATATTTAGGTTGGTACTATTAAGATTTATATTTGATGAAAATTAAAAGACTATTTATAATATTTTCATTGAGTTGAGTTGATATTTGAGATTCATATGACTTGAGTTCATTGAATTTAGTTGATATATAACATCTATAATGCCTCATATTAAAATGGGGTGAATATTCAAGTTCACATGATATTTATCTATTCAATTCATTGTAATTCTTAGTGGAAGAACCCATTCTGAAATCTTGTAGCTACAAATAATTTGATGGTTTTGTAATTGTTTGATAATTTGATAGTTAGAGAAGGGTTGTGAAGATATTATGTAACAAATAAAATTTGAAACTTTGGATCTTAGAATTCAAGTTTGTTTTTGGCATGGGAAATTTCAGGGGCTAATATTTGCAAGTGGGCTAATTTTCAATGCTTTTTCCAGAAAAAGATTCATAAATTTCCATTTTTTCTAAATATGATTCACCCAAATTTTATAGTATAAAATTATTTTACCTTAAAAATTACCAAAAATATATAAAAACTAAATATAAAACTGTTATATTCAATAAATATATCAACAAATATACTATAATTTTCATATTAAAATCTAGTGAGATTCGAAAATGTTTATAAAATTTAATTAAAAGAAAACATCCTTAAAATTTTCCATGGTTTTTAGTTAAATCCAAAAATATCCTCTTGTCGTTTTCAATATCATTATCATGTTAATGTTGTTATTGTTAATTATGATCTAATTTTCTATTAAAATCATTATCAACCATCTAAAATTAGCAATCCATATCATCCAAAGTCAGCATGAGATCGTAAGCAATATTGTATTAGCCGTTGATGTGCCTGAACAAAAATAAATAATAATTATGGCTGTCCATAGTGATTTGTGCCTGATGTGCGTGTAGTGTAGCGATTCTCATAGTGATTCATGAGTCTGAAAGTTATCAGATTGTTATATAAGATATCACATGTTTGTTTGTGTATAGATGAAAGCAACATTGTGATTTCTCTGAACAGCAAGCCCAACTTACGGTTTGTGTATTTGAAGTGATGGAGGGTAGCATGTTAAATCTAGTAAGAGCATGCATATGAAAACATAAACAAAACCAATGAACAAAAAATAAAAGAAACTGATTCTCAGTCCATGAGCTGAACTCTCAGTGGAATCTCATATCTCCATAGGATCAATGAATACATTATTATATAGCCGATGTATTTCCAATTTCATTATCCATCATATGACTAATCTACTGTCCCTAATAATGTGATGAATGATAACTGACTACATCTATAAATTTTTTGTCCTAATTCTGATAACTCAAAACAAAAAAAAATTGCTGGCTAATTTGTCAACAATTACATAGCTTTATTTTAAGCATTATCGTCAACACTCCCCCTTAATGCTTAGTGAGGTGATTCCAAGCATATCCCTTAAGTATTTGAACTTCCCTTTCGGTAGTGCTTTGGTAAATATATCTACAAGCTGTTCATTTGTTGTACAAAATTTTATTTGAATTTCTCCTTTTGCCACATAGTCTCTTATGAAATGATATTTGATATCAATGTGTTTGGTGTGATTATGAAACACTGGATTTTTAGTTATGACAATGGTAGACAAGTTATCACGGTAAATAGTTGTGGTATATTTTGGTTCTTGTTTTAGATCTATCAATGCTTTCTTCAACCAAATTGCTTCACATGTTGTTGTTGTTGCTGCAATATACTCTGCCTCCGTAGAAGACAATGAAATAGTTGGTTGCTTCTTTGAACACCATAATACTGCACTCGATCCAAGGCTGAATACATAACCTGAAGTGCTTTTTCTATCATCAAAATATCCAACCCAGTCATTATCTGTATAACCAACCAACCCAAAATTATTTGATGAAGTATACCAAATTCCGTAATTTCTTGTTCCACAAACATACCCCAAAATTATTTTTGCTACTCCAAATGAATCTTACTTGGACTTTGCATGAATCTGGAAATCAAGCCTACTGCATGCATAATATTAAACCTAGTGGTAGTAAGATACAAAATACTTCCTACCAGACGCCTATAGGATTGAGCATCTACCTTTTCAGCTCCATCTTCTATAGAAATTTTTTCATTTGTATTCATGGGTGTGCTCATGGGTTTACAATTTCCCGTTTTCCATTTTTTAAGAAGATCTGAAACATATTTTTCTTGCGAAATAAAAATTCCATCATTCATCTATGTCACTTCTATGCCAAGAAAATAATGGAGCAAACCCAAATCAATCATTTCAAATTCAGTCATCATAGCCTCCCTGAACTCTTCCACTAACAAATCACTTGAAGATGTGTATCTCAAGACATCTACATATAAACACACAATTATTATATCATTACGGTTTGACTTGATATATAATGTGTGTTCATTTTCACTTCTATTAAACCCCTTTTTCAAAAAATAAGTGTCAATTCTATTATACCATGCTCTTGGAGGTTGTTTAAGCCCATAAAGAGCCTTTTTCAGTTCGTAGACTTTGTATTCATTTTCTTCTTCTTCATATCCTTGGGGCTGGTGAACATATACATCTTCTTTCAACTCACCATTTAGAAAGACTGATTTAACATCAAATTGATAAAATAACCATTTATATTGTGCTTCTAATGCCAAAATAGTTATGATTGTATCAAATCTTGCAACAGGAGCATGCGTTTCATTGTATTCAATACCTGGTAGCTAAGAATATCCCTTTTCTACTAACCTTGCTTTGTGCCTTTTTATTGATCCATCATCTGCATAATTAGTTTTATACAACCATTTCACCCCAATGACTTCTTTTTCAATAGGAGGATCCACAAGCTCCCATGTTGCATTCTTTTTAATTGCTGCCATCTCTTCATCCATTTCTTTGCACCAAACTAACTCTTTTACTGCATCTTCAAAACATCGTGGTTCTACTTCAATCTGAGACATCAAAGAAAAATTAGTATAACCATAAATTTCATTTAAAGGTTTTGTCCTTTTTGGAGGATGACTTGGACTTGATATAGGACTTGAAGTAGCAGAAGATGATGGAGTGGATGTGGCCTCTGAAGTATTTTGATTACTAGATGGATTCACAGAAACAAAAGCTTCATCTTCTTGTACAACAATACTTGGAGTTTGTTGTTGCACATGATGATTTTTCAGTTTGTAGATTGTACAATCTATAACCTTTGGTTTCCTCACAATATCCAATAAAAATGCATTTCACACTTTTATCATCAAGCTTCCTTCTCTTTTCAGTAGGAACATGAGCATAGGCAATGCAACCAAAGACTCTTAAATGAGAAATATTGGGTTTTCTTCCACACCATGCTTCATAAGGGGTAATATTTTGCACACTTCTTGTTGGGCATCTATTAAGCAAATAAACATATGTATCTACAACCTCAGCCCAAAAAATGTTTGGAAGGTTTTTACCTTTCATAATGCTCCTAGCCATCTCAACAATTGTTCTATTCTTAAATTCAGCAATGCCATTTCGTTGGGGAGTATAACTAGCTATCAATTGCCTTTGAATTCCATTAATTTTACAATAAGAATCAAACATATTAGAAGTGAATTCTCCCCCTCTATCCGTGCATAATGTTTTTAGACAATAACCTCTTTGATTTTCCACAAGACCTCTAAAATGTTGAAATATGACAAATGCATCAGATTTTTCTTTAATGAAATATACCCATGTTCTTCTACTAAAATCATCCACAAAAATGATGAAATACTTATTTTTGTTGAGAGACAAGGTTTTCATAGGACCACATATATCTGCATGCACTAGTTCTAGTGGTTTACTTTCTCTCCATGATTTTCCTACTGGAAATGAATCTCTATGTTGCTTACCAAGAATACACCCTTCACAGACTTTATTAGTGGAACCAATAAGTGGTAAGCCTTTGACCATTTTCTTGTTATATAACAATTTCAAGCCTTTCATATTCAAATGTCCATACCTTATGTGCCATAGCCAGGAACTATCATCATAAGCAACATTTAATGTTATACTTGCTTCACAAGGGAGATTGAAAGCAAAAATTCTATTTTACAGCATATTAGTCTTAGTAATAATTTACTGTGATCATTTTTATCATAGATTATGCATTGCTTGTACTTGAAAATAATTAAATATCCCTTTTCAAGGAGCTTCCCCACACTCAACAAATTATGTGCTAGACCAGGAACATATAAAACTTCATTAATGTTCTTTGGTTTTCCTTCTTTTGTCTTCACAGCAATTGTTCCCTTACCTTTAGCTTCAACTGACTTGTCATCTCCCAATAGAACATCAGATTTTGTAGAGTCATCTATCTCTACAAAACTTCTTTTTTTCCTATCATGTGATTGCTGCAACCACTATCCATAATCCACACCTCTTTGGAAACATTATTAGTTGAATTAGAAGCCAAGAATAAAGTGCCCACCTCTTCTTTTTCTTCAGAAAAATTAGCTTGTTGTGTTTGTTTTTTCCAACAATTTATTTCATAATGGCTAAATTTTTTACAATAAAAATATTGAACTTGGGATTATTAAATATTTTACCTCCATCACTTTCATCATTACCTCTTCCTTTGTTTTATGTAGAAAAAAATCTTCGTTGACCTCTGCCTCCTCTATATGTTTGTCCTCTTCCTCTTCCTCTTCCAAAAGCGTTCTAGCTTTCCTCATGAAAGGAACCACTTTTGTCTTTGAAAATATTTCCTTTTGCTTCAAAATCTTGCTCAATAGATTTTTTAGAAGATCTATTGATTCTTTGCTCATGATATTGAAGATACCCCATTAGCTCATTCACAGACAATTGAGTTAGATCCTTAGATTCCTTAATAGCAACAACAATGCCATCAAATTTTGTAGGAAAACTTCTTAAAATCTTCTCAACAATTTTTTGATCTTTTAAATCTTCTCCATAAGACCTAATTTCATTCACTATACCCATAACTCTAGTGAGAAAATCTTGAATAAATTCAGAGTTTTGCGTGCACAGGGTTTCAAATTCTCTTCTTAATGACTGCAACTTAACAATTTTTACCTTATCACTTCCTTGATATGCTTGTTGCAAAGCATCCCATGCCTCATTTGATTTTGTTACTCCAACTAGTCTGGGAAAAATAGAATCATGCACTGCTTGTTGCATTAGGAAGAAAGCCTTTGAATCTTTCTTACGATTTTCCTTTAGCTGGTTTCTTTAGTCTTGACTCTAGCGGGAAAGTGTGAGCATATGGTTCTGTATATCCACTCTCTACGAAATCCGACAAATCTTGTGAGAGAAACAATGTTTTCATCTTAATGCTAAAAAAAACAAAGTTCTCACCTTTAAACATTGGTATTTGTGGCTGAGAAATATTCATATTGTTGGCCATTGCTGCTAACTACTAAGCACTCCCACCAATAACTTGAATCTACACAAGCTTCAAAAAATTATGAAAACTCTTGCAATTGGCTTCCATAAACTTTTGAAACCTCCTGCCAATAACACACACTTTGCATATAAATCAACTCTCTTAACCTAGCTCTGATACCATGTTAAATCTAGCAAGATCATGCATATGAAAACATAAACGAAACCAATGAACAAAAATAAGAGAGACTGATTCTCAATCCATGAGTTGAACTATCATTGGAATCTCATATCCATAGGATCAATGAATAAATTATTATATAGCCCACATATTTCTAATTTCATTATCCATTATCTAACTAATCTACTATCCCTAATAATTTGCTGAATAATAATTGACTACATCTATAAATTTGTTATCCTAATTCTGATAACTCAGAACATGTTATGAAACCAGCTCAAGAAAAGATAGAAAAGAAAGATCAATGCCTTAGAATTCAGCCTCTTCGAGGGGGAAACCTCCTTTACATTACATAAATGAACAATTCTTGGATGATACAAATGAAAAGACATCCTTTCTATATATAGGAGTCTAAGGGGTCATAACATAATCAGAGCCGACATAACAATAATAATGTAAGGGCACAATAATAACAATAGTAGGCTTCTATGGGGCACAATAGTAATAATATGGGCACTACATGGGTACATCAATATAATAAGTGGGTTGTACTAATAACAATAAGGGGTTACACTAGTAGTATAGGGGCCTAACATGCCCCTCTCCTTCAAAAAGCATTGTCCTCAACGCTTGAGTAGTTCTTGATGCTTCTGTATAAAATTCTTGTCCTCCCAGGTGGAATCTTCAGTGGGTAAGTTCTTCCACTTGATGAGATACTCTGAAATTGATCGATTTCGTAGCTGTCGGGTTCTTGTTTCTATGACTGCTCCAGGTTCCAATATGATTTTTCGTTCCTCTTCAATTTCTGGCAATATTGTTTGAATTGGGATCTTTTGCAACTTTTGAATAAGTGGCCATACTTCTTCGTCCTTCTTCCATTCATCCCTTGCTTTTTTTATCCAATCTGGTTGGATAATAGAAATATCACAAAACAATGCTTCCACATCCTCATCCTTGAAGAGTCTTCCCATTCGGTAAGGTTGCCATTTTTTAAGTGCATGTAGTATTGCCAACGTTTCCTTCTCATAAATAGCTTGCTTGAGATGTAGCGGTAAAGATAACCAATCACCTACATCAAAACATTTTTCACTACGATGTTGATCTACCTGTTGTTTCGTTTGATTTTGCACCGAAGTGGTGTTATCCTTTAAAAGTTGGAGAACTTGTTGTTGATGCTCGATGTGATCTTTCACTGCTTGAACCTTTTTCTTCTTGATATGTACTTCTATCTCTAGAGGTTGAGGAGTGGTAATTTCTTCCAATCCTTTACAAGATATGGTCGGATTCATTTCTTGATGCTCGATGTGATCTTTCACTTCTTGAACATTTTTCTTCTTGATATGTCCTTCTATCTTGATAGTTTGAGGAGTGGTAATTTCGAACAATGAATTACAAGATATGGTTGGATTCATTTCTTCTTTCTCGATGTGATCTTTCACTTCTTGCACCTTTTTCTTCTTGATATGTCCTTCTATCTTGAGAGTTCGAGGAGTGGTAATTCTTGCCAATGCTTTACAAGATATGGTCTGATTCGTTTCTTCTTTCTCTGGGGTGGGGTCCTGGCGTATATCTTCTTCTTTTGATGTTTCTTGATCCTTTTCTTCCTCCTCTTCATATTCTATGTAAAATAATTTCTTACACTTATGACCTTTAGTGCATTTGCTATCACAATTGTAACAAAGCCGTTTTTCTCTTTTTTCTTCCAGTTGTTGTGCTGTAACCCTTGTAGGTTGTGGAAGGCTAGGAGAAACAACACTTCCATCTTTATAGTTGTGAGGGGTACGCTTCCTGGTTTCCATAATTTTGCTTTCCACTATGTCACAAAGCCCTTTTACTCTTTCCAATTGTTGTGGTGTTGCTCTAAAGAAGGTGTTTCTCTTTGTATCCTCATAATGTGCTATCATTTCCTCCGTGAACGACAGGGAAACTTTTAAGAACCCCCCCTAAATTTATAAATATAATAAATGGGCGAATCTCCATGGTATATAGGAAAAATGGAAGGCGATTTTATCAATAATATAATATGTATATATAATTTTTTGGCGAATCTCTCACCAGGCATGGCAAATATTTTACTCAATTATAAAATCTTGTAAGATCTTGGTGAGTCTTTCGCTAAATAATAAAACTTTGTAAAGTCCTAGTGAATCTTAGCATAGGCTACATGCTCGTTTAATTCCCCCATTTAAATAGGCTACATTCCAGGTGAATACCATGGGTCAATACCATGTGCCATTTTGGTGAATACCATGGGTCAATACCATGTGCCATTTTTATTTTTATTAATTCTAATATTAGGGTTAATAATGGTTTTTTGCATGGTATTAATAACAATCTAGTCCATGGTATTTGTCCCATAGTATTTTGGCCATAGGTTTCACCTAAATATAACACATTTTTTGATTGTTCGTAAATATAAAGTGACTTATGGAGTAAATATAAAAAAATGTTTTATTTGTTTACCATACCTCTCGTTTATTTATATTTTTATTAATTTACCATATCTCTTTTACAAATATGGTATTTGGCCCATAGGATTCACTTAAATAAAACCTCTTTCTTGAGCCTTCATAAATAGAACTAGGGTTATGGACTAAATATAAAAAGAGGTTTTATTTATTTACGATATGTCTAGTTTATTTATATTTTGATTTATTTACCATACCGTTTGAGTAAGTATAAAAAGACGTTTTATTTATTTACCATACCTCCACTTTACTTATATTTTTATTTGTTTACAATGTTACATGTATATAAGGTGACTTATGGAGTAAATATAAAAAAATGTTTTATTTATTTACCATACCTCTCATTTATTTATATTTTTATTAATACCATACCTCTTTTATAAATATGGTATTTGGCCCATAGGATTCACTTAAATAAAACCTATTCTTGAAAATGGGCGAATGGATTCACTTAAATAAAACCTATTCTTGAAAATGGGCGAATGGAAGGTTGTAAGTCCTAATTTCAAGGGCTAAATTTACCTTTTTTACCCTCTCCCTTAAAATAAGGTGGGCTATTTGAGGTGATTTGTAAAAATGTACTATGATACAAAATATTCGCCCACTAAAAATTTAAAAACCCTTAATTTCGCCAAAGGGCGAACATTCGCCCCTAAAATTATCCTTGGTGAACGAGAACAAAGCCCTTTGTACCATAAAAATGGATCTGGTTCTAAATATGAATATGTAATACATACCTTTTGTAACAGTTGTACACCATGTAGATCAAAATATTGCTCCATCTGAAGTATCCAATTTACCGGATCCTTGCCATCAAACTTCCTCATCCTGTTTTTCCTTGATTCTAGGAGCTCGACCGTGAAATGACTGTAACTCTGTACTTTTCGATATTTAAGTTCTGAAATTGCAACCAGTAGTATCCTTTTGTGTCCTCTTAACAATGCCACTAGTCTGATCCAAATTGGATTCTCCAAGAAAGCGTTATGCACAATCTCCCGCAGTGACCTGATTGTAGACTAGTTCAATAGAGCGAACTTGTATGAAGTGCCACATGTCACTGTCTCAAGCTATGACTCTAAAAAATATATAAAATACAACTGCAGTCCGTCCTCTTTCTGTACCTTCTTGTGAAATTTCAATCCGATGCTCAGAAAGAAAGTTATGACGATTTTCCCCAGGTCACCTGTTTGGAATGTAATTCAGGAGTCTGAAAAAAGACCAACTTCCTCAGATCATATCTCTGAAAATATCGCGCGAAAAGATCTGAAATTCGGACCCATGGTTCAGCGTGATTTCTTCTCAAATGGGTTTGTTTTTCGACTTCTGAAACGTCACAAAAAAATATTTATAGCGACAATGCCACGATGACCTTTTTGGAGCAGCGAAATCCTAGAATCCAAAGCTCTGATACCAAATGTTATGAAACCAGCTCAAGAAAAGATAGAAAAGAAAGATCAACGCCTTATAATTCAGCCTGTTCGAGGGGGTAACTTCCTTTACATTACATAAATGAACAATTCTTGGATGATACAAATGAAAAGACCTCCTTTCTATATATAGGAGTCTAAGGGGTCATAACATAATTAGAGCCGACATAACAATAATAATATAAGGGCACAATAATAACAATAGTGGGCTTCTATGGGGCACAATAGTAATAATATGGGCACTACATGGGTACATCAATATAATAAGTGGGTTGTACTAATAACAATAAGGGGTTACACTAGTAGTATAGGTTCCTAACAGAACACAAAATTTGTTGGCTAATTTATCAACAATTACACAGCTTTATTTTAAGCATTATCCTCAACACAACAAAGCAATGGATGGAATTAGTGGCTTCTAGTATCTTGTAACAATGTTCATGACATTATTTTTTATTTCAAAGCTCATTATCCTTTTAAGGAAGGGAGCTGGGAAGCTACCTCTAGGTCCTCCCCGATGGCCCATTCTTGGGAATCTCCTCCACCTCAGGATGAAGCCCAATGAGTCTCTTTGTCACCTTGCTGCAAAATATAGTCCTCTTATGACCCTTCATCTCAGAATGAGAACCACAACTGTGGTTTCATTTCTGACCATGGCTAAGAAAGTGTTGAAGACTCATGACCAACTCTTTTGAGGATGAACCGTCATCGAAGTAGCCAAGACTGAAAACCATAACGACTGTTCCTTCGCATGGAACAACACCTATCGGCCTCGTTGGCGTATGATTTGAAAATTCTAAAATATGCAGCTATTCAGTTTCAAGAGACTGGAGGCCTTGCAACATCTTAGAAGAGATCAAGTCCTTTCCACCCTTCAATCCATTTTTGAGGATTCTAGAGAGGCTAAGGGTGTGAATATCGAGAAAATTGCGTTCATTACAAGTTTGAATATGTTGGGTAACTTGATTTTTTCTCAAAACATGTTTAGATGGGACTCTCAGGCTACTGAAGAATTCAATGAAATGGTCACCAATTTTGTAGAATTTTCTCTACAAATCAGCTAGCTCACTAATATCATGTAGAAATTTCACCTGCAGATCCAACTGATATATGCAATGTACTAAAGCATAATACTAGATCTACATCTACCAGAAACTTTGCGGAAGCTAATTAGTAGTTAACCATGAGCAACATCAAGCATGAACACATATAACTGATAAGAAGGAATAAATCACACATAACACATAATATATCACTGGGGAAAGCACCAGCATAAAATCCCAACACTGTATTATCAATCAAGTGGAAATCTTCAACAACATACAAAAAGAATTAGCCCAATAACTATCCTGCTCACTTTGCAATCAGATGATGTCTCAGATGATGTAAATCATGGACTACCTCGGCCTCAATATATAGGCTGAAATTTGGCCTAATCATACCTGCTGTCACCTCAGGTCCAACTACGTAGTCATAGAAGAAAATAGATACCTTTCTTATGATAGGAATACTTACTAGAAATATCCCAGCATTTGATAGTACAGTGTCCCTCATATGATCTCAATTGGGTCTTTGTCTGAACTGCCATGCATCAGTTATTTATGAGTGAATACTCAGTTATCCAATAATAGTTGTCACATGCTTGCAATCATTAACAAACTATATTTTATTATTTTAACAACTTGTTAAAATAATCTAACTGGACTTGACTAGTTAGAACAAAGTCAACCTATTCTCTCAATATAGAACTGAACCTTATCTCCTTTAAAGGAATAAATTCCTAAAAAGAGAGAAAATAATTGCATGATCTCATAAAGACTTCAAGTTTAATTTTACATAACTAATTAACTCATGGAGATTAATTAATTAATATTTTAAACTGCTAGTAAGACCAAGTTCGTTTTTACTTCCTATAGTTAGACCAAGGACTGCTAAAAATAGGAAGGGACCCAGAAATGCTATTTTTGGAAGTTTCTACTTTTAGCTGTTTCACCTCTCACCATAGGTGTCCAATGACCTCACTGGCCAAACTGCTATTTTTAGACATGTTATTTTTAACACATTCTAAATATAACATTTCTTGTTGCACATTTTTCAACACTCCCTCTCAAAAAGAAAGGCTTCCTCTCGAACCCGATCCTGTAACTCTGGAATGTTTTGCATGCAACACATCTATCTAGTCCACTTGCTCCAACAAAACTTGGAACAAAAATACTCCCAACTGAACACTTTGTTGGGCTAGGAACATGCTCTGATGCTAAAGCTCTACCTACTACTGACAAGTGCTCCCTCTCTGACATTTGTGCTACTGCAACATCTCCATGCATCTCGCACCATTGCACACCTCTCTGTGCCACCTAGCATTGTGCAAAACACTTGTGCCTCTCGCATTGTTGTAGCCTACTAGCTGTGCATTGTCCTGGGATTCCTTGCACTATCACTGTCTCTACTGCCCCATCCGCATCTATGTCTACCCAATCAGTCAGTTCCTACTACTCCACATCGGGGCTCCCGTAGCAATATCTCATCCAAGAGGTTGGGTACCTCAAGGATCCTGCCCCTCCTCCTTTGGACGATCACTCTATATCGCCCACCTCCTACCTGGAGGTATGGTTGCATGTGATCCCTCTACCCACCTGGCTCAAAGTTTCCCCCTACTAGAGGTCTCTGCATGAGTAGATGTCTCTACTCGATCTCCTCTCAGCTTCCCCTATTGTGGCTGCTCCATAACCTCCTGAAGTTGTTGCACCAATCGTGGCTCGTCCATAATTGTTTGAGACTTCTTCTGGATCTGCATGTTGAGAGGTAACTGTAGAGCTATAAAAAGGGTCTCTTTCACCTCTAATTACCTCACATTAATATGTCAATCCGGGAGCATTTTGTTATTTCAAAGAGTGTCTCAGTCTGAGGCTATCATTTGTCAGAGTAATGCTAGTAGTACAGTTCTCAGAAATACAAGAGTAAATGGATGCTTGTCTAGAGCTTAACTACTTCAAAAGAGTAAATCACACACTCAAAAGACTAGGCAACTTATCAGTCAAGGGTCCGGTAGTGATAACCCATCCCTTTGGAAACTGATGGAAAAGGAAATTAGAAGACAGATCGTAGATCTGGGAGCCAGACAATAAATGCCAAGGCTCACTACATCCATAGATCGTCTCACACACCAAAATAACAAACGCCAGCAAATGGAACAACAGATAAGAAAATGGAACAAAAGTTAAGAAATCGAACGGCAAGTCTGTAATGGAACAGCGAATCCAAAATGGAACAGCGAATCCAAAATGGAACAGCAATTCTTAAATGGAATAGCAACTAAACAACTAAGTCTCACAAGCAGTAATCAAACCTAATTTATTAAATCAAATGCATTGATCGTAATCAAACAGAAATATTTTACTCTTAAGGCAGATCGAACAGCACACACCAATGGAACAACACTAATTACTAATAATTTATGGAACAGCGCTTGGAATTCATATATGCACACAGCACACTCAAATAGTAATCTGATCTAAGCATCAATCTCAGTTAAAAGGAACACGACTGTGTTTTAAAATAAAACAGCATCACTCATCAACTCAACAATCGTAAAGAATATAATTCCCGAGATAATTTCTGTAGCGTGAATGAACAGATACACAGCACAAAAGCTCTGTAATGGAATAGTATCAATATTCTTCTAAGACTCGTAATATTAGATCAACTCTGAAAAGAATGGTAATATAATGCAGAGTTAATACAACAGTTATGTCTGTGGAAACCTTAATGAATTAAACATAACAGAGCATGTGATGTAAACTTATAAAGCATATCAGATTACCAAATAACGACGATAAGCAAACCACGCAGAAGCCAAATCGTAATAATACAGGAGCAAGTGTCCTCCAGGGCCAGGCCCTTAGCCTCAAAGGGTACACCACTTTAGGTTAATCCAGAGTCAGAGATGAAGTGATCACCAAGTTTGTATTAATGCATGAAACAAAATTACAATAAACTAGTTCTTATCGAGACTCAACGATCAAAGTTTCGATCTTAACAGAAATTATAGGAAAACATCATCATATCGAACTCCCTAAGCTAAAAATGCTATCCCTTTTTATAAGGGTGACGACGGAGATGTCTAAGTGCAAAAAGAGATAAAACATCGATCCCTCATGATCAAGGATCCTGAGGGATTCGCCGAACCATTGATCCTTAATCATCTCTTTTCTCTCTGGCGCTGAGCTGGTGTCTCCACCTCCTTTTCAGGGCCGATTTGCTTTGATCTGCTTAGCCTTGTTTGCATTCGGTCTCCTATCAAAGGGACAACGGTTATCTCGTCCTTGTCCTTTCCTTTGGAACAACAACTCCTCGTTTTCACTCCTTCCTGCATGAGGAAATGACAATTGTCAGTGTTTTAGTCTTGCATATTAATCTCACATGTTTTGTTATAATTCTTTATCATTTTCCAAATTCATGATACAAAAGGTTTGCAAGTTCTAGGGAATAGATACTAAAATGATCATCAAAAACATACCTTTTTAGTACTCCACACACCCCCCTGCTTACCCTGTTTCATGCCCTCATGAAAACGTTGTAGTTGACATGCAAGGCAGTGAGAGAATAGGCTGGAGATGGAATCTCATGTGGAGGCCTACAGCCATGATGAGTAACTAGGTAGTCAAAGAAATGACCTGTTTGACCCTCGGGCATCTCATATAGGGCTTGGTATCTGGGTGCAGGGTGCCAAATAATTGGACTCCGAAACCTATATCCTAACCAGGATGGCCCTGCTCTCAAAATACTTTCGCCATAAAGATGCAAACGATTGACAGCTAATTTAAAATTTTCATACTTAAACGGTTCCCTGAGCTGGGTATTTGGATTGGAGATTTGATACTGAAATTTAGCTGCATCAATGGCAAGGTCTTTGATAGAAAGAAAGTATTCTAATCCCTGTCGAATGAGTGCCTCATGCATGGGTCCTAATGTTTCAATGACACCCAGAGTCTTCATGAGGTTTCTATGTGATTTCCACAACTGTACTGGGTTCCTAGGCTCAGCCCTTACCCACAAATCTAAGCCGTTTTCTTGCCTCTGGAAAGTATTATAGGCCTTAAGCCATTTAATCTGATTAACCCCAAATGAGATGAATGCGTGCAATTGGATGTCTCCAACAAAGGGCCAGGGTTCAAGTCAGTCTCTTGGTCTAATACAATGTTATGTAAATAGAATCACATAGCAGTCTCTAGACTTTTACCCCGTAGTGCTTACAGCAGTCTATAAAATCATTGACAGTGTTAATTTGTATGGGAGCACCTGCTTTAACAACTTTTATTTTTAATTGCAAACATCGTTCCAGTAGAAACATGGCATAATTTTTGGCAGGGGATCTACATGCTAAGACGTCATTGTATAAAGAACACAAGGTATCCATCTGCTTGATAACGATATCTAGTCTACGAGTTACCTTTGCAACTTTCTCTTGCTCCTTCTGCCAACCTTCAAAAGCCTAGCTTTCAGATTGATTGAAGTTCCTAAGCTGCTGCTGTAGCTCTTCATACTTTTCGCAAGGGACCGTTTGCTCCCTAAGATTTTCTGCTTCTTGCTGAGCTTGCTTCAACCCCTTGCATAAGGTTACTGTTTTTGGATCTCTTCTCCATGCAGCAGTGGAGGCAGGGAGTTTTACCTGAACTTTCCTATTGTGTTGTTTTGAGTTCAGAACCCTTATCACTCCTGAAGGAGGTGCCTTCGTCTGAATTTCCTTGTCTCTGGTCATCATGTCATCCATTTCTATTTTAATGTGAATATTAGTCTGTTGCTATTCCATTTCAAATGGAACAACAGTCTGTTCCTCGGCATCATATGGAATAGCAGCTGGGTTTTCAACAGGGTTTTGAACAACAGGATGAATTCTGATCCTCCAGCCATTTGCCTTGTGGGGTTTTGCTGGAGTGGTCACCTTTTTCCTTCTTGAAGTCCTTTTTACCGTCTGCCTTTCTTTCAGGATCCTAATTTGATGTTGGAGTTGGACTATTATGTTCAATAATCTCTGATGTTCCTTTCGCAGTTCTTTAACTTCCAAAATTTCTTTAGAAGGAACATCAGGCTGTTCACTGCGGCCTGGACTGTGACTAGTCCCTGGATCTTCCTTCTGGGGTGTTTCTTCATTGCTCTGCTCTGGCTGTTCTGGGGTAGGAACCCTAGCTGGTTCTGTCAATTCTCAGGCAACTTATTTTTCTGCCCCTGCTTCCTCGAGTGTTTTCTGATTAGGAACAGATTGTTCCTGTTCAGTACCTCCTATTGTTTCTTTATCATGAACAGGCAGATTTTCTTCTTCTGCCTCCTTTGCATGTGGTTTTTCAGGTGCATTTTCCTCCTGGGGTTTCATTTCGTCATGGAGGTTTGATGGGCTGGAAGGTTGGCCATATTCGCCCATATTGGCCAAGACTGCGGCCAATTCGTCTTCTCCCACTGGGTCCTGCAATGGGCTACCTTCCTGCTGTTCCATTTCTTCCTCCTGGTCAGATTGCTCGGCTTCTGTTTCAGAGTGTTCAGCTTCTGTTTCAGACTGCTCGGCTCCTTCCTCCTTCTCTTCTTCGGATTGCCTAGCCTCCTCTTTAGATTGCTCGGCCTCTTCTTTCTTTTCTCCTTCAGATTTCTCGGCCTCCTCTTCAGGCCGTGAGGGTTTCTCATCTTCAATTTCTATTGGCCGGTTGGTGTTTTCCTGGAGCTTTTCCAGCCTCCCTCGTATTCGTACTAACCAGACCGATTTCCTGCATTTTTCTGGCTGTTCAAGTGTATCGGTGTCATGCTTACGTTTTTCCGATTCCTCGCGTTTTTCCAGACGCTCGGATGTACTAGCGACATGTTTCTGTTTTGCTACTTCTCTGCGTTTTTCTGGACACTCTGGTGTGCTGGTGGCATGCTTACGTTTTGGGGATGGTGCTGGAAACCCCCCATCTATCATTGCAATTAGCTCTTCCCAGCTGCTCTACTGCTGGGTAAGGCTATGACTGACAATTAATCGAATTAACCCATGGTGACTAACAACTGACTCTACATGCTGTGCCTTTTTTATGCTCCTTACAACGTCATGAAGTAATGAATTTAAAAGTGCAGGCAAATTTACAGAGCATTTCTGTTTTAGAACAGCTAAGAGTTTAAGATGTCGTGGTCTTACCACGTCTTTTCTACCCTCGTAGGTGATGTAGCTTTGAACGGTCCTTTCCAATTCTTCCCAGGGCTCTCCTAGCGTTGCTGGTAGAACTCCCTTTCCTTTAATTTCCAAGCTCTGGCCTTCACCCGGGAAGATTTCCATAATCTTCTGTAATCTCTCCTTTTTTAACGTCCAAGCAGGTCCGGTGGCTGGTAGTCCCGAGACTTCTGCGATTATGTCATCGGTGACTATTATCTATCTCCCCCTTACTATGGAGTAATCCTCCTGCAAATTCTGCAGGAATTCAATCGCCACTGTCTCGTTAGGCTCCTGCAAGCGGTTGAGATAAGGCAACCACCCTGCTCTTGCCAGGATTTCCCGGGTAGCAGCGGAGACTGTCAACTCCTGCGGTTCCCTCCGGATCGCTCTTCCTCCCATGGTTTCACTGTGAATTCTTAATGGAACAGCAGTTGCTCGTGCTGTTGAAACACAGAGAGGGTGATAGACGCAAGACTTGTTTGAAAAAAAACAGAGTCTACAATAGAAATGGCTTATGAACAACAATTCGTGTAACAAAAATAAAAATAGCATGCCGTTAAGCCATGCCATACCCTAGTACACAACTTTCTCGAATGGTGAGCTGACACATTATCAGGGATTAATGAGGTTAACCTCCCCCCCCCATAATGTGATAGGCTGTCCCAGCCATCAAATAAAGGAGCAGCACCCATTCTGAAACAAAGTCATAAAGGAACATCATATAAAAATATGCCATGTTTAGAAAAACAACAAATTACCGAAATCAAGGCGTAGTGTTGGATCGTGTATTACGTAAGAGGCTGCTGTGATATGATACGAGGTTGAGAGGAAAGGACATCTCTCGTTGTTTCTAAATCCCCTGCGGTCATTGTCAATTACTCTGCCATGATTGGTGATAATAGATCTGCATGCGCTATATAATTCAGGAAATGATATATGATTAATTACTGAGGTGTAAGAAGCAAAAGGGTGTTAATAACTCACTTATTGGTGTAAATAATGTGACTTCGATACCATTAACAATGCTCTACTGCCGACAGGTGTCCATAACCTTGGTAGAGTTGTTTATTTCACCCATGGAACCATGATCCTTTGTGTATACTCAGGGAATGTAATGTCAAAATGTAGGCCATTATGCTGGCTTGGTGACCAGTTAACCATAATGCCATTCACGAGGAAGGAGCGAAAGGTGGGCAGGCTGGCTCGTGATGAGACCTCCTATTCCAAGGTTTGTTTATTTGATGTACCTTTTGGACCGTATCCCTAGTGTGGTGGCCATAGTGGGAATGCCACTTCGCTTTCGTCCTCATGATCATGGTAGGCTAGCTCTTGATGAGACCCCCTATCCTGCATTTGACAACTTATAATTCATGTATACTTTTTTCTTTCTTTTTTTCACAGAGTACTTTCCCTTATTTATACACAAGGGGTGTTTCAACACTCCTTAAGAGTAGTAATGGTGGAAGAAGTCTTAACATCTCAATAGGAAGATATAAACCCTTTGCTCTTATTCCTAAATAATAATCAAAAGGGATCATCATGATCAAGATGAACAATCATAGAAAAATTAATAGAACAATGACAGCAAAAGATGATAAATAAGTGTGTCCTCCCTTTTTTCCTCTTACCAATGCAGAGCCTTATACAAATAGTGATTTATGATTGACCGATTTCAGTATGTTGGGGTTTTGTGTCCATTGCATAAATGCATAGCTGTATCTTAAAAGACTTGAAAGAATAGGAGAAATAAGCATTCTTAATTTAGATCAACAAAAGGTACAAGCTGCTTCATAAGGAGAGCAAAAGCATGCAGGTGGTGTTTCTTTTGGAAAAAGGGCCAACTAGCGACCTCAAATAGCAGAAAATGCAAATGCTGTTCCTTTGAAAAAGGAACAGCAGAACACACAAATGTTGTTCCTTTGGAAAAGGAACAACAGGACATTCCAATGTCGTTCCTTTTGGAAAAGGAACAGCAGAATTGAAAATGTTGTTCCTTTGGAAAAGGAACAACAAACACACAGAAATGCCATTCCTTTGAAAAAGGAACAACAAAAACCAAAAAGTGTTGTTCCTTTGAAAAAGGAACAACAAAAGACACAAAAATGTCGTTCCTTTGAAAAATGAACAACGAAAATCGAAAATGTTGTTCCTTTGGAAAAGGAACAACAAAAACACATAGATATGTCGTTCCTTTGAAAAAGGAACAACAGAAATTGAAATCAAAACAAGCAGATGTCGTTCCTTTGAAAAAGGAACAACAAAAATAAAAAATGTTGTTTCTTGGACAAAGGAACAGCAGAAACATACAAATGCCATTCCTTTGGAAAAGGAACGGCAAAAATCGAAAATGCTGTTCCTTTGGAAAAGGAACAACAGAACACACCAAAATAAAGAAAAAGATCCTAATTACAATGAGATGGCGGCTGATCCAACAAAATTTTCTCTTTTTTTTTTTTGAAAAAGGAACAGCCGAAAGAAAAATGCTATTCTTTTGAAGAAAAAGAACAGCAAGGATGACAACAAAACATTCATTCAAAAATATGTGCAAAAAATGATTCAAAGAAAAAAAAAAACTTATGTACAAACTGTAAAAAGAAATGAATTCCTTAATGAATTACAGGTGAGGAAGACTTCTCTTCCTCTCCCAAAATCTCCATATCAGTGTCTCGGCATAGCTGCTGGCAGAAGGACTCCCTAGTGGGTGGTTTGTGGTAGAGACGAACTTGGTGGCCATTTACCTTGAAGGCATATCCAGAACCGTCAATAGTGATTAGAGTAAGAGTTCCATTGTCATCTACTTTCTGGATTTCATATGGTCCCAACCAACGAGTCTGGAGTTTCCCAGGAAAGTCCTAAAACCTGGAGTTGTACAACAGAGCCCAGTCTCCCTCATGGAAGACTTTATTTTTAATGAGAGCGTCATGCCATTTACCTCGCTGTTGTTGAATCAGGGCAATATTTTGAAGTGCAGAGAGCCTAATTTCGTCCAACTCATTGATCTGCTGTAATCGATTAATCCATGCCTTGCTTAGATCTAAGCCAACTTCCTGTGCTGTCCGTAATGTTTGGATTTCGAATTCTATGGGGAAGATGGGTTGTTTTCCAAACACTAATTGATAAGGTGAGTAACCAGTGGTGCTTCTCCATGTTGTTCTGTAAGCCCAGAGTGCTTCAAGTAGTCTGGCAACCCAGTCATGTCTATGTGATGCAATGGTTTTTGTTATAATTTCTTCTATTATTTTATTGCTGCTTTCTACCTGTCCATTCGCCTGTGTGTGGTATGGAGTAGTGAGTTTATGCTGGACATGATAGTTGTTGAGTGTTGCAGCTATTCTGTTCCCAAAAAACTGTGGTCCACCGTCTGTAATTATTTCTCTTGGAACATGAAATGTATGACAGAGTCCTCTATAGCTCTAGGTAATGCTTCTGCTTCAACCCACTTGGTGACATATTCTGTTGCGACCAGAATGTATGTTTTCTGATTTGATGATGGGTTAATAGGTCCAACGAAATCAAGAGCCCATCGCTCGAATGGTTCAATGACTAACTGCGGTTTCAGAGGCATCTCATTAGATTGACCAGGACGTCCTGCTCGCTAGCAGCTATCATAGGCTTGGACAAATTTATTTGCATATTTGAAAATCGTGGGCCAATAATATCCTATCTGCAGCACCTTATGTCCAGTTCTGCGCTTGGAAAAATGTCCACCACATGGTCCATCGTGACAGGCTTTTAAAATGTCAAAGATTTCATCTTCTCGAACGCATCTCCTGATATGCATGTCTGCCCCTGTGTGAAACAAATAATCCCCAATCCACGAGAATCAAGCGCTTTTTTGAACAATCTGTTTCCGCTCATTAG
The DNA here is from genome assembly GCA_031772625.1 of Pinus tabuliformis. Lineage (NCBI taxonomy): Eukaryota > Viridiplantae > Streptophyta > Pinopsida > Pinales > Pinaceae > Pinus > Pinus tabuliformis. The sequence goes on along the minus strand of CM062808.1, from coordinate 125,797,412 downwards.
GGGTTAGATGTTTTGGTAGTTTACCTACTATGAGGTAATTGGCAACATCTACATACGAGGGTGTTTGGACAGCAACAACAAACAAATGCTCGTCCGGAAATTAATCTTCAACTGTTGCCTCATTGATTGGCTTTGGCATTCTTGAGAGAAAATTGGCTACAGGGTTTTCTTCGCCAGGTCAATCCTTGATTGTGATATCAAACTCTTGCAATAAAATCAGCCATCTAGTTATTCTGGCATTTGTGACAGGCTTATTTGCTAGACATTTTATGGCAGAATGATCTGTATACAAGATAACAGGATATCCAGTAATGTAGTGTCTAAACTTATTGACAACATGTATTACAGCTAGAAATTCTTTTTCAGTAACAGTATAATTTAATTCAGCAGGGGATAAATTTTTGCTGATGTAATAAATAGCATATGGTTTCTTATACTCTTCCTGCCCAAGGACTGCTCCAGTGGCTGTGTCTGAGGCATCAGATGATATCTGGAATGACAAATTCCAATTTGGTCCTCTAAGGACTAGGGCTGTGGATACGAGCTTCTTCAAATCCTTGAAAGCACGTTCACATTTTTCTGTCCAAAGAAAATCAACATTACCAGTTAGTGCATATAGAGGTGCAACAATGTGCGAAGAATTTTATATAAATCGCCTGTAATAACCAGAAAATCCAAGAAAACTACGTACCTCTGTTTGAGTAGTAGGAGTGGGAATAAGAAAAAGTATTTTGATTTTGGCCGAGTCTACCTGAATGCGAGCTGCTGAAACATAGTGTCCTAAGATAAGTCCTTCAGTCATCATCATATAACATTTTTTGTGGCTTAAGCAAAGCCTGGTAGCAATGCAGCGTTGTAGGAATTTTTCTAGGGTGTCCAATGCTAGATCAAAATCATTGCCATATGGTGTAAAGTCATCCATGTATACTTCAAGTCCATCATTTATTAAATATGCAAAAATACTAAGGATAGCCCTTTGCAATGTGGCAGGAGCATTGCATAAGCCAAAAGGTAGAACTCGATAAGAAAATGTTCCCCAAGGACAAGTAAAAGTAGTTTTGTCTTGGTCTTCATGGGCAATCTAAATCTGATTGTATCCACTGAAGCCATCCAGGAAAGAAAAGAATTTCTTTCCTGCTAAAGTATCTAATACTTGGTCTATGAATGGGAGAGGAAAGTGTTCCTTTTGTGTTGCTTTATTTAGCTCCTTGTAATCCACACAGATTCTCCATTTCCCATTCTTTCTTGGTACCACCACAAGCGGAGAGACCCATTTACTATCAAATATAGGGTAGATAAATTGACATCTAAAATATTTTGAAGTTCAGCTTTTACCACATCTTTTAGATAGGGTAGATAAATTGACATCTAAAAGTTTTTGAAGTTCAACTTTTACCACATCTTTTAGATGAGGATTAAGTCTCCTTTGAGGTTGACGAACAGGTCTGGCATCTTTTTCTATGTAGATGTGGTATGTACATAGTTGGGGGTCAATTCCTTTCATATCAGGGTAATCCCATGCAAATGCTTCTTTATATTTTCTTAACAAATGGATGAGCTTCATTTCTTGTTCAAGTGTGAGGTTGGCATTAAAATTTTTGGTTTTTCCCAGTTCAATTTCCACAATTTTACTATTTGCAATAGAAGTAACAGGTATTGTTTGGTCATGTGTATCTTTCAGAGGATATTCTTCTAATTCATTATCAAATGCTGCTTCTATCATGTGACACTGTGTGCAGGATCTAGATTCAGTTTGACTAATGAAATTATTAATGGCATCATCTTCTGTTTGGTCTTTAAAATCAAGTGCCTCTTGTATAGTTAATGGGGATCTGATGTTATCAGTAAGGTATGATACAGGGTGCTTATTAGTTTTGATTATTGTGACACTTGGCTGCGCTGGAGGATATAGAACTAAATTCTTGATATTTGGTCCTTTGGTTATGGTCATATTTTCCTGCGGGCAACCAATGTAAGCGTCGGCAATGGCAAGCCAAGGTCTACCTAAAATCAGCGGGTGTCCATCAATTCGGGTTTTGGGATTGATTATCAGGAAATCGGTTGGATAATTCCAGGAATCAACAGAGACCATGACATCATGTAGAGTACCCTCCGGCCTAACCACAGATCGGTAAACCAATTCTAGCAAAGTAGAGGTGGGTTCTACAGATGTAATGCCTAGCTTTTGGCAAGTAGTGGCTGTTAGAATATTAATTGCAACTCCTAGATCAACTAAGGAATTAGATAGCGTCTCACCATAGATTTGGACAGTTACAATTGGATTTCCTGGGTCTTCATATTTAATAGGTGCTTCTTTTCCTGATAGTAAGTCAAATAAAGTGCCGACTACTTGGACTCTTCGATTATTTGTTATATTCCTCCTTGGTTTCTTTATGCACAATTCCTTGATAATATTTGCGTATATGGGGATGTCTTGAATGGCTTGGAGGAATGGATTTTTCATGTACAGATTTTATAATTCTCCCAGAATGTCAAAGTCAGGGTATTGCATAGGTCGAGGTATGACTAATTGTTCTAGGAACGGACGAGAGGATGTGGTTGCTTGATTATGAGTTTGTTGTTTATTCACATCCTCTTGTTGTGACAGATGTTCTCTGGGTAACTGATCTTCAATATGAATTGTCTTATCTCCCTCGGTTTCAATAATACGCCCAGATCTTAATTGAAGATCATTACACTCCTTCAGGTCGGGTCCTATTTCTGGTGATTCTATAATTTGGAGAGATTGGACCGGTCTGTTCTTTTTATTGGGGTTGGGTTGGGTTGGGAGTTGCGGTCTCAAATTAGACTGGGGATTTTTTTGTAAGGCTGGCAGTGTAGGTTGAGGGAGCGGAATAGTTCCTACTGGTTGATGCATCGGTCTCTGCCAGTTTGTCTGCCAGGCTGAACTTTGTGAAGTAGGGGAGTCCATTATGGAGGATATGGGTTACTTTGCCAATATGGTGGATTATAAGGAAAATTCGGCCAACCAGATTGGCTTGCTTGATTTAGCCACAGGTTTGAAGAAGGAAATGACTGTGGTGACCAGTTTGAGAATGGGGGTTGGTGTTATAGACATTTTTGTGCCTTACAGCATGAAGCATGAAATGTCAATAATATAAGGGATCCAAAGTCCCTAAACATGTTGTTCCTACCCCTAGAGGAACAAGGTCAGCAAACCACAGCACTAAATATCAGTTCTCCACCTGAATCACTAAAAAACAAGCTAATTCTGGATCATGTCAACTGATCCACTAAGCATCTGCGCTGAATGTCAACTGCTCCACTATGTACCTGCATTGAATGTCAACTGCAAAGAAGGCTACCTGCACTGGGCGAGTTTGGCCAAGTGGCACAGTCATTCCTCAAGGTGTCAATGCCCAGGAAGCTTCCAAAATGACACTTGGATCAGAGAATTCCACAGGTGATGAGTAAAAAGGTCTAGATCTCCAAGTGGAAGCAAGAACCTCCAAGTTGTTATAGACATTTTTGTGCCTCGCAGCATGGAGCATGAAATGTCAATAATTACAGGGATCCTCAGTCCCTAAACATGTTGTTCTTACCCCTAGAAGAACAAGGTCAGCAAACCACAACACTTCCCATCAGTTCTCCACCTGAAAAAACACTCAAAACAGGCTATTTTTGGATCATGTCAACTGCTCCACTGAGAAACTGCGCTGAATGTCAACTGCTCCTCCTTGTACCTGCGCTGAAAGTCAAAAGAAATGAAGGCTACCTGCGCTGGGCGAGATTGGCCAAGTGGCACAGTCATTCTGCAAGGTGTCAATTGCCCAGGAAGCTTCCAAACTGACACTTGGTTCATGAGATTCGCCCTGTGATGAGTAAGAGGTACTTGATCTCCATGTGTAAGCAAGGATCTCCAAGTGGACTCAAGAACTGAAGATTAACTGAAGAGGGAGAGGACACAAGGCAGCTTTATGTCAGTCTCAAGCTGACTCATCCTCTCTTCTTCTTTCCTATATATAGAGCTCTTCTATGAGGTCTAAGGGGGCGGGAATTTTGTGCAAAGCAAGGAAGTGCTGTTGGTTTACAGTTAGAGCTATTGGGTGATTGCTTTTATAGAGGTGAAGAGGAGATTTCTTGCTGCTGGGGAGGTGCTGCTGGATTGGAGCCATTGATGGTTGTAACCTTCTCAGAACCCTGTTACTTTTATCAATAAAGCTTTGGATGTTTTCCTATATACTTGTATTGCATTGATGTATTGTATTTACTTGTATATTTGATTCACTCTAATCCATGCATCAGTTATGAGTACATGTATCTTGTAGTTTTCTTCTCTCTGTTGTGCAGGATCTGTGTGTAGCTGGACCGGCACAGGGAGCAAGGAGCTGGGAACAAGAGACAAAGAGAGAGGATAAGGATCGACAAAAGCGAAAGACACCGGTTGGTTAATCTTTTCTTCCTTCTCTCTGTACTTTCATAAAGGAAAACATTAAAGCTTTACTTTCAGTTGTTGCTAAAGACTGTCACCTTTAGAGTAGGGATAGGGTCATCCGAGTCGGATACTTTTCCCCACAACAAACTGGCGACTCCGCTGGGGAGCCTAGTATCTTGTTGGTGTTTGTAGTATTTTGCTATTCATTTCTTGAAGAAAAGAGTACCAAATCGAAAAGCTTTTGACTATATCAAAAGCGAAGTAGAGGGACTGCTGCTCTTGCTCATTTACTGAGCAAATTCAAGATTTGAAGAGCTGATCTACAAAAGACTCTTTACTCTTTGTGATAGCTTTTCATCCTCTTGATCATCCCTTAGCTTGTACTTGACCTATAGCTTTTGATTTCAGCAAAAACTGTGAATTTTTGAGCATTTTATGACCCGGAAACTGTAGAAAACGCAACTCTCGTCCTTCAGTGCAGGCTGTCCAAAGGCATTCTGCATTTCAGCGTAGGTCCCGTGAAGGCTACCTGCGCTGAATGTCAAACTGACAGTGTATCACCTGCACTGAACCAGTTTTGCCTATTGCTACTAGGGTTTCCTGCTGTTTCTTGCCCTGTTTTCACCATTGTTTTTGCTGCTGTTGCTTGTCATTGTACCTTGCTGAAACCAACTGTCCTTGCCATTATTCCGCCTCAGTTGTGTGATGAAACTGTGATTGTTCTTTCAGTATTTCTTGTTTCATTTACAGTTTCCCATTGTGAAAAGCAAACCAGTATAGCTGTGGCCTCTTAGATCTTGAACTGTGAAAGTGTCTTTGTGATCTTAAGAGCTAGTTTTATTACTGTTCATGGCTGTTTGAGTTTGTTTTTTTTTCATTTTATGGTTTGAATTCATACATTTTTAGTGTCGAAACAAGTACCTGTAAGGTGTCTTTTGATTTTAGACAAAACTTGTTTGTTTACGCTTCAAATTGAATTCGAAAATTATACGACGGTTTCCTTTTGTCTACATCAACATTAAGGGAAAGGAAAAGAAATACATGCATCTTGCATTTGCATTTTTTGATAAGTTTGCGTGATTGATCTAGGGGAAAGTGCATTAGTTTGTGCTTTGTGCTCTGTGTGGAAAGATAATGTTTTTCTCTCCCCTCAGTAGTTAGGATTTTCAAAGCTAAAAAGATTGTAAAGCTTGCTTATCATTTTAGCTGCATTTAGGAATTTGTACCAATACATCTCGTGGTGATCCTGAAAGACAAACTGCTAAACAAGATCAACTTAAAATATATTGAATGAATCTAAAAACGCTTTGTAACATAACGCTCACAATAGAGGTCTAGGTAGAGACGTGTTCCGGCGTCGTTAAACGTAGTGACTGTCGATCTCTACGAAGGTGGGTGATTCCTCCTGAGAGACGATAGCACTAATACGGACTTGTGCTCCCGCGTACCGTCGCGTATATTGGGAGACCCCTATAGGCATTTATCCTTTATCCTTAGGAAGCCGTGTCGGCCGCCCTACTGATCGCGATGCAGTGAACACAGCATTCACGAAGATCGACCACCCGTACCGTAAAACGTATTCTGTGGTTTCGCGAAAGGTTTGGCACACCCTCTGCCTAGATCTCCAGAGCAGTTTCTTTTGGCCTTTTTCAAACTCTATAACTGAAAAAGTCCAACCGAGCATTTGTCACTTCGGGCTCGTTAATACATCGAAGGCGACTAGAGTCATCTTTAGCTTTTTCTCGACTCTTAAAACATGAAAAAGCAAAGTTGTGTCTAAAAGCGTCTAATAAAATTCATTCAATACGGAAACATAATTCCCCTTTTTGTATTTTAGTTGATCGAGTAATCCGCAACCGTGGAGGAAAGTCAATTAGAACTCCGTCGTTCGAGGAGACTCGCGAGTCAACCGTCTTTGTCTCCGGAATCGAGAGTAGTACGGACGAAGCAAACTCGCTTGACCGGATCAAAATCTCCCATTAAAGTTAGAACAACAGTTCCAACTACATCTGAGATTCTGGTCACTCCTAATATTTCTGGAATCCCTGCCTCTATTGAAGAAGTTCAACAGCGACAGAGGGACAGTTGTACTGATCCTAGTATGAGAACAAGAACTTTCATAACTGAACCAGTTCCATCTGAAACCGGTCCACAGAGTCTTGTTGCTCAAACAACTGTCGCTGTCGAAGCAGCCCCTTCTTCGGCACCAGAAATCTTTTACGGACCTGACGGTCTTCCTCTTCCTCCTGGTCTGATTGCAATAGAGGAAATCGTAGAGGACCAACAAGCAAATACTCCAACTCATTTTGGAGTAGGCATCACTCTTTTTCCTTCTGCATCAGAAGTTTGTCCATCGCCAGTGGAAGTTCCTGTAGAATCGTTAGGCAGTTTATTGGATAGACTTAAAATGTCTGAGCAACCGTCGACATCTAGGACTGTGCCAAATGACACGGCGACAGCAGAAGCTCCTGCTGTCACTTCGACGATGTTTGCCGGCATACCAGCTGTCCCGACTAGCTCTCAACAGCTAGAAGGAGTCCACCCAGGGACTATTATGACAACTTGGTCTGTTCCAGTTTGTTCTTCCGGTATAATACCCGGTAATTCTTATGTTGAAACTAGACAAATTGATCCCTTTGGAAATCAGTTTGGACCATCCAGTCCTCAAAGGCAATCTATACCCTTGAGCTCCAGATTGTTACCGTATGGGGGGCAATATGCCCTTTCACTTCCCCCTCCGGGAGGATACCCATACGGCAGTTTTCAACCGCATTCAGGTTTGACTGAAGTTACGACGAGTGGTTGGGTGCCTATGTTGCCCCAACAACCGAGAGTTGTATATTCCATGCAACAATGTGTACCTATGTCTAGCATCCCGACGACGCCAGCAATTGTAACCGTGTCGCAAGTTCAATCGATGCCTGTTGTATGTCAACCCCAAGTTGTAATGCAATAGCCCCTTGACCCTGCAACACAACCACAATCGCCAACTGCCGGGACGACACAGATACAAACGAGAACCATAACCCCGCATCTTGGTCCATCGATTAGTATCGCACAGCAAAACATGGCTTCGCAACCATGGATGGTGCAATACCAACAACCTCAGTTTCAACAGGTGTACCAGGGATCTGAACAACAGATCTTTGCGAATAGTGGGCAACCCTGTATTCAGAACGGGTTAAATCAACCACTTTATAGTGGCCAAGCCCACCAGCCATATCAGTCATATCAACATCAGTTGCATTATGCTGGTATGCAAAGGCCTACTGCTCAGGCGATTCCATCGTATCCTGGGTACGCCTCACCAAACCTGAATCAGCAGTTGCCATTCGTGGCAACTCTAGAATTACCAGATTTACATCGATTGACGAACGATCCAATCGCCTATGCCCATTGGTGGCCAGCGATTCCTCACAAACTTCCTTCGGACATTCCTAAATTCAATGGAAATCCTGGCGAAGACCTGTCGAATCATGTGATGACATTCCATCTGTGGTGTTCGTCGAATACCTTGAATGATGATTCGATAAGGCTTCGCCTTTTCCAGAGGACATTGACTGGTCCGGCGGCTAAATGGTATATTGAGTTACCTAGAGCCTCTTTCGAAAATTTTAGTTCCCTAGCCACGACTTTCTTAACACACTTTCAGTTACCTATAAGGTACGAAACTGGAACAGAGATCTTGACCAATTTCAAGCAGACAACGGCCACACATATATCAGATCATATACATGAGTGGCGTCGTCGTCGCAGAATGGTAAAGACTTATGTTCCAGATCAGCTTTTAGCTGAGTGGTTTATAAAGTCGCTTCTTCCTGCTATAACAGAAGATGTGGCCAAGGGAGGCGTCGTAACAGAGGAGCAAGTTATTGCTCGTGCCCAGTATTTAGACTTAGTATATACTCAGTCTGGCACGCTCTATGACAAGATACCTGACGCCGCTAGACCGGAATTTTCAATTCCTCCCCCTCCTAGATCAAATAGTGACTCTCATGCCAGCGATGGTGTGATTGGCACTACAAATGCAAAGTCAACACGGGATTCGTCTAAGAAAACCCGTAAGACTTCGAATCAAAATGCAAATGAAGAACTTCTTGCCTCGGAAGTAAGTGCCGTGTCGGACGACAAGGGAAAATAACTGAAGCAACCAGGAGACAAGAAGAAAAAGAAAGGGAGAAAAGGGAAACCCCCTTCGGGGTGTCATATATGCGATGAGGATCATTAGACAGCAGATTGTCCATGCAAAGCTGAGCTTAAAAGATTCTTTAAGAGTCCGAAAACCTCAGCGGTGTTGACTGATCCGTTTCCTAATCCTGGTCAAAATCTGGTTGCTAATCAAAATGCTTCCCGATCCCAAGTGCTTATGTTGTCTACCTCAAAGCAGCAGAATAATACTTTGACAAGGAATAAAGATTACGGGAATCCATGGCTGTCGAATAACAAGGCTAATGAACAACCTAGTAGTTCGACGATAGCTTTGACCAAAGTTGTGCCACCCATCGTTCCTGAGCCGATGATAAAGTCGCCAAAGGGAGTAGTACACAAATCGACATTTAATCCTCGTGCCAAAGGAGCACAGAATTATAATATAGTAAAGGACCTGGCCCAATCGCCGTCCACTATGTCGACACTTGAAGTACAACAAAATTGCCCCTCCCAAGAGCAAGCTTTATTATCAGCAATAGGTGGGATTGGCCCAATGGATTCCAATCTTGTGGCCTTTGATCATAAAGGATATGACCCTCAGTTACCAGCTCAACTAGCTTTCCTTATTCAAGTGAAAGCCCTCAACAAAACTGTTCATCGAACAATTATTGATGAGGGGGCATCTACATGTCTTATGTCGATGAGTTGCTGGGAAGATTTAGGCTCACCACCCTTGTCGAAATCGTCAACGACGTTAAAAGCATTTGATGGACGATCATACACTCCATACGGGATTTTAAGTAACTTGCAAGTTGAACTGGGGGGCAAAACGGTAGGAATTGATGTTGAAGTAATTGATGGAAACCTCGATTACAACATCCTACTTGGAAGACCATGGATCTATGCCATGGCCGCAGTTGTGTCAACCTACTTTAGGAAGATTGCATTCCCCTTCCAAGGGGGAATTACAATCGTTGACCAACAAACTTTTCTCCACGACAGTTCACAAGTTACAGAGAGCATTCCAATGATCAATGGAAGGAATCATTTGCTCCAAAATATCGGAGTAGGTCTCCTAAAAGACCCTGCCTTAATGGGTACTTTCGCCCTACCGCCTCCAAGTAATCTGGCGGGAGTGGCCACAGTGGAAACCTACAAAATGAAATCTAATCCAATCTTCTGGTTGGATTCGGAAGATTCCTAGATATTTTGTCGGCTCCAAGGATAATTCCTATCTTGTGTCAACCTCATTAAAAAATGAAACAAATCCCCGAGGAAAACCTTCATTCCAACCACCGAGTTGGATGCAATGAAGCTTGGGGGGCATGCACCTCGATTTGCATTATTATGCTGGGGGCATGCAAACTTATCATCGAGCAGTTTTAGCACATAGTTCATGCTCGTTAAAAAATAAACGCAAGATCCGAGCAGTTTTAGCGCATAGTTCATGCTCGTTAAAAAATAAACATAAGTTGTGAGCAATCTTCCCCTAGAGTTCAAGCTCATTCAGAAAAAATGAACCGGTAAATAACCCTGGTGAAAGTAACTTTTGACAGCCATATTAAAACCCTTGGTCGTGTTCTTGCAGTCTCACCTCCATCCGTTCATTTGGCCAATCGTTCATCTCCATATGTTTGTTTACCCATTTTGAGGAACCGCTGCGAAGAGTGATTTCACTTAGCCATCCTTGTGACACTGCCGTAATTGGAATATTCCAACTTGTACCTGGAATCTGCTGCTATCCCTGTTTATCACTCGTTCCTCAAAAGACGAGTCTTCTTTGAGCTCTTTTCACTGACTCGTAAAATATGAAAAGTTTGCCGAGTTTTGGCCTTCCAGCTCGTTAAACGACCGGAAGAGCTATCCCTCCTCTAGATTTTAATCTTTTTGGACCTGAGGGATTATTGCACAAAAAGATCGAGCGCTTGTTTTGTTCGGCTCGTTAAAGCAATCGAAAATTCATCCCTTCTGTATTGTTTTATACTTTTTCGGACTTAAGGGATTAGATGACGAAAAAGGAATTCTGGAGTTGACTTTATGTACCTTTTCAGACTCTCTAAAAATGAAAAGGACCGAGTTTTCCTTGTCGTTAGACTCGTTAAATTCATTAAATAGCGACAAACTTGTCTTTAGACGAGAACGAGTTTCCCTATCGCTAAGCTCGTTAAATCATAGCGATGGGCTTGCCCGAAGGGCAGGTTATAGAACAAGCATATGTTATCCTCCTCAAGCTTGACAAAAATAAAGAGGTACTGGTCAGAAATGACTGGGGAAAAATTTGGAGAACATCAAAGTTTAATGGTAGCAAGTCACTCTTGGACATGACACTTTTCCTCCGTACCACATCGGGTTGGGTTGTCTCATTCACCGGTCTCATCACCATGGTCCTCGCCAAACCATCCACATTTGGGGTAATGCTACCAATCCATCGCATCAGTGTCGTTATATGTTCAAGAGGGGTCATTCTGAAAGTGTCAACCGTGTCCCATCCACTGCCATACATTATCCTTCATCCATTCATGATCGCCACCCTGAATCATATGTCACAGTTTGTTTTCACCTCCACTAAAGTCATTAGCTCCGTTCCGTGTCATTGATGTGGGATTCATTAAGGCCCTCCTTTGACGGATCACTTCTTGTCGACTTCAGCTCATTATCCAAGAAGTTGATCTAGGAACACCCCCATCAGTACTTTGAAGCTTGCATGCCTCAATGGCAAGTTTCTCACTTCCGGCGACAGGTATACATCAATGACCTTCGACCAGAAGATTTTGCGTGGCGTTCGACGCCAAGTCCTTTATTCACGCCACGTGAATTGTACTGCAGTACCTTGAGGGTCATCCTCATTATTGGTGATTCCTCTCGCGCTTGTTAACGGTTTTCATTATTGACCGGTAATCAAGCGATGTCTTTCCATGTTCGACTTCAGCGCAATTCTCACATGGATCGACTTGTACTTAGAGTGAAGATCGAACGAGTTTGAAGACCCCGGATCTAGTTTCATCCATCCGGGCTGCGATATATATTCAGGAAATATAAAAGCATTTGTCATGTACATCATTGCAACAGATGATCATCCTATTCAAAGGATGATAATTTCAGTAGAGAATTATCGGTCTACCATCAGACGATCGTCTGTTCTATGTCCCAAAATGTATTTATAAAGCTGAGCATGGGAATGCCCGCCTCAGCTAGATCATGAAAACAGAATGAAAAATAATGTATTGTATTGTATTGTATTACAGGGCGCCTCCTCAGCACTGGAATGAACTTCGGACCCTCTAGATAAAGCATTTCACCCGATAAACGGCCTCATACTTTAGGGGGCAACTGTTATAGACATTTTTGTGCCTCGCAGCATGGAGCATGAAATGTCAATAATTACAGGGATCCTCAGTCCCTAAACATGTTGTTCTTACCCCTAGAAGAACAAGGTCAGCAAACCACAGCACTTCCCATCAGTTCTCCACCTGAAAAACACTCAAAACAGGCTATTTTTGGATCATGTCAACTGCTCCACTGAGCAACTGCGCTGAATGTCAACTGCTCCTCCTTGTACCTGCGCTGAAAGTCAAAAGCAATGAAGGCTACCTGCGCTGGGCGAGATTGGCCAAGTGGCACAGTCATTCTGCAAGGTGTCAATTGCCCAGGAAGCTTCCAAACTGACACTTGGTTCATGAGATTCGCCCTGTGATGAGTAAGAGGTACTTGATCTCCATGTGTAAGCAAGGATCTCCAAGTGGACTCAAGAACTGAAGATTAACTGAAGAGGGAGAGGACACAAGGCAGCTTTATGTCAGTCTCAAGCTGACTCATCCTCTCTTCTTCTTTCCTATATATAGAGCTCTTCTATGAGGTCTAAGGGGGCGGGAATTTTGTGCAAAGCAAGGAAGTGCTGTTGGTTTACAGTTAGAGCTATTGGGTGATTTCTTTTATAGAGGTGAAGAGGAGATTTATTGCTGCTGGGGAGGTGCTGCTGGATTGGAGCCATTGATGGTTGTAACCTTCTCAGAACCCTGTTACTTTTATCAATAAAGCTTTGGATGTTCTCCTATATACTTGTATTGCATTGATGTATTGTATTTACTTGTATATTTGATTCACTCTAATCCATGCATCAGTTATGAGTACATGTATCTTGTAGTTTTCTTCTCTCTGTTGTGCAGGATCTGTGTGTAGCTGGACCGGCACAGGGAGCAAGGAGCTGGGAACAAGAGACAAAGAGAGAGGATAAGGATCGACAAAAGCGAAAGACACCGGTTGGTTAATCTTTTCTTCCTTCTCTCTGTACTTTCATAAAGGAAAACATTAAAGCTTTACTTTCAGTTGTTGCTAAAGACTGTCACCTTTAGAGTAGGGATAGGGTCATCCGAGTCGGATACTTTTCCCCACAACACAAGTGGACTCAAGAACTAAAGAATAACTGAAGTGGGAGAGGACACTAGTCAGTTTCATGTCAAGCTCAAGCTGACTCATCCTTTCTCCAAAACTCCTATATATAGAGCTCTCTCATGAGGTCTAGAGAGGTTGGAATCTTGTGAATGTAAGGAAGTGCTGTTGGTTTGAGGATAGAACTATTGGGTTATTTGCTTGAAGGAGGTGAAGAGGAGATTTCTTTCTGCTGGGAAGTGATGCTGGATTGGGCCTTTTATGGTTGTATTACTTCCTGAACTTTACTTCTTCCATTAATAAAGCATTTGAGGTTCTTCTATATACATGTGTTTCAATGATGTGTTGCTATACTTGTGTATTTGATTTATTCTAATCCTTGAATCAGTTATGAATGTATGCTTCTTGTAGTTTCCCTTTCTTGCCATTTTGCAGGATCTTGGTGTAGCTGGGCCAGTGAAAGAGCAAGGAGTTGGGAGCAAGCAGCAAAGAGAGAAGATTGGATCAATCATTAGCGGAAGACATCAGTTAGTGGATCTCTTTCTCCCCTCTCTTACATCTCGTAAAGAAGTAATCTCAAATAGCTTTGCGTTGATTGTTGCTGAGGTACTATCACCCTTAGAGTGGGATAGGGTCATTCCGTATTGGATACTTTTCCCAACAACAAATTGGCGACTCCGCTGGGGATCGTATCTTGTTGGTTGTTTGTGTTTTTTGCTATTCATTTCATAAACACAGGGAGTACCGAATCGAACTGCATTTGAATCTTTCAAATGCAAAGTAGAGGGCAGCTACTCTAGCTCAGTTTCTGGGCATGTTTATGATTTGAAGAGCTGATCCACAAGGACTCTGAACAGCTCTTAGTGATAGATTTTCATCCTCCTTTTCATCCCTTAGTGTGTACTTGATTGATAGCTTCTGATTTGGCCAAAAACTGTGAATTTTTGAGCAATCTGTGACCCGGAAATTGAGAAAAACGAAAGTTTATCTCTTCAGTGCAGGCACTGTGAAGGAAGTTTGCATTTCAGCACAGTTCTCGAAGGGGCTACCTGCGCTGAAGGTCAAACTGCCAGTGTACTACCTGCACTGAACCAGTTTTGCCTAGTGCTACTGGTGTTCCCTCCTGTTTATTGCCCTGTTTTCACCCTTGTTTTTGCAGCCTGTTGTCAGTCAATGTACCTATCTGAAACCAACTTTCCTTGCCACTATTCTGCCTCGGTTGCATAAAGAAACTGTATTTGTTCTTTGTGTATTTCTTATATCATTTGCAGTTTCCCATAACGAAAGTGAACTAGTCTTGCTGTGGCCTCTTAGATCTAGACCTGTGATAAAGTGTCGTTTTGATCTTAAGAGTTAGTTTGTTTGTTGTTTATAGCTGATTGAGCTTTTGCTTTCATCATATGGTTTGAATTTATATATTTCTAGTGTCAAAACAAGTAAATCTTAAGGTGTCTTTTGATTTTGGACAAGCTTGTTTGCTTTCACTTGAAATTGAATTCAAAGTTATACAACAGCTTTCTTTTTGTATTACATCAACATTAAGAAAGAGAAAAGAAATACCTGCATTGTGCACGTGCATTTTGACAGCTTGCATGTTGATTTAGGGAAAAGTGCATTAGTGTGTGCTCTATGATCTGTGTGAAAAGATGATGTCTTTCTTTTCCCTCAGTAGTTAAGATTTTCAAAGTTGAAAGATTGAAAAGCTTGCTTATCATCTTAGACTGCATTTAGGAGTGTTATCATACATCTCGTGGTGATCCATAAAGGCAAACTGCTAAAGAAGATCAACATTAAAATGAATTTAATTTACATAACAACGCATTGAAACATAACACAAACACATAGAGGTCTAAGCTAGAGACGTGTTCCGGCGTCGTTAAACGTGATATCTTAGCGTTGAGTGGTTGGGTGATTCCTCCACGGTGAAGCGATAAGTATCAATACGGACTTGTGCTCCCACGTACCGTCGCGTATATATTGGGAGACCCCTATAGGAACAAAGCCTTTATCCATAGGAAGCCATGTCGGCCGTCCTACTGATCGCAATGCAGTGAACACAGCATTCACGAAGATCGACCACCCATACCGTAAAACGTATTCTGTGGTTTTGCGAAAAGTTTGGCACACCCTCTGCCTAGATCTCCAGAGCAGTTTCTTTTGGCCTTTTTCAAACTCTATAACTAAAAAAGTCCATCCGAGCATTTGTCACTTCGGGCTCGTTAAAACATCGAAGGAGACTAGAGTCATCTTTAGCTTTTTCTCGACTCTTAAAAAGTGAAAAAGCAAGTTGTGTCTAAAGCGTCGTTATAAAATTTATTTTAAACAGAACATAATCACCTCCTATTCCTGCGTTGATCTGTAGGTTGAGAACATGGAACGCCCCAACCAAGGAATTCCACATGATGGAAATCCTAGTCCTTTCTCCTCTTGGGGAGAAGTTGGTGCGCCCCACATGGCCACATTGTCGCTTCCAGGACTGACAATTGGCTTGCCAATTTGGCTATTCTCAACTAATGTAGTTCAGAACACCATGGTTCCTGAACAGTCGAGTCAACAGTTAGATTAGTCTAGAGCTGCCCACGAGCCTTCTACTTCCTATAACTCTTCCTCCAATCCTTCATCTTCGCAAGGTAGAGCCGGCAAAAGCCAAGCTCCCATGGAGAAGAAGGAGAAGAAGAAGAAAGAGAAGAAGAAGAAGGAGCCTAAGGCGACTGGGGGCAAGCAAAAGACATCTGACAAAAATCCACACACAGCACAGACCGGGCCTAAATCGCCATGTGTCATATGTATAGGAGACCACTTCCATAGAGATTGTCCCTGTATTCCCCGGATACTAAGGGACTGGTCCCCTCGTTTGCACAATTCGGGAGCATCAACCTCTGATAGCCATGTTGAATGCTTACCGTCAACCAGCGAAAGTGAAGGTTCAAGACAAAGAGGGGGAGCAAGATCCTCCTACAGACTGTGTGAAGGCGATCACGCCATCCACCATTGTCCCTTCTTAGACGAAGCGAAGAGAGTTTTGGAAGATCGCTTGGTTTCACCGTTGAGACTTCCTCTTGGATACAAAAAACTCGTGCCAAGTCCTTCGTTGGTTGAAAATACAGCTGGCCCGCTCAAGTGGTCAGCTGAAGCGCCAGTCATTGAAAATGAACCTACTGAATCCAGACCAGACGAAAGTCTAAAGGTCGAAATGGCAGTTGACCCGGTTCCGCCTTCGGAGGTTTCATCTTCAAATGACACCGTCAATGAAGATTCATCTTCAAATGGCACCCTCACTGAAGAGAGTAAGGATGACACCATCCAGATTCTTTTCATCAACACCGAATCTGATGAGCATCAGGGCAATGCGCCCATTCCTTTATCGCAGGAAGGAACATCATCAGGGTCATATCCGGCCGTGTATTCGGTCCCACCGCCAAGCAACCTGGTTGTGTCCTTTGATTGGAACCAACTAGGCAGACCCCGGTTGCCACCCAGTGTACCATTCAGAATCATAGTCCAAATTTATAGAATGGAAATGGCTGGAACTATCATTGATGAAAGGGCATCCGTGAGTATCCTTTCCTCTATTGCTTGGAAAGCACTGGGTTCCCCGACGCTTTTGCCTGAGATAAGAAATCTCTCGGGTTTTGATAAAGGAACCAGTCGACCATTAGGGATCCTCCCCAATGTACCTGTTACATTGAAAGGGAAGACCATTCAGATGAATGTGATGGTCATTCAAGGACCCTTGGATTATAACCTACTCCTTGGACGAGACTATATATATTGCATGGGAGCTATAGTCTCCTCACTCTTTAGAGTAATGTGTTTTCCACACGAAGGAAGAATGGTCAAGCTCGTAGACCAACTTTCATTTCCGGGATCACGCATCGCAAATAGTCACGTACCAACCCTTAATGGTCTCTTCAATCAAGAAATGTCTCCACCCCCAGTCCTCCTTCCCGATGAGTGCGAGTGATTCGGAAAGATGGGACTGGAACCCAGGGGGCATGCATCCTGGTCTGCTTTGGGCAGAAAGAACCCTGGGTATAAGGTAGAATTTCCGCAAGAGAATATGACCAGTCCGTGGATGGAAGAGGGGTTGTTTTGGAATAAGATTCTGTTGTCAAGGTCACTTGTTTGACAAAGGTCATTCACCATTGTCTATTTCGGTAGACAGTGCCGAAGAAATGTTTTAGTTTGATGGTGTTAACAAAGCAATCTTTGGGTAACCAGAAAGAGGCAAGCCTCACCCTTTAAAACAAATGTTTTATCGGATAAGTAGGGGTAGCCTTGAAATTGTACTTTATACCTGGGGGCATGCAAACCTTTTGGAGTGAAAGCTAAGAGCGGTTATTTATCTGCTTTTAGGATTAGCCGTTTCCGAACTTGCATAAAGAAAGGATGAGAGGGAGCATAGCTTATGTGAGGCGCGAGCTATATAAAAAATGGAGTCTTACAGGAGACATTTCTTATCTTATGACTGGGATAATCGAGCAGTTTTACCACGGAATTTATGCTCGTTAAAAAATAGAAAAGCGAGATCCGAGCAGTTTTAGTACATAGTTCATGCTCGTTAAAAAATAAACATAAGATTGAGCATTCAAGCTCATTAAAAAATGAACACACCCCGGTAAATAACCATTGTGATCGTAAATTTATTAGCCATAAAAAGCCTTGGTCGTGTTTGCACCTGCCACCTCCATTTCATTTGGCCAATCGTTCACTTCCATATGATTGTTTACCCATTTTGAGGAACAGCTGCGAAAAGTGATTTCACCTAGCCATCCTTGTGACACTGCCATGATTGGAAAATTCCAACCTGTACCTGGAATCTGCTGCTATCCCTGTTTATCACTCATTCCTCGAAAGACGAGTCTTCTTTGAGCTCTTTTCATCTGACTCGTAAAATATGAAAAGTTTGCCGAGTTTTGGCCTTCCAGCTCGTTAAAATGACCGGAAGAGCTATCCCTCCTCTAGATTTTAATCTTTTTGGACCTGAGGGATTATTGCACAAAAAGGTCGAGCGCTTGTCTTATTCGGCTCGCTAAAATTATCGAAAACTCATCCCTTCTATATTGTTTTATACTTTTTCGGACTTAAGGGATTAGATGACGAAAAAGGAATTTTGGAGTTGACTTTCTGTACCTTTTCAGACTCTCTAAAAATGAAAAGGACCGAGTTTTCCTTGTCGTTAGACTCGTTAAAATGATTAAATAGCGACAAACTTGTCTTTAGATGAGAACGAGTTTCCCTATCGCAAGGCTCGTTAAAACATAGCGATAGGATTTGCTGAAGGGCAGGTTATAGAACAAGCATATGTTATCCTCCTCAAGCTTGACAAAAATAAAGAGGTACTGGTCAGAAATGACTGGGGAAAAATTGGGAGAACCTCAAAGATTTAATGGTAGCAAGTCGCTCTTGAACATGACACTTTTCCTCCATATCACATCGGGTTGGGTTGTTTCATTCACCGGTCTCATCACCATGGTCTTCGCCAAACCATCCACATTTGGGGTAATGCTACCGATCCATCGCATCAGTGTCGTTATATGTTCAAGAGATGTTGTTCAGAAAGAGTCAACCGTGTTCCATCCACTGCCATACATTATCCTTCATCCACCCATGATCGCCACCCTGAATCATATGTCACAGATTGTTTTCACCTCCACTAAAATCATTAGCTCCATTCCGTGTCACTGATGTGGGATTCATTAAGGCCCTCCTTTGACGGATCGCTTCTTGTCGACTTCAGCTCATTATCCAAGAAGTTGATCTAGGAACACCCCCCTCAGTACTTTGAAGCTTGCATGCCTCAATGGCAAGTTTCTCACTTCCGGCGACAGGTATACATCAATGACCTTCGACCAGAAGATTTTGCGTGGTGTTCGACGCCAAGTCCTTTATTCACACCACGTGAATTGTACTGCAGTACCTTGAGGGTCATTATCATTATCGGTGATTCCTCTCGCGCTTGTTAACGGTTTACATTATTGATCGGTAATCAAGCGATGTCTTTCCATGTTCGACTTCAGCGCAATTCTCACATGGATCGACTTGTACTTAGAGTGAAGATCGAACGAGTTTGAAGACCCCGGATCTAGTTTCATCCATCCGGGCTGTGATATATATTAAGGAAATATAAAGACATTTGACATGTACATCATTGCAGCAGATGATCATCCTACTCAAAGGATGATAATTTCAACAGAGAATTATCAGTCTATCATCAGGCGATCATCTGTTCTATGTACCAAAATGAATTTATAAAGCTGAGCATGGGAATGCCCGCCTCAGCTAGATCATGAAAGCAGAATGAAAAATAATGTATTGTATTGTATTTTATTACAGGTCACCTCTCAGCGATTGAATGAACTTCGGATCCTCCTGATAAAGCATTTCACCCGATAAACGACCTCATACTTTAGGGGGCAACTGTTATAGACATTTTTGTGCCTTACAGCATGAAGCATGAAATGTCAATAATCTAAGGGATCCAAAGTCCCTAAACATGTTGTTCCTAACCCTAGAGGAACAAGGTCAGCAAACCACAGCACTAAATATCAGTTCTCCACCTGAAAACACTCAAAAACAAGCTAATTCTGGATCATGTCAACTGCTCCACTGAGCATCTGCGCTGAATGTCAACTGCTCCTCTATGTACCTGCGCTGAATGTCAACTGCAAAGAAGGCTACCTGCGCTGGGCAAGTTTGGCCAAGTGGCACAATCATTCCTCAAGGTGTCAATGCCCAGGGAGCTTCCAAAATGACACTTGGATCAGAGAATTCGACTGGTGATGAGTAAGAAGGTCTAGATCTCCAAGTGGAAGCAAGAACCTCCAAGTGGACTCAAGAACTGAAGAATAACTGAAGTGGGAGAGGACACTAGTCAGCTTCATGTCAAGCTCAACCTGACTCATCCTTTCTCCAAAACTCCTCTATATAGAGCTCTCTCATGAGGTCTAGAGAGGTTGGAATCTTATGAATGTAAGGAAGTGCTGTTGGTTTGAGGATAGAACTATTGGGTGATTTGCTTGAAGGAGGTGAAGAGGAGATTTCTTTCTGCTGGGAAGTGATGCTGGATTGGGCCTTTTATGGTTGTATTACTTCCTGAACTTTACTTCTTCCATTAATAAAGCATTTGAGGTTCTTCTATATACATGTGTTTCAATGATGTGTTGCTATACTTGTGTATTTGATTTATTCTAATCCTTGAATCAGTTATGAATGTATGCTTCTTGTAGTTTCCCTTTCTTGCCATTTTGCAGGATCTTGGTGTAGCTGGGCCAGTGAAAGAGCAAGGAGCTGGGAGCAAGCAGCAAAGAGAGAAGATTGGATCAATCATTAGCGGAAGACATCGGTTAGTGGATCTCTTTCTCCCCTCTCTTACATCTCGTAAAGAAGTAATCTCAAATAGCTTTGCGTTGATTGTTGCTGAGGTACTATCACCCTTAGAGTGGGATAGGGTCATTCCGTATTGGATACTTTTCCCAACAACAGTTGGGACTGAGTTTGCCACATACTATATTGTTGAGCATTATACTGTGGAGGCTGAAAGGAAGAGGTTGGGTCTGGAAACATACTAGATTGTCTCGGCTGCCACTGATGGCACTGGTTGATTAAATACACCGATTCTGGTTCTTCTTCCGCTTTCTTATATACCGATTTCAATCCAGGAAGTGAGGGGCAGCTCTCCGTAAGGTGATCTTTTGTACATATGGCACATGTTTGGACTGTATCCAGTGGACATTCCTTGTGACTATGCTTTTTCCTGCATCGGGGACAGAAGATCGCCAAATTTTGTTCTGCCTCCATTTTCTTCTGTTTAGCCTGCATAATATCAAGTCGTGTAGTTAGTGTCCCCAGAATATCAGTTTTAAAGTTTTCCATTAAATTTCCAATTTCTACACGTGTTACTCCTTCTGTTGAAATTTTATTATCTCTTACAAACCGATCATGTTTTGCTGGTTTTATTCTTGTGCTGCCTCTCGAACTCCTGATACATAAATCAATAATGTCAGCAAAATTCTCTTGATAAATATCCCCTTTTCCCATGATGTTTAATGTTTTGATCCATTGTTCCTTCATGCCCCTTATCAATGTAGTTTTTAACACATTATCAGGTAAGGGTAGTGATGCATAAGGAGATCTTTGTAGATTGTACTGGAAACGTTCCACATATTCCTCTAATGTTTCATTCGGTCTAGCTGTCATCTGGAATATTTTGTCCTTCAGTTCTCTAGACCTGCATTAATCCTGATATTTTTTTAGGAAAGATTCTTTCATTTGATCCTAATTATTTATAACCCCACCACCTAGTCCCATAAACCATCTTAAAGCATCCCATTTTAATGTAGAGGGAAATAATTTTAGTTTCTGGGGGTCGGTGGTGTAATCATATCCCCTGCACAACACATCAAATTCAAATAGAAACGCACCCAAATCTTCTGATGTGAGACCGTGAAATGTAGGGATGTGTTGAAGAGGGATTGCTTTCATAGGTGCATTTGCTACAGAATCCACTATAGGGTATTGTAATGTAGAGGTTTGAGTGTTTGGCTAATTTTGAGCCATAGGGTCAAATATATGCCAATAACCTTCTGGGATATCTATGAGGGTATTCCTAGGCTGAGAGGGAATGGCTTTGACAGGAATAGTTTTAATAGCACTTCCTCTATCTGGGATAATGAGAATGCCCGATGTTTGAGGAGGTTGGGTTCCTTCAACAATGATTTTCACAGCACTCCCCTTGTCTGGGCTATTTAATGGCTGATTTATTCCAATAGGAGATCTTGGTTCCTCGATTTCCCCTGTTTCTCCTTCTCCTTCACAAAGATTACTGAAATTCCATTCCTGCAATAGTTTTGGAATAGAATTTTCAATTTCTTGAAAGTCCTGCTCTTCAGTTTGACTATGCACCTCAGCAAAGGCTACAGATGGTGATCCTGTGGCCTGAAGGGAACTAGTAGGCTATTTAGAAATGATTTTCTTGGGTCCTACTGATGGCTGAGATTCTGCTTTCTTATAGATTTCGTCTATGAAGGTCATTCGGCCAAGGGTCACCGACCCCTTAGCTTTTTCTGGCTTGGGTAGAGGTTTCGTATTTTTTTTCAGGTTTTTTCTGCTTAGTCATGCACTCAAATGAATTACTAAATTCTATTCAAACAAAGCAACAACAAATCTGTTAGGAAAGCGGACAGGGGAGCAGGGCTTTTACATGCTCCGTACGTAGGTTCTTACCTTCCGTTTTTAAAATCCAACTCTTCCCTAGCAGGTTCGTACACTACTCTGAAAAAAAAAAGACAAATGGCTACACTCTTTCCCCGGCAACGGCGCCAAAATGTAGAGCTATAAAAAGGGTCTCTTTCACCTCTAATTACCTCACATTAATATGTCAATCCAGGAGCATTTTGTTATTTCAAAGAGTGTCTCAGTCTAAGGCTATCATTTTTCAGAGTAATGCTAGTAGTACAGTGTTCAGAAATACAAGAGTAAACGGATGCTTGTCTACAGCTTAACTACTTCAAAAGAGTAAATCACACACTCAAAAGACTAGGCAACTTATCAGTCAAGGGTTCGGTAGTGATAACCCATCCCTTTGGAAACTGATGGAAAAGGAAATTAGAGGACAGATCGTGGATCTGGGAGCCAGACAGTAAATGCCAAGGCTCACTACAGCCTTAGATCGTCTCCCACACCAAAATAACAAACGCCAGCAAATGGAACAACAGATAAGAAAATGGAACAACAATTAAGAAATCGAACGGCAAGTCTGTAATGGAACAGCGAATCCAAAATGGAACAGAAATTCTTAAATGGAACAGCAACTAAACAACTAAGTCTCACAAGCAGTAATCAAACTTAATCTATTAAATCAAATGCATTGGTCATAATCAAACAGAAATCTTTTACTCTTAAGGTAGATCGAACAACACACACCAATGGAACAACACTAATTACTAATAAGTTATGGAACAGTTCTTGGAATCCGTATACGCACACAGCACACTCAAATAGTAATTTGTTCTAAGCATCAATCTCAGTTAAAAGGAACACGACTGTGTTTTAAAATAAAACATCATCACTCATCAACTCAACAATCGTAAAGAATATAATTCCCGAGATAATTTTTGTAACGTGAATGAATAGATACACAACACAAAAGCTCTGTAATGGAATAGTATCAATATTCTACTAAGACTCGTAATATTAGATCAACTCTGAAAAGAACAGTAATATAATGCAGAGTTAATACAACAGTTCTGTCTGTGGAAACCTTAATGAATTAAACATAACAGAGCATGTGATGTAAACTTATAAAGCATATCAGATTACCAAATAACGATGATAAGCAAACCACGCAGAAGCCAAATCGTAATAATACAGGAGCAAGTGTCCTCCAGGGCCGGGCCCTTAGCCTCCAGGGGTACACCGCTTTAGGTTAATCCAGACTCAGAGATGAAGTAATCACCAAGTTTGTATTAATGCATGAAGCAAAATTACAATAAACCAGTTCTTATCGAGACTCGATGATCAAAGTTTCGATCTTAATAGAAATTACATAAAAACATAATCATATCGAACTCCCTAAGCTAACAATGCTGTCCCTTTTTATAAGGGTGACGATGGAGATGTCTAAGTACAAAAATAGATAAAACAATGATCCCTCAAGATCAAGGATCCTGAGGGATTCGCCGAACCGTTAATCCTTAATCATCTCTTTTCTCTCCTGCGCCAAGCTGGTGTCTCCACCTCCTTTTCAGGGCTGATTTGCTTTGATCTGCTTAGCCTTGTTTGCATTCGGTCTCCCGTCAAAGGGACAATGGTTATCTCGTCCTTGTCCTTTCCTTTGGAACGGAAACTCCTCGTTTTCACTCCTTCCTGCATGAGGAAATGACAATTGTCAGCATTTTAGTCTTGCATATTAATCTCACATGTTTTGTTATAATTCTTTATCATTTTCCAAATTCATGATACAAAAGGTTTGCAAGTTCTAGGGAAAAGATGTTGAAATGATCATCAAAAACATACCTTTTTAGTACTCCACAACCTCCTGAAGCATGGTTGCATGTGATCCCTCTACCCACCTGGCTCAAAGTTTCCCCCTACTAGAGGTCTCTGCATGAGTAGATGTCTCTACTTGATCTCCTCTCAGCTTCCCCTGTTGTGGCTGCTCCACAACCTCCTGAAGCTGTTGCACCAATCGTGGCTCCTCCATGGTTGTCTGAGACTTCTTCTGGCTCTGCATGTTGAGAGGTAACATGCCCTCCCTCTCAACCACCAAGTCTCCATCAGTTGCCTTGCTGCTCAAGGTTTTTCATGCATCTTGAACCTCAAGAGCATACAGGTTCTTGACTCATGAACCGATCTGCTTCACCTATCTAGTGAATATGTGTCTAAGGAAAACCTTTCCCTTACTGAAGACTACATCATAGCCTCTGTCTTCCAACATCGCGATCGACACCAAGTTTCTCTTCAGTCTTGGTACATACTTGACATCGGTCAAGGTAAGGCAAGCTCCATGCTCCCTCTGAAAAAGAACCATGCCTACACCTAAGACACTATACTTCTCATCATTACCCGTGGCTATGAGTATCTGGAGATCTTTCTCCTCCAAAGGACTGAACAAACTCTTGTCGTCGGTCATGTGGAAAGAAGCTCCACTGTCAAGAAACCAACCACTTCCCACCATGGATGAAACCATGCATGTGAAGAGTGTGAAATCCAACTCAAACTGTGATGTAAGTGCCTCACCTTCAAATCCTTCCCCGGATCCCTTCTTGGATTTCCTCTGTGGACAATTTGCAGCATAATGGCCCACCTCATGACAACGAAAGCATCACACTTTCGATTTGTCAACCTTCTTCCCACCATTGGAAGAACTAGATTGGGAAAGAGAAACCTTCTCCTCCACCTTCTTTTCCTTACTCACTAAGGCACAGTTCTCCTCATCCTGCATGGATGAATAACCATCTCTGATGCATTGTCTGATCTCCTCCTGCATAAAATCAGACCATAGTTGTTCCTAATCTGGCAGTTTCTCCCTTGCATTCATTGAAGCCTGGGAGCTATGTTAGCTCTTAGGAAGGCCAAGGAGTGCTAGACTCACCATATCATCAGTTGTCAACCCCTAAACTTGCAAGTTCATCCCTGCATGTGATGAGCTTGGTCATATACATAGAGATCGTCTCATCCTTTTCACACTTGATCTTTCGAAGTTTGTCCTTCAGTGCTAGCTTCCTCTGATCACTACTATTCTGATATAAATCTTTTAATTTTTTCCACATTGCATGTGGAGTCTCCTTCCCATGGAGGCTTGAGACAATGTGATCTCGCACTCCCTCCTAGAGAATTCTCCTAGCTCTAACCACACACTTCTTCCAGTATGAAACTTGAGTAGCATCGATAGGCTTAGGGACATCTTTGTTAACGGGAAAAGTGTCTACTCAGAATGACCTTATCCCACTAAGGTGTGACAGTGACCTTAGAAACAAACAGAGAAAACTAATTTCATATTTTTCTTTATGAACTATAAACGAAGAGGAATAGGATGAGCCAACCTGTGTCTTGCGCTAGTCCTTTGATCCAATCTCTCTCCTCTTTGACAGCTTCCAGCTACCTGCTCCCTTACTTGCCCAGCTTCACCAAGTTCCTGTAAGATCACAGAAGAAGAAAACTACACAAAGACATGGATTTATATTCATAAATAGCTTAGGATCAGATTTAAGCTAAACATACAAATGTAACAAACATCAATGATACACAAGCATGTAGGAGAAACTCAAATAGTTTTATTGATATAACAAGAAGATCTAGGAGGAGTGACAACCGATGATTCCTGATCCAGCATCAGCCTCCCAGCATAGAATCCCCTCTTCACCTCCAACAAAGCATAAATCACCCAATACTCTGATATCTATCTCAAAACCAACAGCAATTCTCTGCAATGTACAAAATTCCAGCCCCCGGATCTCTCGGATGAGGGATCCATATATAGATGTATGCAAGGAATATGAGTCAGCTTATGATTTAACTAGTGGCTTCTCTCTGTCAGTTCTTGCTTCCACTTGGAGACTGAGAGCCTCTTACTCATCCTTGGTCGAACTCAATGAGGCAAGTGTCATTGGAGAAGATTCTGGAAGCTTCCATTGTCTTTCCACCTCGCGGAATGGCACTCCCATTTGTCATTTCCCGCTCAACGGACCCTGGTAGTGCATTTAGGTGCATTGCAATGCACCTAGCTAGTGTACTTGGGTGCTATGCAACGCAGCTAGCTAGTGGAGCAGCTTAAATGATCCTGATTTGACTGATTCTAAGCAGTTTCTGGTGGAGAACTTCTGGGAGAAGCTGTAATTTGTTGACCTTGTTCCTTTAGGGGTCGGAACAACACTTTTAGGGACTTAGGATCCCTTGGTTTATGGACATTTCATGCTTATAGCTGTAAGGCACAAAAATGTCTATAATAGATGCCCCCTAAAGTATGAAGCCGTTTATTGGGTGAAATGCTTTATTAGGAGGATCTGAAGTTCTTTCAATGCTCGGAGGAGACCTGTAATAAGATACAATACAATACATTATCTTCATACTGTTTTCATGATCTAGCTGAGGCGGGCATTCCCATGCTTAGCTTTATAAATTCATTTTCATGTACATAGGACAGGTAATCGTCTGATGGTAGACTGATGATTCTGATAGAGCCATCATCCTTCTGGTAGGATGATTATCTGTGCTACAATGCTGTACATTTCAATGTCTTTATTCTCCTGAATATATATCGCAGCCCGGATGGATGAAACTAGATCCGTGGTCTTCAATCTCGTCCAATCTTCACTCGAAGTACAAGTCGATCCATGTGAGAAATGTTTTGAAGTCAAACATGGAAAGACATCGCTTGATTACCAGTCAATGATGTAAACTGTTAACAAGCGCGAGAGGAATCACCGATAATGATGATGACCCTCAAGGTACTACAGTACAATTCATGTGGTGTGAATAAAGGACTTGGCGTCAAACACCACGCAAAATCTTTCGGTCAAAGGTCATTGATGTATACTTGTCGCCAGAAGTGAGAAACTTGCCATTGAGGCATGCAAGCTTCAAAGTACCGAAGGGGGTGTTCCTAGATCAACTTCTTGGATAATGAGCTGATGTCGACAAGAAGTGATCCGTCAAAGGAGGGCCTTAATGAATCCCACATCAATGACACGGAACGGAGCAAATGATTTTGATGGAGATGAAAACAATCTGATGATATATGGTTCAGGATGGCGGTCATGAAAGAATCAAGTATAATGTATGGTAGTGGATGGGACACAGGTGACTTCTCTGGATGACTTCTCTTGAACATGTCGGCAACACTTATGTGATGGATTGGTAGCATTTACCCCAAATGTGGATGGTATGGCGTTACCATGGTGATGTGACCGGTGAATGAGACAACCCAACCCGACTCAGGCACGGAGTGGAAGTGTCATGTTCAAGAGCGACTTGCTACGAATAAAGATTCTTTGAGTTTTCTTCCCAACTTTTCCCCAGTCATTGCTGACCAGTACCTCTATATTTTTGTCAAGCTTGAGGAGGATAACATATGCTTGTTCTATAATTTTCCCTTCGGGCAAACCGATCGCTATGTTTTAACGAGCCTAGCGATAATGAAACTCGCTCTCGTCTAAAGACAAGTTTGTCACTATTAATCTTTTTAACGAGTCTAACGACAAAGATAACTTGGTCCTTTTCATTTTTAGAGAGTCTGAAAAGGTACGTAAAGTTAACTCCAAAATTCCTTTTTCGTCATCTAATCCCTTAAGTCCAAAAAAGTATAAAATAATACAGAAGGGATGAATTTTCGATAGTTTTAACAAGCCGAACAAAACAAGCGCTCGATCTTTTTGTGCAATAATCCCTCAGGTCCAAAAAGATTAAAATCTAGAGGAGGGATAGCACTTCCTGTCACTTTAACGAGTTGGAAGGCCAAAAATCGGCAATCTTTTCATATTTTATTAGTCAGTTGAAAAGAGCTTAAAGAAGACTCGTCTTTTGAGGAACGAGTGATAAAATGGGTAGCAGCTGATTCCAGGTAAGGTTTGGAATTTTCCATTCACGGCAGTGTCACAAGGATGGCTAGTGAAATCACTCTTTGCAGCTGTTCCTCAAAATGGGTAAACAATCAGATGGAGGTGAATGACCGGCCAATGGAAAAGTGGAGGTGACGGTGCAAACACGACCAAGGCTTTAATGGCTGAAATGTTACATTCACGGTGGTTATTTACCGGGGAATAGTTCATTTTTTAACGAGCTTAAACGCGGGTGGAAACATTTGCTCATGTCTTATGTTTATTTTTTAACAAGCTTGAACTATGTGCTAAAACTGCTCAATTAATCCAGTCATATGATAAGAAAGTCTCATATAAAAATGGCAATTTTTATATTTTTTCCCCACATCCTTTCTTTATGCAAGTTAGGTGACGACTAATCCTATGAGTTTAAAGGGTTAGAGGTCCTAAAAATTTAAAAAATAAATAGCCACCCCTCACTTTCACTCCAAAAGGTTTGCATGCCCCCAGGTATAAAATATGGTTTCAAGGTTACCCCTCAATTTGCAGACAAAACATTTGTTCTATCGGGAAAGGCCTACCTCTTACAGGTTACCCAAATATTGTTCTATTCGTGGTGCAAACAAAACACTTCTTCGGCGATGTCTACCGAGATAAACAAAGGTGAGCAACGACGTCCGCCACTCACATAACATTGAAAAGAGAATCTTATTCTCGAATAACCCCTCTTCCAGCGACGGACAGGGTACAGACTAGTCATATTCTCCCGCAGAAACCTACCCTATACCCGAAGTTTTCCTGCCGAAGCAGACCAGGACGCATGCCCCCTGGGTTTCATTCATATCCCTCCGAATTACTTGCGCTCATCGGGAGGATGGACTAGGGATTGAGGCATTTCTTGCGTGAAGAGACCATTTAGGGATGGTATATGACTATTTTCTATGCGTGATCCGGGAAATGAAAGCTGGTCCACGAGCTTGACCACTCTTCCTTCGTGCGGAAAACACATTACTCTAAAGAGTGAGGAGACGATGGCTCCCATGCAATAAGTATAGTCTCATCCAAGGAGTTGATTATAATCCAAGGGTCCTTGAACTACCATTACGTTCACGCGAACTGTCTTCCTTCTCAATGTTATGGGCACATCGGGAAGGATCCCTAAAGGTCGACTGGTTCCTTTATCAAAGCCTGTCAGATGTCTCATCTCAGGCAACAACTATGGTGAACCAAGCACTTTCCAAGCAATAGAGGAAAGGATACTCACAGAAGCCCCCTCATCTATGATGGTACCAGCCATGACCATTCTATATATTTGAACGATAATTCGGAAAGGTATGCTTGCTGGTAAAAGGGGTCTACCTATTTGATTCCAGTCGAAGGAGACAACTAGGTTTCTTGGAGGTGGGACCGAGTAGACGGCCGGGTATGGCTCTGACGAACTTCCTTCCTGCGGTAAAGGAATGGGTAGATTTCCCCCATGTTCGTCGGAGTCTGTGTTGATGAAGAGAATTTGGACGGTGTCATCCTTGTTCTCTTCAGTGATTGTATCATCCGAAGATAAAACCTCTGAAGGCAAGACCGGGTCAACTGCCGCCTCGACCTTTTGACTTTCGTCTGGTATGGATTCAGATGGTTTATCTTCAATGATAGGCGCTTCAGCCGACCACTTGAGCGGGCCAGCTGGATTCTCAACTAGCGACGGACTCGGCAAGAGTTTTTTATATCCAGGAGGAAGTCGTAACGGTGAAACCGGACGATCATCCAAAACTCTTTTAGCTTCGTCTAAGAAGGGACAACAGTGGACGGCATGATTGCCTTCACACAGTTTACAAGGAAATCTAGCTTTCCCTTTTTTTCCTGGGGCTTCACTTTCGCTAGTTGACGGTGTGATTTCAACATGATCACCAGAGATTGATGACACCAGATTGTGCAAATGAGGAGACCAGTCCCTTAGTATCCGAGGGATGCAAGGACAATCTCTGTGAAAGTGGTCTCCTTTGCAAATGACACATGGCGATTTAGGCCTGGTCGGTGCAGTGTGTGGATTTTCGTTATACAACACTCATTTTCCCCCATTCGCCTTTGGCTCCTTCTTCTTCTTCTCTTTCTTCTTCTTCTCCTTCTTCTCCTTAGGAACTTGACTTTTGGCTTTGCCAGCCCCATCAAGCGAAGAGGAAGGAGGAGAGGAAGAGTTAGAGGAAGTAGAAGGTTGGTGGGCAACTCTGGACTCGTCTAATTGCTGATTCGATTGTTCAGGAATGGTGGTGTTCTGAACGACATTGGTTGAGAAGAGCCATACTGGCAAGCCAATTGTCAGTCCTGGAAGCGACAATGTGGCCATATGGGGTGCACCAACATCTCCCCAAGAGGAGAAGGGACTAGGATTTCCACCAAGGGGAATTCCTTGGTTGGTAGACTCCATTTTCTCAACCTAAGATAAACATAGGAAAAGGGTATGAATATTCCGTTTAAAATAAATTTTTAGACGCTTTGACACAACTTGTTTTTTCAGTTTTTAAGAGTCGAGAAAAAACAAAATATGACTCTAGGCTCCTTCGATTTTTAATGAGCCTGAAGTGACAAGTGCTCAGATTGACCTTTTCCGTTAAGGATTCTGAAAAGGAACGAAAGGGACTGCTCTGGAGATCTAGGTAGAGGGAGTACCAAACCAATCGCAAAACTGCAGAATACTTTTTACGGTATGACAGTCAATCTTCCCAAATGTTGTGTTCGGTGCATTGCGATCAGTAGGGCGGTCGACACGGCTTCCTATGGATAAAAGGTTTTAAGCCTATAGGGGTCTCCCAATATATACTCGACGGTACGTGGGAGCACAAGTCCATACTGGCACTTATCGTCTCAAAGTGGAGGAATCACCCAACCATCAGTGAGGACAACAGTTACTAGGCTTTACGACGCCAGAATACGTCTCTAGCCTAGACCTCTAAATGTTGTGCGTTAAGTTCCAAAGCGTTGTTAGATTCATTCAATTTATTTTAAGTTGATCTTTCTTATGAAGTTTTCCTCTTGGATTCACCACGAGATGTAGATGTAATTCCTAAAATGCAATCTAAAGATGATAGGAAAACTTTTATCTCTTTTCAGCAATGAAAATCCTAGCTACAAGGGGAAAAGAAAGACACAATCTTTTCACAAAGAGAAAAGAGCACACTGTAAATGCACTTTCCTAAATCAAGCCAAACAGACTGTCAATATGCAAATGCACATGTGCATGTATTTGTTTTCACTTTCTTAATATTGATGCCTAAAAAGAAAGTTGATGTACAAATTTGAATTTGCTTTCAAGTGACAAACACAAACAAGCTTCTTTTCGAAATCAAAAGGTAGACATGATTACGACACTTTATGATTTTGAAATAAATACTCGTTTCGACACTGGAAAGTCACAAATTCAAACCAAAGGCAAAATTAAAAACATAATCGACTATCAACAGCAAATAAACATTCTCCTAAGATCAAAATCGACAGTTACGACAGATCTAAATCAAAGGACGACAGTATGACTATTCTACTTTTGCAATGGAAAACTGTAAATGATGCCACAAACACACAAAAACATCTACAGTCTTTTTGTACAAAGGAGGCAGAATTAAGGCAAAGAAAAGGGGTTTTTAAACGGACACATACACTAATCACAGGCTGCAAAAATCAGAGGCAAAACTAAAAAAATGAAGCAAAGAACCTCAATTGCACAAGGCTAGGCTGATCAACGCACCTGTTACACAGAGAAACTGGATTGCAGCACAGGTAGTCCTCTCGGGAACTGCGTTGAAATGCAGAATCTCTTCACAGAGCCTGCGCTGGGGCAGAAACGAGAATTCTGTCCGGGTTCTGGGTCATGGTTTGCAGTTTAATCTATGGTTTTTGGCTGAGTAAAAGCAATCAGTAATGCACAATCAGAGGGTAGATTTAAAGGAGGTCTAAGAGCTATCACAAAGGGCAATCAGATGATTTGTGAATCAGCTGTTCAGATTATAAACAGATCCAGTGAATGGATTGAAGTAGCAGATGTCTACTTTACATTTGTTAATGGCAAATGCAGTTCGATTGCTACTTCTAAGTTTATGAAACAAACAACAAGAGAAACACGAACAAACTAACTAGACACAATCCCCAGTGGAGTCGCCATTTTGTTAATGGGAAAAGTGTCTACTCAGAATGACCCTATCCCACTAAGGTGTGACAGTGACCTTAGAAACAAACAGAGAAAACTAATTTCGTATTCTTCTTTATGAACTATAAACGAAGAGGAATAGGATGAACCAACCTATGTCTTGCGCTAGTCCTTTGATCCAATCTCTCTCCTCTTTGACAGCTTCCAGCTACCTCCTCCCTTACTTGCCCAGCTTCACCAAGTTTCTGTAAGATCACAGAAGAAGAAAACTACACAAAGACATGGATTTATATTCATAAATAGCTTAGGATCAGATTTAAGCTAAACATACAAATGTAACAAACATCAATGATACACAAGCATGTAGGAGAAACTCAAATAGTTTTATTGATCTCACAAGAAGATCCAGGAGGAGTTACAACCGATGATTCCTGATCCAGCATCAACCTCCCAGCATAGAATCCCCTCTTCACCTCCAACAAAGCATAAATCACCCAATACTCTGATATCTATCTCAAAACCAACAGCAATTCTCTACAATGTACAAAATTCCAGCCCCTGGATCTCTGGGATGAGGGATCCATATATAGATGTATGCAAGGAATATGAGTCAGCTTATGATTTGACTAGTGGCTTCTCTCTGTCAGTTCTTGCTTCCACTTGGAGACTGAGAGCCTCTTACTCATCCTTGGTCGAACTCAGTGAGGCAAGTGTCATTGGAGAAGATTCTGGAAGCTTCCATTATCTTTCCACCTCGCGGAATGGCACTGCCATTTGTCATTTCCTGCTCAACGCACCCTGGTAGTGCATTTAGGTGCATTGCAACGCACCTAGCTAGTGTACTTGGGTTCTATGCAACGCAGCTAGCTAGTGGAGCAACTGAAATGATCCTGATTTAACTGATTCTAAGCAGTGTCTGGTGGAGAACTTCTGGGAGAAGCTGTAATTTGTTGACCCTGTTCCTTTAGGGGTCGGAACAACACTTTTAGGGACTTAGGATCCCTTGGTTTATCGACATTTCATGCTTATAGTTGTAAGGCACAAAAATGTCTATAACAATCTTGATCAACGAAGTCCTTAAGGCCATTATCTTCCAATACTACCTCCATGTGATCCTTACAAGCTATATAGTTTGAGCTGCCATCAAGGGCATACTCAAGCCTCAAACCATAGAATGCCATCGGTGAAATAGATGTGATAAGAACTTGAGACCTATATCCCGAATAGTAAACCTCGAATTCCTTCTTCTATATTTTTTATCCTTGATCACTTGTGCTCTGATACCATGTAAAATTTTCTCTACAAATTAGCTAGCTCACTGATATCATGTAGAAATTTCACCTATAGATCCAACTGATATATGTAATGTACTAAAGCATAATACTAGATCTACATCTACCATAAACTTTGCGGAAACTAATTAACCATGAGCAACATCAAGCATGAACACGTATAACTGATAATAAGGAATCAATCACACATAACATAGAATATATCACTGGGGAAGGCACCAGCATAAAACCCCAACATTGTATTATCAATCAAGTGGAAATCTTCAATGACATACAAAAAGAATCATCTCAATAGCTATCTTTCTCTCTCTGTAATCAGATGATGTCTCTGATGATGTAAATCATGGACTTCCTAGGCCTCAATATATAGGCTGAAATTTGGCCTAATCATACCTGCTATCACCTCAGGTCCAAAGATGTAGCCATAGAAGAAAATAGATGCCTTTCTTATGATAGGAATACTTAGTAGAAATAGCCTAGCATCTGATAGTACATTGTCCCTCATCTGATCTCAACTGGGTCTTTTTTTCAAACTGCCATGCATCAGTTATTTATGAGTGAATCCTTAGTTATCTAAAATAATAGTTGTCAGATGCTTGCAAGCATTAACAAACTATATTTTATTATTTTAACAACTTGTTAAAATAATCTAACCAGACTTGACTAGTTAGAACTAAGTGAACTTATTGTCTCAATATAGAACTAAACCTTATCTCCTTTTAATCAAGGAATAAATTCCTAAAAAGAGATAAAATAATTGCATGATCTCACAAAGACTTCAAGTTTAATTTTACATAACTAATTAACTCATGGAGATTAATTAATTAATATTTTAAACTGCTGGTAAGACCAAATTCGTTTTTACTTCCTATAGTTAGACCGGGGACTGCTAAAAATAGGAAGGGAACTAGAAATGCTATTTTTAGAACTTTCTATTTTTAGCAGTTTCGCCTCTCAACATAGGTGGCCAATGACCTCACTGGCCAAACTGCTATTTCTAGACATGCTATTTTTAGCACATTCTAAATTTAACATTTCTTGTTGCACATTTTTCAACAAATTTGATGGTACTTGGTGGAAAGCCTAACCTGGTTGACTTCTTTCCTTTTCTGTGAATTTTGGATCCTTAGGGCGTGACCCGCGATGTAATGAAATACAAGAGCATTGTCTTAGGGTTGCTAGATAGATCTGTAGAGCCTTGAATTCAAAATAAAAAAGAAAGCGGGATAGAGCACAGTGGTGACAAGGCAAAGGACTTTTTGGACATTTTGTTAGATTATAGAAGCGAGAGTGGAGAAACAATGACCAAGAAAGATATTATCCCCTTTCTATATGTAAGTCTAATTCTTACATATAAATTCAAAATTCAAAATTGATTTAGTTAGTTTAAGATGGATTTTAAAACTTTCTTGCATCTCAATTTGTTGTGAGTGATGATGTGCACGACCTGTTCTTAGCCGATAGCAAAAAAAGTAGCTCAATGGTTAAACGAGCAACAGCTGAGGCCCTTCACAATCCTCAAATAATTAAAAAAATTCAAGCAGAATCAGAGGAGGTACTTGGGAAATATGGAAGAGTTGAGGAATGTGACATCGATCGCTTGCCTTATCTCCATGCAGTGGTGAAAGAAACGCTTCGTTTGCACCCGCCAGCGCCTCTGCTTCTCCCTCACAGAGCAAAGAGCAGTTGTGAAGTAGAAGGATACATGATACCCAAGGACACTCAGGTGTTGGTAAATGCATGGGAAATAGGAAGAGAAACAATCATGTGGGATGAGCCCACAGAGTTCAAGCCTGAGAGATTTATGGAGTCTGACATAGAATATAAAGGGAAAAAATTCAAACTGATTCCCTTTGGAGTAGGAAGGAGGATTTGACCTGGGATTCTATTGGCTCATAGGATGGTTCACGTGGTTATAGCCTCTCTACTCCACTATTTCAACTGGTCTCTAGCAGATGAAGTCACACCAGAAAACATGGACATGAGTGACAAGTTTGGAATCAAGCATTAGAGGGCTTCACCATTAATTGCAGTCCCCTCCCCCTTTTGCCTGCAACTCATCTCTTTAATGATCACATCACTAGTCAAATGACTTCCCCCCTTTTCTAAAAACCTTCCCTATCGTTCCTGTAGTTTTATGAAAATAATAAATGTTTGTTTAAACACAAGAAGTTAAGTTATGATTATGTAAGCCTTTTACGTTATTCCTAGTCTTCCCTTTTTCCCATATGTTTAGAGAGAAAATCTACTGTTAATATGAGAACACTTTGTTCACTCTAATATTGGAATATTAATTCTTACTTGTCTTAGTTGTGACTTTTTATATAAAGAGGCTTTTTTTATTTTATAGAAGTAGTTTCTCTAGTTTGGTGTGTGGTTGAGATATTCTCTCAACCGACAGATTATGTGTCCAAGATAATTTTCCTATCTTGATACAATAGTCATGTATATATGTAATTTCATATTTTATTAATAAAACATAAATTATTTTATGGAATTTTAACATCTAATAGCCTATTTAGAGCGAAAATCTAGTATCTTGTTTATGTTTAGTCTCTATTATTATATATTTTTTAATAATATTAAAAAATATTCTGTTAAAAATATTTGCAGAAGAGAATGACTCAAAATCGCCATCACAACTAGTGTAAACAAATTTACAAGAAAAAATAAAAAGTGAAAGCACTAGTGACCTCCATTCCCAATTAACGGGAGAATGTTAAAAAATAACAACCATTATGTTAGAAAACACTATTTTAGTAGAAGTGAGAAAATATTCCTTTCTCCAAATAGTAATATTAGTGTATTCACCTAAATGGGAGCAAGGTACTATGAAGATATTATATTTATTTAATTTTTTACCTTAACAATATATTTAGTAAAATTGCTTTAACCTAGTTAACATAAATAGTTAATCTAATAAAATATATTTTGGTAAAATTTAATAGAGCCACATACTATTTTAATTTAGTTAAAGTAATATTTTATTTAGTAATTTTTCTTAATTCTTGGTAAATTCATAATTTAGATAAATTTACACTTATATATATAAAGTTATTTATTTATTTGATTTTTCTTAATTCTTGGTAAATTCATAATTAATATAAATTTACACTTTATATATCTATATATATATATATATATATATATATATATATATATATTTATATATATATATATATATATATATATATATATAGTTAAGACGATATGTAAAGCTTTTAACAAGAGTGAATCATTATATTTATTATTATTATTATTATTTTATTATTATGATTCTTGTGTCTAGAACAATGTAACGACATCATTTTTGCATTATGCGTATGCTAGTTGTTGTATTTTTTCGGATTTTTCAAAGAAGTAGAGAAGAAAGAAATCTAAGGGTGCCCATAAGCTCAAAATCATTATTGCGGCTTCCATAAATGGGACGTTGTCAAACCCTCAACTCAAGCTTGCTTTCTTTCATTGTGGGAAGCTAGATACACATATAAATTCATTTTTTATGCTAAAATCTACGTGGCTCCCCTGTTTTCTAAATTTATAGCTGAGCAACAATGTTATGAGGAGAGAAAATGCAAAGCAACCATTAGATTTTCAGGTAACTATCATAGGGAGGAGTCTGCAATCTGGTATGTGGGAATGCATTTTATACACAAGTTGATTTTTATATGTGTGTGTTGTTTGTAATGTTGCCATCACTTATAGAGTTTCCATTATACCAATATAATTGATCTGCTAGCCACTTACTTCTTAAGAAGAGATGTGAAGCTTTTCACAATGGTGATGCACAATTCAATGTTAAAAGGTAACTTTGAAAGAATCAGAGGAAGGTTATGTTTCACTGGTTTGAGTTAGTTTGTTGGCCAGCATTGCCTTTATTAGCATTGACATTATCACATGTAATGAATTGGTGTTTAATATATGCACCATTGAGAAGCTGAAATCCCTCATTTCATAAGTTTGAGCAGTTAAAAAAATGGCCAAAATTACTGAGGTATTATAGTTTCTAATAACTATGATACATTCCACTAATCAGGATACAATTAAAATCAACAAGAACACTCTCCGTGATATTAAAACCTCTCTGCAGAATATACAAGAAAAATATATTTTTTGGAACTTGAATCTCAACTTCAACAAGAAGAATTATAGTAGTGGAGTCATCATCCTGAACCTGTTTCTATTCAGAACATTCAAATAGACTTCCCTAAGCAAAAAGTTGATTCAAATCCAGTGTCCAATGAAGCAAAAAAGTTACATTAAGATGCATAAATTCAGCGTGCACTTCCCAAGTTGGTCAAAACCTTGGGAAGAGCTTGTCCATAACAAGCACAAAATAGGTCTTGGATATGATAAGGATGTTTCCTTTCACATTCCAAATTACTCAAAGCCCATCCAATTTCAAAGTGTTGGATTTCTTCATGGCAGTTCACCTTCAGTTGTTTCAAATTATAATCCTCTTCCACAACAACCACAACAGAATTTTAAATGCCAACAATGTGACTGAGTTAGCAATATGAAATATTATTGTTTTGATCTTCATCCATTTGAGCATTGTCATAAAACCACTCATTATTCAAACAAATGCTTCAAAAATAAGCCTCCTCCAAGAACAAATATTCATCTTTGATGGATCACTTCTTGGGAATGGGATTCAACAACCCAGAAGATATTTTTCTCATACCACAGGATTTGTTCTCGAATATTGCAAAGCCTTGAAATTGAGATCTCTTCATCTTCTCACCTCGTATGTAACAAGGGGGAAGTAATGATCATCTACAAGTTTCAAATCCACATCAAGCAAGCCTGAGCCACAACTTGCATACCAGATTCAAAGTTGTATCAAGAGACAAAGATGCCCTTGAGAATACCTTTGGTTGGTGCTCATCCTTAAACCATCATAGGTTGTAGACCCCTGTTTCAAGTTGAAGGTCTCCCTCTCCAAATCATTAGGGACACTTACTTTAGCATAAGACTTCATATTCTTGCCATCTTTGGAAGAGTTCCGTGAACTGCACTAAGCATTCCAGTGTTGGTGGTCATCCTTAAACCAACCCCCTTATACCAACATTTCAGAGAGCACATTCAACCTAGTGCTTCCATGCATTTTTGGAAATTTTGTTTTGCAAATCTTTTCTTAAACTCATACATATGCCTTAGGATTAAGGGGGGGAATGTTGGACACCTAATCTTCTATGGGTTGGTGTGGAATGTGAACAACCACTAGATTCCAAGAGACCACTTGGAATATGAATCCAATGGTCACATCAATGTATTATAAATGCATATCTAAGTTAATAAGAAAGGCAATTCAATGTTCTATCATTTATGATTGTTTACATTCCATGTGAGTTTAACAATAATATTAAAATGTTACATGTTAGTGTCAATTACAAATCTCCCTCAAAAACAACTTATTAATGCAATAAGAAATTCCTATCTCTTTATATATCAAATCCATATTAAAATTTTGTAACTAACGAAATAGTGTATCTATATATATATATATATATAGTTTTGTATAGTATATATATAATTTATATTGAAATATTTTATTTATAATATATATCATATTCTATTCATTAAATGACAACACTATGACCGAGTTGGCCATATGAAAGATAATTTTCCTAATCTTCATCCATGTGCACATTGTCATAAAATCACTCATTCTTCAAACAGATGCTTCAAAAACAAGCCTCCTGTGAGAACAAAGATTCATCTTGGATGGATCACTTATTGGCAATGGGCTTCAATAGCTAAGAAGATATTTCGCTCATACAACAGGATTTGTTTTGGAATATTGAAAAGCCTTGTAGTTTAGATCTCTTCATCTTCTCACCTTCTATTTGACAGGGGGGAAGTGACGATCATCTACAAGCTTCAAAGCCACATCAAGTGAGCCTCAACCACAACCTGTCATAATAGATTTAGAGTTTTAGCAAAAGACAAATATGACCCTCGGCATGCCTTCGGTTGCTGGTCATCCTTACACCATCGTAGGTTGTAGACCTCCCTGTTTCATGTTGAAGGTCTCCCACTCAAAATCATTAGGGACACTTACTCTAGCAGAAGTCTTCATCTTCTTGCCAGCTTTGGAAGAGTTTCAAGAACTATACTAAGCGTTCCAGTGTTGGTGGTCATCCTTTAACCACCCCCCTTATAGCAACATTTCAGAGAGCACATTCAACCTAGTGCTTCCATGCATTTTTGCACATTTTGTATTACAGCTCGCCTCTTAGACTCATACATACCCCTTATGATTATGGGGGGAATGTTGGACACCTAATATTCTATGGGTTGGTGTGGAATGTGAACAACAACCAGAGTTGAAGAGACCACTTGGAATATGAATCCAATGGTCCCATCAATGTACTATAAATGTATACCTAAGTTAGTAAGAAAGGAAATTCAATGTTCTATCATTTATGACTGTTTACATTCCATGTGAGTTTAAAAATAATATTAAAATGTTACATGTTAGCTTCAATTACACATCACCCTAAAAGACAACTTATTAATGCAATAAGAATTTCTTATCTCTTTATATATCAAATCCATATTAAACTTTTGTAACTAATAAAATAGTATATATATATATATATATATATATATATATATATATATATATATATATATATATATATATATATATTATATATATACATATTATTATGTATCAATTCTATATTAATAATGTAATAAATAACACATATTTTAAATGAAAAAATCCAAACAAAAGAAATTTATTATTCTAAAGTACATAATTTTTCTTTATATAAACTTGAAATATAACTATGTTATTAGTTCTTGCCAAGTCAACACTATCGCAATTGATTCGCTTTTACTACCATATATATATATATATATATATTATTATAATATATATATATATATATAATATATATTATATATATATATATTTATTATAATATATATATATATACATACATATATATATTATATCTATACATATAATATATATATTATATATATATATATATATATATATATATTATATATATATAATATATATATATATATATATATATATATTATATATATATATATATATTATATATATATATATATATATATATATATATATATATATATATATATATATATATATATATATATATATATATT
The DNA here is from genome assembly GCA_031772625.1 of Pinus tabuliformis. Taxonomy (NCBI): domain Eukaryota; kingdom Viridiplantae; phylum Streptophyta; class Pinopsida; order Pinales; family Pinaceae; genus Pinus; species Pinus tabuliformis. The sequence goes on along the minus strand of CM062808.1, from coordinate 125,756,864 downwards.
ATATATATATATAATATATATATATATACACACGCCAATTTGTAATCATGTGATTGGTTCATATTTTGAAGGTCTTATTTCCACCTTAGTTCAAGTCTGAGAGATTTATGGATTCTCACATAAAATATAGGGAGGAAAACTTTGAACTGATTCCATTTGAAGTAGGAAGAAATATTCGTCATGGGCTTCCATTGGATCATAGGATGGTTCACATGGTTATAGCCTCTCTCCTCCACTATTTTTACTGGTCTCTCCCAAATGGAGTCACATCATATAACATGGATCTCAGTGAGAAAACTGGAATCACATTTGACGTTGATATTGAAGTTTTATCAGGACTACACTTTTAGAGTGGGACCCTCAGTATGATGATCATCCAATTGCAATAAGAGTTTAGTTTTTTTGCCTATTTATCTTCGTTGGTGTTCTTCGCTTGTTCGATTGGTTGCTAGAAGATATCAAATAGATACAGAAAGTAAACTATTGTTTTTAGACCATATTGATGATTTGGAGGCTCTCATAGACATTGATATAGATGCGAATAATGGAAGGGATTCATGTATGAGTAGCATAGCTAATCCACATACCGTGTCCTCGAACAAAAGAAATCTCGATCTAAGGTAGGAAAATTTTAGGTCTGTGAATCTACACGCAAAGAACTTGGTCCCTTGATAGATCAATGACACGAGGAAATCTAAACCAGTCAAAGCACAAGAGGAGATCAAGAGACTAGTTTTCTGGGTGGATGTTTACTGGGACAATGTGGAGAGGTTAAAGGAAAGAGTTTTGGTGGGGCATTAGTAATATTTAAGAATGGATGATGGCCAAATGAAGTATTAGGAAAATAAAAAATTGGTCCTCAATAGTTGGATACGTGACCTAGCGATAAGTGTTACTATGAACGAGTGGTTTGGAGTCCACTTTATGTCCAAAGAAGATGCATAGATGGTTCGTACTGGGCCCTAGATGAAAGGAAGAGGGTTCCTAATACTACACAAAAATATAACTTTGGTTTCAATCCAATCAAGAAGATCCCTAAGAGAAAATATATTTGGGTCAAGTCACCTAGTCTCCCTCTAGAGCTATGATCAAAAAAGATAATTGTGCAAATTGCTAATAAAATCGGCAGATTATACACTATGTGTATGATTTATTCATGCTAGATAAGACAATGACATGGTCTTTTATTGAAGCAGGTTTTGCAACTAGATTCCTAACTTATTTGAATACATATTGGGGGATACATTCAATGAGACAATAGGTGGACTATTGGGGGATTCCATTCCAATGTCTGGGATGCCAAGAACATGGACACTTCATTATAGAATAGGACCCATATATTTTCTAAATCAACCAAAGGGGCCTCGGTAAATTAGGCTAGCTCGAATATGCCTGCGTTGGAGTATATAACCATCACAAATGGAATTGTTGGTCGTGAAATTGATTTCCCTTTTAGGTAATGACAAACATGGGATTCGATTCTGTCAAGACCTAAATAAAATCAAGGACCAACCTCTAGATTTGTTAACACTCCCCAGATCTGATCCTACTTCGACAAATCCTAAACATGCTAACAAAGCACTCGCTTCTATCTTAGCTCCCCCCATTCTTCTCTTGGTTAACAAGAGACTAGGTGTCATAATTGGACCTTCAACTGTTGACGCAGAGTAAAACACCATAAATTTAAATTTAATATATATATATATATATATATATATATATATTTACATATACACATTTATTTAAGTCCCATTATCTTTTTATTATCTTGTGAATATTTATTAATGTCAGGCCATGAGGTAAGTCAAATCAAATTGTGTTTCTTCATTAAGGCTTCTCATGGTTATATACAAAAAGGGAGAGACTCTTGGGCTTCACCTCCCAATGTCTCTTCCTCTTCTTATTCTCCATTATTTACTATTTACACTATTTATAAATGTTCACCCAATCCCAATGGTTAGGTGTCAACATTCTCCCCCTTAATATGAAGAGATGTTGATGAGTCCAAGCATCGTTCTAAAACTTCCTAAGTTTTCTCTTACAAGCACTTTGGTGAAGATGTCTGCAATCTTCTCATTAGTGGAACAATGGCATAGATGGATTTCTTGGCCTTAACATGATGACGAATCATATGGTATTTTGCATTGATGTGCTTCGTTAGATCATGGAAGTTTGGGTTCTTGGCCAACTTTGTTGCAAAGATGTTGTCAATCATGAGTGGAGTTGAATGTACATGTTTTACCTACAAATCTTCCATAATTTTCTTGAGCCACACAATTTATTTTGTTGCCTCAACAGCTGCCGTATATTCTGCCTCTGTTATGGAATCTGTTAGAACTAATTGTTTGCGTGATCTCTAGGAGACAACTCCTAATCCAAAACTCATGGCATAACCTAAAGTAGATAACCCATTTTCTTTGTCTCCATCGAAGTATGAATTACAGTATTTGATCAAGTTGAAGTCTCACACCTGAGTATACTTGAGTCCAATATCTTGGATTCCATTTAAGTACTTTAAAACTCTTTTTGTAGCAGACCAATGTCCCTCACAAGGAATTTTCATAAACCTGGAGAGGATTCAAACATAAAATGAAATATCCAGTATGATAGTAGTCAGGTAGTTGAGACTTCTTATAAGCTGTCTATACCTTGTTCCATCCTCAAATTCTTTTTTTTCAATGGATGTGAGTTTTAAGTTTTGTTCCATTGGTGTAGTCAAAGGATTGCACTCATCCATGCTAAACCTGTTTAGAAAATCTCCAATGTACTTCTTTTGACAGAGGAATATATACTTCGAATGTTGAGTTACTTCAATACCAAGATAGTAATGAACATAGCCAAAGTTCAGTCATTTCAAAACCTTTCCTCAATTACTTCATTATGGATGTAATGTAGCTCTCATTGTTCCCTGTCTCAAAATATCATCTACATATACAACAAGATGTACAATTGTTTTGCCAACTTTCTTGAAAAACAAAGTTGCAGCATCAAGATCATAATGTTTGAATTTGAGTTTTAGAAGATGCTTAATTAACTTTTCATACCAAGCTCACAGTGCTTGCTTTAGGCCATACAAGGATTTCACAATTTTGCATACTTTATGTTCATATCCCTTCACAACAAAGCCTTCTGGTTGTCCTTAACATGATGTCAAATCAAATGGTATTTTGCATTGATGTGCTTCGTTTTATCATGAAACTTTGGGTCCTTGGACAAATTTGTTGTAGAGGTGTTATCAATCATAAGTGGAGTTGAATGTACTTGTTTTACTTGTAAATCTTCCATAATTTTCCTGAGCCACACAATTTCTTTTGTTGCCTCAACAACTACCATATATTCTACCTTTGTCGTGGAATCTGCTAGAACTGATTGGTTGCATTTCTCCAAGAGGCAACTCCTAATCCAAAATCATCACATAACCTGAAGTAGATACCCTGGTTTCTTTGTCTCCATCGAAGTCTGAATCAAAGTAACCAATCAAGTTGATGTCCCCCACCTATGTATGCTTGAGTCCAAAGTCTTGGGTTCCCTTCAAGTACTTTGGAACTCTTTTTGCAGCAGACCAATGTCCCTCACAAGGATTTTTCATAAACCTGGAGAGGATTCCAACAACAAATGAAATCTCTAGTCTTGTAGTAGTCACGTAGTTGAGACTTCCTACAAGTTTTCTATACCTTGTTGCATCCTCAAATTATTTTCCTTCAATGGATGTGAGCTTTAACATCTGTTCCATTAGAGTAGTCAAAGGATTGCACTCAGCCATGCCAAACATGTTTAACAGATCCCCAATGTAATTCTTTTGAGAGACGAATATATACTTTGGATGTTGAGTTACTTCAATACCAAGATAGTAGTGAACATAGCCCAAGTCATTCATTTCAAAACCTTTCCTCAATTCCTTCTTTATGGATGTAATGTAGCTCTCATTGTTCCATGTCATCAAAAGATCATCTACATATACCACAAGATATACAACTGTTTTGCAAACTTTCTTCACAAACAAAATTGCATCATCAAGATCATCATGTTTGAAGTTGAGTTTCAGAAGATGCACAGTTAACTTTCCATACCAAGCTTGCGGTGCTTGCTTGAGGCCATATAAGGATTTCACAAGTTTGCATACTTTATGTTCATGTCCCTTTAAAACAAATATTTTTGGGTGGGACATTAAAACATATTTTTCAAATCTCTATTTAATAAATCATTTTTTACATCCATTTGATGGAGTTTCCAATCATTTTGAGCTGCCAAGGTAAAGAGTGTTCAGATGGTAGCCCATTTTTCTATGGGAGAAAACGTCTCCTCATAATCAACCCATTCCTTCTTTCCAAAGGCTTTTGCCACAAGCCTATCTTTGCTCTTGTCAAGCGAGCAATTAGATTTATACTTGTTATTGTAGACCCACTTGCAGCCAATTGGTTTGGTTCCCAATGGAGGATCAACCAGCTTCCAATTTCCATTCTTTATCAAGGCATCATACTCCTTTGCATCACTTCTTTCCATTAATCATGAGAAACAACTTCTTCGAAGGAATTTGGTTCAAAATCTATAGACAAATTTAGTTCACAACCATAAGAAATATCCATATCAATGGGTGAATTAGAATCGTATAGACCACCTTCAATTTTCCTGGTTCAATTTCATGTTTCTTTATTTTCAACCTCATCACTATGAACACTTTCAAGTGTCTTTGTCAGCCACTTTGTGGGACCTTTCTGATATGGTCCAGGCTACTCAGTTGAGTGAGTTGGGATTGAATCAAGATTGAGTTTCCCAATTCTATCAATCACATCACTCAAAGTATCATTCGTTGTTGGAGTTTCATGTGGGGGAGAGAGTGCTCAGAAGAAGATTCCACAAATTGATCCAGCATAGGAATCCCCCCTTAAAGATGTGGAATCTGATTATCAAATTCTTGAAATGATTTTACATATCTAAATCTATCCAAGTGATCAAGTTGCCACTCAACAAGATTGTCGGTAAATTCTTCAAAAAAGTCTCTTCTAAAGGTCATATGGCAAGTTTATCCTGAATCAAGCAACCAATCATTTTTCCAAGAAGCAAGTGAAGCATTAAATAAGTCCTCATTTACTCCAATGTTACAATGTGCCACAACATAGTGAGCAAATTTAGGTGCTTTACCTTTCTCTTTGTCATTAGTTTTACTTTCGGCTTGATTTCTTTCCTCCTCAATTTTGTCCCAAGGAAAATTTCATGTGGATGCATCATGTGATCCATCTCTATTGCAACGTATGCAATCAATATCATATCTTTCTCCTTGAGAGTGTTTTCCCCCTACTGCCTCTGAAATTTCTTCTTCCTCTTCCTCTATGACCACCTCTTCCTCTGGAAGAATCTTGAGAATGATTCTTCTCTCTATGTGCAAGACACACTACTTCTTCAAAAGTCTGAGGAGTTGTTTCTTCCCAAAATATTTCTCCCTCTCAGCAAATTTATTTACAAGGGAGTCAAAGGTAATATCTTTGAGGTTTCGATTTTCTTGAAATGACTCAAGATAATTTGAATAAGTGGGATAAAGTGCCTTGAAAAATCTATCAGAGGAATGTCTAGTTCAACATTATTGGCTTTGATATCATGCATAATAGATTTTACTTCTGATGCTAGAGCAAAAGGATCATCATCTTGTAATTCAAAACTGAACAATTTAATCATGAATTGGACAACTTCAAGCATAGAGTGTGAGTCATAGAGTTCCTTCAACTTCTTTAAGGCTTCAAAATCATTTCAAAATGGTAAAATATGGAGACTCACCACTTCATTTACAAATGTTGCAATGAAGGCATAGGCCTTGTTGTTCTTGTTTTCCCAAATGGTGAACTCCTTATTTGAAGTGGAATTTTTAGGTGCATTGTCCCCTACACCATCCCAGGCTCCTTTCCACAACTCATTGAAAATGAGAGTGTGTTTGATCTTCCGAGACCACTCAGGATATTTCTCCTTTCCAGAGAGAATTTCTCCAACTATAGAGATAAATGAATGCATTTAAATGTGTAATGTGTAAAAAAAAATGCTCCTCTGTTGGCAAAAATTTTCACTTGATGTGTAAAAAAAAATATGAAAATATGATTGTGATATGTATATATCAGAGGTATATTTGGGGAAGGGGTTATACGGTAGAGGAGTTTTAATGGGGGAGGGGTTATGTAGTGGATAATTATATGGGGGAGGGGCTCCACAGTAGGCGAGGCCATGTAGGCGGTATGGACACATAGGCGGAGTATTGATGTCAGTCCACGGTGGGTGGAAATGGAACAAATGAATGCAACACATTATTATATTAAAAAAGGTGGAGTAGTATGGTGGATTCATATGGTGGTATGAACCAGCATTCAACGTAATCTCCAGCAAGCATAATATGGATTATGGAGTATGGAGAGCACAGACTATGCAGGAGTTTGAACAGAGTAGTCAATGTCGCAGTATGGAGTATGGAGTATGGGGAGTTTTGACTATGTAAGAGTTTGGAAAGAGTGCCAAATGTGTAGGAGTATGTACAGAGTCATTAATGTCATAGAGCCGAAAGGTGGAGGGACACTGGTATGTGGTGTAGAGGATTTGCTGGCATGATGGGTTGGTAACTGGGTATAGCGGATTCGCTGGCATAATGGGTTGGATACTAGTCTGACTTTTGGCAGTGTTGTATAATGATATAGGAGGCAGTATGGTATCACAATATATGGTGTGGTTTGGAGGGAGAGTTACATAATGGGAATTATAAAAAAATCAGAAATTAACACAGTCACAGTTATGCTTCCGCCATTCGATCGACTACAAAAAATCTTCAATCTTAATGGATTCCTGTCTTAAAGATGGACTTACCAAATGATTTCAATGAAAAATGAACACTACAATATCACCATTAGAATGAATGCTACAGTTTCGCTATCTTCAATGGTCTCATCGAATGTTTGCAAATCTACTCCACAATATGTTAACCAATGTTCTAACACTTCCACACCATGCAAGTGCAAAGCTTCTAGGAGAGTTATTCAACCAAAGGTTAACTCTCAAATCCTTGAAATCATCATAGGGATAATTAAATTGTGCATTTGAATGCAAAGGGTGGTCTTTCCAAATGTAAAGATTTGATAGAGAGCAGAGGCGGGAGGGACTTACAAAGGGAAGAAAACTAAAAATAAAGGTTGGCTCTGATACCATGTCATCCCAAGAGGTAACTCCTCAAATAGAATTGTGTTTCTTCATTAAGGTTGCTCATGGTTATATACAATAAGGGAGAGACTATTGGGCTTCACCTCCCAGTGTCTCTTTATTTTATTATTCTTCATTATCTACTATTTACAATATCTACAAACGTTCACCCAATCCCAGTGATTAGGTGTCAACAATTAATATCACATAATTTGATATGAATATTATAATTATCACATTCCTTATTAATGTAATTGTGCATCATACATTCCTATTATCTCAATTTTACCATTTAAATTATTATTTCATTCATAAAAAAACTCATATGCTTTTAACTTTAATATCCCAAAAAATCCCAAATTATAATAATAATGAATTTTGCAAATTTACGGTTATTGTCCATTGTTATTCTCACATCCTTCATCTATTTATTAATAGGCTGAGTAGTTCAGTCTTTCATATATTTTTCCTCCTGAAGATGAACCATAGTTGCTAGTTCGAAACATCGATATTAAATATAATGAATGCAATGAATCTGGAAATTTGTTTACAACACAATGAAAATGGCCCCAGAAGTTTTGGGTCTTACATATATAATCAGAAGGATAATTTTGGCATACATGTACAAAAGAAATGCCTTCAGTATAAGAGAATTACCTCATGTATGGATCAAGGAGATTAATCTAAATATATGCTTCTCTGAAATAGTTGAGGAGGAACTTTACCCATTGATGGACTCTAGAGCCTCAAATGATATGGAGGATATGAGAGATATGGTGCACAATCAAGGACTTAGAGCAAATACCCTTGTGAACAACGATTATAGATGAAGATAATGTCTCTCAACATCAGGGGACTAGAATCACCACTTTCGTGGTGTTCCCTTTAGTACATAATTACTTCAAAACATCTGATAGTGATTCTTCTTTAGAAGATGATGATAGATCATGATAAATCCCTTTGCATATTGACATAAATTTGTCCACATTGGGTAGTGTGTGAAACCAACATGATTGGAGCTTCAAGTTGCTTAGCAGCTATATGGAACCCATAACTCTTCTCTCTGATCACATACAAGGTTTTTGCAGGTATTATACTAACATCTTTTTATAGGGGTTCCCCTCATAGGGTTCACATCATGAATATCTATGCACCATATAGTAATAGGAAACAATTTTGGCAGAAATTGGATGACTATGGTATCCAGGACTTGAATCAGCGTATTTTTGCAAGGGACATGAAATTTACCTAAAGTTCACATGGTATGTTGGACCCTCTAGTAGGATATTTTAATACACTCTTCACGACATTGCACCTACCCCAATTTATCCTATGTGGCAGAATAGTAGATCAAGGGAGGATGGCATTGAAAAGAGGCTGGATCGCTACTTTGTTCACTCTCTTTGTATGAAATACTACAAACCCTTAGCACCTAGACTTTATGTTTGGGTGTATCAGACCATGAAGCCATTTTCTTGGAATGGCTAGGAGAATAGGACCATACACTCCTACAATTCAAATTTAGTCATTTATAGTTGAAAGAAGATGAGTTTGTGGATCTAGTCAACCAATATTGATCAAAGCCCATGGAGATGGCATCAGATAGTAGAATGGATTGGGTCATTACTAGACTGAGAGATTGAAATCTTTTCAAATCAATTGTAAAAGATTGGAGTTGAAATAGGAAAAAGGAGCACTTGGCAGAACTTATGGAAATTAAAGTTGATATAGTCTATCTTATGAATCTAACAAAGCCAGATCATTGTTAGAAACAAATAAGAAAATATTCACTGATCTGGTCTATAGACAAAATAAAATCCTTGAAATGAATGAATACGAATGGAGGTTGAAGAGCAGAATGTAATGGACACAAGTTTGGGGACAAGAACATTAGGTTCTTCCATAAAGTTTCTTCAAAAAGTATGAGTTATAATTCAATTTCGTATATCAGGAATTAGCATAATGATATACTTGTCTCCATGAAGGATATCCAATGGGAGGCTGTAAACTATTACAATAACCAATATTATGAGTCTGATGTATCTAGTTCTGAAGAAAAAATGGAGTTGGCCTCATTATTTCTACAAATGGTCTTTGCTACAGATATTGACCACCTGTATGAGCATATTACATCTCAGTAATTCAAGGGAGAATTACAAAAACTTTCTAAAGATAGAAGCCTTGGGCCAAATGGTTGGCCTATTCAATTATACCTCTTTTTCTTTGACCTGATGAGCCCAACATTAATAACAATGGTGGAGGAATCTCCGATCAGAGGGAAAATGCCTAGTGCAATGAACACAAGTTTCTTAACACTCATTCCTAAAGCTTATAATTCTTGTAAGTTTTCTGATTATAGGAAAATATCATTATGTAATGATGTTTACAAGATGATTTTCGAGATTATAGCAGATACAATGAAACAATTGTTGTCTTCATACATCTATTTGGAGAAATTCGAATTTCTTGCAGGAAGGAGAATCCAAGAGTAGTGGGGATTACCTAGGATTGTATCAACTTTATTAGAACAAGAAATCTGAAGGCCTATTTGATGTAAATAGAGGTTATCAAAGCCTATGACATGGTGGATTGATAACTCTTAAAGCTTATACTTCACAGGATTGGTCTACCTTGAAGACATATTAACTGGATTATGGCTTGTGCCACTACAGCCAACTTTGCAATACTAAATAATGGGACTCCCACTTATTTCTTCAGCATTTATCATGGTATTCAACAAGGATGCACCTTTGTCCCCACTATTATTAATATTATTGATGGATTGGCTAAGTAGAGCTATCAATGCTACAAGGGTGGATGGTTAAATTATGGGATGTAAGATATCAAACAATTTGCATCTTTTCCACATCATGTTTGTGGATGATGTGTTGGGGATGGGGGAGACAAAGCTAGATGAATGGAAAAAAATCTCCTTAATATTTCCTAAATTTGATAGAGTGTCTGTGCTCTTCTTGATTTGGATTTAAATAGGAACGAAACAAATTAAAAAGATAACCATAAACACAGAGATGCAGCAGAAATAATACTTCATTTCATTAATGTAAAAATACTAAAATATGCTTACAAACAAAAATGGAAATAAACCACCTAGGGCAATGGTAGCTTATATCTATGAAGATATGTGGCAGCTACATGCCTCTAAACTACCTTACAATGAGGCTCAAGGGCATTTTTATTATTGAACAATAGGAGAAAACCCTAAACAACCAAAAACCTAACCTGAGGAGATGTAACACCAAGAGTTTATGGGCCTTGTTGGGGTGAGTTGGATAGCCAACTTCCTATGGTCACGACCTGGTCATATTATCTTCATTTGATGCATGATAGCCCATTGGAAAGATCTCTCCAAGGACTAAAACAGAAAAGATGATTTCAAACAAAAAATAGTTAGCGATATATTTCCTATAAATGGTTGTTTAGGGCCTCAAAATGGCTCTGGAAGTTTAGAACTCGAAAAACTACTAAAAATAGTAGACTGCGCTACAATTAAGGAAACTGAAAAACTGAAAGAAGCAATGGTGGGGGTCCAAGTGGAATTGGTGGGTGGCCACCAATATCCACATGGATCATTCCTCCCCCCTTAGGAAGCAATGGTCCCCATTGCATTGAGTTCCTCCATGAGATGAAGGAACTTCTACTGAACTTGGTCCCTGGTCAGCCACTTGCCCTAGTGAAGGAGTTGGCCTACTTTGACAACTCGATAGAGTTGGATATTCTTCTGGCAAGTGTGCTTGATCTATGTGTCCATGATCCAATCAGTGGTAGCTTGTTCCTTTCAATCTGGATTTAACTCTGTGGGTGTGAGTTGTTTTTCAATTTCGAATGTCTCTACTAATGGTGGAAGGTATGGCCGAAGGTGGTCCACATTGAACACTCGGTGCAGACCAAGGAATGGGGGAATGTTGACCTCAAATGCAGTGTCTCCCAGAGCCTTGGTAATGGTGTAAGGACCATATCAGAGTGGTTTGAGTTTCCAATAGGCTCTAGTAAGGCATTATTTTTGCAAAAGCAACTAGACTTTGTCACCCACCTGAAACTTGTGTGACACCTGATGTTGATCATGTCACTGCTTGTACTTGGCATTTGATTTCTCTAGAATGTCATGGACCTACTGGTGAATATGTTGGATGTGCTCAAAGAAGTTGTTTTCCTTATTTGTTTCGGACTGGACATGAGCCAAATCTACGTGAGTAGCTACAAATGGCGTGGCCACATCAATGGGACATAGTGGCTGGAATCCCAAGCCCACCTAAAAAAGGTTATGGCCAGTCGAGCTGTGGAGAGCCTGGTTGTAGCTGTGTTAAACATAGGGGAGGCTTTCATCCTATGTGTGTGGATGCTTTGAGTTGCACATGCACAAAATGTGTACGATCATCTTGTTGACAACCTCTGTCTAGCCATCAGTTTGAGGATAGAAGGCTGTGGACTTAGTGAGTTTGGTGTCCAGCATCGACCAAAGACTAGACCAAAATGTACTGAGGAACCTGTTGTCCCGATCTGAGATGATAGACTGTGGGATCCCAAAGTGTGCCTACAATCATTCAAAGAAGAGTTTAGCAGTGGCTTCTTTTGTGATATTCTTCTTACAGGCCACCATAATGGCCATCTTCGAGAACTTGTCGATGACCACAAAAACACAGTCATTTCATGCTTAGTGGAAGGAAGGCCTGACATGTAATCCATGGAGATAGATTCCCAAGGTCGATTAGGGGTAGGCAATGGGATATAGAGGCCTTGCTTCTTGCTGGTCGGTTTGGCAATGGCAGAGGCAGTGCATGATCTGATGTACTTCCCAACATCTTGTCGAAGATTCGGCCAATAGAAATACTTCTGCAGTACTGCCACCATTTTCTCAACCCTGAAATTCCTAGCAGCTCAACTATAGGGTGCTTCCCAAATCATCTTTGCACGCTCACTTGAAGGAACACAAAGGTGACCCAAGTGGAATAACAAGGCATCTTGGAGGTGAAAATATGGAACATGCTGACCCTCCAAGAGTGTCTGGTATGTGTGGCCAAATTCTGGGTTGCTTTTGTAGGGAAGTGCCCAATTAGAAGTCTCATGGCCACAAGAGCATGGTGGTTAACGACATGATCGGTTGTCGACTGAGGCAATCTACAAAATTATTGGTGTTTTCCTTCTTATAATTCATATTCAAATGGAACTGTTGTAGGTATGTGGACCACTTCTAATGGTGATCATTCTGCAATTTCCCTTGGGTCTGTATGAACTGCAGGGGTTGATGGTCTATGTGGATGATAATTTACTTCCCCAAAATGTAATGCTTCCATTGTCAGCAGGCTTGCACAATGGAATACATCTCTTTGTCATAAGTGGGATACTTCTAGCTTGTGTCTGAAATTGTCTCAATGTGATATGCCACTGGATGCTCGTGTTGAGTAAGGACTGTCCCAATAGCATAGTCAGAGGCATCTGTCTTGACCTCAACTGGTTGTTGCAAGTTTGGTAATGCAAGCACTGGTGCCGAGAAGAGGAGATCTTTCAACTCTTTGAATGCCTTCTATTGAGATTCAGACCAAGAGAATTTTTCTTTCACTCCTCCCTTGGTGACTTGACTCAAGGGCCAAGTCAGGAGAAAATTCCAACACGAATTTGCGGTAGAAGTTGGCAAGACCTAGAAAGTTGCGAAGCTCTGTCAGAGTGGTTAGATATGGAAAATATTGAATGAATTAGATCCTAGCTGGATCCAAATGCACTCCCTATTCATCAATAATGTATCCCAGATACTGAACTTGGGTCATGCCAAAAGTGCATTTCTCCAAATTGGCGCATAACTGTTATAGACATATTTGGGCACTGCATCCCCAATCACATATGTCCATAAACCAAGGGCTTCTAGGTCCCTAAAAGTGTTGTTTCATACCCTAAAGGAGAAAGATCAGCCAATTACATCATCTCCTAGAAGTTCTCCCTGACAAACTACTTAGAATTGGTCAAAACTTGACCATACAGATTGCTCAGTGCTAAGGGTGTGTTGCATCTCACTACCACATGCAAAAAGTGTGATGCATACTGAAAATCCCTTTTGTGGGTCACAATGAGAAGGAGTAGACAAATGGTAGAGACAATTTTTAAGGTGGATGATCATGGAATCTTCCAGAAACTTCTCCTGTGACACTTGCCTCTCTGAATTCGCCCAGGGATGAGTAAGAGATCATGAATCTCCAAGTGTAACCAAGAACTATCAGAGAGAGGACACTAATCTAAAACCCAGAAACTGACTCACCCACCTACAAACATCTATATATGGATCCCTCATCCTAGAGATCCAAAGGCTGGAATTTAGTATTTTGTAAGGAAGTGATGTTGGTTTCTCTGTGCAACATTGTTGGGTGATCTAAGCTTTTCATGAGGTGAAGAGGGCTTTCATGCTGGGAGGATGGTACTAGGTCAGACCAATGGGTTGTAATCCTCTCTTCTACTACTTCTATCAATAAAGCTATTTGAGCTTTCCTCCATATTCTTGTGTATCTCTGAATCTTGTATTGATATATGCATTTGTATGGTTAATATATACCTGATCCTATATTTTTTATGATTATAGGTCTCTATGCTTTGATGGTATTATGCTTCTTTGACTCTATAGGTGTTCTTTCAAGTAGGACAAGTAAGGAAAGAGTGGCAAAGATCTGTCAAAGGGGAGAGGAAACAAACAAGGAGCCAAGCGAAAGACTGAGGTTGGTACTCTTTGCTTCTCTCTCATCTATTTCTCATAAAGGAAAACACAAATGACTTCAGTTTGTTTGTTTCTAAGATAGCTACCCATCTTAGTGGGACTAGTAGCTTTGAATGGACAGTAGTTTTCCCGATAACAATAACTTGTGTTTCCTCAGTGTTTCGAGAACCTGTCGGATGTGGTGGAGGTGCTCTTCCCAACTCTAGTTGAAGATCAGGATGTCATCCAAGTATACCACTACAAATGAGTTGGTGAATGGCCACAAGATGTCATCCATTAGCCTCATGAAGGTTGTAGAAGAATTTTTTAATCCGAAAGGCATAACCAACCATTCGAAAAGGCCCTCCTTCGCTTTCAATGCAGTCTTCCACACATCTGAGGGTTCAATAGGTACCTAGCGATATCTTGACTTCAAATCTATCTTCCTAAAATATTTTCCACCCTTCATTTGGTCTAGGAGGTCATCAATCTATGGGATCGGGTACCTATTATGGACAAAGATCTTGTTTAGCACATGATAGTCAATATAAAGTCTCCAAGTCCCATCCTTCTTCTGTACCAATAGATTGGTCTCCCACAGGGAGATGAACTCGGATGGATGTGACCTTTCAATAGCAGCTCCTGAATCTGCCTCTTGATTTCATCATTCTCCAAAATGGAGCACCAATAGATTGGTCCATTGGGCGGCGGCACACCTGGGGTCAAATCGATGGAGTGGTTGACCTGACAGTGTAGAGGAGCCCCTGTGGGGGAGGTGAAGATGTCCTTGTACTCCTCCACGACCTTGTACATATGTAGTTGTCGTGCAGAGGGGCCATGTCTGGAGGTCATCGCCACCATATTCTTCTTTCCTTGAGGGCATATCGTCAAGAAAACAAATTTTCCGGTTTTGGAAATGAGCTTATTACATTGTTTTGTAGTAACCAAAGAGATGTCAGTAGGTGGTGCTACCTCTGGTATCCTGTACAACGTATTTACCAAAGTAAAAATAACAACACTGGGCCTTGATTCATACACAACATTCTCTTCCACAAGTATGGTTTTCCTAATAATACATCACAAATTCAATGGGAGAAATGTCACAGAATACCTCATCTGTGAAGGGCTTGATGTTGTATGGAAGGCGACACTACTGGCTCACATGAAGATCTCGTTCTTGGTGAAGCCACCTGATGGTTTATGGTTGTGAATGTGTTGTGGTTGGTAAGCGCAACCACTTCATGACCTCTACTAAAATGAGATTCTTTTGGCTCTTGTTGTCGACAATGAACTGTAGCAGGGAGCCCTTTACCCACATCTAGGAGTTGAAGAGATGCTCCTCCTCCTCTGGATCTTCAGTTTCCTCCTTCTAGATCTTCGTGGTGGCAACGGTGGCATTGGGATCCGAATCGATAATCTGCTTCCCTTTGTCATTACCTTTGTTGGGTTTTGACTCATAGTCGGAACATGCATTTGATTCAGAAACCTTTAGCTCGGCCACCAGTGATTGCTTGGCCTAACACTCACTTGTGTTGTGAGTGGAGCTCTTATGGAACTCACACCACTCTCCCGTGTCCTTTTTTGGCTTCATGACACTATTCTTTGCTTGTAGCTTTGGCAGCTTGCCTTGTTCTACCCCGTCTTGGCTTTGTCCTTTGTTCAGAGGTTTGGGGGCACCTTTCCCTTGCTTTGGATTCACAGATCAAAATTCTTGCTTCTTCTATTTAAACTTTTTCTCAACCTTGATGGCATATCGGTATGTCGTGCTAAGAAAGGAGATGTTGAGGAATTATATTTCTTCTTGGATGAAATTGTGTAGGCAGCTGTGGTATTTGAGTACTAAATTGCTGCTTCATATTCTTGATACCCAACTTTGTGCGAAGGGTATGGAAAATATTGGTAAACTTAGGCACATCTTGGTCCCTTCCCTACCGCAACATGGTCCACTTTATGTATTGATCCTCATAGCTTCCGACAGGGTAGTACTGCCCCTTGATGGCATCTCGGAATGAATTCCAAGTGGGTGTAGCTGAAAATAGTGAGCCTGTACTTTCATCATTTTGCTCACAATAGCTTTTCCACTAGTCCTTGACGTGGGGGACTGCTTTGAGAAGAGAGAAAATAGTCTTTTCTCGACTGGAAAAGGATTTCAAAATTAACTTGTACCTTAAATGGTGTGGCATTTCCAGAGTAGCTGTTGGAAGTCGACGTGTCGCCCCTATGTAGCCACTGAAGGATCTAGGCAAAGTTGTCCATCATCGCGCTCCTTTGTCGCTTGAGGGCTTCTTTGAGCAATATTTTGATAGGATCTCCTGCCCCCTCATCTTTCTTTTCATCTTCCATGGGAGGTCATCGTGATTTGCGAGGCTGGTCTCGCAAAGGCTCGACCAGTTCAAGCCCTAACTCCTTATATCCCGACCTCGTTGGGGACATCCAATGAAAAAAGAGAAAACAAAGAAAATTGCTCTGATACCACTGATCCAGATTTAAACAGGAATGTGACAAATTATAGATATAACCATAAACATATAGATGCAAAGGAAATAATGCTTCATTTCATTAATGTAAAATACTCAAATATGCTTAGAAACGGAAATGGAAATAAACTAGCTAGGGCGATGGTAGCTTATCTATGAGAAGAGATGTGGCAGCTAAATGCCTCTGAACTACCTTACAATGAGGCTCAAGGGCCGTTTTATTATTGAAAAATAGGAGAAAACCCTAAACAACAAAAAACGTAACCCGAGGAGATGTAACATCAAGAGTTTATGGGCCTCGTTGGGGTGAGTTGGACAACCAACTTCCCAGGTCGCGACTTGGTCATATTATCTCCGTTTGATGTGCATGATAGCCCACTGGAATTGTCTCTCCAAGGACTATGACTAAAAGGAAAATTTCAAACCAAAAGTCGCTCCTGGTAGATTTCCCAAAAAACGTCATTTAGGGCCTCAAAACTGTTCCAGAAGTTTAGCACCCAAAAAACTGCTAAAAATAGTAAACTCTGCTACAATTAAGGAAACTGAAAAACTGAAAGAAGCAATGGTGGGGGTCCAAGTGGAATTGGCATGTGGCCACCAATATCCACCCAGATCACTTCTTGAACAAGGAGAAGACCAAATTCATTACAAATTGTGTGGAGGATATTGAAATAAAAAGGATTGCGCATTTGTTTGGTATCAAAGTTAAATCCCTGGCAAAAGTTTTTAAATACTTGGGCTTCCACTTGAAGCCATGCAACTATAGGGGGAACGACTTGGATGGGTTCTTCAAAAAATTAAGAGGAAATTATTTTAGTGGGAGAATAAGTGGCTATCCTTGGGTGGTAGGATGATTTTGGAAAAGGTTGTGCTTCAGGAAATTCATGTCTACTCGATGCACTTATTTAATCTTTCAGTGGAAGTTATCCACAAAATAAATTCGATTATAGAAAATTTTATTTGGTGAGACATAGGGGATAACATAAAATATAATCTATTAGCTCTGGAAAATATATGTAATGTAGGTTTTAACCCCGTACAGAAATTACCTACATACAAATTTTAAAACACATAAAATAAAAAATGCGAGATCATAACACATAAAACACATATACACAGATATTTTCCTTGGATCCCAAAAACGGGACTACCAACTTGATTTTTCATTATGTTCCTTTCAATTTTAAAATACATATTTATACATGCCGAAGCATCCAATACCATGGACCGAAAACCATCGCATCCAAAACCATGTGCAAAAATCATGCACAAAACCATAGGTGGGTCTACCCAAACTATCATAGGTTCCAAAGCCAAAATTTTCTGGGGCGCTGCCCCAGACCCCATAGAGTGGGGTTACCTGCACCTGTCAAACCCCCTGTGACTACCCCCGCTACGCAATCGGCGCAACGAAGGGGGTGCTCTGCTCCCCTTCTAACCCCCCGTTTAACTACATGGCCTATTCGTGTAAAGAATATAACACAACCCAACATTCTCCAAGTATTTGTTTTCTTTCCACAAGGGGCCACAAGAGAGCCTAGTCATTTTTCCAGCCCTGCAACGGCCATTGTATCTCTACACCAAGAGAACTTCTCAAAGCTCAGAGATTTTGTCAATGCATCTGGAGTATTCTTCAAAGTGTCCACCTTTACTAGCAACACCTTTTTTTCTTCTATCATATCCCTCACAAAGTGATATTGAACATCAATGTGCTTTGTCTTTGAATGATATGTAAGGTTCTTTGCTAAGAGAATTGCACTTTGGTTGTCACAGTCTATCCTTACAGCTCCTTGTACTAACCCCATATTTGAACACAATCTCTACAACCAAACTACTTCCTTGCTTGCATGAGTGGCTGCCATGTATTCTACCTCTATAGTTGATAGTGCCAGTATAGATTATTTCTTACTCATCCAACTGACTTCACCTCCAGATAGGTTAAACACGTACCCACTTGTAGATCTTCTCTGATCCAGATCTCCATCCCAGTCTGCATCAGAAAAGCCACAAATATCCGACACTTTTCCTAATCCTGGTCTTCCTTGGTAGCACAAACCATTAACACTAGTTCCATGCAAATACTTGAAAACCTGCGTCATTGTTGTCCAGTGCTCCTTCCCTGGTTTTGAGATAAATCTGCTCAATACTACCACTGCATGTGCAATGTCTGGTCTAGCACAGACTATCGCATACATCAGGCTACCGACTAGACTTGCATATGGAACACAGGATGTGTCCTCTTCCTCTTCTTGTGTCTTGGGAGATTGTTCAACAGATAACTTTACACCTATAAGAATAGGAAACTTCACCAGTTTATTATCGTGCATATTAAACCTATGCAGTATTGTCTTGACATACTTCTCTGGTTTAACAAGAGCTTCCTCTTTGTCCGATCTATTTTAATTTCCATTCCCAAGATCTAGTTTGCAGCACCAAGATCTTTCATGTCGAATTTGGAGGAAAAATGGGTCTTTGAATCCTAGATAATTTCGTTGTCATTTTCAACCAGCAACATATCATCCACATACAAGACCAGATAAATAACATGGTCACCAATTAATTTAAAATACACACAATGACTTGCTTTGCTTCTGGTGAAGCCAAGTCCCCGTATAAATCTATCAAATTTCTGATACGACATCCTTGGTGATTGTTTTAACCCACAAAGAGACTTCTTTAACTTGCATACCAGTTCTTTCTTACCCTTCACTGCAAAGCCTTCTAGTTGCTTCATGTAGATCTCCTCTTCATATCCCCATGAAGAAATGTTCTCTTCACATCCATCTGTTCTACCTCAAAATCAAAAGCAGCAGCAACAGATAAAAGTAATCTAATAGAAGTTACCTTGGCAACAGGAGAAAAAATATCACCAAAATCAATTCCCGGCACCTAGGAATAACCTTTTGCTACCATCCAAGCTTTTTATTTCTCCATATTCCTTCTACATTTTTCTTCTTCTCAAACACCTATTTGCTGCCAATGGGTTTCCTTCCAGCTGGCAACTCCATCGGATCCCAAGCCTCATTTTTGTGCAAAGATGCCATTTCATCAACCATGGCCTCTTTCCAGAGTTTTCCATCCTATGAATCTACTTCTTCCTTCACAATTCTGAGATCATCATCAGTAATAGATAAAGAAAAAAAATGAATAGAAAGCAGATGGATTATACCTTTCTAGCTGCCTTCTTTCTCGAACTGACCTTCTCAAACCTGGAGTTTGTGGCTCTTCATATTCTGATTCCTCCTCTACTGTAGAGTTTGATTCTTCCTCCTTTAGCTCAAACTCTATCTTCTCAGGTTCCTTTGGTTGGACTTCATGTTTAATAACATCTTTCACCTCTCTGAACACCACATCTCGGTTGCACACAACTTTCCTTGTTACTGGGTTCCAAAGCTTAAAACCCTTTAAACAATCCATATACCCAATAAAGATGCACTTTTTAGATTTACTATCCAACTTGGTTCATTTCTCCTTTCGAACATGTACATATGCATCACATCCAAATACCTTCAGATGTGAAAGAGAGGGTTTCTTACCAATCCATACCTCTTGTGGAGTTTTATCCTCTGAAACTGATGAAGGTGATTTGTTGACTAGGTAACATGCAGTCTCCTCTGCCTCTACCCAGAATTCCTGTCCTAACCCGACACCAATGAGCATGCTTCCTGCCCTTTCCATCAACGTCTAGTTCATTCTTTTTACAAATCGATTTTGCTGAGGTGTATATGGAATAGTCTTCTGCCATGCTATACCACACTTACAGATTTTTTCAAATTCCTTACTGCAAAACTCTCCACCATTATCAGTCCTCAGCACCTTTATCTTCTTCTCTATCTGGTTTTCCACCAGAGCCTTAAATTCTTTAACTTATCAAAGAATTCAGATTTATTCTTAAGGAAATATATCCATGTATTCCTTGAGAAGTCATTTATAAATGATACACAGTACACATAATTACCCAGTGATGGAATCTTCATAGGTCCAAACACATCACTATGCACAAGCTCTAATATATGCTTTTCCCTCTTACCACCAGAGGGGAAAGTCACCAGACCCTACTTCCCATATACACAATTTTCACAAAAATAAAAATCCAGAGAGCTATTACTCATACATTCTACCATACCTTTACCATGAAGTATTGGAAGGCCCTTCTCTCCAATATGTCCAAGCCTTTTATGCCACAACATGGTCTTCTTTCCAGAGACCACTAGATTTTCTACTCCACTTTCAGGAACCACAGAACTGTTGCACCCATCAACAGTCGTGCTACCTTGCAACTTGTACAGAGTTCCAATCTGGGCTCCTCGCATCAATACCAGTGCTCCCTGAACCATCTTGCAAGTATCCTTCTCCAACACTATTTTTACACCTGCATCATCAAACTTTCTTATAGGAATCAGATTTCTAGCCAATGTAGGAATATGCAGAACACCTGGAAGTGTTCTAACCCTTCCACCTTGCAAATTCAACTTTACTTTTCCACGACCAACGATTCTAGTCTTCCTATCATCCCCTAAGAAGACATCACCACCATCATATTTCTCATACTCGCAGAACCACTCTCTATGGGGAGTGAAGTGAAAGGATGCACCTGAGTCAATCATGTGTACTTGAAGAAGCCAAGTACACATTCCCACCTTCATTTGAGGTGGTTTTCACCTCTACAGAAGGAGCATCATCAGATCCCTTTTATTTTCAAGATCTTTATATTTTTAGTCCCATTTGTAGTGCCCTTCCTTTCTGAATTTCTAGCACACCACCTTTATAGGTTTTCCTGGAGATTTAGATCTCCCACTCGATGACTTATTTTTGTTTCTGTTCTAGGACCGTCCTCATAAAAATGAGGCATCACCATGGTGGCTCTCCATATTTTTCCATCTCATCTCCTCCGTCAACAAGGATGAGACTATTTCATCAAATTGCAAGGCAGTTGCGTTGCTACCTATTGAAATAACTAGAATATCCCACGAATCTAGTAGAGAACACAACAAACTGATGCACTTATCCTCATCTAAAATTTTAATATCAACAGATGCTAACTGACTTACCATATTATTAAATTCATTCAGATGCTCTATCATTGAGTCTCCATATTTCATCCTCAGGTTATACAGCTTTTTCCGCAGGAACATTTATTCACCAAAGACTTAGATTAGTACAAATTCCCTAACTTGGCCCACAAATCCTTTGTTGTAGCTTCCCCTGATACATTCAACAATACCGAATCTAAGACATGTAATCGTATTACGCTCTTTGCCTTTCGGTCCAACTTCTTCCATCCTTCATCAGACACTCCCATTGGTTTAGTACTTGGATCTACCATGATCCACTAATCTTTATCCACCAACAGATCCTCCATCTTGAGTTTCACAACTCAAAACTCTGACCATTAAATTTCTTGATCTATATCTTTCCATTGCTCACCATTTTCTTTCATCACCAGAATCGATCTCGCAAATATCCCACTGAACAGGGTTTACCACAGGTCGAAGCAAAACCCCTCAGCAATAAAGGCATCCCCTTGAAGCCAAAACAACACTGATACCAAATGTAAGTTTTAACCCCATACAGAAATTATCTGCATACGCATTATAAAACACATAAAATAAAAAATACGAGAGCATAACACATAGAACACATATACACAGAGATTTTCCCCTAGATCCCAAAACCGGGACTACCAGCTTGATTTTTCATTATGTTCCTTTCAGTGTTATAATACATATTTATACATATCGAACCATCCATACCATGGACCAAAAACCATCGTGTCCAAAAACATGTGCGAAAATCATGCATAGAACCATAGGTGGGTCTGCCCAAACCGCATAGAGTGGGGTTACTGCACCCCTCAAACCCCCTATGACTCCCACCGCTATGCAATCAACACAACGAAGGGGGGGCTCCACCCTCCTTCTAACCCCCGTTTAACTACGTGGGTTAGTCACAAAAGAATATAACACAACCCAACATGTAAGCCACTTGACTATGGAGGTTGGGGCATCAATGACAAAAAATTATTTAATGGTGCACTATTCACAATAAATATTTGGTGAACTTTGGTGGCGGGTGGAATTTGGTTGCAGATTATAAGAAAAAATATCTTTGCTTGTTGGGTTGTGTTATATTCTTCCCACGTAGTTAACAGGGGATTTTGAAGGGCACCCGTAACCACAATTTATGGGGTCTGGGGTAGCACCCCCAGAAAATTTTGGTTTTGGACCCTATGTTAGGTTGCACGGAGCCACTATGGTTTTGTGCATGATTTTCACACATGTTTTTTGGACGCGATGGTTTTTCAGTCCATGGTATTGGAAGCGATGGTTTTTTGGTCCATGGTATTGGACGTGATGGTTTTCAGTTCATGGTACTGGATGCTTCAGCATGTATAAATATGTATTGTAACATTGAAAGGAACATAATGAAAAATCAAGCTGGTAGTCCCGATTTTGGGGTCGAGTGGGAAAATCTTTGTGTATATGTGTTATGCTCTCACATTGTTTATTTTTTCTGTGTTTTAGAATTCATATGCAAGTAATTTTTGTACGGGGTTAGAACCTACATTTGGTATTAGAGCACTTTTGGCTTCAAGGGGACGCCCTTGTTGCTGAGGGGTTTCGCTCAGGCCTGTGGGAGACCCTGTTCAGTGGGAGATCTGCAAGATAATTCTAGTGGTGAAAGAAGATGGCGAGTAGTGGAAAGATAGAGATTGAGAAATTTAATGGTTAGAGTTCTGAGTTGTGGAAAATCAAGATGGAGGATCTGTTGGTGGATAAAGACCAGTGGATCATGGTAGATCCGGGTACTAAACCAATGAGAGTGACCAATGAAGAATGGAAGAAGTTGGATCGGAAGGCAAAGAGCACAATATGATTGTGTGTCTCAGATTCAGTATTGCTGAATGTATCAGGGAAGCTACGACAAAGGCTTTGTGGGACAAGTTAGGGACTTTGTACCAATCTAAGTCTTTGGTGAATAAATTGTTCCTGTGGAAAAAACTGTATACTGAGGATGAAAGATGGAGACTCGGTGACAGAGCATCTGAATGCATTTAATACTATGGTAAGTCAGTTAGCATTTGTTGATATTAAAATTTCAAATGAAGATAAGTGCATTAGTTTGTTGTGTCTCTACCAGATTCATGGGATATTCTGGTTATTACAATAGGTAGCAATGCAACTACCTTGCATTTTGTTGAAAATAGTCTCATCCTTGCGACAGAGGAGATGAGACAAAATAAATATGGAGAGCCAGAATGGTGATGCCTTGTTTGTAGGAGGATGGTCCCAGAACAGAAACAAAAATAAGTCATCAAGAGGGAGATCTAAATCTCCAGGAAAACCTAAAGGTCGTGTGATGGAAATGTGGAAAGGAAGGGCACTACAAAAGGGACTGTAAATCTAAAGCTCCTGACAAAGGAAAGGGATATGATGAGGCTCCTTCTACAGAGGCGAAAAACACCTCAGATGAAGGTGGGGATGTCTACTTGGCTTCTTCAAGTACACATGTAGATCATGAGGCATGGTTGATTGACTCAGGTGCATCCTTTCACTTCTCCCCATAGAGAGTGGTTTTGCGAGTATGAGAAATATGATGGTGGTGATGTCTTCTTGGGGGATGACAAGAAGGCTAGAATCATTAGTCACGGAAAAGTAAAGTTGAAGTTGCAAGGTGGAATGGTTTAGAACACTTCTAGGTGTTCTACATATTCCTGCATTGGCTAGAAATATTATTTCTGTAAGCAAGCTGGATGATGCAGGTGTAAAAACAGTGTTCAAGAAGGATAACTACAAGATGGTTCGAGGAGCACTGGTATTGATGCGGGGAGTTCGGATTGGAACTATGTACAAGCTGCAAGGTAGTATTGTTATTGATGGGTGCAATAGTTTTGTGGTTCCTGAAAGTGGAGCAAAAAATCTAGTGGTCTCTGGAGAGAATACCATGTTGTGGCATCAAAGACTTGGACATATTGGAGAAAAGTGCCTTCGGATACTTCATGGTAAAGGTATGGTAGAAGGTATGAGTAATAGCTCTCTGGATTTTGATTTCTGTGAAATTTGTGTATATGGGAAGCAAATCGGCTGAGTTTCCCCTTTGGTAGTATGAGGGCGAAACAGATATTAGAACTTGTTCACAGTGATGTGTTTGGACCTATGAAGGTTCCATCAGTAGGTAAGTCTTTGTACTATGTATCATTTATAGATGACTTCTCAAGGAATAAATGGATATATTTCCTTAAGAATAAATCTGAAGTCTTTGATAGGTTTAAATAATTTAAGGCTCTGGTGGAAAACTAGACAGAGAAGAAGATAAAGGTGTTGAGGACAGATAACGGTGGAGAGTTTTGCAACAAGGAATTTTAAGAATTCTGTAAGAAGTGTGGTATGGCATGGTAGAAGGCTACTCCATATACACTTCAACAAAATGGAGCTGTAGAAAGAATGAATAAGACGTTAATGGAAAGGGCAAGAAGCATGCTCAGTGGTGCTCAATTAGGACAAGAATTTTGGGTATAGGCAGTGGATGCTACATGTTACCTGGTCAACAGGTCACCCTCATCACCGTTGGAGGATAAGACTCCACAACAGGTATGGACTGGTAAGAAACCCTCTCTTTCAAATCTGAGGGTATTTGGATGTGATGCATATGTACATGTTCCAAAGGAGAAAAGAACCAAGTTGGATAGTAAATCTAAAAAGTGCATCTTTCTTGGGTATAAGGATGGTTTGAAGGGTTATAAGCTTTGGAACCCAGTAACAAGGAAGGTTGTGTACAATTGAGATGTTGTGTTCAGAGAGGTGAAATATATTATTAAGTATGAAGTCCAACCAAAGGAACCTGAGAAGATAGAGTTCGAGCTAAAAGAGGAAGAATCAGACTCTACAGCAGAGGAGGAATCAGAAGTTCAAAAACCACAAACTTCGGGTGTAAGAAGATCATTTCAAGAAATAAGGCAGCCAGAAAGGTATATTCCATTTGCTTTCTATTCAAATTTTGCTTTATCTATTACTAATGATGATCCCAGAACTATGAAGGAAGTAGTGGATTCAGAGGATGGAAAACTTTGGAAAGAGGCCATGGTTGATGAAATGGCATCTTTGCATAAAAATGAGGCTTGGGATCTGGTGGAGTTATCGGCTGGAAGAAAACCCATTGGCAACAAATGGGTGTTCAGAAAGAAGACAAATGCAGAAGGAAAAGTGGACAAATACAAAGCTTGGTTGGTAGCAAAAGGTTATTCCCAGGTGCTGGGAATTGATTTTGGTGATATTTTTTCTCCTGTTGCCAAGGTAATTTCTATTAGATTACTTTTATCTGTTGTTGTTGCTTTTGATTTTGAGGTAGAACAGATGGATGTGAAGACAACATTTCTTCACGGGGATCTGGAAGAGGAGATCTATATGAAACAACCTAAAGGATTTGCGATGAAGGGTAAGAAATATCTAGAATGCAAGTTAAAGACGTCTCTGTATGGGTTAAAATAGTCACCAAGGATGTGGTATTAGAAATTTTATACATTTATACGGGGACTTGGTTTCACCAGAAGCAAAGCAGATCACTGTGTGTATTTTAATTTAATTTGTAACCATGTTATTTATCTGGTCTTGTATGTGGATTATATGTTTATGGCTGGAAATGACAAAGAAATTATCCATGATTTGAAGACCCAATTGTCCTCCAAATTCGACATGAAAGATCTTGGTGCTGCAAACTATATTTTGGGTATGGAAATTAAAAGAGATCGGGAAAAGAGGAAGCTCTAGTTAAACCAGAGGAAGTATGTCGAGACAATATTGCAAAGGTTTAATATGTAGGATAGTAAACTGGTGAAGGTTCCTATTCCTGTAGTTGTAAAGTTATCTGCTGAACAGTGTCCCAAGACACAAGAAGAGGAAGAGGATATGTCCCGTGTTCCATGTGCAAGTGTAGACGGTAGCGTGATGTATGCAATGGTTTGTACTAAACCAGACATTGCACATGCAGTGGAATTATTGAACAGGTTTATGTCAAAACCAGGAAAGGAGCATTGGACAACAGTGAAGCAGAGTTTAGGTATTTGCGTGGCACTAGTGATTATGGTCTGTGCTACCAAGGAAGACCAGGATTGGATAGAGTGTTGGATATTCATGGCATTGTTGATGCAGACTAGGTTAGAGATCTGGATCAGAGAAGATCTACAAGTGGGTATGTGTTTAACCTATTTGGAGGTGCAGTCAGTTGGATGATTAAGAAATAATTTGTAGTGGCACTATCAACTACAGAGGCAGAATACATGGCAGCCACTCATGCAAGCAAGGAAGCAGTTTGGTTGCAGAGATTGTGTTCAAGTATGGGGTTAGTACAAGAAACTATGAGGATAAAATATGATATCCAAAGTGAAATTTTCTTGGCAAAGAACCCTGCATATCATTCAAAGACAAAGCACATTGATGTTCAGTATCACTTTGTGAGGGATATGATAGAAGACAAAAAGGTGTTGTTGGTAAAGGTGGACACTTTAAAGAATATTGCTGATGCATTGACAAAATCTATGAGCTCTGAGAAGTTCTCTTGGTGTAGAGAAACAATGTGCATTTCAGGGTTGGAAAAAATGACTAAGCTCTCTTATGGCCCGTGTGGAAAGAAAAGAACAAGTGGGAGAATGTTGGGTTGTGTTATATTCTTTCCACGTAGTTAATAGGGGGTTTTGAAGGGCACCCGTAACCCCACTTTATGGGCACCCGTAATTTTGGTTTTGGACCTTATGTTAGGTTGCGCAGGCCCACCTATGGTTTTGTGTATGATTTTCGCACATGTTTTTTGGACGCGATGGTTTTTTCGGTCCATGGTATTGGACATGATGGTTTTTCAATCCATGGTATTGGACGCAATGGTTTTTGGTCCATGGTATTGGATGCTTTGACATGTATAAATATGTATTGTAACATTGAAACAAACATAATGAAAAATCAAGCTGGTTGTCTTGGTTTTGGGATCCAGTGGGAAAATATCTGTGTATATGTGTTTTATGTGTCGTGCTCTCGCATTGTTTATTTTTCTATGTTTTAGAATTCGCATGCAGGTAATTTCTGTACGAGGTTAAAACCTACATTGCTTGAATACCTTGGAGTAGATAAGGGAAGGAGCACCAGTTATGAGAAGGGAATCCTTTGTGTAGTGTAGTTTGATGAAAGCTAAGTCATTATTATGCAACAATATTCATTGAGTTGTGGTTAGGGGAAGCAACATCTTAATCGCTATTGATTCCTTGGTGGGTATGGAGGGGTGGCATACCCTATCGGTGCCAATTATCCACCACCTCTATAATCAGGGTCTCCATCCTCTATCTCATATTCTAAATGTGTGATTCCCCTTTACATACTAGAGAAAGGCATATGATTTGTTGTTGTGCCTGGAGCTACACTTTGAATGGGATACCTTCCATTCCCACCTTATTTAGGTTGGAATTATTCTTACTAATAATGGTGACAGGTTGAATTGGTGTGGGATTTCATAGGGTAATAAAATTTATGCTAAGGATGCTTATTTATACATCTTTACTCATCCCCATATTGATCCCCTCTGTACTTGGTTGGCTTGTATATGGAAGTAGGAGGTAACATTTAAACTAAAATGTGTCACTTGGCTGGATGTCCATAAGTGCGTCTAGAATTGGGATAACCAATCAAGATAGGTTTCAAGGGCCCTAAATTTTGTTTCCCTTGAAAAATTGACTCTTAGGATGGGCTCCACTTATTCATGAACTACCCTTTTTCCATTATTGTCTCATAGGATGTCTCTCTACCATCCAAATCATTTGTGAAATGAATCCATGGAAAATTTTAGGGGCTAATATTCATAGGTGGGCTAATTTTCCATGATTTTTCCACAAAAATTCACAAATTTCCATTTTTTATAAAAATGGTTCGCCCAAAATTTACAATATAAAATTATTTTACCTTAAATATTTCCAACATTATATAGAGACTATATATAAAACCATTTATAAATTTGAATAAATTTACAAATATATCAATAAACATTTTATAGTTTGCATATTAGGGACTAGTGAGATTTTCCAATGTTTTTAAACTTCAAGATATTTTTCCATCTTAAAATTTTCCTTAAAATTGAATCACACTTCATTATTCTCCTCCCTTAATAGTTGGTCTATTTGTCATGCAGATTTCATGGCTATCCCACTTTATATCCTCTAGGGGTTATGGTGTTGTCAGAATGCCTACATTCTTTATAATGTTGCCCTGATCTAAGAGCTACATTCTCAAAATAGTTGCATCCTTATCAGAGATAAGGCCTATTAAATGTAAGAATGATAGACATTGTTTGTCATATAAGCACTTTGAAATTTCTTTACTAATGGCTCCTTCCACGGGGCTTTCGATGGATGGGATGTGTGGTTGTGCTGTAGTTATTCTCTCTCCCTCACTCCCTCCAGGAGATACAACTTTATTGGTCTACTGGTTTGGGCAGGAATATGAGGGCTGAAGTGTTGGCCTTTGGTATACCCTCATATGTGCATTGTGCCTCATGGTGGAGGAAATAATGGTCACTAGAGATTCGAAGGTGACTATCAACTAGGCTTGGGAAAGTGGTCCATTGGTTTGTGCATGAATATGAGGGCTGAAATGTTGACCTTTTGGTATACCCTCATATGTGCATTGTGCTCATGTGGAGGAAATAACGTTACTATAGATTCGAATGAAGGAAAACTGGGCCTTGGGGAATTCCTTTCTTATTGTTCCATCTCTACGCCACCAGTTGGACCAGAACACCTCTATGAAGTCATGTTTCCACTCAATTTCCTTATATCATATTTTCATGCACTAGAATTATCAAGCTAACAGGTTCTCCAATTGCGGAATTTCTGCTCTGCATGGACAATTTCATTTTTAGTGCTTGGAGCAGGATACCATTATCAAATCTGGAGCCTTCCCCTTTGCTTGAGTCACATTTTTATTTTTTGGAAAGTGCTACTAGAAAGAAGTAGTTTAAATTATGATTATGTAAGGATTTGACGTTATTCAGAGACCTGTGTTTAGAAAGAAAATCCATTGTTGTTAATCTAGTGACACCCTATTCACTCTAATACCACATTATTGTTTGATGTAGTAACAAATATTTTTTTCCTTTTTGAAATGTGGCTATTCCACCTTTTTTTCACATTTGTGTGCTTCTATGTCGGTAGGAGTCTTGTTAATAAACTTAAATGTTGAGTTCGGTGACATCTTAGTCACTCGTTATTTTGTTTTTTAAATGATGTTAAAATTTATTATATTAAAAATATTTGCAGAGAGCATGACTCAAGATTGCCATTACAACCTTTTTAAACAAATTTACCTAGCATATAAGAAGTGAAAAAACTAGTCACCTTTATTCCATTCTCCAAACATAATATTCATTGTCTTCACATAGCGTGAGAAAGGTATTATGAAGATATTATATTTTTTAATTATAATTTTCTA